>JAJTUV010001396.1:0-617500 GCA_021653895.1 Mastomys natalensis
TGTGACAAGGATAAATAAGATTCTTTTTGTTTTAATCCTATGAGGGAAACAAGTTTGAAATGTTTGAAATGACTGCTTTGTTCTCTATCCCCATCTCTCCCTTCCCTTCCCACCCCCTAAGCACTTCCCCTCCCTTTTCCTGGAGATCAAACCCATATACACCAGACCTTTGCTCTGAGCTAAATCCCAAGTTCTTCAATTTTCTTTATACTGTTCCTGTTTGTACTCTCTCTTCTCTCTCCCTCTCCTCTCCTCTCCTCTCCTCTCTCTCCTCTCCTCTCCTCTCCTCTCCTCTCCTCTCCTCTCCTCTCCTCTCCTCTCCCTCTCCTCTCCTCTCCTCCTCTCCTCTCCTCTCCCTCCCTCTCCTCTCCTCCCCTCCCCTCCTCTCTTCCTCTCCTCTCCCTTCCTCTCCTTTTCCTTCCCCTCTCTCTCTCCCCCTTTCTCCCCTCCCTTTCCTCTCCCTTCTCTCTTCTCTCTTCTCTCTTCTCTTTTCTCTCCTCTCCCTTCTCTTCATTCTTTCTTTCCCTGTAAAACTAGAATCTTCTTCCAGTCTTATCAGACCACTCACTTTGTTTTATATTAAAAGTTCTATTCTGCAGTTGAGTGAAATCCAGTTAGAATTTTTAATCTGATAATTGCCAATTTGATCTCTAATATTTTTATAACTTTGTCTTTTGTCAGGAGTCTTCGTGGACTTGCTCTGGATGATCTCTGGAATCTTAGAACCTCAGTACAGACAGTGCAACAGTGAGCTGCTAGCTAGAGCTCAGACAGGGACCATGTTTAGAAGGAATTCTTTGAATTCTTAAATCTAGTATTTTTAGCCTTGTAATTTACAAACTAGATTTTCCCTGAGAGTTAAAGGTCTCTGTGATTGCTTCTCATGATGGTTTATGTGAATGGATATAAGGACTAGTGATAAGATTATTACACTAAATGAAGCTCAGAGGGGAAAGGAAACAGGCCACACTGTACTGGCGATGCTGCTCCAGTCCTTAAGAACTTCTTCCAAGTCTGATTCGATGATAAGTAGTATATCTCAAGTGAGTTGTTTTGTCATAAAGGTTTGTGCTCTCATTAAATAGTATTTATCAGAGTTAAAAGCTAGGAAATACATATTAAGAAATATGAAAATATTTTCTTCATGGAATTCAGGTTATGGCATTGTGAGATAGGGTAAAGCATATGTATAAAATAGGGCAGATACAATGGTCTATAGAACAGTCTTGATTGTATGTGCAATTCATTTGAAAACAAAGGGACATCTAGAGTGGAAAAGTAGAGCACAGAAGTGAGCAAGTGGGAGGGGTCTAGGACACCACAAGAAGATTCAGATTCAACTAACCTGGTACATAGGTGTTTACAAAGACTGAACCACCAACCAAGGAGTGTGCAGGCGCTGGACCTAGACCCTCTACACATTTGTAGCAGGTGTGCAGCTTGGTCTTTATGTGGGTCTCCTAACACATGGAGCAGAGACTGTCTCAGTCTCTGTTCCTGTCATTGGATCATCTTCCCCCTACCTGGACTACCTGGTTAGGCCTCAGTGGGAGAGTTTGTTCTTATCCTAATGTCTCAAGTACCCAATGGGAGCTCCCGTTCTCTGAGGAGAAGTCACGGGGCAACTGAGGGAGGGATTTGTAAGGTGGGACTAGAAAGAGAGGAGGGAGGGGCTGCAATCAGGATGTAAAGTGAATAATAAATAAACATATAAATAAAAATTCTGGATATTATAAAAAAAGATATCTAGAGAGCATCCTACCATATTTTCTTAGGTTTCTCACCACTAGTCCTCCTTTCTACATCTGTTCTCTTCACTTTGAAGATGTATTTACTTTATTCTATGTGTATTCATGCCTTTTTTTTTTTCATATAGATGTGTGTACAGGTACTTCAAAATACCTGTTGTCCCCAGATATCAAAAGAAGTCATCACATCCTCTGCAGCAAGAGTTACTGGTGATTATATACCATTATGTAGGTACAGGTAATTGAACCTGTGTCCCTTGCAAGAGAACTAATAGTTATTTATCCATAGAACTAGCCCTATATAGTCCATATGCTCTGATTAGTTGAAACTCAAAGCTAAATGGTTATGGCAGATATGTGCTATCCCTAATTGGAGAGAATGAAGCCCTGACACTGAGATGTACCCGTGCAAGTGTTGTAAACAAAATTACTGCAGAGGCACTATAACTAGAATATTCTCTTAAGAGAAAATGTTAATATATAATAAAGCAAGAAGTTCTTTGACTTTTTGAAAGTTGTGATTCTGCTTATTATTATTTAGTCATATTTATTTGTGTTTGTTTGATAGGATTCCATTTGTGCTTGTGTTAGTTTCCTAGGGTGATTGTGAATTTATCACAGATTCGATGTTCAAATAATACAAAGGCATTTTCTCATTCCGGAGCCAAACACAAGATATCAATCCCCAGGTCTAGGTAAGAAGTGGATAGAGTCTTCTGTGGGGTCCCAGAGACCCCACAGAAATCTTTTCTCCCCCTCTTTTAACTTCTGGTGGCCACTGCATTCCTGGTTTTGTGACTGCATCCCTCTCATCCCTGCATCCATCAACTATATAGTATTTTCTTTCATAATCTTCCCTGTGTGACTCTTAGGAGGACATTAGTATTATATAATGGAACTTTCCACATTGCAAGATTTGCAGTCACACTGGCTGATACCCTGTTTTTCATATCATATCAAGTTTGAGGGGGATTCTTTGGAGGCCATTCTTCAGCTTACAAAAGTAATATTATATGTATTATATCAAGAATATTTGAGGACCCTGAAGGGGATAGGAACTCCACAGGAAGAGCCAATAGAGTCTACTAACCTGTTCCCTTGGGGCTCTCAGAGACTGAACCACCAACCAAAGAGCATATACAGGCTGGACCTAGGCCTTCCAACACATATGTACAGATGTGCAAATTGGTTTTTATGTGGATCACAAACAACTGTAGCAGAGGATACCCCAAAAGTTGTTGCCTGTTCATAGTATATGTTCTTTGTATTTAGGCTACCTTGTCTGGCCTCAGAGGGAGAGGATGTAGCCTAGCCCTACAGAGACTGATGTACCAGGGTGTAGGGGGGTATCCAGGGGGCAAGCAACTACCTGCACAGAGGAGAAGAGGAGGGTGAAATGGAGGGAAGGATTGTGGGAGGGGTTACCTGGAGGGAGACAGTGAACAGTATGTAAAGTGAATAAATAAAAACAAAATAAAATAGTATTTGAGGCCGTTTCACTGCAATACTGTAAGTCCCTATTTAAAATCTATCTTTCTTCAGCCTGTGCCATATTTAAAGGTACTCTCTATCTATCTACTTAGACAGCCTACTTTTATACAGGCTATATAAAAATGAACATGTAATTAAATTCATCAATATAAGTCCCTAACCAGAAACTCTTCTTGGTTCTTTTCTTCAGTAGAATCATCACCATCCTAGATTCCAAGTTTGTGAAACTCTGACTTCTGGGATTTTAGCCAGTGTGTGTGTGTTACTGGAGCAAAATATTCCCTCATAGCCAAAGCACAGAAGACAGAGAAAAGGAGGCCAGTAATCCACATCCTTTTAGTGACACACCCCTATTATCCTATAAACTCACACTGGGACCCATTCTTAAAGGTTCTACAACTTTCCAGTAACACAAAACTGAAGACCAAGCCTTTAACACATAAGCCTGTGAGAAAACATTTCAGATACAAATCACAGTACTATCAAAGTCCTATTTAATGGAGCGATTGGAGTTTCCTTATATAATAGTTTCCTAATTGACTGCTCCAGGTCCAGTTTTCCTTATTCCATCTCATATTAACGTAGCAAGTTATTTTTAAGACACTACCTTGGGTATTGAATTTTTCTGGGTAGAAGTATTGTTTGACTCCTTGTTTCATAGGACATTAGGTGTTAATTCATAAGCCTACTTCAGCCTGCTTGAATATAAATATGCAATATAAATATGTATATATAATATATATGCATATGTGTATGTGCACACATATACATCCTATATATTTTTTAAACTTCATTTGTAATACCTTTACCTATCCGTTTGTCTCCAGGGAGCTGGTCTCTCCAAAGCCCTCGTGCATGTGCTGATCTCTTTAATTTTAAGCCTTATCCTTCCGTTCTATCCCCCTGATACGTTTGTGGCCAACATATTCTTCAAAAATTGACTCGTATTTTAGTGTACCAATCTAAACCATAGGCTGAAATAAATAGGTTTCTCTGCATACTCCTAAGTAACATCTGTTATATGGCCAGCATTAGTGTCTCCTGACTCCTTCTCTCCCAATCAATGAACATGATATCTTTGTGGAAGACGGCTGATGATGGACAGGGATCATATCTTTCCAGTCTTTATATTGCTTTTCTTTGTTTATCACAGAGCAGACATTTAATAAATACTTTTTCATTTCATGTTGATGGATCTATTCTCCTTTGCCAGACGTGCCTCGTATCACATATTGTTCAGGGACCTTGTGGATCTTTTTCTTGCCTAAAGTTTGGTCAAAATGTTGGCTCTTCCTTTTTTATTTTTAAAAGCCTTCCAACTATAATTTCAAATCTCATTCCTATACAGTCCTATCAGCAGACTTGTCAGGGAATTTGGGCAACCCAGAGCTTTATGAACATGTCTTATGTAGTTTGCCTCTAAGACCACAGAGATGAGACATGACATAATGACAGCATGGACTCAGGTTTTCAGCCTCAGAGGTGTTTTGCTTTGAAGATATCCATATTAGGCGTAGCAACTATAACAGGAGTTAGGCCTAATTCTCTCCTTTCTTTAGTAGGAAATGCTGTGATCACTGAGACTGGCAGCTATGTACAGGAAACCATGTCTTAGGCCTAGTTCTTTCAAAGATGAGAATTAAGAGTTCTGACTCTTGTTAACCTTGGAGTTCAGCACTCTTTATTTTCTCAGGATCTGAAGGGAATTTTTTTCTTAAGTTTAAGTTTTCTTCCCCAGTAGTACTCTAGAGTAGATATTTTAATCAACAATACCCTGATGAATATGTAGTTGGTGCAAAGTACACCTAAGATATAGAAGTCCAGGTGACATAGCCTCCTTCTTACAGAAAATGTGCATTTATACTTGCCAGGAACAAAGTTCCAAGAGAGTATTTTAAAAAGCATACACCACAGTAGGCCATGAGTGAGTTAGTTATATTTTCTTTATTAACAGAGGCCATGCAAAGACACTCCAATAGCTCTAAGTCTTCCAGGGAATTGCCCTTTTTTTCCCTTGGCTGTCATCCGCTTAACCAATTTTTAGGTAACACATTGTTTCACACATAAGAGCCGATGGAACCAGATTTATACTTGACCAAGTCACTAAAATAATCTGGGGAGATGGGTCAGTGTGGAAAGTACTTGCCATGTAAACCTGATGGCTTGAGTTCTTATTACTAGACTGATGTAAAAGCTGGTCGTGGTTGTGAATCTAGTAGTCTGTAATTCCAGCATGCCCTGGTTTGGCAATGGGTATAGAGATAAGACTCTCCCAACGATTATGGGCTAGCTAGTCAGTGATGAGACCCTGTCTAAAATAAGGTGGAAAGGTAAGGACCAGTGTCTGACGGTTGTCCTCTGACCTTTACACACACGTATGAAACACATGTCTGTGGTAAATACATACTTATACATCACACACACACACACACACACACACACACACACACACACACGACAGAAAAATGTTTCCAACTTTACCAAATCAGTAACAATCCTGCCCATGTTCATGGGGAATAAAAAAACCCTCATCGTTTATTGTTAAATTTTCTGTGCTCGCCAGGCAGTGGTGGCACACACCTTTAATCCCAGCACTTGGGAGGCAGAGGCAGGCAGATTTCTGAGTTCAAGGATAGCCTAGTCTACAGAGTGAGTTCCAGGACAGCCAGGACTACATAGAGAAACCCTGTCTCAAAAAATCAAAAAAAAAATTTTTTTCTGTGCTCAGAAAACTATACTTTTAGAATAACACCCAGAAACAAGGTCTCCCTTTGCAGTGGAAACAAAGGGCAAAATACTAACATAGAACTGAATATTGTGCCAGTAACCAACAGTATTTACTAATAGGGCATAACAGTTACTTTTTGTCTGTCAGGTTTATCACTTAGAAAGACATAATACCCCACATAAATCTTTGGATTAATTCATTATTTTGAGCAATATTTTATTCATGTATATAACTTCCTTATTATATCATAGTCGTCTCGATTTATAATGTGATTTGAAAAACAGCCATGAGATAAATGGTGAATATTGTGCTTTGGGCATGAGAAGATGAAAACAAAGTCAAGAGTGCAAAGTTGATGTTGGATTAAAAACGATAAGGATGTAATGACAAATGGTGATAAATAATGGATTTTCCACTCATGTAAGGGATTTTACAGAATATAAAAATTCAAGAACATGTTTCTAAGCCAAAATTATCTAATGTTCAATGGAAAATGGAACTTGATTTATATATGTTGTGCTTTACTGAATTTATTAATTTTTAAATAGTGCTCAGATTGTCTTCAAGGTTTATTTATTTTCATGTTTACTTGGTGAGATGCTATTGTTTATTACAGTGCACAGTGTTGTCACCTAGAAAAGCTCCATGGAAACAAATGCTTCCAATGTGCTGATTAGTGAACAAGAGTTCAAACCCATTTCTTTTTTCATGGCAGAGTTTGTCTGAGAAGTTTTGGAGTGACATTGATGTAGTGGGAAGTAGAGTTTCCTTTTTCTCTGTGAGCTCACCTGTAAAATTGAAAGGAAATGAATCTCTAAATACCTGTTTGTCCTCTTTACTATTTTCAGAGAGTAGATAATTACTGTGCCCCGGAGCTCCACGTGTTGTTCCCACTGTTCAATTCTCCTTCCTTACCCTACCCTCTAAGGGAAACCTAATGATGCTCTTGTATACACCTTCTAGTATACCTCCAAATAAAGTGAGAATGTGCTTGGGGCTGGATTGTCTAAAGTTAAGCATGTCTTTAGTAGATATTTGGAAAGTGATAGTGCAGAGGAAATGCAGGTAAAGGATAGGAAAGACTGCTGGTTTGTATGGAATTCACCTGATCAGGATTCACAGAGAAGTCATCTGTGCTGCTTCTGCCTCAGGCTGACTTTCCTTCTCCTTCCAGCTCTCATCCCTTCTCTTTTTCCTTCCTCACTTCATCTCCATTTTCAATCCTTTCTTTTCATCTCCTCCTCTTTTCCCTTTCTTCCTCATTTACCGAGGGTTCTGAAGCCTTTACACTTACTGCACTGGCTGTGGGTCATATTTTTGAGGCTGGAAGAGACACATCAGTGATGTTGAGATGACCTTAAAGTGGTCATGGAAAGCTAAGTGGACCCTCCAGAAGGAAGGAAACCATATATAGACTGGATGTCCAGGTCTTATTCTTACTGTGGCCCACACCTAGTTTTAAAGTGTTTTACGAGAAAACAAACATCCCTGAGGATGTCAAAAACAAACAAACAAACAACCCCCCAAAAACAAAACAAAAAACCCAAAGGTACCTTTTTAAGGTGTTTTCCTTGAAGCTATGCCTGGTGCGGGCATGCCTGTAACCTGAGGTTAAAGGAGCACCAGGAAGAAAGATTGCAAATTCAAGGGCTACTGGGAAGCTTAGCTAGACCCTGTCAGGAAAAACAAAGTAGCCAGTGAACCACCACAATAACTATTAGAGAATGATAACCGTCAGGGTGCAGTCATGGCACACACATCTTAGAGGTAACCAGCAGCAATCTCTTTGGACTTAAGACCCACAGAACAAGAGGGAATTCATGTCTGAACCTAGCCAACAATCAAGGGCTAGTGAAATTGTAGATCTTTGAGGAGAAGCTACTGCCACGTTACTAAGCCAGCACAATCTCTAACTACATTCTAAATATTTGTCCTTATGCATACAGGTCTGTGATCCTTACCCTTCATCAAGGAAACAACTCTTTACCATAGATAAGGACTAACCAATCAAAATGCAAAGTTGTGGAGCCTTCTCCCAGTGCATACATCTATAACACATTGCCGTACCTAAGACTTAGGGAACATTGCTGAAGAGGTGGTGGAAAGACTGTAAGAGGTAGGAGATCAGGGAGTTTTCTCTGATACTGTGTCTCCTAGTAATGTCAGAAACTACACCCATAAAGTCTCATGAACATGATTGGCTAAATATGATTTGAACAAAGATGGTACAAATAGAGATGTCAATGTGGAAAAGAAAGTCCATGAGGCCTCAACCTTAAACAAAGGACTACAGGAAAGTAGGGAACACTCAGAGATGGGAGAAGTACTACTCTCCAAGAAAGAGCACACCAACTATTTATCCAGCACCAATGGTTGTCCCTGAAAACATGCACAAATAACATTATGCAGACTTAGCAATTTATTTTTAGGATGTGCATGCACATTCACACACCCACACATGGACACGTGGCTCTGAGTTTTCCTTTCTCCCTCAGGGTGTCCAGACTCTGATGCACACCAGGCTGGACAGATAAAGCAGAGCCTGGAATAGATGGGGTCTGTAGCATTCTGGTCTGGGAGTGCTGGGCATGGGTTTGGGTGGGGGTAGGGGTCATTTCTCCAAGGATTTTAGTGTTACAGCTCTTTTAGACAGCACACTCAGTTAAACTGTTCTCTTTGATGATCTTCAGTGAAATAGCTTGTGTGCATACACTTTATTCAGGGTACAAAAGGGCTATATATGAATCTTGGGGATTGGGAAGGAGTTTTCAGGGCGAATATAAATCATTGGCTGGAGTTTAAAGTACCGAGAATGCCTCATTTGCATGGAGAGGCATTCTGTGAAGCCGAGGTACTTGCTGAGCAGTTTCTTACTGGTAAAGAGGAAGTTGAATTTGTAGGCTTGCCAAGGATTATGACCTTCCTCAGGTAGAGGGTGTGGGTGTAGAGCTCCCCAGATAAGGACAATCAGAGAAGATAAAGTTCTGGTGGCAAAGGGAGCCCTCCATTTTGCACTGAGCTCAGGGGAGCTCTCCAGACATGGTAGACTGTGACCTTAAATAGCAGGGTTGCCCCCACCCTCTAGCCCTCAACATACATACACACACTAAGATGAAACACAAACATGAGTGCAGATTAAACTATGACAAGAACCCTGTAAAGTTATACTGTAGAGAAATGAACCAAGGAGACTCTCCATAATCAAGAAATAAGATGGAATTTGTTATCTAAATCCACCTATTATTCAAAGGAAAGGCAAGAGATACCTGGCAGAAGGATGGAGGATGTGTGAGCAGGGTGGCAGAAGGAAGATCTGAAACCTGTGAATTTAAATGTATTTACAGCTGCCTTTTATGCTTTGAGGGATTAGTTTATTGTGCCATATGTCTAAGCTGACCCTAGTGGAAAACATGAGTTTCTCCAGCCACTGCTTTATGATAGAGGGTCTCCACCTTCTAGAAGTGTTCATCAAAGTTTTGTTATTATTCTGGCTGACCACCATGATGTGTAAGTCTGGTGTAAGCTGATTTCCATAACTGGATCACCGATTGAGTGCCCTTAAAGTACCTGATTGGTATTTGCACTGACATGAAGGGTAAGTAGGTAGAAGATTACAGCGAACAGTGCAGGAACAATGTCTACGATGTGTGCTGTCCCCGCGTGGCTCCATATCTCTATGTCTTCACTGCCCTGAAGGACTAATTATCCATCCACGTTCTTTTACATTTACAGACTTCTTCATCATGATTGGCCAGTTCTCTGTTGCTCACATTAAACTACAGGAATAACCTTTGTCATTTCTGATGTCCCTGTGGTTGCTGTCACATTACATCCATTTTTAGATGTTCCTCAAACCCACTGAAGTGAAGTGTAGATTTCTGACAGTGTGAAAAAAATCGTTTCTAGTTTTCTCTTTGGAGAAAGAGAAATTTGCTGTCTTCTTTGACAGCTGGACAGGGAGAGATTGCAATCTCATTTCCTTCTCCGTATTCTCTGGCAAAATCATGAATAAGCAGCATTTTAGTTGGTTGACTTCCAAAAAAATGTTTCCTGTCAAACTCCTGTCAGGATTTTGAAAATCAGGGAACAACTTTTTCCAGTTGTGATTTTTCTGTTATTTAATTTTTGAAGTCTGAATTATGATTCTTTTGCTCTCTAGGAGCTGTGTTGTGCTCCCTATAATCCAAAGCAAGAGGTAAAGGAAATTTCATTTCTTAGTGTTGATGAAACACAAGAGGTATCTAACAGCGGAATTCTCTGATGGGGATTATTGAAGCTAATAGTTTAATTATTATCATATTTTAAATTCAGTCTATCAGAAGTAGATATCTATGTAACCTTTCATAGATCATTCAGGGTTCCATGTGATTTTTAAAGGACTGTTGTACAAGTAGAAAGGGGAACATTGCTTTCATCTTGTAAACTTTTGTATTCATCACTCCCCCATCTCCATCCTAAAATTGTTAGAGAAGAAACTAAAATATATCTGGGGCATAAATTAGATATTTCTGATTTTCTCAGAATCAAGAGGATGAGATGAAAATTTAAAAACTTAAGTCATCTTTTAGAAAATTACTTTGTGGATAATAGTGCTCATTCTCCAAGTCTAAGGGCCTGGATTTGAATTCCTACCACCCACATAAAAGCTAGGTATAGCTACATATGCCTGTAACTTCAGCACAGCGGGAAGAACAAGCAGATCTGGAGAAATTTCTGTTCAGCCTTGCTGAAACATGAAACAAAGTCTTTCTGGTTCAGTGAGAGACTTTGTCTTAAAGCAATAAGGCAGAGAGCCATAGGGAACACACACACACACACACACACACACACACACACACACACACACACACGCATGCATGAAGTACCTTCAATAATTTTACACCACATTCTATTCCAATTTAAGTCTTCCAGTGGTTCTTATTGGGCATCTCAGGATAGAGCACACTAGAGTTTTACACCTATGACATTCATTCTATAGATAATTCACCACAGTGAGTGAGAGAGTGGAATTCCTTGACCATGTAGCTATGTGCAGTTTCTTCTTATTCAGCTAATCTCTTATAGTGTGTACTGGGGATAAAAATAAATAAACAATATAATACTGCATTCTCCTTATTTGATTTTTCTGTGCAAACAAATATCAAGTTCTTCAGTAAACAATACAGAAGTGGCACTGTGTTATTTGTGGCATATTTATTTCAAAATTCACATTTTGATACAAGGTCCCTGAGCATCATACCTTTAATAGCATTCAGAGTTTTGAACTAATGACAACTTGTCTGATTCTGAAGAGTTGGTAAGTGTAACATTTTTACTGAAGCAGAGTCTAAGGTAGGTCCATACATTTTATTTCCTTTCATGGATAAGCTTAAAATTGTGTTTAATAGAGTTTATCTCTTAAAGGAAATAACACACCAGTAAGATCTACGTATTTTATGTTTGAAATGACTCTGTTTAGTCATTGTTTGTCCAGAATATGTTCTGAAATGTTTCGTGTTATTTTTCAATTATTCTAGAAGGGTTTGATAGGGCTAATTCCTATGGTTAGGTATATTCTGCTATCTAATACTCCTATATGACCCATGACCAAGCAAGACTGTGTTTCAGTTTATTTGCAGTCAGGTTACACTGACATGGTTCTGTGAGGATTTCTCCACCATTCTCCTTCTCTCAGAATCAGGTAGCAGAATAGTTATCATTAGCTAAGAGCCTAAAGTCTTGTCTAATTTTTTCCTAGTGTCATTTAGTCATCTGCAACTGTACACCATCCAGAGTAGGATTTACAGAGCTATCACTTAAATTCCTCCTTGATTTAGGTTCTTAAGTTTCAGGATCAGCTAAGAACTAGGAATGATGAGTCAAACCCACAGAGTATTGCACAAAGGTAGCTCAAGACACTCAAACTGGGGGCGTAATTTCTGTAGTCTCAGGGTAGGCGGTGCTATTTATCAGTGTGCTAAGCAAAAACTATCAGTGAGATCATAAATTGTTCTCACTATTGCTCTCTTCCTTTCCTTTCAGCTCACCTTCAGATGAAAATATGTACTTCTCAATATTTTGTGGGCTTATTCCTAAATTATTTGTTACCTCTAGACTGCCTATGGACTCCTATTCAATATATTTTAAGTGAAAACAATAACATTTTTCAAATGTCTTAAGAAATCAGTCTTATGAAAATATGCCTATCATGGTTTTAAAATGAAGTTGTGAATTAGTGATATGTTTTCCTATTAGCATATTAAATGAGATCTGACAGCAGGACCAGATATTACTGTCCTTTCCAAGTTGTATTAGTAATTAATCACATTCAAGGATAGCCATAACAATCAGAATCATATAGGAAACTGTGTTTGTCATTGACGCTTGAGTTTGACTCCACATTCTCAAAGGAAAGGAATGGGAAGATTCAAGAGCTAGTATGAATGAGGACAATTTCTGTATAAAAATGTGTGGACCATAAATTCTCAAGAATTTCAGTGATATATAAATTTTGTTTTCCAGTCCTGAGAATCTCAGAGTTTGCTGTGAGAGGTAAACCTGTCTTCAGGTCAGAGAGGCAAAGTGTCTTAAGAGGTGAGAAGAGGACAGAGAGAAACAAAAGCAAAGATGGAGACATAAAAGTGTAATGGGGTGGGCGAATGGCTAAGTCAGAAAAGGCACTTACCATCAAGTCCAATGACCTGAGCTCCATCTCCAGGCTCCATGATGGGATGGAGAGAACACATTCCCACATGGTTTCTCCTGTTGCACACACATGCTGTGCTATGTACATGAACCCTGCAGCTAAATTACTATAATAGAAAGGTTTTTTTGTTTGCTTGTTTTAAGTAGAAGAAGTCCAATAGAGTTATTAAAGTATTATATTCTGATGGTTTGACTTTTATTGTTATACCATGGAGATTTGAACTGAGAGCCCTCAAGTCACAGTAGGCAAATACTTTAGTGTTACTTCATAGTGATGACTAGTTTCATTTAAAACAACATCTCAACTTCTTGAAATTATTTTAAAGTTCCTTCACGCTAAGATTAAATACAAAGGCAAAGCTCTTTAAAAACAACAAAGCCTGTTATCTATATGCTTCATTTTTAATTTAGTGAGCATTAAATGCATTAAGTATTCCTACAAAATATAAATAAGATATGAATTTAACACCAGTCTGCTGAATTTGTCATGGTAGATGAATGAAGGGATAGTATATTTCAATCATTCTTTTCATTCTCTGATACTTTGTTTGTCACCCACAAAGTTTTGTGTTCTATAAATGAAAATGAAATTATTTTCTTCATCTAGCTTACAAATATAAAATGTGAGGAGCAGAACTGTCAGCATATGACTAATGTAAAGTGATGTCTTGCTTTCTTCCTGCATTTATTTGGTTGAAAAGTACTCAAATGAAAATTGGTTTTATTTTACTAAAATTCATCTTTGCCTCCCATTCCCTTGCCACAATTGATACATTTAATTGATACAATTAAACATGAGTCACTATAGCTCATGTTTAAGATTTCTACAGCATTGCCATAATGTAGCATTTTGATTTGGAGGAGAAAATTTGAGAGTAAATTATTTGCTTGAATCAGAATGGAAACCACTGTCAGTACTGGTTGCATTTGAAGGATTCCTTTAAGCATACTTGGTACCTAGGATGGATTGAAATAGAACACAGAAGAGATAGAAATAATGGAGAAATAGCACTTTTCTGTAATTATTGGAATTACACAACACAGGGGATTCAAGGCAGATAAAACTTCATATAGAGAAACCAAATGTGCAGAAATAGATTCTCGTGGCTCAAGATGAGTTGATAATACATATTCTCTGGCACATTTTTATTAGAAATCTCTTGCAAAACTATTCTATATTAAGTAAATATACCATCACAGCCTTAAAATCTCTAGCAACGTTTAGTTTCCCCTTGATGAATTACAATGCAATTTTCTAGCCTACTAATTTTACTAAGGAAGCTAATGAGTAGAGCTGAAGTCTAATCAGCTGCCAATCAGAATTCCTTGAAGCACAGAGTGTCAAATATTGAAGCAATTTTTAAAACTCATAAAAGCACTTATGTTCGATAATGATATGTCATAAAATCTGTGATGGAAATCTAACATTGATGAAGCTACCTTATTTCTCAAGTGTTTGCCCCTAAACAGCTTTCACGTTTACCCAAATCTTCCATTAACATTCAAGTCTGCCACTATAGTACTACTGTGTTATCCATAGCAATGGCACACAGCTCCATGAAAAGTTACATGTGAATCATTACTTTTTCATTTGTAGTTCCTTCCTATGTCTCTTGAAAACAATCTGTAGGGACCATGGACCTTCCACTCTTCACATCACACCCCTGTCCGTAAGGTGCAGGCCTTCCATGACTATGCATTTGTCTCTTCATCTACCTTCATTAATTGGGAGATAGGGAGTGTTTCTGCATGTTTGAGAATGTGCTGTTGACCTTGCTAAACTGTTCATTAATCATCTTCTCATGCTGGCATTCCTTGTGTGTGATATTAATCCAGTGATCAGTATTTTCCTTCTTCATTCTGTCTGGGGGAATTTTAGCTAACTTACTATCTCCCACAGAAGTCTTGGCTATATTGCCAACAGCTACTAATTTCGGAGGAATTATTTGACCTGCCCTGAGTTCTCTGAAAATCAAAAACCTAATAAACCCCTACATCTATTTGTATGAGAAAAGCATGCTACCTGATCCCTGGGGCTCCTGGAGCACAGAATTTAGGTTTCAGATTCAGTTAACAAGTTTGTTTAATTGTTTGAATTTCTGTCTCAGCAGATGAGGCTTTTCTCTGACAGCATAGCAGATAAAGAAATATCCCATGATTCTGCCTATAAATGTCTTTGGGTACATATGTGAAAGATTTCTCATTCACTTTACATAATGATAGAGGAAAAAAAGTATACTGGGTATTTTCCCCTGAGAACGCACTGAGCAAGTGCTCCTATAAAATATGTGAAAATATCTCAGTGCACTGGGAATATGAAGGTGTTGTCTGAGAAAACAGCATCTCAGTCTCTGTGTTTGTCTCGATGCTGAGTTTTTGGGTTAAGAATCTAGAGTGAAGGTCAACTAAGTTCTGAATGGATCCCTTGCTCCTTGTCACTCATTTGCATTTTCTGGCACACTCAGCTGATGAGACAGCTTTCACAAATGGTAACAAATATCCTCATTCATAGGACAAACATGTGTCCCTGCCAGACCACTATCCCTGTTAAAATAAAATGCTCACTCTTGTCTACCTTTTCTTCCCTAAATCAGAAAACCTGAGATTATCTTTACCCAGAAAACTTCTATGCATCCTAAGCAGATATGGAGAGACAAAGGTGCTTCACAGATCCTCAGATGTACTGCAGACACAGAGTGGTGGAGGGTGCGGGTGAAAAAATTGTTACCTAAGGCTTGTGTAACATTAGAAATGGATGCATTCCAGAGAGGAGATACTCACTGGAACAAATACAACATGAATATCACAACGTTTTCTTTATCAAGCATGACTGATCCCACGTAGTCAAAACCAATTGTAAATACCAACATTTTATATTGAAAAACATACAAACTGGGTTCATTACAGAAGTTACAGAATAGTACATTATACAACTCCATGGGGAATTATAGAATTCCTGTGCCATTATAAATCTACCTTACATAGGATATAATCTGAATCTCTTTATTAAATTGAAAAAGAAATCTGTAAGTCACTTTCAATGTAAGAAATGAAATTAAACAGAGAAGTATGTGGATGTTTAAGCAACAGAAGCAAGCAGCCTCATGTGTAGAGAAAGCCTTTCTTTTCCTGTATTGACTCATCTTAACATAATGTCTCTGACATTCAGAGCACAGCTTTTTTTTTTTTTTTCTGGTTGGGTTTTCATCAACAAGGAAGCAATGCCATACATATTATTCTTCAGCTCATTTACTTGAATGTATTACAAATATTCACAGTCATCTCCAAAGATATAATTTTTGCAACACTTGAGGGAGGCTACCACTACAGGGAACTGAGCATAGGGTCTCATTCTTATTAGGAAAGTAGATACTCATGGTTGCTGAAACTTGGCCCCAGCCTTGGAGGAGAGGGTAGGCAAGATCCAACCCTAAAGGGTAGTTTGCATCATCTGTGAAGGAGATCTACATTCTAAGTCCAGCAAGCCAAGTTTAAGGCAGGTCAGTAATTCACTTAGGGAGAGGGGATACCAACAAAAAGCATGTGGCAATGGAAAAGGGGTGTGGTCATAGTGTTGGCCAAGTGTTAGAAGCTAGCATCTAGCTTCTACAAAAGTACATTGGTTCACAGAGGTTTGTCCTGAGTATGCAACCTGTGTGGCTAGGAAACAAAACCTAAGCCAGTGTCTTAAGATATCATAATATCTTAATTAGAAGAGCGGTGACCACCTACAAGAATTGCTCAAGATCTGGATTCATTGGAGGACGAACAGAATCCTTAACTTTCACCCAATATTCCAACCACTCCCACTTTTGCCTCTTTCCCAGCTGTATGCAATTCTGTCTCAGCTACACATGGTCATGGGTGGTAGAGCACATGAACAGGAGAAGCTTAAAGGAGGGGAAACTATTCATGCAGCTTTGAGTATGTCTTCATGTATACCAAAGTAAAACTTTTTGTAGATTGAGTGTTTGGGGGCTCTCTCACATTTCTGTTAGAATCTCCTCATTCCTGCTTCTATGAGTAACCTTAATTAAGCTCTTTGACACACCAAGGAAAATTTGGTGCAATTATTATCTTAGTCTGTTGCTGGAACCCTATTTATGGGAAAAAGATGTTTGTTATCTATCCATGAGAAACTCATGCAACAGCCCTTACAATTTCAGCATGCAGCAACTAATATATATGGAAGGTTGGTCCCCAATGATTCACAGGCTGTTTGTGGCTGGGCCTTTAGGATGAATATCCTCAGTTTTTATCTATAGACATAGGTGAGGCAGGTACAGACAGTTTCTTTCTGCAGTATAACTAGATGTCGAAGTCTTAAGGTGAACCTGTGGAAGCAAGAAGTAGAAGAGGAAGCTGCATGGGTTTAATACATTCTGTAACCATCCAAGTGGGTTTGCACTACATATTATCATGACTGAGGTTGGATAGGAGCTTATCTCCCCATGCTGAAGCCTGTGAAATGAGTTTGACTGAGCTTTTCTGAAGAGTCTGAAGTGTCAAAGACCTTGGACTCATTGCCAAGTAAATTCCAGACTCGAGTTAGCTGTGAAATAGCTGTTTGTTATTATCGATGTCTTATTTCTTTCATGTAGTTATTGATATCTTGATTTGCACCCTTACCCTTGACATGGAATAACATCTTGAGTAATTGCATCCTTGCCCCATCCTCGTCTCATATTGGCTTTTTGCGAAATAATGATGATCAGATTTTATGGCATAATCCATTCTCAGCTGCCAGAAGGCCAGAATTCCACTCTCAACACTCAGTAATTACATTTTTTACACAACCAAAATTCAAGTGGAACAGCCTCTTTCTGCCTTAGAGCTGCCCATGTATGCTGTAGGAAGACAGGTATAAGTTTCTTAGTGCTAACACAATCCTGATGGAGATTAGTTCCTTTTGTCATTCTATCTATGCTTCTTCCAAGTGATGGGATTTTTTTTTTTTTTTAAAAGGCAGGTTCAGTAACCCATTGTTCAGAAATTTGTCACTGTTATGTATCTCCCAGTATTCACCAAAATGTAGTATTTAGTGTGTTTTCCAGAAAGATATTCTTGTGAGGAAGATGGAAAAGTGAAGTCATGTCATTTGGTCTAGGGTAACTACTCCTAATTGGAAAACAAAACGAAACTGGGTAGGTAAGATATAGATAATATCAGACAAGCTGATACCGCACACATATGGAACAGAGTATGATGAGCGTGAGAGTTTCTATAACATTTCATAGGATGAGAGACCCGTGGGGCTTCAAGAGGGATTGTCTTTCAGCTTGGGAGCTACAGAGAAAATGTTATAGGGCAGTGTTATTCACTCCTATGTTATAAATCCATGAGATAGGGATAGCACCTCAGCATATAAACTGGCATGGTCTGAAAATGGTCTTTAAAATTTTTCTCTTATGGGAAGACACAATGAAAGAAAATTTAAGAGAGTCCAACAGACAAAAGTCTATGGAAGGGGTTCTACATGCCAAAAGAATCTGATTATCAGGAATCATATTATAGGAGACGAGAAGATGAGAAGCCAGGAGCTTTTGACAAGAACAAGTTTTCCAACTCTTGATCAAAAAATGAAATCAAATAAGGACTTACAGGACTTGTGACAGAAGGAGCTGTTTGAGTGGTCAGACGGGGAGCAGAAATGTTGGATTATCTCCAAAACTCAGTCCTGAACCATATGGCTGTATTGGAATAAAGCTAATAAATGTATGTGGCATCTACAATTCTATACCAAGAAGTGTAATACAAGCCAGCCACATCACTCTGTATCACAATGTGCTCCTAGTCTTCCATCCCCATCTAGTCCATTTCTGCAACACTTGTATCCATTTCAGAATGGGCTCCAGAAGATTTCACGCACATTTAATCCACGAGCACTTTCCCAAACCATGTCCGACACTGGACTTCCATGTTGACGTTGTTGAGGCTTCCTGTGGACTCCAGGTGAGAATGTGCCTCAATTTTTTTAACCAAGTTATATCTCTATGTATTCACAAAATAATTGTGAATTTATGAATACATTTTCATTGTGATCAATCCCAGTAGAGTAAAAGCCCTAGAAACTGTCTGGTGACTCCATAGATATAAAGGCAGGACAAAGAGAAATAACCAGAGTAGATCAGCCCAATAGTGCTTCTAAAACATGATTGTCCCTATTTTACATTCCTGTTAATGTTTTCTTTTAGCTCTTTGTAAAAGCTTAGATGACTGTTGCAGACCTCCTATCAGAAATGTCTCTCCTCACCTGAAATGATTAACCTGTAGTGACTTGTAGTGTTCTAGTTATAACAATTTTACATCTTTCAAAATTGCGTTGGGAACTAATTTTGCCATAATATTTCATTTCAAATGACAGCTGTGTGACATTTCTTCAAGGTAGTGTAGATACTACATACATTTTTCTTCATTGCAAATATATCACTTATATCTCTAGACTTGTAGTTTTTTTTTTTTATTCAATTTTGCTTTTGAATTGGGGAAATAAGGATGAGCTTTATTGAGCCTTGCATTTAAAAAGTCAGACCATAATTTACAATAATAACTGAACAATTTGAAAAATGAGTAGAAATAACCACTTTTCCCTCGAATGTGATATATGAGTTGTTGACTTTTAAGCAAACAGATGTATTTTATGTGCCACTGGAGGCTGTGGCCCATTCAGAACTCCAGTGTGAAGGTTTTCTAAAGCTGGAGATCTTCATCAAAATAACTATAGATTTTTCCAATTTTATGATTTAGGATAATGGTTTTCTCCTGCATGTTTGTCTTTGGAAATTCTATATGACTGTCTATAAACTTATATAAGAAAGCTGACATATGAGACATTAGCATAGCTGAAGTCCTCCTTTTTTTCTACAGTGGCCAAAGAAATTATTATAAGCATTGATGAAATTAATATGTTACTGTGTACTTGTGGTTCATTTCTTATATGTATTACAAGACTAAGGTTGGGACTCAAACTCCCTGGGATTTTTAATTTCGTCCTCTCAGGTGCTAATTCTATATACCCTTGGTTAAGCTGTGTAACCTCTCTTGAGTCTCACCGCATGAAATAGGGGTGGTTTAACTTTAACCCTTATAAGATTGCTGTGCAGTATAAATGATATCATAGCATACTCTGCTCTTATTTATTTGATCATACCTTACCACAAACACTTCCCACTCATTGCTATAATGTTTGCTTCTTGAACATGGTTAATTTATTCTAAGGCTCTAAAAGTCTCAAAATGTGACAGCTTGAAAAGAATGTGTTGTTGCCATACCTTGGAGGTCCTCATATTTGCCAGAGAATCCCAGAAGGATTGCCCTAAAGTTGTCTAACGAAGTTGCTTACTTGGTAGTAAATTCTCTATTTTTTTCATTCCAGGTCTCATTTCTCCATGCTTGCCTGCTTTACTTTCAGAAAATGTATTTTGGCCTTAACTTACCATCTGATTGTAGAAAGCATTTAGCAGCAATTCTGGTACTCATAGGTGACTTGTTCTATTTTGTTGCTATCACAGGATACTTAACAGAGAAAGTTGCTCTAGGAGATGCTTGGTTTGGCTCATAGTTTCAGGTGGTACAGTACATGATAGTTGGGAAGACAGAGTGACTGGAGTAGGTTGGTGTAATAGCCACAAGTCTCTAAGAGATCAGGTTGACAACCCAAAATTTACCATCACAGTTGGTCAGTGATGGTGGGAGTGTGCAGCTGTAGTTTCTCTCCTGGTACTGATCAGAGAGTATGGAGCACTGGAAGCAGGGAGCTTATCTTGAGCTCTATCATGAAGTGGGTTATGTCAACCAGGTAGGCCCTAGATTTCAGAGATTCTACAATCTTCCAAGACATCACCAGCATTTGGGGAGCAAGTGCTAATGTGAGCATGTGGAGGACAGTCCAGATTTAAGTCACAACAAGCAAAGAAAAGAATGGACGATGATTACTAATCCCATGAATGTATTTAGTGTGTGACATTACACTGGGCTATAATTTTGAAAATCACCTTCATTTCTGTCACATCTATGGGCCTTCATTTTTCATCCCTTTCTTCAGTGTTTTAAAATCATCTCTGTAAACTGATTTCCTCCTTGAATAATAAGAATATGTTCACCAGGAGAATTTAGGCCTGTGCTAATTTTTCTGGCTTTTAAAATAAAAGTCTATGACGCTTCACTTGGTTTGGCAGCTCACCTGAAACATAGTAAAGGTTGAACTTGATATGCATAGGTAAGAAGAAAAAATCAGTTCCTGACAGCGCTGTGAGACACAAGAGTGCCCCATCTTACCACAAAGGCTCCTTTCTCCTTTTTAGTGAACACTGAGTATTGCCAGCATGTTATGATAAATTAACCATAATACCTATGGAGGCCAAATGTCTCAGATAAAAACCAACAGTAACATCTTAGGAAAAATGGAAAGCATTCTACTCACACCTGTAACTCATTTCTTTGGAGCAAGGGTTAGATTTCACAGAATGCGATTACTAGGATGGATTGAGTTCATTCAGATACAGTGATTTTTTTAAATTAGAAAACTAATTATGAATTATGAATGATTATATAATTATGAATGTTTTCTCTGACCATATTTGCCCTCAGCAGCACTTAAAACTGGTGGTGGCCCTCGATGACTTCACTGCTCCTTTCTTTGGAGACTAAGATGAGGCATTTATTACAATATTTCAAAATTGGACTAGAAGGGAAGATGTCTCCGTCTGTTATGTCTCTCTGTTCTGAAAGAGAGTGTCAATTTTTCAGCGGACTGACATTTGAGAGGTGCCCAGGATCTCTTTGTACCACAAAGCTTGTGTGCAGGCTAGTGTGGGTGCTGTGTGTGTTTTGAGCATGTGCTCATGTATGTTCACATTTGTACTCTTTCTTCTGTAGTTGTTCTGTTAAGTATATACACAAGTTTAAATAACTAATTTAGTGATGGATGACAAATCATATTTGACTCAGTATGTATGGTAAATTTATCTGACTATCCAAGTGTGATTCAATACACATTAATCCCATTAATATGACAAAGCCATAAGAGCAAACCAATCTTTAGCTTATTTTTCTTGGTTCCCATTTTTAACGGTTGTAGGACTCAAACCCAGGGCCAAGAAGGCATGTGAAGGCTGTTGCTCTGCCACTAGGCCACAAAAGCATTCCTCAAGATGTCTTTCTAACTTTCTACACATACTTTAATAACTATTTTCTGACTTGCTTGTTTTCCCTTCCTTAAGGAAACTTCATTTATGTGTGTAAACTCTGAGAGATTTATGAAAAGTAACTATATTGTCAAAAAGATATATATTGTGCATAAGATAGAGATTAATTGCTCTGATTAATTAATAATTCTCTATGAACCTACATTTATTCAAAAGAATTACTGAATATTTTAGCTGTGGGCTAATTGTTGCTCTAGGAAACGACAGAAACCAACCCAAATCTGAAAGCTTGATTATCTTTTTTTTTTTTTTTTTCTGTTTTCTTAGAAGCCATTTGTCACTTCAGTTTATTATACTTGGGCTGTTTCTCTCCCCCTAGGAATAAAGTTGGAAGAAGGATCATTAGAGTCCCTGTCTCCTATGAATAATAAAATTAAGGTTCAGAACAGCTGGAGTATATGCAAAGCTCCCCTAGAGTCATGTTGCTAACAAGCAAGCCTGGAAGTAGAGCTCCCTTCTTCAGGAGCCAATCTGTTTCTCTTTGGGCCACTTTTTCCACCAGACAATATGTAGCCTTCTTATAAGAGCTTAAGATCTTGTCTGTCCTCACCTTGTCTGCTGCAGTGGGATCCTGTAGGGTGTGGAGCTGGAGGTAGCTTTCCTTTCTTTACCCCACTAGGAGAAAACTGAGTCTATAGAGTTGAACTGGCAAAGGGATTCACTGGGCTAACTCATAATGCTTTAATATCAATCTTACCTTCAAATTGCTGGGGTCCAAACCTGCTTTCCAAGCATAACTTAAAATGTCTCCTCATTCAAGCTTGCGAGAGAACTCTTGACACCACATCAAATAGCTGTTCTTTTCTACTTGGTACCAATAGAAGAGTCTTAGTCCATTTACGCCTGCCTTTTTCTCTGTGACATAGGTTAGCTGGTTTATTTATATATCCCTGCTGAAATCGGCAATGTGCGCTGGCTGAACTATAGCTCATGAAAAAAATCCATATTTTATTCTAATGTCTTCAGCAGCCCTTTACTGGCATTATGATTAAAATGTGTGTCTCAGGATTGTTACTGGGGAAGTGCCCAGCCAGTGAATTTGGCTGCAGCTCAGTGATTGTTCCAGTTGACTTGAGAGGTGTCATTACCATGGGATTATACTGTTGTCATCAATTTATTTTCCAGTGCTCCTGGTAGGGAATATTGAAGTTTTCTTCTTGAAAATTGCATTTATTTATTCTCATTTATTTTGGTATAGTGTTCTCTGTATGGTTTCTTGCTTTCTTTGTCTCCTAGGTCATATGTAAGAGCTAGCAGATGCACGAAGGGTCTTTTATATTCAGCAGGCTTCCCTATTTCCTCACATGGCTATTACATACACCCATCTCGATGTCTGTGCAATTCCACACATTCTACCACATGCCTATGCCCATGCCAGGACACGTCTCACAAATGAAGAAGAATATACACTGTTCTTTTTGTACCTT
Organism: Mastomys natalensis; assembly: GCA_021653895.1. Classification (NCBI taxonomy): domain Eukaryota; kingdom Metazoa; phylum Chordata; class Mammalia; order Rodentia; family Muridae; genus Mastomys; species Mastomys natalensis. The sequence continues at coordinate 23,285 of JAJTUV010001396.1, forward strand.
TATATTTATGCTTTACATTTTCCAAAACACAATCATTATGAGTTTTTCTGCAAATGCCCTTTAGTGCACGAATACAGCTTTGTACAAGTTGATTCAAACTCATTTAAAAAATACAGACTAATAAGTCTCAGTGCATCAAAAACGATGCAAGTTAGCATTCACATCTAAGTGTGTCATTACTTATTCATTAATTGAAGTCCTTTAATTTTGTATTCTGCTCCTGGCAATTGTGGCTTATTTGGTACTTGTAAGAGGCACTTTAGAGAAGTAAATAAAAATCAGACAGAGGATCTCAGCAACAGCCAGGAAGAAACCAGTGGTTTTCTGTTTTGGTTTGGCACAATGAAGCACTGTGGGTCTCTGTATGTTGAAACACCAGCCAGAAATGTAACACAATGTGAGGAAAAGATTACATGTCTCCAGGAGTTTGGCCTTCTAATTACAAGGGGTTTTCTTTGTCCACGAAAGCTGCCACCTGTGTGGCTGGGAATAAAAGAAAACAATTAAATCTTTATCACAAGGGTAAATAGTATGTCTCTTTGGTTTAGCTGTGATAAGAAAACCTTAAACTAGAAATGTATAAAATGGTTTAGAACAATGTAAAAACGCTCTTCGAGAGGCCTTTCCTCATTGTTATTAAAAAATTCCATCATTTGTATTTAGTTCGAGTACATGAAAATTCTAGGGAATTATGAGTCCACCCAAGGAAAAAGGACACTCTGCCAACAAGTAAAGCCATTGGCTTGTAGCAGCATGCTTTTGATGGCTAAGTCCCATTGGAAATGAATGTCTTCCTAAATGACTCTGTATCTCAGCAGACTGGGTTTCTTTCTTTCTTTTTTCAAGAAAGTATGAACATTGTTTTTATTTAAGGGGATTGAAGTCTATAAATGTTTGGTAACTGTGATGATACATGTATAGCCATTACACACTGTCTCTCCATATTAAGTGAACAGTACATTGCTTGCTGTACATGCCTGAGGACTTGAGTTTGGATTCCTGGTACTCATATAAAAAGCTAGGCATGGCAGCACACATCTATAACCCCAGAGTAGCAAGAAAACAAAAGACATCTACTTTTGTCCTCCATGTGTATGGTCACATATACATCTATGTATACACATGCACACACAGACTCACATACATGCATACATATATGGATAATCTATTTGTATATTATTTTTTAAAGAACAGTTTCATGTCTCAGATAATAAAAATGATGTTTCGGGTGTAGAAATATTGTTGCAAGACTATTTTAAATTAGTTATCATTAATTATCTATTTCAATTTTAGTCTTTTCCAAGTGAAATGTTTAGGGCCTGAAGTTTTATTTTTACCCAATATATACTCACTTTGGAAAAATTGGGCTAAACCCTATGTAGCATGTGAAGCTCTAAAACTTGTGTTTATACCAACATCTTAGAACCTTCAGTCATATTTATACTTTCTGGAATACAATGAAGAGGATATATATACATAGAAATGTTATTTCTTGCCTCAGCAAAGGAATGGTGGTTCTATGAGAGTTTTGAGCTGTGTCCTATTGCCAAATTGCTCTTTTCTTTGGGGAACTAGATATACTCTAAACCCATTACGGATTTTCTCCTTTTCCCCTAGTATTTTACACACACACACACAAACACACACACACACATATATGTTTAGAAGGTATTTTGATTTTGTGCGTGTGTGTGTGTGTTTATGTATGTATGTGTTGGAGGTGCAGAATTGAGTTTTCCTTCTGCTGTATTGGATCTAAGATGGCAAGCACCTTTAAACCACAGAGCTATCTTGTTGGCCCTCTAATATCTTTTTAGAATATTTGTAGTTCTGGAATTTCAGAATTGTGTGAAGGGTTTGTCAGAAAGTGCAATGTACTGGGATATGCCCACAGAGTTCCTGGTTCAGTAACCCCATCCCTTAAGGGATGCACTTCTAACAAGTTTATATAAGATGCTTCTGCTTCCTCGTACATACTTTGAAAGCTGATGCTTTACCATAAGCAGCCCTTTGGGGGAAGATGTGAAAATCTAAAACATTTTAAGTAATTATCCCTTAGGTTATAGGAATATTGGTAAGTGTGTACATAGACTATTTCCAATTTGCTATTTTCCACATTCCCATGAGTTATAACTTCTGTCTTAGTTAGGTTTTTACTGCCATGAACAGACATCATGACCAAAGCAACTCTTTTAAAAACAACATTTAATAGGAGCAGTTTACAGGTTCAGAGGTTCTGTCCATCATCTTCAAGGTGGGAGCAGAGCAGCATCTAAGCAGGCATGATGCAGGCAGAGCTGAGAGTTCTACATCTTCATCTGAAGGCTGCTAGCAAAATACTGACTTCCAGGCAGCTAACATGAGGGGCTTAAAGCCCACACCCACAGTGACACATCTATTCCAACAAGGCCACACCTCCACATAGTGCTACTTCCTTGGTTAAACATATTCAAATTATGACAAACCCGTAGAAGCAGAAAAAAATAGCAACGACCATTACAGACAGAAACATACTTGCTGAACTACTAGCTCTTCTACACAGCTAGCCTCTCAGCGAGGTGAGTGCTTCTCACCCATCTGATAGACCTCTTATCCTGGGACTCAGGAGTAGCTTTCACTCCCTGTTCACTGGACAAAGGCTTGGATTCTAGAGCAGTAAGTTCCACTGTACCAAGACCTCATATGAAGAATATCGCCTCTCAGGGATTAGCAAATCACTTAACTACCCTTTCCAAACTTTACAAACATTTACCTCCCTTCTCCATGCACCTCCTCCTCCTCCTCCTCAGGTTACAACCACAAAGGTGCTGTGTAGACCATTTTGGAAAGAAGCGTCAAATGGACAAATGCTGGGCAGCATGTATGATCAGAAGACATTTTTCTCTTCTTTCGAGACTGTATTCACTTCTAGTAAATGACCCCTGCTTAACACCCCCTAAAATAAAACAAAAGCATACATGTAATAAAATAAAAGACGCCATCACGTTTTCAATAATTTAGCCTGATGTTTCCTTTCCAATATCATTCTCCTAGACACCTCAGCTTTGTAATTTTAGCTCAGATTTTAAGAAGCTAATTCTAACATTTTTAGAAAGGAGCTTTAAAAATCTTGGATTCTTTTATTCATGACTCTTACCAGCTTTATAAGGGTAAGGGGCTTTGGTTAGAGAACAAAGGTCATAGCCTGTTCTGTCTGTTGAGACAGTGACTTTAATTACATTTAATTCCCATCCTCTTTGTGTGTTACTTGATCCACTCATTGGTTTAGAAGCATATTGATAAATACAGCCACGGCTTAACCCCATGCCCTTCAGCTCTTCTGTGGAACGGCATCCAGGCTCCAGCGAATTACCATGTTTATCTGTCACACTTCATTAATAGTAAGAGATCTGGAGATCCTTTCTAGGTAATAGAGCTACAGTTTGTTTTTCTAGAGAAGAGCCCATATTCTATTAAAAATAATTTTTTTTGCAAAATGTTTTCAAGATGTTGGCTTACATTCAACCCGTAAGTCACAGCTTAGTGACTTACTCAGTGTATCCACATTTCTCACAAGCATGCTTCAGACATGCTTGAAAAGTTTTCAGCAATTACTGTTGTTAGACACTTGTTTTAGCAAGTATTTATCAAACATATGTTTATTTTATTTAAAACAATTTGAATCTGAGAAATACAAGAAAAGCAATCATCTCAGTGCCTTCAAAGGCATTTTGTCCTTATTGTCTGTTTTCGAAGTTTGCTTCTTAATGACATGTGATGGCCTATTCTAGCTGGTCAGTGTAGCAAAAAGGGAGGCTCCCAAATCTTGTAACTAGTTGAAAAGCATATTATAAAGTCTAATTAACTATGAGCAATAGCTATTTCAGTAAGAGAGTCTCTCCCATAAATCATGCAACTCAACAATGTTTGGCATTTAATATGCTGAATCCATGTTTTTTTAACATGCATTTTGTTTATCTGGCTTTAACAACATTAATTAAGAAACATCATATGTGTGAAAATATTCATAACAATGAACATATATTATGATGGAAAATGTAGAGAAGTATTAGCAAATTAGAAAATTTTGTTGAAGCTGATATGGAAATGAAGGAGTTCTTTTTATTGACTCTGAAATTTTTTGTAGATTTGAAATTATTTTTAAAAATTACATATTAGCAATATGTACATATGCATTGATTGCTATAATATTCTCACAGTTTTTACATTATGATAGCTTGATTTGTGTGTCATGGCATTTAGTTTTATAATCAACTTGTACAAACTCTTGCTCATTTAATATTTTGAGTAAAATATCTTTCAATAAAGAAAACACTAGAAGAATATAATGTTTTATGGCCATTAAGGACAATACTAGTAACTGTCTATTGCTACCAATAGAGTAAAATTTCAATTTGCTATGATTATTCTGGGTTTCTAATTCTGGGATACCTACTACAATTTCAAGTTATAAAGCAGGCAGTTTTTTTTTTTTATAAGATATTGTTTGTTTAATTTATTGTCAGCCAATATAGTTTTAATTTCAAAATTTTCTCATCTTTTTTCTAAGGGCTAGCTCATGGTTTCATAAAAATCACAATATAAAAAGGAAAAAACTCTCCCCACATATGAATCAAATACCAGGAATCTGGCTCATGAATCAGGAAGAACACAGGAAGATACAACTGGAGTCCTTCCTTGTTCCTGTGTTACAGCCAAAATCCTGACATTCAGGCATATTTACAAGACCCATGTTTCAGTAAGCCCACATGTACTTTGAGTGGGCTGAAAGAATGTGAAATGATTTAACATGGCAACTTTTCCAGAATTCTGGGTGACGAACATGGTCTCTTGAGAAAGAAAAAAATAATCTCTGTGTTTATTAGGAAGAATTAGTTCTTTTCCTTTTGGTTACACAGGGAATAACATCAGAAAATGTGCCTGAAAGGTGTATGGATCATGACCAGCATGTTAGTTCTGAGGACGAGACTTGTGCCCCTGTTACATGAGAGATTTCTCATTCTTACTTGGGACTAAGTCCACTTATCACACCCATAAACTCCTCTGTCCTGACACCTCCATTCAAGTGCCCATGATGTTAGATTACAATAGCGAGGTTAATGTTAATTACGGCACGCACCGTTTAATGAGCATCCAGCAGGTACTAGATGCCTACCTATTTGATCTAAGGGAGTCTTCAAAACCACCTTTAAAGATAAGAATTATCTTTTTAGTGGAGTGAGAGTATGAAATAGAATAAAACTTCATGACACATGAGCATGGAAATGGCATAATGAAGCCCACTATTTTTTTTTGCTAACTTAGAAATTTAATAAGAACAAACTTAATAAGAACAAACAGGAATGATCAAGCATACTTACAATCTGAGCAAGGCAGGAGGATCACAGCGAGTTCAAGGCTAGGCTGGGTTATACAGCAAGACTATCTTAAGATAACATCAGGGAATTTTTGTACTTATAGATAAGAAAACCAAGCCTCAAAGGTCTAAACAGTTTTCCTAGAACTACAAACAGTACTGATGTCCAATTCTATTTGTCCTATTCTATTTGACTCTAGAACCTGTGCTTTTTTTTGCTTAAAACCTTCATAAGGTCAAATGAGTAACAAATGGAACCTAAAACAACTAGGAGAAGTCACATGTGTACAGCATCAGGCTATCAAGTAGCTGAAAAGTTCTGCTGAGCCCAGTGTAATAGAGAAGCACAGCAACATGTTGGATCTAAGAGAGGAAGACTGTTAGCTGCCTAAGTTATCATGTCTGATGTGCCATTTTGTTAATGCCTCTATCATTGTATCTCTACCTGCAGTTCTTAGCAGTACTTGGCACATGGCAGATGCCTTCAGATCTTGGTTTAGTAAAAAATAACCACAGGAGGTTGTATAAGGGTAACTTGTTGAAAAGACCCTACCTAGATCAATGGGCTGGAAGGGTGAAAGGACTGTGTAAGACTTCAAGAGCACTTTAGTTTCCTAAACTGCAGTATGGATGAATCTAAACATCATTTTAAAAAACAAGCAAACAACAAACATCCAGAAAAAACAACCCAGAGTACTTTTTATACAGAGCAACAGTTAAAGCAAGCTATGAACACTATTTGTCTTTGCTTTTGAGTTTGAGGTCTTAAGACCTGGGAGCCTGCCTAATATACTTTGTTCCTATTGATGGTGCAGTGACTTGCCAAAAGGCATTCACACTATGTTGTGGTTTTCCAGAGCTTAGAATAAGCAAAACCACAAAATAAGCAAAAACACAGCACGTTAAATTCAGAAATTCTTCACTATTAACTAGCAGAGGTGTATTATTGTGTGAAAAAAAATAAATAGTCTTCCTAAACAGATCCAACGTCTGACTTAATTTTTGAAAGCACCGTGAGCTTGGAAGTGTACAGAGAGTCGGAGACGTTCTCTGTTACTTGCCACCTGACGCCAGCATACCAGAGCTTAGTGTAAAATGTCCTGCTTTGCTCCTGTTTTACCTTTGGAAGTTCTGAGTCACTAAAGAATATTTTAAAACAACATCTGTGTTTCTAGACTTTGCTTCACTTGTAAACTTAAGAACGTTGAAATATTTTTATTTTCTTTGTTTAAGCAAAAGGCTACATGGAACTAATCCTGTTTCATTGATGTGTCATGACCGGTCGAATCTTCTCTTAATATTTCACTCGGTGAGGTGCCCGTGGCATGGAAGATACTAATTACTCTAGTGCTGTGCAGATGGTAGCGGGATGAAGTGTTTTCTTAGTGGGCTCTTTAAACAGTGGAACTGAGAAGGCAAGACTGCTCCTGTTTCACACTGACAGGGATGCTGGATTTAATAGATTCCCCGGAGCTTCTCATCACCTTATAACTCTTTCTGGGATGGTCAGCTCGGAGTCTGCTGATGTGACCTGAGTTTCAACTTGTTTGAACGCCCTTCCGGCTGCTCAGGAATTAAGGCTCCTGGATTGTTTGTTGTTTTTATAGTGGGAAAACAACAACAATCCTGCCAGGAAGCTTCTGACAGGAACCAGGATTGTTCTCTTCACCCGCAAAGCTGAGTGGGAGCGGTACCTGAAGGGATGGATCTACCTGCTTAGAGATGGGTGTCTGGAATGCCTTATCATACTGTAAATCTGTGTTGCCTTGCTGCACAGTGACAGCGTCTAGGTCTTGCCAACATTCATTCCCTGCGGTTGAAACTGTTGTCATGTCAGGAGTCTGCTCTCCTCCTCTGTTAACTTGCCTCATTGGTTTGCACTCCTGTAGAGAGCACAATGTCTCCTAAATACCTCCACTCCCATACACACTCACATATCTAGTGTCTGCTACTGAAAGTAAAGAAACCCTGACATGTCTGGAGAAGACCCGAAGAATTGCATCCAGACTTGCCAGTCCACTCATTAAAATTCTTGCCAAGTGTTGTAATTATGCAGGACTTCCTCATTTTGGCTGTAAATTACATTGCAAATTTTTCTAGGATGAGGAAGTTTGTACTTTTTTTTTTTTTTTTTTTTTTTTTATTTCATAAGTCCACATGATAAACACAGCTTTCCTCAAAACCCATTTGAGGTATTGGGTGTGTGTGCTATGTTAAATATAGGACTCCTTTCTGAAGGAAAGCACATGTGGCTCATTTTAACTTCTCCTACAAGCATTTCAGATGCAGCAAAAAATGGTTCTTTGGGGAGGGAAGAAAATAGAGAATTCTATGGGTGGCAGGTGTCTTTAAAGCAGTGCTTTGTCCTCTCCAGAATCTGAAGAGTCAACAGATTTTTTTCTTTATTGAACTAGAGAAACCACTGTCCCCTGCTGCCGTCACCTATTCTGGCCCTCTGTTTTTCTGTACCCTATTGTTCATGGGTCAGTATGTGCATCAAAAACCTTCCTATGCAGGAAACTCTGACAGAGAACTGTCTGTGGCAGATGGTCAGCCAGCATTCTGAGGCAGAATCCGCAGTGTCAGAGGCCTGGGGAACAAACGAGTCTATTCCGAGATTGGCCTGGTTGATGTCACAGAACACTTAATTCAGACCTGGCTACTGGGACTTGGCTAATGAGAAGGAAAAGTTGTACTCAAGTTTTGAGAATGTGCTTCTCTTTTGAGAGTAGCAGTCTTGCAGTAGGGTGTCTTTGAAAGTCTCTGGGGTGGTAGTGGATGATCTCTTCTGACATCCAACCAGCACCGGTGTTGGCTTAGGGGCAAGGAGACTGAATTTTCACTGAATGTTTAGTGATGACCATGCTTTTCCCATAGACTTCATTCTGCAAACTGATACTTTCTTTATTTTATTTTTTCATTTACATTTTTTTGAGAAACTTGTACACGAACATTTTATTTTAATAATTTCATCCTCCTTCCTTACCTAACCTCCTATGTTCTCCCTTGCAAATTATGGTCTCTTCTTTAATTATTATTACGTATATAGGCATATATGTGTACATTCCTTATATGTGGCCAGAGTGATCACCTGGGATTAGACATTCTACATCCTAAGTGTGAGAGCCACCCTGAAGGAAGCTAATTTTCTCTCTCCTTGAAATTTATTTATTTATTTTTTTAAAGAAACATTTAAGTCTTGTAATTTAGAAATAATTTAAGAGAGCATTTGGGAACTCACAAGCACATGAGCACATGAGCACATGGGCACATAGTTACATACAAAAATGACATGTGGCTCTCTTTGGTGTTCTTGTACCAGTTCAGATATGTCTACATTCTTTAAATGTTAAAACTTAATTTGAAATATGGTGCTTGCCTTTTCTTTGTAAAGTTTTTCTTCTGATATAATTTCCTTGAATATATAGAATTTCAGATCTAAAATACCATACAAGTGTATATATACAGGGATGGTTAATGTTACCAATATGACAAGCTGTACAAGCACCTGGGAGATGGTTCATGAACATGCTTTGGGAGATTATCTTGGTTTGGTTAGTTGTGGGCAGGGGCATTCCCTAAGAAGGAGATCCCAGGCTGTCTCAAATGAAGGGGAGCTGGGCTGTAGCACGCTTTCATTATTCTATTTCCTGATTAGGGATGCCCTGTAATCAGGGGCTTTAAGCTTCTTCCTCCTGAACTATCTCCCATGGTGGGCTGTGCCCTTGAAGTTCAAGCTAGAGCAAATCTTCTTTTCTGTAAGTTGCTTTTGTCAGAGTATTTTATCACAGCAATGTGAAAAGAAACTAAGACACTGGAACATTTACTAAAAAAAAAAAAAATTATAAAATGTCATCAGAATTATATAATCTAAGTTGCATTAGACACACTTTTTTCTATCAAAAACAAAATCAAGTTATAAAGTATAGAAAATAAGTAGTCTTTTGGCTCCAAATTAGTCTTTAATAAGGGAAGGCCAACTTTTCTTTTTAATCAGAATGAAATGTCAACGTGAAAGAATAATTGTATTGCTTGGCAGGATGATCAAAATGTTTCCTGCCCCTAAATTTATTCTTCATATGAAATTATTCCCTTAGATACATCTTGAAAATAAATAATGGGTAAAGAGAAAATCAGCATTGGGACTGGGCAATAAATGATGCTGTTGCTGGAAGGCTTTGCAGAGAAGGCCACCTGACATCTCTCCCCAGAATTACTGACACTCAACCCCAGTCATTAGTCCTTTTAGCTAGGGGAAGCAGGCTCTAGCTGAAGGTTTGCAAAAGTGGATTTTTCCCTTTGTGTGTGTGTTAGGCTTCCACCTTTATGCAAACATGCATCCACAGGAAGGTTCTCAGTGTTCTCATTTAGACATAGAAATGAATGTTCAGAAAGATTTCTTTTCTCTGCTGAAGATTTTTAAATCTTTCATCATCTCACTATAGCCATTGGCATTTCCTAGAGCCTATGGGAGTATGAGCCGTGGCATGACATGTTTACTTCCTTGTATCAAGAAAATGAGGAGAAGGGAGTCAGTAACGCGATTGGCGTTTAAAAGACAAACTCCTTGAGGAAAGATTGCCTTTCTCCATAGATCTCATTCTCTGATAAAACAAATGAGGTTGTCCTGAAGGTACCTGTTAAGTCTGCCCTACATCATCCCTAGGCTGAACGCATGTCCCCAGCCACTAGAAAGGTTCTGGTACAAGAGGATGCATTAAGTTGGCTCATTTCTTTCTCCTTTGAAAGAGAAAGGTCTATGTCCCCCTGCCTTCATCTTGACCTATGCTCAATTAAAAAGATTTCCACTGCAACACAGCCTGTGCCTTTAACCTCTGTGAAGCCACAGTCAAGTAAGCCTGCGATGAGTGCTCTGAGAAGGCAGAGAGTATTTCTTCTTTATGTAAGGTCAAAATTTCCATTACTGTTTAGGCTCTATTAACACCAGGCTGTGGGTTATGTTGAGGAATTGCTCTTAAAAGAATGTAGTGTTCAGACCTGCCTTTCCATAATTTTTCAAGAACATTCTCTTCTTGAATCAAAAACCTAAGATGCTTTTGAATAAGAAATGATTTGTGATACTTTTTTCCTTCTTAAATAAGTTGTTGGATTAGGATCATAATGAAGATGCACTACCAAGCTTCCAAGGGACCCTTCCCAAATACTGCCTTCAGTTTATTAGCATCTGACAGTGCTCCTGTCATCAGCTAGTATAGCCCTGAAACACTTCATCATCTGATGGTCAATTTACTCCTCAGTTAACCTGTTTCTGCACTACCAGGGAATCACCATCCTCTTTCACTTCCTGGGTCCAGTAGCATCTACTCCAGGAAATCCACTCTTATCGTTGATGGAGATATTCCTCCCTGATGAGAGCTTGTGAAATGTAAGTAATGTAAGGTCACGTGGCTGTCAGACTGCAACTATCTTGATTTTTTTTCCCCAGCTGCACTTTCTGCTTAGTGCTTGGGTCACTCTGTACTATCCCACCCCCACTCCCCCTCATCAACCTGCTGGGGCCTTCCTCAATCTAGTATTCATCTCACAATACTTTATCAGTTCTGAATTTTCCAGTACTTAATACTTCTATATCGACTACACAGAAGCTTCTCATCCAAGACTTCAAAGGATGTACCTCAAATCATTTTAATCAAGTTAAAATGTAGACCTACAATTTGGAAATGACACCAGGCTCTGAACTACAGATGTTTTACCTCAGTTACAACTGTGACTTCCATAAAACCTAACCTATATTTTAGAAGAAAAACATGTTCCCCCTTATGTTGAGAAGCAGTTCAGTGTTGGGGTGCCTCCTCCACAGGCATCAGTGATGAGGTACCCTTAGCTCTCCTGTAGCATTATCCTATAGCCTACAAGCTCATGTTCCCTGTAGAGCCCTGGGATTAGCACCATGTTTTGACCTTTACAGGGACATATGAAATCATAATATATAATAAATGGATAAATATGAGAAAGTACTCTATTATTTATCAGATAAGCATATATTTATGATATATTAGAGATGCACATATACTTATACATATATCTTTCTCTAATATATATCATATATGTAATTATATATTTATATACAATAAAGAGTTAAATATGCCTCAAAACCCACCCAAAGGTATCAATTCCGCTCACACAAGCCACTCATTTTTTTTTTTAAAGTAACGCTGTTAAATACAGGTTTTAAAGTTAGGTATCTTTCCATTCCAATTAATATAGGCCTCTGTCAGTAGAGAAATGAGAATTATTAGTACTGGGCACACATTTAGCAATATGTATCATGGTTGCATTTTTATCACTTAAGGTTTCTGTGTGTTTTGTTTCAGGAGGGGTACACGGATATGTGAAAAGATGTGTATGAGTTAGGTCTTAAAATAGTGTATTTGCCATGAAGTTATCATCTGATAAATATATCTTGATCATGGTCTGTGTAGAATTTTAATCAGCTTTATGTCTCACCTTCAAATCTAACAATGACGTATGGTTGGTTCATTGTTTTCTGTATTTCCAAGAAATTTTACGATACTATAAATATTTCAGAGAACTTTCCCCCTCAGTTTAGAATATTAGTCCAATACAAGAAGCATAAGTCCCATTGTCTTGGTTATCTGCATGCTGATTGGGTCTCAAATTCTAGAAGAGGCAAATCCTTGTTTCTTAACCCTCAGTCCCAGCATGATAGAATCAGATATGAAGAGTTAGATATGTGACTCATAGCTAAAAACAGTTCCAGGTTCCCAAGAAACATGTACAAGTCTCTTCCATTTTTTTATCCTCCCCTTGGACCCAATTCTCATCATCAGATTGACCTGCACATTTACAGGACACTCATAGAAGTTAATTTTTGAGCCGTTGCAAAGCAGTCTCAAAGAGCTAATGCAAATTCCTCACATCTGTGAAGCTTCAAGATGTAGATCTCCTTGTCACCGGATTGTATTTTCTCACAGCTATTTCTTCTCCTCCCTAAAGGGAACACTGATGTTATTCAGTACCTAGCACATAAATCTTTCATGCAGGCTCTGGGTGACCTCTACAGAGTCAACTTTTCACCCGATTACTTCAGCTGTATTGTTTTTCTTCCCCCCACCCCAAGATTTTAGGGCAGCTATTTGAACTTCTGCCTTTGGTTTTTTCACTTGAAAGGAGATTATTGCTTATACCATTTTTCGATGACAGTGGAGGAGGGGTCCATATTAATAAAGTACACATGTACAACAAGTAACCTCAAAGGTAATGGCTTAACACAACTATTTACTCAAATCATAATTCTCTGAATTCATGATAGAGTTAAATACTTCTTTTTCTTCTTAACTTGGCTGGTTCATGGGTTTGGTCTGTTGCCAGAGGAGCTGACTGCTGACTGACTAGGACAGCCCCAGATGGGTCAGCTTATCTCTCTTCCACATGGTCTCTTATCCTTCAGCAGGCTGGCCTGGGATTGCTCACATGGGAGCTGAGCGTGGTAGCTGTCGAACGGTCTCTTGAGGCTGGTATGGAATCCTGCCTTCTCTTAGATGCCCAAAGCAAATTACAAGGTCAGCCTAGATCAAGGGAGTGGAGAGAAGAAGATTCTACCTCTTCTGAGGATTTTTTAGTGTACTTACATTGAGAGAGCAGGACACATAAAGAAGGAAATGCTGCAGTTTTTGTTTCTAACCTATCAATTAAGATCTTTGGAGACTTATCAGATATCTAGAAGCTAAGTGCCAACAAATGCACAACTTTTCACTTCCTAAAACATCCAATTAGGACCCAGTAGTAGAACCTTTGTATAGATGCAGAAGTTTAATGAAACAGGGGCAGAGAGTTGATCTAAATTTTTACTTACTATTTGTTAACTCCAATTCTTTTTTAATTTTATTTACTTTTTATTTACTATATTTTATATTTATTTATTTACACTCCAGATTTTTCCCCATCCCACCCTTCTAGACCCTCCGACTTTCCACATCCCATACCTCCAACCCCCCCCTGTCTATGAGGATGTCCCCCTCCTACCCCCACCTCACATAACCCTAAACTCTCTGGGGTCTCCAGTCTATTGAGTTAGGCGACATCACTCTGATTGAACACACGACCCAGCAATTCTTTTGCTGTAAATTCAGGGGTCCAGATTAATTGAGACTGCTGGTCCTCCTACAAGGTCGCCCTCCTCCTCAACTTCTTCATTTTTCCCTAATTCAACACAAGGGTCAGCAGCTTTTGTCCATTGGTTGGGTGAAAATATCTGCATCTGACTCTTTCAGTTGCTTGTTGGTCTTCTGGAGGGCAGTCAGATAGGTTCTTTTTGAGAGGCTCCATAGCCTCAGTAATAATGTCAGCCTTGGGACCTCCCTTGAGCTGGATTCCACTTTGGGCCTGTCACTGGACCTTCTTTTCCTCAGGCTCCTCTCCATTTCCATCCCTGTAGTTCCTCCAAACAGGAACACTTATGGGTCAGAGTTTTGACTGTGGAACCGCGACCCCCTCCCTCATTTGATGCCCTCTCTTCCTGCTGGAGGAGGCTCTATAAGTTCCCTCTCCCTACTGTTGGGCATTTCATCTAAGATCCCTCCCTTTGCATCCTGAGAGTCTCCTACCTCCTAGGTCTCTGGTGCATTCTTGAGGGTCCCCCTAACCTCCTACCTCCCTAGATTGCCTGTTTCTGTTTTTTCTGCTGGCCCTCAGGGCTTCAGTCCTTTTTCCTCACCCAATACCAGCTCAGGTTCCCCTCTCCCCAGCCACCCCTGTCCACTTTTCCTCCCAGGTCCCTCCCTCCCTTCCCAATTGTGACTGCTTTCTTCTCCTCTCCAGTGGGAATAAGGTGTCCTCACTTGGGTCCTTCAGTTTGTTGATCTTTTTTGAGTTCTGTGGACTGTATCTTAACTCCAAGTTTCTTGACTGTGGATTTCTGTATAATTTTTCAGCATCCAGTATATGCTTATAATTTTATAAACACATCACTATAATCAATATGGTAAACACATTTTATGGAAAATTATGAATATCAATAATTGCTTGACTATTGCTTTCTATCCCCTATATGGATATCTTTCTCTTGACTTCAGAGACCAATGATAAAGAACCTTTTAATGCCCTAGGCACTTCATGATTTTTTTTCAGTAACCTTGGATGAAGTGAATCCTGAATCCTACTTGATGTTTAGTGCATTTCTTTCTTTTTATTTATTTTTTTATTATTTAGTCAGTTAGTTAATTTTTGGGTTTTAGAGACAGGTTTCCCTGTGTAGTTCTGGCTGTCTTGGTACTTACTTTTAGATCAGGCTAGCCTCAAACTCACAGAGATCTGCCTGCTTCTTCCTCCCAAGTGTTAGATTAAAGATGTGTACCACCACCCCTAGGTCAAGTATATTTCTCATCCTAGTTTACCACTGTGTGATTTAAAGGGCAGAGACCCGAGATTCTTGATTGGGACTTTTGGAAGGATATAGGAGAATGACTCATTAAATGAAAAGAGAATTTTCTGGTTTGAAAGCATCAGGACTCCTAGTTTTATCAACTAATGACTGCTCACAACACTGAGCACTGGCCCAATGTCTTGCTAGTCTTTGGAGATTTATAAAATAAACAATGAAAAACCTATTGATTCCAGCTCCAACGTGACTTGACATTAATTACCTATCTTCCATGTTCTTATTTATTAAGCTACAGAGTTGAAAAGTAATTTACAATGAAATGGAGATGAAGATACAAAGGGGAACTTTTACTGCAGTTATTTCTTTTCAAAACAGCCATCGATTTAAGATTCTTTTGATGTTTATCTGGCTATCACATCAGATAAATATCATACAGATATTAGCTCTTTCAATTTCATTGTGATCAGAAAGTTTTAATAGCAAAACTACTGCACAAGATCCTACTTTGGAAACATTTCACAGTGAATAAATGCATACATGATAGGTATGTGTAGATAGCCCTTAGTACATAATTGCTACATGCTAAGCACTATTTCAAGTTCCTATCAGTTCACTCACAGAAGGACTGCCTGTGGTAGACCACGAGGGCCCTCTCTTACAGATAAAAAAGCTGGATCAAAGCAAGTAAATGTCTCATGCAGGTCTCCTAGCACACCACCAAGGACACAGTGAGTCTGCAAAGAATGTGTTTTACTGTGATTGTTACAGAATGTGATTCCCTCATGGTTTCTTGCAGAATGCTGTGTGCTGCACAAGGTAGGTGTTTAATAAATTCATGTTGATTTGATTTTAGAAGAATCCTGGTGTACCCTCTTGGTTTCTAAGAGGCGTATTCTATAAAAGGAGTCTCTTATATTTTCAGGATAATATGATTTGTGTGACTGCTTTTAGATTAAGTTACTGTCTTTTATTTACAAAAGAAGATTAAGCGAGTATGTGCAAACCTAAGAACTTCAACCCTGCCCCCTTGCTAAGAGCCATTTAGAAAATTGTCTGTATAGGACAAGGAAGAGAACTCACAGGACCAATTTTAAAATAACAGGATTTTACTAAATGGTGCTTTTAGTGTTTATGGAAAAAATATGTAGAACTCTTGGTTCTATTTTTAGGAGTAAAAAGGGTCTGGCTCTTATATTTACTAGTCCATGGTCTTTAGTGTTTGACACTGTTTTGTTGACGTTTTGTATATTGTTTGTTTTTGTTTTACATGTTTTGCTTTTATTTAATATTGACTTGTTTATCCAGTTCTGTATCCTGAAGGTAACAGTAACAAGTGAAAAACAGTTACCTTAAGCACAGCTGAAACTCACTTCGCTATATGCCTTTAGACTGTTATTGTTTAGGCCACAACCTTAGGAATACTAAAATGTCCTGCTTAATAAGATGATATCCTCTGAACTTAGCCTTCTTAGATAATTGGGTGAATGAGTCAAGACCCTCACAAGTTTAGTCAGCAGCATCAGGATGGTGAGTGACAGCTATGCCAGTTGAGCAGCAAGCCTGGTCTTTAGGAATGTGCTGGGCTGACATATCCCTGGTGAATAGCAATCCTTTGCATGACCTCAGTGCTGTCTTCAGTACCTTGCCAACAAACCACAGGAAGTTTCTAGCGAGTGCACACCCCTCATTGTGGGCTATGAGTATTTAGTTTCAGATTCTAGACTGACTAAAGACAATGTAAACTAGGAAATGCCATTAATGAGCACAATCCGTTTATTCCAGTCAAAAAAAAAATCTGAATTTGTTATATGAAAGCTTATAAACTACAAAAGATCAAATTGAAGGAGAGTTACATTTTGCCAATGCAAGTGAAACTGTTAGACAAACTCTCTTCTGGAGCATTCATTGTCCTCTTGCTTTAGATGTTGAAGGTTTGATGATGATGTTTCCCAGTTCATTTGGGGTGTTCAGCAGAATGCTGTGGGATGCTCAAAGTCATTTAGGGACCAACCGACGTGCTTTCCATGAAGTTGCAGCACTGTCCTGGAGCATGGAAGACCTCTACTAGAGCCTAGGTGTCACTTTGTAGAAATGCCCGATCTGTGTAGTAGAATTGTGTTGTGGACTTTAGGGCCTGAACATTGAAGTAAATTCATTTTTACTTCTTAAATAGGATCCAATCTCATGAGCCTCTAAAACTATAAGGTGCTTGGAGTGTTGTCTAGCTGTGCGCCTAGGAGGAAATTGGAATACTTCCTGCTGGGGGATACAGTCTATCAACAGCACTTCTGAGATATTCAGTACATAGTTACTATATTTACATTTAGAATTTTGCTACCTTTTCATGTTTCTCTTATACAATGATAGTCCTGTCTCAAAAATCTTTTCTTTTTTTCCTTCAGCATTTAGATCTTTTTCTGTTTTCCTTTTTTATATATTTTTTCTTTGAAAATGTTATTTCTTTTATCTTTTTAAGATTATAATTAGTATTTCCTCTTTCCCTTTTTTCCCATTCAAACCCTCCCATATACCCGCCCATCTTGCTCTTTTTCAAATCTGTGACTTTTATTTTCAACAATTGTTGAATATACATAGTACATATATACATACTACATACATGCATACATATACACACAACATATATATATATATATAAACCTAATAACAAATATATATATATTATTTGTATGTATATTATATACATATGTATATGTATGACACTTACTACATAATACAGTCTGCTCAGTCTGTGTAATGTTTTCAGGGCTGACCATTTGGTATTGGATAACCAGTTGGTGTGCTTGTTCCCCAGGGAAGATTATTTCTCCTACTCTCAGCATTCCAGTGTTGCTGTAGTTCTTTGTGTAGGATTGAGATCTCCTGGGCTTTCCCTTTCTACCTTAACATGTTTATTGTTGTCCTTGTTCAGCTAATGGTTAGGCAGCCATATTGGTGAGCCATTTGTGTGTGGGTTTGGGTGTGGGTGTGTGTGTCTCTGTGTGTGTGTGTGTGTTTGTGTGTGTGTGTGTGTGTGTGTTGGGCTTTGATCCACTGTCAGCCTCAGTGCTGATCATCAGCTCTTTTTCAGGGACAAGTAGACAAAGCTCGCTGAGTTTTCAACTTTATACATAGGTAAACCTGAACAGAGGCTGTCTACCTTGCTTTATGAAACCAGAGCCAAGTGGCTGCATTTTCAGCATGTGTTAAGTGCAAAACCACAACGGTGTGGCTGGCTGCACATCCCACTTTGGTTCTTGGTTTCTGATTTGATTTGAGTGGCTTGACAACTCCCTCAGAATGATTAAAGTAATAATAGTAAGTTATAATATTTGTCTTTAATTTTGAATATAGTTAAAACCTACTCTACTAAGCACCTACAAGCATTGGTGATTAACACAGTCAGTGGCATACAAGAGAATAAAGAGTGTCCTGTTTTTCCAGTGAGCTGAAGATTAGAGAAAGAAACAAACTCTATGCCTCATTCTATAGTGTGTATATGATGGATATATAAAGCAATTTAGAGGTATAATTGTAGTTGGTTAACCTGAATCTCGTAAGAATATAAGAATATAGTTTTTCAAATGTAAATATTTTAAATAAATGTATTTTTTAAATTTTTTCATATAATATATTTGGATCATACTTTTCCCTCCTCAAACTCTTCCCAGACCCGCCCCATACACCTACCCACCCATCTTCATGTTCCCTCTTTCTCTACCTCTCTCTTAAAGCATTTAACCAAAAAAACAATGAAAATAAAAACAAGCCAACATTTAAAAAATACTAAAACAAAACAAAATATTCTTAATTAAGCATGATGTCCATTTTATATTGGCCAGCTAGCTACTCCTGGGCATGGGGCCTGCCCTGGACTGTGGTTGACATACCCAGAGACACTCCATTGGAGAATGCTGATTTTCCCATGTCTGAGCAGTTGCAAATAGCTTCTTGGTTAGGGATGGACTTTGTGTCTACCTTCCTTTCTCAGCCCTGGGATTTTGTCAGCTTTGAACTTGCTTAGGTCCTGTGCATATAGGTAGAGCTCCCAGAGCTGTGGGCTCGGTTGTCAAAGGAAAGGACTTTTGAACAACCCGAGGTCTGATCTTCAATAGGGCTATGCAGGGATCTCCAGGGCTCTACAGGAACCTCCAAACAAGCTCTCAAGTTGTTGATCTTTTTGTAAAGGAGAACACAGTTGAAGGAGAACTAGGAAACCAACCGAGGAAGTATTCACGAAAGATGCTAGGCATCTTGGGTGGAGAAGACTTAGCCAAGGGTGTGGAAGGGATTAGTGAGGCCTCTGTTAAAGGAAATGAGTATTTAATGATGTGCATTTGGGAATGTAAAATCAGCCATGCTGAAGAGTTCAGAAACAGCACAATTTAGAAATAGAACTTTTGTAATGTAAGGTAAGGGTAAAGCAAGTGCTATTTCAATATGAAAGTAGTATGATTTTATTTGTATTTTAGAAAAATAAGTCTAATATCAGAACTTACAATAGATTCAGAAATTTAAACATCTCATAATGACGTTTGCATATTATAGGTATATTCTCCTTTTGTCTTTTGAAATGGTCACTTTTACAAACAAGGCCTGAGGCCATTGATGCTGCCATTGGCTTTATACTGCTTCTAAAGACGTTAGTAGACATGTGAAAAAATACTATAAAATCAGTATTTAAAATACTATAATAATCACTGTGTAAAACCTGTTAAGAAGTTTAGATATAAGATATTTAGCTATAAAGAGTGATAGGCTTTTAAATTTTCAGAAGTGATATGAAAATAACAAGAAAAAAGTGAAATGTAATCTTAAAAAATCTAGAGCAAAGAAAATGATTAGGTGGAGTTTAGCAGATTTAATACATCTCAATATGAAAAGAATAAAAATCAATAAAGGACATGAACAGGCACTTCTAAAAAATATAGATGAATGATGTCTGAGCTCTTGACGATATACTTAACCTCACTAGTCATCGGTAAGGCATAAGTTGAGTATTGCTTACAGACATTTGACCGCTAAGATTAGGAGGATGAACAGACCCAAAAGTATGTATAACTGCAGCTCCCATATATGATTGAGGGGCAGAAAATGACATAATTGATTGGGGAAAGCATATTTACTTTATAAAATATGTTTACCCTACCCAGAAACATTATTCATAGGAATTTTTTCAAGGAAGTAAAAACCTAACAACATAAAAAAAAAGTTTATATACAATGTATGCTTGTCTACAATCATACACATAAGAAACCCTGTGAATAATTATTTTCCATTCATAGATGAATGAAGAAATTATGGTATCTTTAATGACAGAATATTTATCAGGAATAAAGTGGAATAAAATCATAATTCATCTGATTTAAAAATCCTGCTGAGTGAAAGACACAAGAACCTCAAGCTGAAGTTTAAAATTTTACAACAGCTGAAACATAGCTCTGGCCACTGAAATACAAATAAGTGCCCCCGCTCGCTATGATGGTGAGAGGAGAATTCCAATGGAAAAGACACGAGGCAGCATCAGACAAATAGAAATGACATGTCCTTATTGGTGTCATGGTAACATCTGTGCACAGTCATTAAAATTATCCAAAGCTGTGCACTTTATATACCTATGTTTGACTTTACGCATATAAGAAGTCATAAATAGAATTAATGAAACTAAAAACCAAATGTAATAATAGAATGATTCACGTGCAGGAACTCAGGTTAGATTGCCAGGTTTCAAGACCTGAATTATGGATGGGTCAGAGTATGATGCCACATAGAAAAATCTGGGGCTTTGAGGACATTACAAGTTCTTTGTGGCTATAACCTAGGCTAGACACTCATAAAAAGGAGATGATACAATTAGTATCCACTTTAGAACGTTGTCCTTGGTGTAATGTCTGGGACACAGATGCATTCGATGCATTTAAGCTGTAGTCATTATTATTAAATAGCTCTTCAGCTACACTGGCATCACCCTAACTCAATCAGGAATGTGTATATACCCATGGAGATTTTAAGAATTAGATGTCTACAAACTGCATTAGGCTGCAATCTAAGTAACTCAAACATTTGACAGTATATGATTAAGCATCACAAATCCTATTTTATTTATTCACTTCAAACCAAGTAACTATCTCTTTGGCAAAAAAAAAAAAAAAAAAAAAAAAAAAAAAAGTGTTCCTTTAATGTTATTTCATAGAAGAACTTGTAAAAAAAAATCAGGCACAGAGAAATTAGAATATAATTTAGTTTTTCCTAATAGTCTTTTCTGTCTGGTCCTTATCCCTTAATCCCATCACCTTTCCAGAGCATACATATGTGTATCTAAAAAATGTGCAAGGAGTATGCATACAACCTTTATACAAGCTTGTTGTGCATTTTCTTGATTAACATAGGGCCCAGTGCATCATGGGTGGAACCATCCCCAAGAGGTGATACTGGTTTGCATAAGAAAGCATACCAAACAAACCAGTAAACAGAGTTCCTCCATGGCCTAGCTTAGCCCTCAGCGTGTGACGTGACTGTTACCTGGAAGGTAAGATGAAAACAGTGCTTTTCTCCTCAATTTGCTTTTGGTCACAGTTTTTATCACCAAATTAGAAACCAAACCAAGACAGTTTGCATCAGTGGCAATGACTGTATTTTAAACCAGGCATATTCATGTAAAAATTTTACGATAAGACTTTAGCCTCTAAGTTGATCTATTCTTCTTAATAGCTGCAGGATAGTCTATGGTAGGTATGAACTTTATTTACTGAACAAGCTGTCATTTAAGAATGCAAGTATAATTTCAGGTTATCATGTCCGCAGAAGGCTTTGAATTAATGCAAAGATCTTCTGCACTTGAGTTGATAATTTCATATGCTAAATTTTAAGAAGTGAAATGGCTAGTTAAACATCCTTGAACTAATATTTCCAATCTTTTTTTGTAAGCAAGTAACTGTATCTGTGTTGCACAGTGGACAGGCCACTTCCCTTTTAGAGCAGAGTGAAAGGTGGTTTTCATATTCTTCCCTATATGTCTCACTTGCTGATAAAGAGTTGTTTGTAAATATGCTCGATTCCATGTTAGGAAAGTTAAGCTAAACACCATCAATCTAGCACACAGCATTGTATCAAGCATCAAACTGAATGTCTCCTGTGCACCAGAGTCCTTAAATTCCTGCACAAGTATGTAAGACGGCACCTCCGATACCAATTTCTTATAAAGTGGAGCTTAGCACAGCTTGTGGCTTGTAGAGAGGACAGTCTGATGTCACCCCGGGTCCTTGAAGAGTGATGGTTGAGAGCAGTCTGGAATATATTCATTTCTATATGAGGGTCTTTGAGGGCTGGGTTTGTTATCAAACACCATAGCTGTGTAAGTGGCAAAGCAGGTAAGCCTGGAGAAACTTATGCCTTTGGACACTTGTTCAGCGAAGAGTGGTATCTTGGTGACAGTTTGTGGCAATAGAAGCCAACTTAGATACCAGACAGGTTGTACCCTAGGCACTAATCTCTCTCCAATGTCTAGCTTCGTATTGAAATAAACATTATCAGTTTCATGATGGTATGGTCTGTGGGGTAGGGGGTGGTGTCCACCTCTCTAAAGGATACTGTGCTTGCTCTCCCATTTTAGATTACTCTTACTTTGTCTTGTTTCGCAAACTTGAATTTTTTTTCTTTCTACCCATGGAGCAGTACTTACTCAAAAGTGACTAAGCAGACCAATTTTCAAGTTCCTAATTCACATGTACATGAGTCTTTAGTCTTCTACTTCAGCATTAACTCCTGATCCAATCACAGAAGGTGCTGGGTTTTTTTTTTTTTAATTATTTATTTAAATCAAATCATAATTTTTACTTATTCACACAGGGGTTAGAAACACAAAAAGGCAGGAAGGGGATGACACCGGAGCATAGGTGTTCAGGGGGGAAGGTGCTGGTTTTTAATGTAATCAGCAGGGTGCTTCTTGCCAGGATGGCTGTATGCAAGGGGCCCACAGGACAAGCTCCAGCTCAGGCTGCCTAAGGGTAGAAAGCTGCCTCTTTAGCTAAGTAAGAACAGCTGCCTTCAGGCTTTACTTTATGGTAAACAAGCCAGGTACACAGTCTTCCAGGTGCTTATAACAACACATCTGCTCTTTCACCACCTAGGTCTTATCTAGTAAGAACCTGATCATGTTTGCGTTTGTTCCTGTGAGGAACTAAAGTTGTGTAGAGGTTTGTTTTTTGTTTTGTGGAGCCTTGCTTTTCCGGTCTTCCTTTTGAGAAGTATGCACACGTGCCTTCATACCTCATTTGATACTGGGGGTGAGTTGGAAAACACACTTAGCAGCTCAGAAGAGACAGCATTTCTTCCTAACATTGTTTTCATCGAGATTGGATGTTGGCAGGGAGTGCCTATACTCGTGAAATTATCTCACCTGTCAGGGGTTCCTCCATCCCAAGGGAACGTTAACAGGAAACCAGCACAGCACTTTTATTGTTTTTCTACATCTGTTTTACACACACACACACACACACACACACACACACACAAAGAGAGAGAGAGAGAGAGAGAGAGAGAGAGAGAGAGAGAGAGAGAGAGAGATTGATTCACCATGAGTTTTCCTACATGAAGCTATGGTTTGAGGAGGAAGAAACAGTTCTTTTTTTCTCATGTCCTTTTATACATTTATTTCATAAAGGTCAAGCATAGGCTAATTTTGTTATCTCTCTCCCTTAGTGGATGGCTGTATTCACAGAGCTGCTGGCCCTGTTTGTTAGCTGAGTGTCGGAACCTGAATGGCTGTGAGACTGGACATGCAAAAATCACATGTGGCTACGACCTCCCTGCAAAGTGTGAGTACCGCATGCCTAAACTTTGTTTCAGAATCAGCTGAGAGCTCCAACCTTACCTTTTATTTTTGCTGCAAAAGAATATCTAGAAAAGGAGACGGCTGAAGTAGAATTTAATTAAATATACTTATAGTCAAATTTAGTGTGTAGGCGCATGTTTATTTGTATGATTAAGTATAGAGAATTTTGGTTGTTGTTCAGTTCTTTAACAGTGTCTGAAACCGAGAAATGAAAATATGAAGAAAATATACGTTCCAGTATTTAAGCACCACCAGTGACAGCTTCTGGAAATGATGCCAATTTCTCATTCCTTGTTCGGCTTTCTTGATTGTGGATGTGTTTAGAGCAAAGGAGATCAAAGTGATGTATTGTGTTTTCAGCTGCCATGTAAAGGCTGATTGGCAATTACAGCCCAGGCATCTGTCACACTCGGCTCTCAGGAGAAGCAAGTGGAATGCAGTTGTCAGTCTGAGAATGGATTTGCTCTTTGAATGTGGAATGGTCAAATTTTCTATTATATTTTAATAGAAAAAAATGCATTGCAATTGACTGACCTTGTTGCTTCAGTGTTTAGCTGACTGGGGTAGGGTGGTATAGAATAAACGATGAGAGAAGTGATTAAAGGTGCTCCTTTTAAATTCTATAATTTCCAGTGCCTGGGGATGGAGGGAGGGGTTGTGCTACGCTATTAAGGTGTGCATTGGCCTGGAAATTGCGACTCCAATTTAATCTCTGTACTTGCTTCTTAGGATACTGCTTGATCTATGAACACATTTTATGTGAAGGCAAAGCTACTTTTGTTTGTCTTTTATTAGTGAAGAAATGTGAATTCAGAAGGTACAGCATAATTTGTGGGATACTATTGGATTCTGTATAGACAGAGTGTGTAGAAATGAGCTACCCAAGGCTATCTGTGAATGGTGACACAGAACACTTTATTTTAAAGGAAACTTTAAAAAGTGTGTGTGTGTGTGTGTGTGTGTGTGTGTGTGTCTTACCCACATGTACAGTGGTGTGATCTTGAGTATTAAATGTGATTTCATTCTGGGATTATACAGCCCATATTGACAAATGTCATTCTTTAATCTCTCTAACCTGATGCCACCTGTCAGATGCAGCTGACCTGTCATCATGAGTATGAGCAGATCAACTACTTTAAGACCAAGTAATAAGTAAGGTGGTCTTTTAAATTCACTGTTTTCTCTGTATGAAAACAGACATCTAACTTTTTCTACTCTGAGCTTTGTGAACACAGATAAACTTGGAATCTTACACATGACCGAGTAAAAATGATGGCTTATGGGTATTATCTAAGAGATGTGGGAAGCTTTTGTAACTTACTTGCAATTTGACATGCTTGTGTACAAGCTGCTTCATTTCCATTGATTGCCTTTCAATTGATTCCCGAGTTATTGAGAATTTACGTAGTATCAAGCATCAAATACAGGGATTAGTATGTCTGTGGATGTGGTAGAAGCTGTCATATTTGAACCCTGTGTTTGAGCTGAAGTATGGTATGTGACTTTCAGAAGTATCCTGAAGCAAGTGGATCTTGTGGCCCAAGACACTGGACAGGAGAATCAGCCTGCAGGACTCAGCATGGAACCCCAGTGAGCTGAGATTCCTACTCCAATCCTTATATTGCAACTCAAGGATATGAGTGTCAGCTAGGTTTTATGACACCGTAGCACACACTAGAGTCATCTGGAGAGGAACCTCAACTGAGAAATTGTCTTTATAACATCAGGCTGCAGACTAGCTTATAGTGTATTTTTTTTTTAATTAGTGTTTCATGTTGGGATACCATCCCATTGTGGTGGGGTCACCCCTAGACTGGTGGTCATGAATGCTGTAAAAAAGCAGACTGAGTAAACTACAGGGAGGAAGCCAAATAAGCAGCACTCCTCTGTGGCCTCTGTATCATCTCTTGCTTCCAGGTTCCTGACCTGACTTTCATTGACTATGAATGTGATATTGCACTGTAATCAAAATAAGCCCTTTTCTTCCCTAGTTACCTTTGGTCATGGTCCTTCATCACAGCTGCATTGTCTTTAACTAAGATAGCATATGTAATAAAGAATCATTCAGTGGAATAGACAAGAGCAGTCCAGCATGACAGCCTCCTCATAAAAATCAGACATGCGCTGTCAATGAAAGTGTCTTGATAATTCTGTGTACTGTAAAAGATTAGACTGACAACAGTAAGATGATAAAAGGAATGTAAAACTGAGTAATGGTAGGATAACTCACACTTGTATTCCACTTTATACTGTTTCCCAGACTTTCCCAAGGCCTTATATTTTAAATTACACTTTATAAACATTGTGTGTGTTCATTTTCCTTTTCCCTATCCCTGAGAGATAGTTTTCTTTCTCATCAATTTGGTCCCTCCATTTCAGAGTCATTAACAATCCACAGATGTGCTTTTGTAGTGAGAGAATGAAAAGGGAGCTCATTACATACTGTTTGGGTCATTTTCCCCTCCATATTTAATAATTCGGTGACAGTTTGACAGCAGAGACCAGCTCCTATCTGTCCTCTGAGACTGTGGGTTCATCATTATAGGGGTACTAAAGCCAGCCATCCACCCACAAGTGGTGATATCTTCACGCACCAGCAATTTGTTTTGAAAATGGTTTTGTCTGGGTTACAGAAAATATTGGTCATTTTGGACTGCTCTCTGCTTTCCTATGCTTCCTAAATTAATTTATCCATGAATGGTTGTATTTGAATTAATTATTCTTGTACTCTGTGTTCTGTGACTTATCATGATGGGTGGAATGAAAAGCCCCTAGATGTTTTCTTTTTTTTTTTTCTTCTTTTTTTTTTTTTGTTTTTTTTTTTTTTTTTTTGAGACAAGGTTTCTCTGTGTAGTCCTGGCTGTCCTGGAACTCACTCTGTAGACCAGGCTGGCCTCGAACTCAGAAATCCACTGCCTCTGCCTCCCAAGTGCTGGGATTAAAGGCATGCGCCACCACTGCCCGGCTTTTTTTTTTTTTTTTTTTTCTTTCTTTTTTTTTTTGTTTTTTTTTCCTAGATGTTTTCTCTTTCCTTCGCTGCCTGAATGTTTGAATGGTTTCTTTTGACACAAAACTAACCAATCACTTTTCTCAAAAGAAGCCATGGGTGGCAAGAATACTGACTGAAATTGCACTGAAAGCTATTTCTTAGGAAGTGTACAAAGGGTTGTTTATGTAATTTCAATCTTGAAGGAATGGTCCCTTCTTTAAGATTAGACTCATTTTTATATTTGTAATAAAATTTCAGTGTGTATGTCTAAATAGAAGCTTTTACACATGAAGGGTGTTTAAATTTCTCAAGGCCTAACAGTCATTATTACCATTTTAAATAGAGAAGTCATGATAAACTCATAACAGGCTCTCAAGATTGGTCCTGTTGACTATACTTCATAGTAGGAGGGGTGGAGAGAGATATTAGATGCTCATGAGATTCCATCCACTCTCCTACATTTTCCTTCAAGCTGTGTAAAATTCTGTTCCAGTTGCACATGGTCTTGGTAGGTTTGAGAACATACAGAGGATAACTACACAGAGCTAACTGAGTCATGAAGGCCAACTCTACAGCCATGGGGGTGCCATTAACTATGCTGCAGTAAGGCTTTTTGGTGATGTCATTGTTTTTGGATTATCTAAGTTTCTGGAGTCAACATCTTTGTCTGTCTTGGTCCTCCATCAGACAATAGTAGAGTTTTGTTCATGGCTGCCCAAGAAAAGTCCATCCACCACTATCATTGTTATATTGGTGATATGTGGCACAGTGTCCTAATTTTGTGCTTGCTTAATATGTAAGAAAGCAGTGTCTGGAGAGATAGATCAGTGGTTAAGAGCACTGACTGTTCTTCTAGAGGTCCTGAGTTCAATTCCCAGCAACCACATGGTGGCTCACAACCATCTGTAATGGGATCCGATGCCCTCTTCTGGTGTGTCTGAAGACAGCTGCAGTATACTCATATACATAAAATAAATAAGAAAATCTTATAGAAAAAAAAGAAAGCCGTGTCAAATGAATGACTTTGTTCAGAATCTTTTCATCTAGAAAATAGCTTATCATGTATTAGCTGTGACTTATACTTCTCAAACCTTCCATCTTTGCATGGTGCTAGTGGGGTCCATGTCCTCTTATTTCAGTTATAGTAGGGCTGGGCATGTTTGAGACTTTTCTTGTCTACTGTAACCTTCTGTATTTTCTCATAGGTTGTGCTGCTGATCCTCAGTCTTAGACACTACTATCTCCTTATTGGGAGATAGCTAGACATCTTCATGAATTCTCTTATGTTCTTCACACCTTTGTTAACTGTAACCTCAGGTGTTACCTACGCTGATGTAGTTATCTTGGCTCCTCTTCTTCATTTATAGTTGTACTGTAGCATGCTAACTTCAAATATAGTATATTATTACTTCTATTTTTTGGTAATATCTCCCTATAGCAGAATAAGGATGTAGATTTTGGGGTTGGGATCTATTTTGTTATATCCATACAGATGCTAAAAATGCCCAACATATAAAGAAGATTGAAAGGTATTTCTTGAAAGAATTAATGAAAATAAACTTCAATCCTTTGACTTTTTTCTTAAGTAAAGTTAAACATCTGTTAACCCAATTTTCTTTGCCTTCTCACAATGTCCTGCCATATCTTGAACCTCTTAAAATGTCTTGAATGGTATGACTTGCTCCCGACTTCATTCTGTGCATCTCTGTAAGCTTGTGATTGTCTAGACAGCTCACTCGTTGATCTTTTCTACTTATTTTTCAGACTCAACTCAGATATCACCTCTGTTAGGAATGATACTCTTATCACTTTGACTACAAATAACCATTTTTTCCCATCACTGTATTGCATGTTAACACTTTTCATGAGGGTTCTTTGGCTTGTCATACATATTTCATAATTGTGTATATATGGACTTAGAGGACAGCCTCATGTTTTGTTCCATAGGAGTCATCTACCTTGTTTTTGAAAATAGAATTCCTTATTGGTTGAGAGCTCACTGAGAAGGCCAAACTGGATGATCAGCAGCAGGTCTGTATCCAGTCTTCCAGTGTTGTACCATTGCATATCATCACAACTAGCTTTTTTATATGGCTGCTTGGTATCAAACTCAGGTCTTGATTTTGTGATAAGCACTTTACTCTCTGAGAAGTCTACCCAGACCAATGGTGCATCTTTCTTATGTATTTATAGGTACTGGAGAAATATCTGTCAAATGAAGAAATTATTAAAACTAGAAAACTGATACTGAATTGATAAAAGCTTGGACAGTAAAGTTATGCTAATATTCCTAAAAATTTGGAATTAGTGTTAGTAACATAATTGGTTGAATGAGTATTAGTCAGTATCCTTATTCTAGTCCAGCTGCAGAAATAATCTGATGATAGTAGCTTAAAAAGTACTGTTGATCATAATTAGTACTTCTCTGGTGTCCTTCATCAAGA
Source organism: Mastomys natalensis (assembly GCA_021653895.1). NCBI lineage: Eukaryota > Metazoa > Chordata > Mammalia > Rodentia > Muridae > Mastomys > Mastomys natalensis. Next base: position 52,268 of record JAJTUV010001396.1, read on the forward strand.
AATAGTAGTATGTTGAAATACAAGGTTGTCAGTCCTTTGAAATTTTGTGAAGAAGCAATATGACAAGTAAGGATAATTTATTTCCAACATAAAGAAAAATTCAGGTATAGAGAAATCAAATATGCTTTTCCCAGTAACAAGTAAAATCCAGAGTAGAAGCTTGATTGTGACCAGGAATCATGAACTAAGTAGAGTGTCACTGGCAGTGTGATCCAGTCCTGCTACCTGCTTTTGTAAATAAAGTTTTATTAGATGATAGCTATGCTGATTTGTTCTTATACTGTTTATGGCTATGTTTTGGTGAGATTGAGTTGACTAATTCCTGTGGGGGTTGTATAATTGGCATGTCTGAATCATGTGCTATCTAGTCTTATTAAGACCTAGTCTGTAGCAATTTTCATGTTTTATAAAGGCATAATTCCTCAAAAATATATTTTTTGAATTTTATTAAGTATATGTAGTCGATCAGAGTTGACAAAGCAGAAAAATACCTACCTGCATCTATTTCCTGAGACTGTCCTTGTATATTGTGCCTCAAGTAAATGTGTATTTAGGAGCATGATCTGAGCCTCTTCAAATCTTTCATGTATCTAGACCATCTTGGAAAAAAAAATTCCTGATGAGAAAAAAAAAGCCCTCTGTATTGAACTGGAACTAAGAAGTAAATAAGTCAAGTCTCTGAGGGAGAGTTAGTTTAGAACACCAAAGTTTGGGCCATAAATATCCATCCCTTGCCTCCTCCAGTCCAGCTAGCTAATGTGCTGAAAGGGGGCCTTCAGGCCTAAGGAAATTCATAATTGAGAGTAAGTAACTCCAAAGATGGTTCTGAGTTAGTCCACTGTGGAAAGTGGCCTGATTTCGGCCATCCTGAGCTCTCTCAGCAGGTGTTTGATTACAAGAGTGGTAAAGTGGGCATGCTGGGAAGAGTGTGACTCTGCAGCCTTTGATGGAGACCTAAGGGCTCTCACAAGCCAATTCCATAATTAAATGGCATGTTACTTAAAGAGAAAAAACAGCTTTTGAAAAACATAAAGTCATCACCATCTTTCTTGAAGATGGGGATGCCTCTGTTCTTCATAAACACCATTCCTGGTTCATTTCCTTAGGACTTTAACTTCCATTTGAGACTGTTTTTCCATATCCACAGTTATTTTCTTATATAGTAATCAGTGGATGTACTTTATCCCCTTAGTGAGCTTCACAGTGGATGCAGCATTGAGAAATATTTAGATTAGAAGGTCTTGAAATGCTGTTTCAAAGCAAATTGTCGTGCCTTACTCCAGCAAAACTGAATTAGAAACACTGTGGCTCAGCAAACTGTGTAACTCCAATGAATGCTCAAGTATGAGGGCCACTGCCCTACAGTGGAGTACAATACCAAGTAGCAATCTCACTATCACCTTCCTAGCAGTATAACACAGACATCCTTTGGGTTAGTAGACTAGGGTTCCCTTGAAAGAGAATTCTGGCATGTTCTTCTTTTCTTTTGTAGTATTTCCATAGTTAGTAATAATGGCTACATTTGCTTAGCTCTTCATTGCTTGTCCTCCCTAACAGTTACAGTATAAGGAGGGCAGAGTCATAATAGTCTCATAGATTCCTGGGATGCATAGCATCTGGCACAAGAATAGGCTCTTCACACATATTTGTTGGGAGAATTAGCAATAGCCTATGCTCTTTCTCTCCTCATCACTAGGGTCACTGTTAGAAACCAACACAACCACTCTCAAGATGGAGCTCCATAGTTTAGAAATCTTAAAAGCTAGATCTGTTGCCATCCTCAGCATGACATCACATCACCCAGCATGCTCTTCTCATGAAACTTTAATAAGTTTTACTATTATTAGAGAAGAAGCAGAAAAAAGAGTAGACAAGAACATGGATGTGTGCATTCCGTGGCTTTGGTATAGTTGTGGAAGTCAGAGACCAACCAGCTTCGGAAGGTCGGTTTTCCCCTCCACAGTGAAGTAAGGAGGGCCTGAAGTCACCAGGCTTGAGCAGCAAGAACTCTTACCTGCTAAACCATTCTGTGGGCCTTGAGCATGCCTCTTGATGAAAGGTATTAGCAGTAAAAGAAAGTACAAGAAGACAAATACTTTAACATGTTTGGCCACGCATACATCTTTCACCCATCTTCTCCCATTTTAAACCCACTGGAATAATGTAGATTCTCTTATCAGGTGATTTCCTGACCACTCTATTCTAATATTAGTATCTTTTGAAAGTATCTACAGTTCGAAGGCAACCAGTACATTTGTTACTATATTATCAGATAGGTGGAGAACAAAGCCTACATTTTCTTTCATCATTTGCTGCCTTAGTTGCCCTTCAGAGGACCCTGTCTATACACTTTTTTCCCCCATATGATCAATAGGAAATAACAGTGTAAATCAATTCCAAGTAATAATGTAAATGCGCTCTTGAAGGCAATTCCTGCTGTGAAATAAGTAGTTAGCAGCGACACTGGCATTAACCACAGTGGGGGTAATCAGCCTGTGGATGTGTTTAATCAGAGTTATCAGCAAAGATTAAAAAGAGAACCACGGTTGTGCGGGGATAATCATTTTCAAGGTTTAAAAGATGAATATGTGAAGGTGTTCTCATAAATTAAAGCCATCAGAATGGCTTTGAGTAATTTAGGATAGTCTGAGGTCAGGCACAAGCAAACAGGAGAGGTTAATCTCGAGGCCATGGTCATTAATGTGCAGAGACAGCAGAATACACTTATGGAAATAAGTAGCAAGCACTGAGTTAAATAATTTCCCCCATATATTAAAATATTCCTTGGGCTGTTACTAACATATATGATTTGATTAAAAAGCAAGCAACATGGAACAATTTGTACGTGTATTAATTATCTTAGCAATTAATCACTAATTTTAAACACTAAATGTTGGTCCACTTTATGACTTGGTTTAGAAACGCTGACAGAGCCAAGCATACACTGGAATAAACGCTTGATTCCATGGTGTAACACTGAACTTCAAGGTCCATCTGGAAAATCCTGGACTTGATATTCTAATTACATTGTGAAGTCCTTTAACCTCTGAGCAGGAGTTTCCTTGTCCATGATTATCTCTGGGTCATGGTATCTATCTTGCCAGAGTCTGGAATAGAACTGTGTCTTAATAATGTAAGACATGAGAAAGAGAGAGAGAGAGAGAGAGAGAGAGAGAGAGAGAGAGAGAGAGAGAGAGAGAGAGAGAGAGAAGACTTTATTGGTAGTTGTAAAATAATTGGCATACTTCATTTGCTTGTTCAACCCATTTTTATTGGGTGCTTGCTCTGACCTTAGGGGCTCTTCTAGAAAGTAGAGAACTATTGTGAAGAAATCCTGGCCACTTAGACCTGGCGTTCAATCTAAGAGAGGCAGACAGTGAACATATCTGTACAAAACTGAGGACTTTTAGAGGGCAGTGAAAACTAGCAGGAGGATAGAGGAAGCTACCAGAGTGGAAAGGTGAAGAGGCAGCTTTCCTATGTGGTCAGGGACGGCCTCCCTGTGGATGTGATATTTGTGCAGAGAGCTGTGCTGCTTGCTCAATGAAAAACCATTGCAGACAAAAGAAAACACTTTACCCCTGAATTAAATTCAGCTTACATAAAATGAGAAAGAGATGGCCAGGGAATTCTTGTGTTATGGCTTTTATCCCTATAGTTGGTTTGTCTTGTCTTTGTTCTGATGTCCAGGCATGTATGCATGTAGATACATACATACAATCATTCCAGCTTAGCTTTTACTGGTAAGGAACGGATGGTTGTGACAAATCAGGATCAGACAGGAGTTTTAATGGTCATTTAAATGATCACTTATCGATTGCCTTGTATTTTCACAGCTTGGGAAATTGAAGCCCAGGATGATGGCTTAATCTTTGCCAGGATTTTAAAATAAGTAGGGAATACAAGCACCGAGCTAGAGTTTCTCGAATTACAGTGTAGTGACCTTTTTGTCAGAAACGAACTCTGTGATCATGCTAACATTGCTATAAGCACTTTATGAGACTGTAGCTATCTACTCAATAAAATAAAGGCCACAAACATTTGAAGAAAAAAGGTTCTCACCTCGAACAGTACACTGGCTACTTCATTGATGATCGTAGTCTTGATAAGTTCCACATCATTGATAAAACCATGAGCTTCCCTGGTAAGATTTTTCCACAGTAGTCCCTTAGAATCTTACAGCATCATCTGGTATCTGAGTAAACATGGAAGTCACCTATATGATGTAATGAGAATTCTTCATTATCCTTAACTGAGACATGTACAGTAGCTTACTTTCAGAGGAAAGACATCCTTCAGAAGTCATTTTGACAGACATCAGACATGCCTGAAAAGCCATTGACATTTCTTACCTAGAAGTGTAAACATAATCTCCCACTCCACCCTGAGAGCAGCTGGGACTTACTGATGTCCTTAACTGAACAGAATCTGTCTGAGGAGGGGGAATTGCTGGGCTTACATTTAAAGCAATGTTGGCTTCTATGTGTGATCTCTCTGTCTTTGCATCACTACCTGCCGTTCACCTAGGGCTGTCATGACCAATTATAGCACTCAGTGTCTGTAAACCGCCACAAATGTTCTGTCCTGGAGAACAGAGATAGGAAAGAGAACAATATGGGTGTATGCCTTCTACAGGCCTTATGAGGAAATCCATGAAGCTTTTTCCAATTCTCTTTAGGTCCAGGATTTCTTGGGTTAAGGCACATAATTTCCAGTTTCTGTTTCACTACTCATATGTTATTTTTCCTGCCTCTGTGTCATTTCCTTAAGGTCCCTTGTCATTAGCTGTAGGGTTTACTCCAAGCCATCTCCCTTCTATAGTTATTGAGATCCTCAACTACATCTATCTACAAAGATTCTTTTGTTTGATTTTTTTCTAAATAAATTCAGCTTCATGTTCTGGGGCTCAGAACACTGTTATTTTTCCTTGAAAATCAGTACCCTACAATGCACTCTTTTTAAGATAGCAAGTTACAGGTCATAGGCAGCATTGAAAAGAAACATGATAACAATCTGAGGAACCTCAGGACACCTCTGGAAAGATCCAAGTGGTGAGCAGCTACAGCTGAAGCAACAGTGTGAGTTAGCGAGCCTAGAATTGGATCTTGCTTAGCCAGACAACAGCCATGCAGTGACCTTGGCACTACACCCTCCAGCCTCTGTCAAACTGTCTGGTGTTTGCATCCCTGAGTTTCACAGCAACACCAAGAAGCATCCTGAACCAAAGCCACCCTGCTAAATCCTTCCAGAATTCTCAGGTCTGAAACTGGGAGATGGCATTTGTTACTCAAGTTTAGAACTGCATGTTAATGCAGTCATCAGATATTAATACAGCAACCATGGTAGAGTGTATAAGGCAGGATAAGGAGCTCAGTAGCAGAGTTGGCAGTCCATATGACACTTTTGTATTCCATGTGTCTGACTTAGGAGTGGCCAACCATGGGAGGTAAATTGAAACACATTTAATCAATGACTTCAAAATCAAGAAATGCAGTCACATCCATTAACCATAGTACATCCTTTTACAATACTTCTGGCATTGGTAGCATATAGGTAAAAAACTGATAGTGCCAATGAGGGGATTAGAGAGAGAGAGAAGAAGAGGGAGAGGGAGAGAGAGTGGGAGAAAGTTAAACTTCATACAGTAAAGAAGCACTGGAAAGAATGTATCAAGTAAAAACACACCACTGATATTACTATTTACCTACTATTCTTTGATTACTATTTTATCAATATGCTGATTGCTCAGATGCTACTCACTGACAGGGACTGCTGTTCCCATTTGCACAGAGGTGGAAGGGGAATCAGTTTAGCATCTCCCCTGCAATAAGGCTGCAAGTGAGGCAGAGCAGCAGTAGGTTCTATTTACATTTGTAGCAGCATTCTTCTCTGTCTGTTTGCTGTGCCAGGTGGTGTGTTTCCCATTAGCTCCTTCATTTTTCAGAACCGCCCAGCATTTGCCCCATTTCTAATCATATGCTGTTTGTGAAAGCCCTATAATTTCCTAAGGCCTTCTGAAGCTTTCCTCTTCCTACCTGTGACATTTGGAGGAAGGATTTATTCTCTTTCTGTGTTTATTCTGCTTAGTGGAAAAAAAAAAAAACACAAGAGAAAGCCTTCACTGTATTTTCAAACTTCTCTGTAGAATCGTGTCTGTATTGTGCTGGAGTCTGCTTATACCTTTAAAAGTCTGTGCATGGCAAACGGATAGCTTGGAAACCCCCTTCCTGTATAGCTACCGAGGCTTGGTTTCTTACATAATGGCACATGATGCCAAACTCTTATTTGTTCTTTGCCTGACTTATTATCTGCCTTCCTGACATGATATTAGTCTTTCATGTGGCATAGTATGTCATGTGCACAAACATGCTATCTTCCATCTTTCTTTCCCACTCTACTGACACTGACTACCCACTGTACCTTAACATGGTTTGTGAATGTGGAAGTCAGGAATTTAGTTCAATTTGTATGGTTGTTTAGAAAAAGTACTAAGGGAGATTATGAGTTTGACTTTGGAAGTGGCTAGATGTAAAGGAGGATTCTAGAATTCCCCATATAATCGGTTGGTAGGTAACTTGAAGGAACAGGCAAGGGAAAGGTAGCTCTGCTTGGCAGGGTGATAGGAAAGGGTCTTCCCTCTGTGTACCCAGGACATTTCTTACCTGTTGTTTTCAAATTATACTACTCATTCATCTTCCTCTTGATAATATCCATTGCTTGCAAAATATGGTATTGAAATGCAATCCTTACAATGATCAGGACACAAAACATTGCTTAGTTAGAGGAATTCTTGCAGCTGTCTCTATAGCTATAGAAGAAGCCAGAATTTTACATCAAGTAGGATGGATGTCTAAACTTCACTTAAGTTCTCTGTTGCCAATAGTACCATACTTTCTCCATTCCAGGTAGTTTGTACATATAGGGACACTGGAGTTTGGGATAGAAATTTCTAAGTATCTTAAGGCTAGAAAGAATTTCTGTAATCACTCTTAGCAGCCAAAGTTAATTTCTTCCATTAAAAGCTAGGCAAAGGGTTTTGCCCAATTCTGTATTGCATACCTTGCATGAACAAGCTCTGTGATGAATAGCAGATTAAGTGAACACTGGCTCTCTCGTATGTAGCATGTGTTTTGTGTGCCTTTTGAAAGAGAATTGGTTGTAAAACAGTCACGTACCTCATATTCATAGAACTGAGTTAAATTGAGCAGAAATGAGTCAAATGGCTTCTCAAGATAACAGGCATGCATACACTGTGGCTGTTCCAGGAAATTATATCATCAGGTTATTCATCTGTGGTTCAGTATTCTTTCCAGTGGGGATTTTGTGTGGAAGCTATCAGAGGTAAAACATCTATTGTTATTCACCTTGAATGGATATCATCTCTCGTTGGAATGACTTTTGCATTGGCATACAGACTGTACAAAGTAGCTATGAACATGGACTTGGAAACCCAACACTAGACTCAAATTCAGGTACTGGGTTTGGGGAGGTATTTAACTTCTCTGTGTCTACACTGGCCATATGGGGATGGAGATGAGAATCACTCTCTATGTGGATGTTAATATTTTTCAAACATTCAGAGCACTGCTGAATTCCTGAAGATTAGCTTTAATTCTAAAAGGTTAGCTGTTTTACAGTCAAGTTACTTTCGGCATTCTTATCTAAATCCTCACCCATCATGCTGCATCTTCCTTCTGTGCTTTAGCTGATACCATAGTCCTTATCACCATCAGAGGTTTTTTTTTTTATTTTTATTTATTTTTTTATTTTTTATGTTTTTTATGTATTTGCTAGGTTGGGTTGAATATTTGACTCTTTCACTATGGTACAGCCTTCTTTAAAGCGAGGACTTCATTCATCGTTGTGGCACCATACGCCAGAAAGATGCTCCAAAATATAATGAGCCAATGAATATCTGAGGAATGCTAACCCCAATGTGTGAAGGAGATACTGGACTGCACTGAATCTCCTCCACTGTTCACACTGTATTTCTATTAACTGGCTTGGTAATTACAAGATAGCCAGGAAAATAGCATCAACAAATGTCTGGTCAAGCCTACCTATTTCCTGTTTGTTGAAATCTTGTAGCATAAGCAATGATCTCACACAGAAGAAAAGCAGGAAGAAAGAAGTATGGGGAACGTCAGTGTCTCTGGGAGAAAATCCTGGCCTGCCTCATTCAGCTGATGGATGGACTGTGACATCCTTTTCAACTTCTATAAAGTATATGTTCATAGATGATTTCCAAGTTTTATTTATTGTTAAATCTCATTAAAATAAAGTGGTAATTTTATGGGTTCATAGTGTTTTATGACCATCCCTTTTGATTGAGACTGCTAGCCCAAGTGACTGTTACTCACGTGTTGGAAATGTGTTAAGAGGGGAAATATTGATGTGTGTCTCCTCTGTATTCAAACTGTTGAGACTTTATTGGAAATAATAAAGCTTTACAACATGTTCTTTACAAGTAGGATACTATACAGCAGCATGAAAAAAAGTCTATTTTTTGTGTCATCACAAGCTAGGCTGTCTCCAGTTTTATAGTACCCTTAAGTTAATTGTAATTTGGAGGAAGAAAAGAAGGCAGTATAGTTACTATTTTGATAATTATTATTTGAAAAAAAGAGAATTACATTTTATTTCAAGGAAGACAGTTAAACTGTATTTGTTCAGAAATATTCTTAAGCAGGAATATGGAGCTTATTTACATAACTATACATATGAGTGAACACTTCTCATTTCCATAAGTATACAGTTTATCATGTCACCTCAAATCTATAAATTGGGGTTAACATTTCTTGAAAGTGGAGTTTTGAATGTGGTATACTTGCATGTAATAGATAACCATACACTATAATTTTGGAAAAACCTCATTTTTAGCATTTTCTGCCCATGTCTATGAGAGAGTATCTTGAATAATGATTGATACAGGAGGGTACAGCCCTCCATGAGTGGCAACATCCCTAGCCAGGTGCCCCTGGAATATATAAAAAGGCAAATTGAGCATTAGCTTGTCAGTAAGCCGGAGAATAAGCAAGTAAGTAGTATTCATACATGGTGTATTTATATAATTCCTACTCCAACTTCCCTGGACGATGACCAGTCACCTGCAGTTATAAGCCAAGTAACTCTTTCTTCCCCAAGCTGCTTTTCGTCAGAGTGCTTTATCATAACAGAATGAAGGTTGGAGAGACAGCAAAAGTCTAAGGCTCACTACTTTGGGAAGAGGAGAGATTCATGATGTGTATATTCATTTAATGTCATTCTGTGAATCAAATTGCTTACAGTAGTAAAATACATTCTCTAGTATGGATGCTGCTGTTTCAGTGCATATTGATTTGAGCTCTGATGTAGTCATAATCTACAAAGCAAACACACATTTAACTTTCAAAACAGAAGTTGTCTCTGCTGGAGCTAAAGAAAAAAGCTGGTTCACAAAGCGCTATGTCTTTCATAGAAGAATGGTCTTACCATGAAGGCATAGGGTCTCTTTCAAACCTTAGGATAGGTTTTCCAATTAATACAACTAGATTTTGTACTATGGCAAAATTTTGAAATACTTGACATGCATTTCCTTCTACATGGGAATGTCTGTGGACATGAGGACCACAGATTTAAAGATGAGCAAAAATATGATGAAACACATAATTTAAAATTTCCAAAATGGAAGTGAAAGTCAGTATTCTTATTTTTACTACCCAACTCCCAAATTACATATAGTTTCTATAGCCACAGAGGACTCAGGGTTTTCCCCCCCTTTTATCTTGTACTATTAATATTGTATGTACTTTTTACAGATTCCTTGTATCTCTGATTTTCTGGTAATTCAAATATATGGCTTTGTAATTATCAATTTTCTGTTTTATTTAATTACACTTCTTCTAAATTGAAGGTATTTTGAAGTCTTGTATGGTTTTCATACAAGCCTACACCATCTATATTTAGAAACCTTGTTTTGGCACTCTCTTGATAGTTCTGTCTTTTGGGCATATCTCATAGGTGATGGAACTGGACAGAAGAATTCTCTTAGTAGTCATTCAATCCTCCTAGCTGGATCCTGAGAGAGATCCATTGTGCTGAATTGTTCTGCTCGGTAAATGACTTTATAACGAGGTTTAATCTTATCAGCTAAATGAATGAGTATGAACTCAGCTGTTGCAATTCATTAGTATGTTATACTGTAGAGCAGATCTTGCTGCTGCAGACTTGAGCTGTTGTCTTGAACTCTTATAATCATTGTGTCAGTGTCCTAAGGATTGTTTCACTACAATGAGAAATGCTCTTCTACAGACAAAACATGGCTATCACTCAGCCACAGAGCTTGTGGTTGCCAGGATCCTTCTTGAGCCCTCTGTAAAACTACCTCATTGCTCCTCTCAAGACTAGATTTGTGGAAAATACTATTACTGGAGGCACAAGTTGAGCCAGCCACAAAGAGGGTAAATCCCTTTCCTGAGATATCACAGCTAGTGAGAGCAGAACAAAAAGTGATACTGTTCTAGTCATTCTCCAAAGCTCTGCTCTTATAAATATGATGCTAAGGTCTTCAATGCACTGCTATTACTTCCTTTGAATTTCTCTGTCTCTCTCTCTCTGTCTCTCTCTGTCTCTGTCTCTGTCTCTCTCTCTCCCGCTCTCCCTCCTTCCCTCCCCCTCTTTCTCTGTGTGTGTGGGTATGTGTGTGAAATTTTTGATGCTACTCACAGACATTTTTATTTAAATCTTTTTAGCTAGCATACAAAATAATGAGTTTCTTTATGATAGCTTTATAAAGATGCATCATAATAGTTGTTTCATTTTCAGCCCCTAACTTTGTACTGCCTCATCCTTCTCAGTGGTCACAAATCTAGATCCTGAATATGAGTAAAACCAGGCAGCATTTGTCATTCTTCCTCCACTAGCCTCCCTTACTGTTTCTTTACCTCTACCTTTGGTCTCCTTCCTCTCATCTGTCTTAGGGTTTCTATTGCCCAACAAGCAACTGACTGAGCCAGATGCAGATACTTACACTTGCCCAATGGGCTAAATTCAGGATTCCCTGTAGTTAAATTAGGAAAAGGCTGGAAAGAACTGAAGAGGAGAATGATCCCATAGGAAGACCAGAAGTCTCAACTAACCTGGATTCCAAAGATCTCTCAGACACTGAGCCACCAACCAAGCAGCATACACTAGCTGGTCCGAGGTCCCCAACACGTAGACAGCAGAGGACTGCATGGTCTGTCCTCAGTGAGAAAAGATGCATCTACCTTAGAGAGACTTGAGGCCCCAGGTAGTGAGGAGGCTTGGCCGGGTGTGAGGGATATTCTTTTGGAGATGGGGGAAGAGGAATGGGATGAGGAACTGTCAGAAGGCAGAACAGGAAAGGGGATAACAGCTGGAAAAAAGATTAAAGATATATAATAATAATAATAATAATAATAATAATAGAGATACCATGTTCAAAGTAACTCCTATAAAAGAGAATATTTAACTGTTTCTGCAGTTTAGTTTCTGCATCCATTATCATGATGGCAGGATGCATATCAGCATTCAGACAGGCATGGCACTGGAGGAGCTGAGAGGTCTACATATTTTTCTGAAGGCAAACAGGAGAAGACTGTCTCCCAGATGGCTAGGAGGAAGGTGTCAAAGCCCACCCTGACAGTGACAGTGACAGTGACACACTTCATCCAACAAGGCCACAGCTACTCCAACAAAACCATACCTTCTAATAATGTGACTCCCTGGGGCAAGCATATTCAAACCACATCCTCCTAACTACTTTTATTCTGTATGCACATAGTATCCTACAAATAAACCCCTGGAGTACTTGAGCTTCCTGGCTCAGAGTCTACCTCCTGGGGAAAAACATAGCAATATACCTATTCAAGTCTTTGACTGTTATTTTACCTTATATATTTTCACAGTATTTGAACATTCTTCATCACCTAATCTAATACAGAGTTCTCTAGGCTCTTGTAACATCTGCTTTTCAACCAATGTACATAAGTCTAGGTTTGACTATCTATGTGTATTCTGGTTGTAGATTTGGATTTATATGTTGGTTTCTTAGTTCTGAACTAGCAAAGCCAATGAAAACTATGTATATGATGATCCACCTCCTAGATGTTTATCTTTCTACTGTATTCTCACATGGAAAGAAAACAAAATGCTGCTCATGTATATCTTTCTTGCTGTCTGTCTGTCTATCTCTCCTAAATCAATTTCATATTTATAAGGCATATAAGATACATATAAGATAATAAGATAGTAAATGGCTTAATGTATCTTGCCCTCTTTTGTGTTAAGAATGGCTAAAATATCTACTTCATCAAAACTCATGACTACCACAAAATATTCTCTACTAACAATCCTCATGTTGTCCTTTAGTAAACTAGACTCCATTAATATGTGTGTCTGCTTATTTGATTCCTTTGACCCTTACCTCCTTATTTCCTCATTTCATGTTATCTTTCATATCCCTCTTCCCCGAAGCATAAATTTTAAAAAGCAGAAACTTTGTTGGCATGTTTCTGTTTTTGTTTTGGAGACCACAGCCTCACCATGTAGCCTAGGTTGTCTTGGAAGTCCTGATCCTCCTGCATCAGACTTGTGGAGAGAAAGTCATTTTATAATTATTTCTGTTGTAAGAGCTTATAATGTAGTTACATCATTTCTTCTTCCCTTTATCTTTTTTTTCAAGTCTTCTATATACCCCTCCTTTTTCTCCTCCAAGTTTCATGACCTCTTTTTTTTTTTTTAAATTAATTGTTGGTGTATGCATATGATTATAGATATGCATAAAAATTTAATTTTAAAGAATTTCAAAATAATAATCTACTTTTGGAAGATGGATCTGGATTTTGTCAGAGACATATTTGGAAGTTAACTGTAGCTCGCTATGATGTTATGATAGCAAGAGATAAAGCTGGGACAAGATCTGGATTTCAAACAAGTGTTAGTGCATGTTTTAAGGCTCTTTTAATTGTCAAGCTAAAATTGGTTTTGTCTCTTCTATAGTATTTATTGTAAGTTGCATTGACTGTATAATTTCCAATTATGTTAGTGTGTTGAATCCTGGCATGTCTGTTACGGGGGTCTATTAAACAACTTTCGTCTCACTGCCCTGAGTATTAGAAAACCTTGATTTTTCTGAAAAAAAGCTTGAAAGTGCTGGAAGAAGTGAGTTACGCTTTAGGCAGAAGCAAGAGGGTAGCAGGCTTGATTATTGCTGGTATAACAGCTTTAATTCCATTAATTGCTAGCACCACTGCTTCTGCAATAGCATTGACACAAGGAGTTAAGACAACTATTTTAGTTAACCTTCTAGCAACAAAATGTTACTAATGTATTGAGTATACAAAAGGATTTATATAGGTATCTGGAACAATGAATGATGCTCTATAATCCATTCAAATTATGTGAAGGAAGTTCAGGGTTCAAGAGTTAGGAGCCATCCCAAGTGTCATGACAAATACATTGGAGTAGTGTTACTTTTGAAATTGACAATGATTATCATTATAATTAGAAAAACGTTTAAAGGCATCTGTAGGATATTTGGCATAATCCTAACACCTCTCTGAGTGTGTTAACTTTGCATAGTGAGATTATGAATTTAAAGAATGCTACTCTATCGACCTTTGATGCTGCAGATAATGTCGATAAAATTATCCATGGCCTGAGGTCAGTATTCCCATTTTGGTCAAGCCTCAGGAATGGCATATATAGCTTGATCTGGACCTTCTTGTCCTGGGAATACTTTTATCCCTACCCATCGTGTTAAAGCTTATCTTTAACAGCATCAACATGTTGGCAGCCAAAGTACATGGCTTGAACCTGAAAATGGACACCCAGACAGAGATATTAAATTAACAGGCTGGCAAGCTAAGAACAGGTAAGATTCTGCATAGAGCCTTACCAACCTAAGACAGAAGTGCATTGCTTTTGATAATGCATATTCCATGACAGGTAAGGAAGACATTCTTGTCAGAATGACCTAAGACAGGCTCAGTCTTGTTAACGAAATAAAAAAGGGGGAGAGGTGGAGAACCTTTGGGGCTGCTTAGCAAGAATCTGACATATGCCAAGGACAAGGAAATGGGCTGCTTACCAGGAATATGACATTGGCCAAAGACAAAGAAGTAGGCTTCAAGCAGGAATCTGACATTAGACTAGAACAAAGTAATTTCAGGTAGGAATCTAAATCGTAGGCTACAACAAAGAAGTAATCCCAGGCAGGAATCTAAATATTGGGCTAGAACAAAGAATTTCAGACAAGAATCTAAATTTTAGGCTAGAACAAGGAAGTAGGCTTCAGACATGAAATGATCTTGGGCTAGGATAGGGAAGTAGGCTCAGATACTTTGGTCATCCTCATAAGCCTTTAGAAACGTGATTATGGGAGTGTTCACAGAATTTGGTTTAATGCCTTGCTTTTTCGTTGACTATTTGTGTTTATTGTATTGCTTGTCCCTCCACTATTTGCATCTATTGTATTGCTAGACCCTCAACCTAGAACTGACCTTAATACATGCATGTAATCAAAATGGTATAAAAGCATAAAATAAGAAGGGGTAGGATAGGGGGTTCTAGGAAGGGGAAATGGGGAAAGGGGATGACATCTGTATTGTAAATAAAATATCCAATAAAGGAAAAAAAAGAATTTCAAGCATGAGAGTTTTGTACATCCTTCCTTCCTCTCCCTCTTTCCATTTTAATTCCTCCTATATCTCTTACTTGCTCTCAAATTCATGATCTATTCTTCTCCAATTGTTACACACACACACACACACCACACACACACACACACACACAAAACACACACACACACACACACACACACAAAATCTACTGAGTTCCTTTAGTGTTACTCCTATATACATGTGTCTAAGGCTAACCACTTGGGATCAGATAACCTATCAGTGTGTTTTTCCTGAGCAGAGTGCTTCTCAGTCATTGAATACTATCTGTAGCTAGGGGTGACACTTTGTGAAGTTTCCCCTGTTCATAATGATATGTTAACAAGTGTTGTCATTATGTAGTTCTTGTGTAGTTCTTGCAACAACTTTGTTGAGATCCTATGGATAAAGCTTCTCTATGACATCTAAAAGACACTATCTTACAGTCTTTTTAAATATCTTCAGAACCCATCATGGACTGGAGCAACTCACACATGCAACAAGTCCCTACTTAATGAATAATAAAGTCTTAATATCAGTCTGTACCTCAAGGGCTGGTTTTTATGGGTGCCAGCCACTTTTTCACTTGGATTCTTGCTTTTTGATTATCTTCTGCTCTTGTGATCAAAGACAGGAGGTCGTAGAATGGGGCTTTGTTGAAGGCTAGCTTCGATGCCATGGGGTAAAATGAGGAGGGCTGAGTGTGAAGTCAGCAAGTGCTTACTCAGCAGACTTTTCTCTGAGGGAATAAAGCTTGATTCACTGGCACTCACATTCCCTGGGGGTAGTGAGAAACTCTTTGAACTCTTTAAATTCTTTGGGGGCCAGCAAGAAGGAGAAAGAAAAAGGGGAGGGGAGAACCACCCCACACACACATGTGTGTGCACATACACACACAATTTGATGGATGAAGCAAGCTTAAACAAGCTCCAACAACTTTAGAATCATACACATGTATGCATTTTGTGGATGGATGGAACAAAGATCCAACAAGCAAGCTCTAACCATTTTACATACATACATATTTGGTGAATGGAGTAAGCTTCAATAAGCAGGCTCCAGGAAAATTCACATATATACATAGATGTACATATGCATATTTGGTAGATGACACAAACTCCAATGACTTGACTCCAACAACTTTATTTTTTCTCTTAGTCTTCCATACTGCCTCAGGCAGAATTCTCTATGTAAGAAATAAGATTACCTCATTGCCATAAGTTACATTTCCTCTAAAAACATTCACCACAAAAATGTATTCTTCAAAAACATTAAAATCATACACAAAGGGAAATTACAACAGGTTTATTGATTATGTATTCCTCTTTTGAAACTGATACCAAACTAAACATTTCCCATATATCTTTTTCTACACTAGATCAGTGTAACCCCAAAGCAAGAATTCTTTTGTCATTGATTAACAATATTTAAGTAAGCCAAGTTTATAGTAGCAAGATTTTCCCTATGCTTAGTGACAACAATTTGTATTTACCAAGACATAGAACGTCCGTGTTATATCTTATTTTTGAATTCTTGTTCAGCTAAACTGGCTAATCATTTATTTTCTATTCTTATATTCATAATAGAATTATTTACTCTATATTCATAACTCTGTTTTTTGTTGGTGCACACTGAAACCTATAACCACATCCCCAGTTCACAAAATCCAGGGACTCAGACTCAACCTAGAATGAACGTTTTCTTTGATCATAAACTTGTCCCAAGCCCATTTTTCCCTTCCAGCTAGAATTTCGTGCTTGTGACCCATGAAAGCTCACTGTGATCCTTTTCTTTTTTATGCAGCCCTCAGTGTTCTACAAGGGAGGGTCACTTTCTGCTCTTAATTCTAACTTTGTTATATCTTTCTGGAAAAACAAACCATATCCTTAAACTTTCTATCAATTATCCTAACTTTCTAAACTATTTGTATCAAATCTAGAATTCTGTAAAATTGTTAGTTCATCTAAACAGTATTTTTTTTTTTAATGAAATTTCATCTTCATATTGATCTGCAGGAAAATTGCCCAATAGAATGGGCTGTCTCCCAAGATGTAATCACACCAGACTATAGGCCATGTGGTTCTTCTCATGCCCAATCACACCATGATAGATATATGAGGAATATAGCAATGACAAACATGAGAAGGCATAGCAGCAGCAAGATGCAATTCAGAGATGAAGCTGCTGGGGCTGGGGCTCTCCCAGGTACATGCATCTTTGCTGAGTGAGAAAAATGATAGACAGTCTCCATGAAGATCACTGCAATGCCTCCTGAATCTGGTCACCAGGGCTTTCTTATTCTGAGGTAATACAAGAAGTACTACTGTCTTGTTAAACTTTCAGTGGAGCCTAAACTACATAAAGCATCAGGAATTGGGTATTAGAATACTTAGTTTATATTGAATATTTTAAATTAGAAATTTATTCATACATTTGTTTCCATTTTTGTTGATATACAAAATAGTGGGTTTCATTATAATTTTATATGTTATTATACTTTGCTTATATTTACTCCTATTACCTTCTTTTATTCTCCTAGAATTGCAAGTGATATATAAATTGATTAATCTGTCTATCTTCTGTCTATTTTAATCCAGATTTTCCATATAAGAGAAAACATGTCACTTGTCTTTTTTACTCTTCCATTACCATTTCTTGTTTCCTTCCCCTCTTTTAATTCTCATCCCCTCCACAAATCCTCTGTATCCTCTATCCCACCATACACGTGTTCCTGGTTCCACAAATGATTAGAAATGTGGCACTTGGATTTCTGAATTTGACTTATTTTTCACTTAGAACAATGATCTCCAGTTCTATCCAGTTGACTGAAAATGATATAATTTCATGTATCTGTGCTATACTGCTGTTTTTTTTAAAGTTATTGACAGAATTTCATGAAGTTAACCAACTCAGGCATTAATGGTTTTGCTTCAGATACTTTTAAGCCCCTTTCCTACAGGATCGACTCAGCCCTTTCTTGCTTCTCCTCTCTCCTTTTGTCAGAGTCAGTCTGTTTGAAGTAAAAAAAAAAAATTAAATTACAGGATTTTCAAATTCTATTTTATTTTTAATAAGTGTTTCTTATGGGGAAAAAAATGACTAGATGAATTCAAATATGTGTGAAACTGACACCTTACAGTCTTTAGTCAGTGACTTTACTGTGGGCTGGGATGCTATTGTTATACTCTTCCCATCTGGGGAGAAATGAAGAAAAGCTATGATGGCCTCTCTCAAACAGTTATTTCAAACACTCAGACTTTGAACCAATCTAGTGAGTACTAACCTAGAATTGACCTTGTAAAATAATTTTGAACACAGCTTATTTCCATGGTTTTAATTTTTTCTAACGTGCCTGTAACCTTGTTGGGTCAATGAGACTCTTCTACTATACTTTATTCTCTATGAGTTGACTTTATCACCATGTCCTTTCTTGTCTGTAGGGCTCATCACAGACTATCTCTGCTCATTGGCAGAAAGTGAGAGGAACTCAGACTACAGCACATGATCTCTGTAAAAGGTCCACTCTCATTTCAGTCTTTATTCTAATTTGAACCAATTTGGTAATTCTAGGAAAACACAATGGCTTAAAATATTGTGAATAGATGAGTAATATTCCAATACAGATTTCACTAAATAGGGCACAGAAATCTAGTACCTACAACTTAGATATCTTACATACAGATTTTACAAAATGGAGTACAGAAACCTAGTCCCTACAACTTATAAATGCAATGCATCATTTCTCTGATTTCTGTTTCTTTTCCCAATCAATGTTTCTTTTTTTCTTCCTGACCAGGTTGGTAGCATTTGGAAAGGTTGAAAAGGATGTTACAGTTTACAAAACTGTTTGTGTCTTTCTTTTGAAATATATGACATTGCCAAATTGGGTTTAATTCTAGCTATTTCTAAAGAAGCCAAAAAAAGTAAAATGGGCATCCTGTTTTTGCTGTATCTAGAGGATTAATGAAGGTGCCCGAGGGTATAGAATCTCTGTCTCTGTGTCTCTCTGTCTCTCTGTCTCTGTTTCTCTCTCTCTGTCTTTCATACACACACACACACACACAGAGAGAGAGAGAGAGAGAGAGAGAGAGAGAGAGAGAGAGAGAAAGAGAGAGACAGACAGAGACAGAGAGACAGAGACAGAGATAGACAGAGACAGAGAAAGGCAGAGAAAGACAGAGAGAACAGATACTATGAGAAATAAGGATGGAGACAGTAAGGAGTCAGCTCTACATAACCTATAGGAGCCAGTTCCAACAATTTTAACTCATGTTGGCTCTCAGTATGAACCAACTTCAACAGAATATTTTATCCAACAATTACATATTAATGTTCTACAGAAGAATGTCATTTTTCAAATTTCTAACAGTCCAAAGGCAAGGTCTATGTTTAAATGGGGTTGAGAAAATGCATCCTTGGTAGAGAAAACAGCATACATGTCAACTTGATGCTCTCTCTCTCTCTGTGTGAGATCATATCCAAGAGGTAGAGAGTTGCTTCCTCTAACTTCTACTCACCAGGATCACATAAACAGGCACATATTCCTCTGCAGCTCCTTCTGGGAAGACCACTTTCAATAAGATAGGAGTACTACCTTCAATATGGTTATTCTTTTTTTTTTACTGGAGTTTCATGACAGAGAATAAAGGCATCCAGCTATGGACCAAAGAGAAGAGAACAGTCATCTTTGATTTCATCTCAGCAATTCATAATGAAGCAAAATATGCACTTAAGTTCTATATTAGAGTAAAGCTAAGAAGGTGAGACGTTTCATATGTATAGGAAATATGGCCTAGTAGTATGACTTCTCTAGATCAAGGAACATTGATTTAAACCTGGCCTTGATATCCAACGATGCATGCCTGAAAATCAGTCACTGTAGAAGGTACACAGTGATAGGACTACCTCATAGCATTGTTCTTAAAGTTAATGAAATGGCATCTTCATGATTTAATGTAATACTGTGGATTTGACAAATGCAGGATAAGCTGGCAATAGCACCTCTATTTCTTTCCTATTTATTTTGACATTTTATCTTTAACAAGAGTAAGCCAGGAAAGACAAGCTTTTATGAAAAAGATAAGACAGTAAATATGTTCAGCCTTGTTGCCCACAGGTTTTTACAACTACTGGGCTCTCCTGTGGTAACAGCAGGCAGGCAACATAAAATGAATTGATATGTCCATAAAACTTTGCATTCTCTCTCTCTCTCTTCTCTCTCTCTCTCTCTCTCTCTCTCTCTCTCTCTCTCTCTCTTATTATAGATAACCTGTGAGCATCTTGGTTAGCAGATCACCTGTGAGCCCACTGCTAGTCAGGTCAGTGTTTTACACACAGTGAAATTCACTGTCTTCATACTTTACAGCAAGACTTTCTTGAAGAACCATTCATGTTATTCGATTCTTATTTAATGATCATGCTCATGCCTTGTTGGTTATTAGAAGACAGGGTATCTTTGGTCATTCTCTATGTGTTTTCTGCTTAGGAGTTCAATTCCAGGTATGGTGATCACCTTCTTGCTAGCATTCATTCAAGTCACCATACAAAATGGTGGAAGCATAGAGATGTATGGGCCTTAACTGAGGACTAGAAATGTTGTCCCTCAAAAGTTTTCCTTATACCTCTTCCTACAGTTTTAATCATGTTCAGAATATGTAGCTGGGCATGATAGTACAAACCTCTAATCCTGAGGCAAGAGACCTTATTATAAGAAATAAAACAGTACATTGAATTAAATTAGACAGACATTCTTTAGGAATTATCTCAAATCTCTGTATCCAACATATATATCTCAATCTGACATATATTCACTTTGATTCGAATGTAACTGTCTTGGTTTCAAGATTCATACTTTAAGTTAGATGCAATAAATATGGAAAAGATTTCTGGATGAAACAAGAGATGAAGATAACCTCTAGATACCAAAGTAGTCCAAATCCCCCAAATTATACCATGGTACTACATTGAATCCATACACACAGTATATACAGATACCCACAGACTCCGATTGTATAAACAGAAATATGAAATCCTTAAGCTCACTTTAATAATTAAAACTTTTGATCCTGTATTTGTATAACTGAGATCTCTGGAAATTTTCTCAAGTCTGATACCTCTTTCTTTTGGTTTGGTAAAATATGGAATTTCCACATGCTTATCAATATATTGCATCCTTTAAATAAGAGCATAAATTTCATGTTTTCGAACATTTTCTAATATGTTTAAGATATACACTCTATTTTCACTTGTTCCTGTCCTCACACAAAACACAGATAGGTCTTTAGTTAATAAGTGATATTGGAAACAAAAGAAGCCTAGTCAACAGTGGATCTAGTGATGGTTACAGCCAGGAGGTAGTCTGTGACTCCATGAGGTGAATGACCTTGAATACTCTGAGAACAAGTGAGAAAGGCGATCTGATTGGCCCTGACTACCAGAGCCAGAGGCTGCAGCTGTACTTGACAAGCACTGATACCACAGTCAGTCGGAAAGCACAGTTTGTGTCTGGGAACATGTAATGCTTTCTGCATCTCATTTCCTATGTTATCTGTTGAGTCTTGAGCTGGTGACAGACCAAAAATTTAAAACAATATATACTTTTAATAGAATTTCTAAAACTGAAGTAAAATGTGTTAAGTAGTATTTTAAAACATCAAAAATTAAAAGAAATCAATAGAAAGGAGGCAGTAATACTTATTTTTTATTTGTTTGATTGATTGATTGATTTAAATTTCATCTTATACTACAGCAGCCCAGCATGAGGCTTGTCACATCTTTACAGTCTTGTTTTGTTTTGTTTTTTGTTTTTTTGTTTTGTTTTTTTTTTTTGAACTTTTATTATTATTTTTTTTTTTTGAAATTCTTTTACATTTCAGATGTTCTCTCCTTACCCCATTTCCCTCCTCCCTCCCAGGAACTCACTATCCCTTCCCCCCTCCTCCTGCCTCCACGTTGGTGTACCTCCACCCACCCTCCCCCTACCTCACCTCCCCACCCTCGAGTATCCCCCACACGACGTCCAGCCTTCATGGGACCAAGGATCTCTTCTCCCACTTATATATAGCTCCCTTGCATATATAGCTGGAGCCATGGGTCCCTCCCTAAGTGCTCCCAGGCTGGTGGTTTAGACCCTGGGGGCTCTGGTTGATTGGGATTGTTGCTTTCCTCATGATGTCACTTGTTCAGTATGAATGGAGGGGTATGTAGCTCAAGTTTCTGTGCCTCTTTTGAGGAGGAATATACAAATTAAGGTGGTTTTCAACATGACTGATTACAATTTCCCTAGTACACTGGAATTTGATGGTTATTTTTATATCATCTATCTATCTATCTATCTATCTATCTATCTATCTATCATCTACCTATTATCTATATATGTATCTGTCATTATGCATTCTTTTTGTCATTTTGTGTTGTTTTGGCTGTATGATGCAACCTTACTATCATATTTTCTCACTTTATCACTCCTTAAATCTCACTACCAATATTTTAAAATCTTTCTGATCAAAAAGTACAACTGAGCTGTGTAAATGTTTTTCCTAGTTAAAATTAACTGTTTGTCTTTATGAGAGGTATCCAACAACATCTAAATGTGGTTCACATCCTAGGGGTTCACATTCCTGCTGATGAAAAGTACCTACCCTCTAAAGAGTTTCTCTATCTCCATCTTTTGAGGTGAAGAACAAACATGCATTTGTTTTTATTTTTTCATACATTATAAGCAAACTGAGCACCAAGTTTGCTGTAATTTCAAGCTGAGACTTGTTTGTACTCTAAAGGTTGAGAAAATTGCTTATATTTCTCTAGAGTCAGATTTTTCCC
Source organism: Mastomys natalensis (assembly GCA_021653895.1). NCBI lineage: Eukaryota > Metazoa > Chordata > Mammalia > Rodentia > Muridae > Mastomys > Mastomys natalensis. The sequence goes on from JAJTUV010001396.1 coordinate 74,746, forward strand.
CCTAGATTTTCTTTTCTGCATAGACAACCATCTTTGATTTATTGGAGTCTCTTGCTAACGCATAATTAAAACTCCCAGAGAATTCTTTTGAAGTCAATTTCTGCCTTTTTATATTGAAGGAAAGGGGGAATAAATCATGTCTTCATCTTTGTTCTCCATGAACCATTTTCAACATTGCTAAAGAAGTGGAGCAATCCAGTTAATCTTTATATTATATAACTTCCACAAAAGCAGTGTGTAAATTATTGGATGTGTTCAGGACACCCATTTTTCTTGAAGATTTTAAATGTTATTAATTCCAAGGACTAGAAGATAGTTTATAAACTGCAAATGACATTGAAATATAATTACTTATTCTCCTGTTGGAAATGGGACCCATGTTAACTAGGAGCTTGTCCGTTTCCTACTCCAAGCTGACCGGATGCTTGTCTATATGGTCAGAGAACTCAGTGGGGCTCTACCATCAACTCCTCCCTCTGGCAGCTCTTTTCCCAGTTCTTATAACTTCTAAAACTTTCTCCATAAGTATTCCCAGCTAACTCACAGACAGTTGCACTGTTCCTTTGCCCAAATCTCAAACATTCTCCTGAGAGCTGTTTTCACTTTCTGCAGGGCACTTATAGTTTATCTCTGTAGGAGAATAGTTTTGACTTGGCACTTTGTCTATTTATTTCTCCTGCTAATAGAAGTTACTTTGGAGCTAGCTAAGCCACTGTTAGCTGGCTTCCTAAGTGCTGCTCAAACCTCTTCTATCTGTGTGAAACAGTCATCTTTTCCTGCAAAGGGCTTAAGAAAACTGCAGACCAGAACTCTTTAATAGGACGATGATGAAGAAATCTTCAAATACATTCAGGCTCACTTCACTTGTATCTTTTCAAAGCAAGGTCAGTGTTGTGAAAAAAAAAATTTTTTTTAAATAAATCTCTTCAGGTGAGAGTCAAGACTTAAAGATGCATATTAATACCATCTCTGTATTGTAAAAAAAAAAGAGAGAAAAATCATTTTCAGCAAGAGAAACTTAGGGATGGGTGCCAACAACATAAATGTAAGTTAGTATGCATTAAGAAAACTTAGTAGCAAAGCTGTACAACTCTGTGCTACAGTCTTGGAGAATAGCCACATAGCAGTGCTTGCTTGTTTCCCTATGACACAAAGCAGACCCAATAAAAAGTGATTGGTAGTGAAATTTAGAATTGGCCGTGTTCTCTTCCTCACTTCTTACAGCTTCTGACATGGTCAGTGTCCCGTGTTGCCTATTGCTCTTAAGAGAATAGTGATTGTTGGGTACCTTGAAGAAGGTAATACCAAACAGGGCCACAATCTTCTTTTAGTTATTATGCTGTACCTCAAGTCTACAAAGGCTGCCAATAAATATTATGGGTGCCTTCAGACTTTACACTGACTTAGAGAGATTTTGATGAGAAAGGTCAACCTTTCTTGTTTTGAGGGCTTTGGGGACTTTTTTGTGATCCTGAATTGAATTGCCAGTATCTCCTAATCTCTCAACTCTGACTGTTGGTAAGAGAAAACAATAGAAGGATTAATGGCTCAGTTGAGAAATGTTTGCTTGCTAGACAGTGGGAAGGGAATTGGGTAGACATACTTATCCTTCCTGTTTACATTCAGTAATATAACCAGGATATTAAAAAGTCTATCTAATAAAGATGGTGGGGTTTTTCCCAGTAGTAATTTCTTATTGTGAGAGGCTTATCAAATTAAACAGGAGAAAGAAGAAAAGACAAGAATGAAAAGATACTTGAGAAGTCAATGGTATAACAATAGAGTATTTAGAGTATTAGAATTGACAATAAAAGGAGTGTGGGTGGTACATGTTTCTGAGTGTGCATGGAAAAGGTATGCATTTTTACTCAGATGGAGGAAAAGGGAAGGAAGTAAGTTAGGAAGTTAGGATGGACAGAAGGAAACAAGAGATGGATGGAAGAAGGGATGGAGGGAGGGACAAGGATGAGTCTCCATTTGCTTCTGTATACCTAGAAAGCCAGCTGCTTCTGCAGATGTATGTGACATCTTAGATACAGCCTAGTAGGTCAGTGGCACCGCCATTATTTCTCTTGTGAAGACACGGAATCTTACAGAAGAAAAGAAGACATATTTGACTTTAAATAACTAATGTAGTATTTGAATACAGCTCTTTTTGCCCTCATTGCTAAAGTAGACTTACTTTTGCAGTTGCTGATTTGATATTGCTGTGTGAATTTTGTTATCTGACCTATGGTACCCTGTGAAGTCTATACATTAGAAGTTATACATCTGATTCAATAGGTCAAATGGAGTTTTCCAAAACCTCTTCCTGATGATGTAGTATCTTAGTCAAGGTTTTTATTCCTGCACAGACATCATGACCAAAAAGCAAACTGGGAAGGAAAGGGTTTATTCAGCTTATACTTTCACATTATTGTTCACCACCAAAGGAAGTCACAACTGGAACTCAAGCAGGTCAGGAAGCTGCTGCAGAGGCCATGGAGGGATGTTACTGACTTGCTTCCCCTGGCTTGTTCCCCCTGGCTTGCTCAGCTTGCTTTCTTTTTTTTTTGGAAATTTTTTATTGGAAAATTTTTTTTTACATTTCAGATGTTCTCTCCTTACCCCATTTCCCCCCCCCTCCCAGGAACTCACTATCCCTTCCCCCTCCTCCTGCCTCCACGTTGGTGTTACCCCCTTCCACCCTCCCCTGTACCTCACCTCCCCACCCTCGAGTATCCCCCCCCCACGATGTCCAGCCTTCATGGGACCAAGGATCTCTTCTCCCACTTATATATAGCTCCCTTGCATATATAGCTGGAGCCATGGTTCCCTCCCTAAGCGCTCCCAGGCTGGTGGTTTAGACCCTGGGGGCTCTGGTTGGTTGGGATTGTTGCTTTCCTCATGGTATCTCAAATCCTCTCAACTCCTTCAGCCTTCACTGTATCTTCTCCATTGGGAACCCATGATCAGTTTAATGGTTAGCTGTGAGCATCTGTCTCTGAGTATGTCAGACTCTTGCAGACCTCTAAGGAGACAGCTATATCAGGCTCCTGTCAGCATGTACATCCTGACATCCACATCAACCTCTACCTTTGGTGACTGCACATTGGATGGATATCCAGGTGGAATAGTCTGTAGACGGTCCCTCCTTCAGTTTCGGTCCTGCACTGTGTCTCCATATTTGCACCCTTGAGTATTTTGTTACTCCTTCTAAGAAGGACTGAAGGCTCCCCTATTTGGTCATCATTCTTCATGAGCTTTATGTGGTCTGTGAGTTGAATCTTGGGTATTTCAGGCTTCTGGGCTAAAATCCAATAATCAGTGAGTGAATACCATGTATGTTCTTTTGTGATTGGGTTACTTCACTCAGGATGATATTTTCTAGTTCCATCCATTTATATAAGAATTTATCAAATTCATTGTTTTTAATAGCTGAGTAATATTCCATTGTATAAATATACCACATTTTTTGTATCCATTCCTCTGTTGAAGGGCATCTGGGTTCTTTCCAGTTTCTGGCTATTATAAATAATTGCTATGAACATAGTGGAGCATATGTCCTTGTTTTGTTAGAGCATCTTCTGGATATATACCCAGGAGTGGTATAGCTGGGTCCTCAGGTAGTGATATGTCCAATTTTCTGAGGAACCGCCAGACTGATTTCCATAGTGGTTGCACCATCTTGCAATCCCACCAACAATGGAGGAGTGTTCCTCTTTCTCCACATCCTCGCCAGCATCTGCTATCACCTGAGTTTTTGATTTTAGCCATTCTGACTGGTGTGAAGTGGAATCTCAGGGTTGTTTTGATTTGCATTTCCCTGATGACCAAGGATGCTGAACATTTCTTTAGGTGCTTCTTGGCCATTCGCATTTCCTCAGTTGAGAATTCTTTGTTTAGCTCCTTACTCCATTTTTTAATAGGGTTATTTGGTTGCCTAGAGTCTAATTTCTTGAGTTCTTTGTATATATTGGATATTAGTCCTCTATCGGATGTGGGATTGGTAAAGATCTTTTCCCAATCTGTTGGTTGCCGTTTTGTCTTATTGACAGTGTCCTTTGCCTTACAGAAACTTTGCAATTTTATGAGGTCCCATTTGTCAATTCTTGATCTTAGAGCATAGGCCATTGGTGTTCTGTTCAGGAACTTTCCCCCTGTGCCTAGGTATTCGAGGGTCTTCCCCACTTTCTCTTCTATTAGTTTCAGTGTGTCTAGTTTTATGTAAAGGTGCTTTCTTAATAGAACCTAGGACTACCAGCCCAGGGATGGCAACACCCACAATGGGCTGGGCCCTGCCCCCTTGATCACTAATTGAGAAAATGCCTTACAGCTGGATCTCATGGCGGCATTTCCTCAAGGGAGGCTCCTTTCTCTTTGATAACTCCAGCTTGTGTCAAGTTGACACACAAAACCAGCCAGTACATGTGGCTAAAGGTAAAGAATTTCTCAGAATAAAAGTTAAGCTGTTCTTATTCCTGAAGGCCTACTATGTGTAGGTGCAGAGAAAGTAGAGAGAATCCATCCTGTCCCCGACAGCAGTGTTCTCTGAACTGAATGAAAATACAAAACATGAGGAAGACAGGAAAAGTACCATTCTGTGTTACATACAGCAAAGCAAGGATGGTTAATTATCAAATCCATTGGCCTGTATATCCATAATTTGTCAGAAACATCTGGTATACCCAGCCTGCTACCAGAAGTCTGAGGTGTTTCCTCTTGAGGGGCCTTTTCTCAGGAAAAGCAGAAGTCTTGTAATTAGCAATTCTATGGAGTGGAGGTCAGAGACAGTACAGGCTTTAGAGTTAAGCAAGCAACGGTGTTTAAAGAGAGAGACAGACAGACCCTTAAGAAAAGGACAATTGTATGCATGTGTGTGGCAACCTTCTCAAAACGAGTCATATTTTAAGCATCTAAATAGCCAAGTATGTCATCCTGTAGCTTTGGAATTGAATTACTCAAAAGATATAATTTATAACTAGATTCAAAGGCTAAAATTCTTCGAAAGTAAAATGTGGAAAATAAGTAAGCTGGGCTGGCTACTAAGTCCTCTTCAAGAACTTCCCTTTTGTAAACAAAAGTGTAAGGAGCGCCTGTGAGGTTCTTGTTTGGACTTAAGGAGGAGAGAGGGCTGCTGATATGACATGGTTAAACTCGAAGACCAGAGCCTACGTACCACAAACACAAGTGTAAGCAGGCAGCTCTTTTGTTTTCTAGTGTCCCTATTTAAAAGGCTTTTGGAAAGAGAACAATGCTGTCTCTGCAGACAATGGTGATTTATTTATTTATTTTTGGTTAGTTGTGTTTGGATATCAGGCAGGGGCAAATGCACAATGCATCCTGGGTGGATGATTCAGGTCCCTTCCACTCTTCAATGTCCCCAACCCCCTGATCTTTCTATCCTGATTCAGTTTGGGTTTCCTAGATCTTATTTATTCAGCACAGTCGTTTACTACATCTCAAAATCTTAAGGAATTGACAGAACTAAGCAATAAACGGTAAATAAACAATTTGTACTATAACATATTGTTTAAATTAGTCTGTGTTATTGTTAGCTGTCATTCATCTCATAAAATTTAAATTAAACCTTTTCACATTTATAGGGGAAAAAAACATGTAGAAATTGCACTCCTATTTATAGTTGGAGGTAGGAACCTTGAATCTTGGCATATAACCTCTGTGGACCAGGAAGGATGACTGTAACACAAATTCGTGTGGACGAGTTGTGACCTCTATAATGGCCTTCAGTGTTTTGGGAATTCTTAATAGAAGGCAAGGAAGGAATCTCAGGAAGATGCCAGGGATGGACATAATTTAGAAAATGAAGTCAGAAATAATAAAATAATTCAGGCTAATCAAAAGAAAATCAAACTGTGGGAAGCAAAAATAGTATCTCAAATAGTTCTAAGCAAATTAATCAGTACAATGAGATAAGTAAGCTACTTTGGAGAGAGAAGGGCTTTGCACAGGTAGGAATCATAGACATAGTTTGAAGTAGGTTGGCTGTTGGGCTCTGAGTGTAGATATCAACAGGAAATGGCAGGTTTTTGTTTTTGCTTTTGTTTTTAAATGTTGTACAGGAAAGACAGACAGTGGGAATATACAGGTATGCTGGAGGTAAAGACTTTCTTGTCAATGTCTAACCACAAACTGATGCCCCCTCCACAGCAGGTACCTGAACCCATCTACCCACACATCCAGTCTGACTCACTCCATCAACTCAGTTATCCACAGAATATGTTACCTCTACAGATATCTCAAGCATGTTCTGTAAAGATATTCCTGATTGTCCCCCACCTTCTACTCTCAGCTTACTATGCCCCACTTTTCTCTTTGAACTCCCTCTCCCACCGTTGGACACTTCTTCTCTAACCATGGTGATATTTAAAACCATCAGACCCCTCCTTTCTGACTTACAAAACTCCTTGCTATTAAGGTTCTTTGCCCTGCTTTGCACATGATAGACCTTCTTTCTGTAATATTCTCCCTCACCTTCATGGTCTTATCCACTCTTATATAGCCTTTGGCTCATCACAGTCTCATTTCTAGGCTTTTTTGACATAGGAATGTCCATCACTGTCTATGGCTCATTCTTCTGTGGTTTCATCATCAAACACTTCCTACATTTATCTGGCTGGTGGATGTTACTCTTCCCTTAATGATCCTAAGTTGTTTTATTCTCAATTTAGTTCCAAAATGGTGTATACCCAGTCTCTAGTGGACAGCACAATATATGATATGATGCAGGTGAAGCAATCCCTTGTTAAATCTAAAGAAAATGAAAATCTCTATGCCTATTAGAAAGTTACTTGTCTTTAAATATAATTTAAATTGTCACTAATTTTTAAAGAGAATATCAGGAACTGAAATAAGCAAAAGAATTGTAATCGGAAAAAAGAAAGAAAAGCCCAGAGTAAGCATTATGAAAAAAAAGTTTCAAATATACTATTGAGTTAATTTTGTATTGGCTTTCTAAAGTTGGGCTCTGGGCCTGCCACAGTGTGTTTTTTATACCTAGTGAGACACTGTTGTACGATGTTATCTGTTAAAGAGAAGTATGTGTTTCTTGTGCTTTTCCTTAAGATTTTTGTTTGTTTGTTTGGTTTGGTTTATATTATTTACATTTGTTTTGATTTTCCTCGTTTCATTTCATTTTCTTATTGTTTTTTTTTTTTTTTAGATGCATTTGTTGGTTTATTTGTTTGTTTGTTCCCTAATGAAAGAGAGCAAAAAGGGTGTAGGTTTGGGTGGGTGGGGAGATGAAGAAGATCTGTGAGTAGTCAGTGGAGAGAGTTAGGGATGAAGAAACCATAATGAGAATGTCTTGAATAAATAACAAACGAACGAAAACTGGTTCAATTAACAGGAAAAATAGAAAAAAAAATGAAATGTGCCACTACCAGTGGTTATATGCCCAAATCATAGACAAATCATATTAGTGCTCAAGCTGAAGTGTCTCTTTATCTTTGACAAGTGACTCATGACCTTTCAGTCTGCAAGAGGAAGATATCCTCTATGTAGCGCTGTAACCCAACTGCGCAGGATCTCTGGTCATCCATGTTGATGTCTCTCAGACTGCCCCCTATCAGTCAGCGTCGTTTGTTGAGACCTAAGGGAACTAAACAGGCCATTACCACCAGTTTCTATTGCAGAGAGAGAGAGGGAGAGAAAGAAAGAAAGACAGAGAGAAAGAGAAAGAGAGAGAGAGAGGATATTCCCCATATAGATTTTTAAAACTAAGCATTGGGTACACAATTCCAAATGAACTGGTTTTGTTGTAGTTTGCAGGTTAAACATAAGTAGGAGGTGAAAAAGAATGTCTTAACTTGGAGTCATGCAATAGGCACTCCAGCTGTCACATTATTCAGGGCCTTTCCCCCTCTGAAACACAAACGGTAATTAACCAATCAGGATGAAATGTCAATTTGAGAGGAAGGTAATAAGTAACTTTCCTAAATTATCAAAACACCAAGAAATCTTTTCGTGTGATTTACAGCCCCGACTGTTGCCAGGAAAACTCACTCTGTTCTCTGAATAGGACACAACCACTCAATTACAATCCTATCAGAAAGGCAGACCCCCTATGGTACTAGATGCTTTCCCTCTGTCAACCTGTAGTCTTTCCCAAAGGAATAAAGTCACCTAATAAGAACCATACTTCAGGGGATTTATTTTCCTTCACATACCTGTCCCTTCATAATCCAAATAGATGACACAGGTTTATTGTTTCTTTCCTCTCTCCCTCTCCCTCCCTCCCTCCCTCCTCCTCCTCCTCTTCCTTCTCTTCGTCCCCCTCTTCCTCCCCCCCCCCCCCCCCCCGCCCTTAATGTGAGGTGGCATCTGTGTAGGGATGCGTCTCTATGGTACTGGCCAAATGAAAGCTCATCTTTTCAAGCCTGGTCCTTCTTTTGTTTCTCAATTGTTAGCTGGCTAAATCAAAGACCTTGCTTCCTTACTGTTGCACCAGAGGAGCAGACTGGTAGGATGATCACAGAGTAGTAAGCAGGCTTCAGCAGTTCTGAAAAAGACTATTTCCATTTCCTAGACAGAGGGGCCCCCATGCTGTGCTCCCTTGATTCCTAATTCCTATTGCCGTTGGTTCTGAGGGGCTGGCTATTGTGGGGTAGGATTATTTAGTTTCTTTAAAATCCACCCTGGTTCTTTTTCCTCCCTCCTTTTCCTCTTTCTTTTGTGGCCTGGAACAATACCATGTTACCGATTCATTTCTGACTCGCAGGGAATCCATCTTTGCTTGGAAAAATGTAGTTAGATTGAATACTGCAGTCTGAGGTGAGATAGAAGTGAAGGTGGCTTAACACGTGAAGTGGGTAAAAAATGTGTAATTGAAACAGTATGATGTTGATGAGGCAGTGCGTTGAGGCTGTCAGGAGGCATTATAATATGCTGATGAACAAGATGAGCTTCCTAGTTCTGCTGTATGCAAATGCACCATTATTTTTGGTAGAGGGAGAGGAGCCTGGCATGTTAATTGCCTCTGCATTTATGGATTCAGGTGGAGCTTTAAAGTTTACTTTCTACACAGAAACTTGCTCTATGCCCTTATAGTTTTGAGAGTCACCTGACAAAGTTAACAAATTTAAACTTGTCATATCTAAAAAACTGTAAAACACAGAGTGGGTACTTTCAGCCTGAGGACTGCCAATTCTAAACCGAAGATCTGTGTGAAGCTGTATTGGCACATCTAGTTTGTATAACATCGAATCAGAATAGTTATGTTTCTAGGAGCCCTTAAAATATGGAAAACATAGAAAGCAAATTATTTGTTTCTATCTTTGGAAAATTTCAGTTCTTGGCAACCTAATGGATAGGTTGTTTACTGGTGCAATCATCAGCAAGCTGTACAGAATCTCAATCTCTCTCTCTCTCTCTCTCTCTCTCTCTCTCTCTCTCTCTCTCTCTCTCTCTGTGTGTGTGGTGTGTGTGTGGCGCGCGTGTGTGTGTGTGTGTGTGTGTGTGTGTGTGTGTGTATTATAGAATGAAACTGGGTGTAGATAGGGTAACTGGAAGAAATAATGAGAAACTTCAAAGCCTCCCTCTAAAAATTTGAAATGTTAGGTCTTAAAGTAACATTAATCGTTTTTAAAAATCCTAATCAAATTAAATTTATTATATATGATATATATCATTATATATTATATATATGTAATATTTATATCTTCAAGTTCTTAGCTAACTGTGCATTGAGCAACTTTTGTGGGGTTATTTTGATTACTGAATACCTTTTATGTGGTTATTTTGGCCATCATTTCCAAACCTCATGGTGTAGTTTTTCATTAACTGAGGATCCTAACCTTTTGCAGTGGTAGGATTAACTTTTCATTTCCCCTAAGTCTTAAGATGACCAACAAGGAAGTGGGGATTTGGGGGCCATAAGGAAGGAGAGAGAGGGAAGAGATAAGAAGAAAGTGGGGGAGAGAGAACATATTGATCTCTGAAGATTTAGGCTGTTTGGAGGTGATTTTTCAATTATATGTCACCAATCCAAGGAAGTTGAGGCTTTTCGGAAGCTGTGTTCACATACTTCTGGGAATGATTGGCAGTTTGGCTTCTGCTGGTTGGAGGCAGGGAACACAAGATAATGGTGAACTTCAAAGCAATTGCTCTCCCTAAACAGAGTTTAGCATGGTACCTTTCAAGAAAACCATGTACAAACTCTTGTCTGTTCACATGTACACCGGTGTATGGCCATGATATAAGAAAACAAATACTACAAGTGATTCAAATGTTAACAGCAAGGCAGTGCAGCTGTGGGAGGAAGAATGGGCAGTGGTCAGTGTCTCTTCAGTCTTCTCTTTAGCCAGTGGTACAGAACCAACTGCATTCAAATGTGTTCTGTTTCTAGAATGAGACATGGCGTCTACTCGTTTGATTGAAGAAGTCAAGTATGGAGCCTCTGGTCCTGTGATTTACGTTGCCGAGATCTTATTTAATAAAAGAACATGGCTGCCTAGATGGAAAATGTTATTTAAGTGAAAATGAACAGAATACCTAAAGGTTAGCCTTGATACTAAATTTTCTAACAATCAAACAAACAAACATAATATTTCAAAACAAATTTTCATCTGGATATGAGATTTATTCATTGTTCTAGTTGAGTTTCATGTAGATTATGGATACACTTACACTTTTAAAATACATGTCATCATCTTATGTTTCTAAGTATTTATTACATATTCCAAAAGTAAACTAAATTGTGTCTTACTGAAGAGTCTCTGATTTAGGCTCCTAACTTGAGTTAATTTAATAATTCCTGAGATCTGACATATTAAATTAACTCCATAATCTCTCTTTTTACTATGTTTGAATATATGAATGAATATGTATGAATGAGGCAAAGAGAAGTGGGAGTGAGGCAAAGGGAGTGGGCATCGTACTGGTGTGGAAAAGGGCTTGCTCAGAGCCCTCTCATTTTTGAGATGTTCATATCCGTACATTAAAGAACATTGACAGTCAGTGACATGTTGAGTTAAGCAAGAGAAAGAAAAACATTACCTATAACTCTTGCAAATTCCAGTAACTCAAATGTGCCTAAGCAGAACAATTGAGTTCTGAAGGAGTTGTAGAGAATATTAGAAATTAAATTTTATTCCTATAATTCGAGCCCTCTGTTGAGTGATTAAATGATAGACATTCTAAAGATTCTTCCTACTGGATACACATTCTGTAGCCTGGTCCCATATTGCCTTGGACCGCCAGTGATAGAAGAAATGGTGATGGGATTATAAAACCTGTGGCTTGGGAAAGAATAGAATGAAAGGACACATGCGCAGCTATATGTTTTCATGTCTGTAACTTGATATTTTATCTTCATACACAAAGATATTCTGTCTAGTGTTTAGACTTTATGGCAGAGGGTCTTACTGTATACTTGACTGGCCTGAACAGAAGCCTCCTGTATGTAGCATAAGGGCACCTTAAATTTGAGAACATGCCTCAGGAATAGCTTCTCAGTTTGGCTTTGCTGAAAACTTTGTTGAAAGTTTCCTACAATATAATGCAGAGATTATTGTGTTAGAAAAATCCTCCATTGCTACTTTTCTTTAGATATAGTCATCCATATGAAATAATAATAATTAAAATATGAAACCTTGGGTCTCAAGAATATCTATACAGTTTTATTTGATCTATGTACCCTGTTGATCTTCAGAATAAATTTCAGGCCTACTTGTGGATTACTACTCCTATGTAAGTATAAATTTGGTCAACAGGCACTTTCCATTAAAGTAAACAGGCAAGTTAAAATATACATACAGGTTTTTTTGATAGTCCTTGGTGAAAATAGCTTGGAAAAAGGGAGTGAGCATCTATCTTGTTGTGAGTGAACTGGTGTTGAGTAGATTGTCATATCAAAGTCACGCATCTTTTGTTAATATTTTAGCCTAAAGGCAGTGGATTTGAGCTTCTAGCTGCCGTGCAACTCATTTGACCTCATTTATCAATTGCTATGTATCTATATACAAACATAATTAATGACTAAGGGGTAATATGTTGAAGGAAATGAAGTGTTAAGGGCCAAGGAGTTAGCTTACATTTTACCAATCTTGATTTATTTTCTAAAAAGTAAACCTTTTCGTGCTATAATAAGTTTCTATTGGGGCAAGTACAATTAATCCTGGCTTAAAGATGAGAAATAATTGTCTATTATCTTTTACTTAACTGCCTAGATTACTGCAAAAAACCTGTGAGTGATCTCTCTAATATTTGTACTAAATGGGGCTTTCCGAACTGTCTTCCTTCAATAGGTTTCTCCTGTATTCAAAATATTTTGATGGCTTTTCATGTCCTTAGAGATTGAAGTTGCAATTCCTAATCTTTATAGTCAAGACTCTCCTAAATTTAAACCAAAGATATCTCCTAGCTTCATGAATTATTATGCAACCTAAGACAATTGCAATCAAGTCAGGCTTCCCTTTCTGAGCTCCATTCCTCCCTTCATTCAGCTCCTCCCACCTCTAAAGAGCCTCTAATTTGTCTCTTCAACATCAGTGCACTAGAAAGAATGTAGACTTAAGACAGACAATAATCTAAGCTAGACTCTTCAGCTAACTAGCTATGTACCTTTGGGTATACCATCTCTTTCCTCTGAGTTCAATTCCTAAGTCTACATTGTTCCAATTAGCTACTAGTGCCTTGGAATAAACAGCAACAAAAATTCAGGGACAAAAAATACCCATTGATCTCTTATTTGTAGGTAGCTGGTCTCAATGATATGTATAAGACTCTACACATATGTCATCTCCATTATTCTAGTACTTTCTAGGATTAGCCAGGTATAAAGATTGATTTTCTTCTTGAATTGATATGTGTTCCGACTGTATAAGTAATGTCCAAGCCTTCAGTACAGTGTGTACACTTTGTCATGAGTATGTCACACCAGGGCAGAGAAACACAGTGCATTGCTAATGGGAGAATTCACCCTGACAAAGATGAAGGGTGTAAACTGACTGATGGGGTAAAGACTGAGAACAGTAGTGGAATTCTCAAGAGGGTTTTACTGGAGGTTAATTGAGATAATGGAAGTTAACACAGGATGCACCGTGAAAACACCAAATGCATGTAGCATTCTCTGTACTCTCCCTACCCCCAACTCTTTTTTTGAGTCTCAAAATAGACACCATTTCTTCCCCCAGTCTCGTTTTGTAGCGTATAGTTGCCTTCAGTTGTTCTTCCTCGTGATTACACTGTCTCTAATATTCGACTTGAAGTCTCCTTCATTCCCCTGTGTTTTCAATAACTTAAACTCTAGTGTCTAATTTTTTTTTTTTTACTAGAACTCCCAGTGCCCTTCAGAGAGTAAGCATTCAATAATTGTTAGATGTATTTTTACAGTCACTTTTCATCTTCTTTTGTTGAAAGACATATAGAGTATCCTATATCTAGCCTCTTATTCCTATTAATTTATTTATTTACTTTACATTCGGATCACAGCCTCCCTTCCTCCCAGTCCCCCCCTCATAATCCCCTTCCCCATGCCCCCTCCTCTTCCTCTCTAAGAAGGGAGAAGAACCTCCTGGGCCCCAACCCACCTGGTACATTAAGTCTCTGGTACTAGGCACATCCTCTCCCACTGAGGCCAGACAAGGCAGCCTAGTTAGGAGAATGGGATTTGTAACCAGGCAACAGAGCCAAGAACAGCCCCTGCACCAGTTGTTGAGGACCAGCATGAAAACTAAGCTGGACATCTGCTACGTATGTGCAAGGGGTCTACATCTAACCCATATATGTCTTTGGTTGGTGTACTCCCAAGGGTACAGGTTTGTTGACTCTGTTGGTCTTCTTGTGGAGTCCCTATCCCCTCCAGGTCCCTAAATTCCTCCCTCAACTCTTCCACAAGATATCCCAAGCTCCATATAATGTTTGGCTGTGGGTCTCTGTATCTGTTTCAGTCAGCTGCTGGGTAGAGCCTCTCATATCTAGCATTTTTATTGGCTTCATCACTCTCCAAGATTTTTGAAGTCCAAGTGTTTTTTTGTTTGTTTGTTGTTTTGTTTTTTTTTTAGTTTCAATGGTTTCTAAATCAACAAGACCAGCAAAAGGCTAAGCTTAATACCAAAATGATAGCAAACTTGAAATTTAACTGTTGAGTAGTGCACAGTAGATGAATATAATCTTTTACCTAATTCTCCTATTTACTTAGAACAAAGATGAAAGAAAAAGTATTAGTATATAAATGATAAATACATTTTGATGAGTGGCTGAGGCAACTGTATAGTAATTACACACAGGGAATCTAACAACGCCCCATCTTTGTCATTCTTCTTTATGGTCCTGTCAGTCAAACCTTGAAGCCCATGATCATTCTGCATCTGACTTATTTGGATTTTTGATTACTACTTTCTGTATTGCCATGCTTCATATGATAATAACTGATTTTACCTTTTGTAGAGCAAAAGTAAGTTATTGCTATGAGATCAAATTACATTAATAAGAACCTGAGATCAAAAGAAAAGACTCTCTGCCTACACTAATTTGTCTTTGACAATGGCTACCAGAGAGCTGATGGGACTCCTGTCTTATATGGCCACATTGTGGCTCAGAGCTGTAATCTAAATATCTCTTTTTAATGCTCAGATTAGTTCTCTATAGAAGTAACTTAAACTCAAAGGTGATAGCCCTCTATTGCTACTTCCATTTACATGCACAAATAAAATATGCATTTTATGTCATTACCTTTATGTGGCAACTGTGTAGTAAAGACAATAAGAGAGTAGTTAAAGAAGAAATTTGGGACAGTGATTGAAATTATGAACTCTACAAAGACTGGTTCTACATTAAGACTGGATCAATGTTAGTTTTTGCATTCGTTGGCATGGTCCACTTACCTAATGGCTTTAAGTATCATCGATGGTGCATAGATACAGCTGTTGGCTCTTAAAGTGAAGAGAAGGGTATATTTTGAAAGTGACATTAACAGACTTGTTAATGGGTTTGGAAGGTGGCTGAAATGGCAGGCAGAAGCAAAATAGATCTAGTCTTAGCTTGAACATTTGTGATTGGAGGAAGCAGTTCCTGAGATGGAGGAGATGGAGAAGAGATAGACTTTGGAAGGAATATCAAGAACTTTTCTCTCTCTCTCTCTCTCTCTCTCTCTCTCTCTCTCTCTCTCTCTCTTTCTCTCTCTCTCTCTCTCTTCCTCTCTCTCTCTCTCGCCCTCCCTCTCTCCCTCTCCCTCCATCTCCCTCCCTCTCTCCCCTCTCCCCTCATTGAATATCTTATTACCATTTAGTATCAAGAGTTCTTGCAAATCTGTATCTTCATTTAGGATACCCGACTAGACTAAAATTAAATATTATAGTTTTATAATTGCACACTTAAAATCCATGGGACTACCTAGAAAGAACCTAGTAATTAAATATTTCCCAAGATGGATTCCAAGTGTACATATAGAAGTCAAGCAGAATAGGCAAGGTGAGAATGAAGGTATGTCACTGGAGTAGAAGAACAAAAGGAGTATGAAGCCCTTGTCAGGCTTGCACACATTAGCTTCTATGGAAGTGTTATACTTTATTTAGATTTTCTGAGAACATTAATGATTATGAGTCAATGTTAGGAAGGGCTGGTGGGGAAGAGAAACTGAGACATTGGGAGGAGAGGAAACCAGGGAAAGGTTATCTTATCAAGTAGATCACTCTTACAGAACACTAAAACTCAGTCCTGCCAGAAACAAGATTGAACACATCTCAAAGACACATTCTTCCAGTGCCAAGGATGCTGTTAATTGGGACACCATTAAATATAAAGGTGAAAACATATGCCCATGGCATTCAGTATATTGAAATGCTTGAGTATGAATTCACAGGCTAGAATGCCTTAAAAGTCAGTTCTTTTCTTTGCAAGAGATCAGAGGTTGCACTTGATGCTTTTAAGACAGGTTTTACTATGTAGTCACTTGACCTTAATTCCTAGGAAGTTAGTAGAGAAAGTGGTGAGGGTCACAAGTGAAATGGACTGCTTGTAAGAGTTTTAGCTGAGCACAAAGTATTACTATGACCAGGATATGGGCTTATTAACATTAATCTTCATACCTCCCTATCTCTGTGTTTTGCAGATGGTAAAACACATACATGGGACTTAATATAAGCCAGTATAAACCCTGAACAAAACTAGCTAATTCTGAAATAAGCACTATGGCCCCAGTAATAGCTCTTGGCTTCTATGGGTTTCCTACATGAAGAGCCAGCCATTTATGAACCAGAAATGCATTGACACTATATCAGATACCATGAGAAATTGGAAATCATTTCAAATGCACAGAAAGATGCATATAGGGTATATGCAGACATGACACCATTTTCTGGAAGGGACTTTAGCATTCATGCATCAGCAGTTCTATTGGCCACTCCCCTCAGATACCAAGGCTGTGTTTTACCACTGATTTGAAGTTAAACTGGGCAAGGACTCTTAACTCTTGAGGCATCTGTCCAGGCCCATTTTACAGAAATTCTAAACAATTCATTGGCAGAATGGTTTTGGCTGTCTTGTGTTTTCTTTCTTGTTATCATTAAATTTAACAACCTGCTTCTACCAGTTCTTTCATCCTCTGAATGGAAAGCTCCTCCCAATCTGGATTAGGCCTGACACTGCTTTGTAATGGTGACTGTTTAAAATCTTACACGATGGGATTTAAAGAGTCTTATGAAGTCTGTTAAGAATCAATGAATATAAAAAATAGGAAATTCTTAACTGTTTTTATTTATATTTACATTTAAAATAATCATAGAAGAAATTATGGCATAGCATTTTGTGGGGGGGGGGGGCGCAGCAGGGGAGTCTTGGAGGCTTCTAAGCAGCGGGTCCCACATGCAGGAGAAAGGTCTGGAGTTCTAGGAGGCTGGAAGCTTTAGCGACGGCAGGCCCCAATGATACGAGGAAGTCCTTGGTTCCAAAACGGTTTATTTTCATGGCAGGTGGTGGATGAATCTAGATGTACCCCCCTGAAACTCAGGGCAAACCTGAGTTAAATAGGGAGGGAGAAGTGGGAAGGGTCTGGGGAGGAATGCTTAATTGGCTCCGCCCTCTGACCTTCATTAGTATGTAAATCCTAGGGCCTGAACCTGTATCACACCCTCTACCTGTGTACTTTGGGAGGGGCTGTGATGGCCTACGTGACTGAACAAAGTAGGTTCATGGATATTAGACTGCTTTTCAGGACCCTGGGTTCTGGGGACCTGGGGAACTCCTGCAGTTTTTTCTCTTGGAGTCGTGGGGTTCCAGGCCCATGCCCAGCCAAGAACCAGGATACCCTTATGCAGTCCCAGAGCATTTCTTTTAAATTAGCTGATCCTATATCACAAAAGATAGATTCATGGTTTGTATATCTGTGTATCTAGCCTTTGTTGTTTTCTTTTATATTGGAAGAAAACACATGCTGATAGTTTGAAATAATTTAGAGCATATTACTATAATTCTAATGATCTATAGATGTAGCAATTTATTGTTGGGATTTTAACTTCCAGTAGACAGAACCATAAGCAATTGAACTTTTAAGAATTCTGTATATTCACCAATCAAAGAATACACATGGTGGGACCCATGGCTCCAGCTGCATATGTAGCAGAGGATGGACTTGTCTGGCATCAAAAGGAAGGGAGACCCTTGGTCCTGTGAAGGCTTAATGCCTCAGCTTAGGGGAATGCTAGGGCAGTGGGGCAGAAGTGGGCAAGTGGGTAGGCTAGCACCCTTGTGGAGGTAGGGGTGGAGGAGGTGGAATGGGGTTTTTTGGAGAGGAAACTGGGAAGGGGGATAACATTTGAAATGTAAATAAACAAAATAAACAATTAAAATATAAAAAAAAGAATCCTGTATACTCTAATGTGTGAGTGTATGTGTGTGTGTGCATGTGTGGTGTATGTGTGTGTGTGTGTGTGTATGGGTATGTAGTATATATTGATAAATATGTTTAAATATGAGGGCACAGGTTAGAGGTATGTATATGGAGGTGAGTGGACAACCTAAGGGTGTACTCCTCTTTCTATCTTGCTTAAGACAGGATCTTTTTTCATGTTCAGTTGTATACATCAAGGTAGCTGGCATGTGACCTTTCAGGGATTCTCCTGTCTGTGAGCCTATCTTTCTATGTAGGGACTAAGATTATTGACCACAAATTCTGGAGCTAATACTCAGTTTGTTGGGTTTGTGGTACAAATGCCTTATCCCCTGAACCATCTTCCCAGGGGAAGGAGAATGCCTTATAATTTCAACATTGTTTTAGGGAAAGTACATTAAAAGTAAATGACTTAAATTTTCATATTTAAATTATCATTTGTTTTTCTGATATTGATGTTGAGATATACAGTTTAAATAGCATACATGATAGCTATAAGTTAAACATCAAATACCAGATCTAAAGTCTATGTTCCATTAGAAAAATTTGCTGAATATGAGACTGTATTTCAATAATAATGTCCATGTCAAACATAGCCAGGGCTGAACTACAGAGAGTTTTGAAATTCCTTGCAAAATATTGGCCATTATGCTTATTTCAGTTCATAAAGTTATATTTATTTTCAGGACAAAGTTAAATATTTTATTAATGATGTTTGAATGCTACCTTGAAAAGTAGAACTATGGATGAGTAAATATGACAAATAAATTGGCTGATATATTAAATTCCTTTTTTTCTCACATTACCCTATACAGATATCTGAGCACAAAGTTAATTGTCTAATTAACCTTTACCATTGTATTTTCATTTAAGAGAAACATTTTAAAATGAGGCAAATCCTTAAAGCAACTTCATCAATGCTGCAAAACTTACAAGTTGAAGATTAAGTCAGCCATTTGGTCATATTCATAGCTGTTGTTTACATAAATTTCTGATACTTGTTTCCACAGGATTTTTTTTTTTAATGGAAAAGGAACAACATTTTAATTGAGTTTAGCACCACATAATTGTTAAAGTCTTTTTATAGTTTAAAATGAGTGGCACAAAAGACTTGGTAAATTGCTGGTTAGGAGTTTGAATAATTCTGACTTTAACAAATTATAGATATCATTATAAATTAAAATGAATGTATGTCCTTGTAGTAGAATTTCCACATAAGCTGCTACCCTGTATAGTTAGAAACTTTTATGTCTGTGATATGACTGAGTACCCATCTTAAATATTTTCATAACTCACTAAAAGCACTTTTAATCCTCTACTATTTTTGTAACCATTCAGAATGTATGATCGAGCTTCCTTGAAATTGAGAATTCCTTTACAGTCAAATAACTAGGAAATATGTAAAGTGACACTGGTCACTTATAACCTGAATAATTCTTTATGTCTATATAGGACCATAGATATATGGACCAGGTTCATACAAAGGGACTACTATTCCCCACCATATTCCTCCCACTCTAGCTGATTATTGGATGTACTGGTGACATACAGTTCTACACTTACTAGTTGAAAAAACCTAAGCCACATGTTTAAATGTTCTCACATGATTCACAGAAGCAACGTCCTTCTTAGAGGTACACACTTTCAAAACAAATCCCAAATAATTTTATGGATAAAGTTAAGTGGCTCAAAACCAGCATGAACAACAAACTACACATCTAAGGAAAGCACTATGGTAAATGATCAACAAAGTCACAAAAATCCAGCCAAATTACTGGGTGCATATGGTAAGAATATGAGTATTTAATTATTGAAATAAAAGTGAATTAAAATGCTATTAAGGGATAAGAAACAATCAAAATGATTAAACGTCTATTTATCGGACTTGAATAGAAGATTATCATTTAAAAATAAAACATTTCATGTTTTGACCAATTAAGAACCAGCAAACTAGAGGATCTAAAGATTTTTCAGCATGAGAGACAAATAAATGAGGACATTAGGAGCCAAATGAAGAAATGTGTAGAGAGTAGGCAGTAGGTATATCATATATCTCTCAGTTTATATATACATATTTATACAGACATACATCTATATACATATATATTTATATATGTCATCTATATATCATCTGTATATCTATCTATCTATCTATCTATCTATCTATCTATCTATATCTCTCTATCTCTATCTATCTATCTATCTATCTATCTATTATAAATTTATGAAAACAATAATAGGGGATTAATATTTGAAAGTATGAATGAAAATGTTCCAGAACCAATGAAATGCATACATTCTTATGTTCAGGTACACTTATAAATCCCAATCAGGATATAGGAAAAAGAGAGATGTAATTAGACACACTGAAGCTCAACCACACCAAATAATTAAATTCTAAAAGTGTCAAAGGAAACAGACAAGTTAGTGAACTGACTGACATCTACCATTAGACCAATGAATCTTTCTCATAGAATTGAGAAGGAGGTGGATGGGGTTACTGTGAACAATTACTTTGTACTAGATTTGTAAACCTTACAATTATCTTTCAAGAATAATATGGATATTGGCCAAAGAGGTCCCAAAGGACACCCAAACTCAACAGATTCTTTCCAATGCTATTGATTACCCTCTACAAATTGACCTTAAGATAGTATTCCTGAAGACACTGCATACTTATGGCATAGAACATCTTTGTGGAGAAACCTGAACGGTACTTAACTAGAAGTTCCACTCCTGCTGATGCTATAAATGAGGCCAAGAACCTAAACCTAGTTGGATCATGGGCTGTAGGGGAAATCCTACTACTATTATTCTGATAAATGAACATAGCAACAAAACAGCTCTTACTGACTTACTACTTTGCCCATATATCAGTGTCTTGCTCAACCTTATGGTAGTAGATGACAACACAGAGTATTAACTAGACAACATGTAGTGAATAAAAGACCTTAGAGTGCTCAGTCCTGAGTGGAATGTGTTTATCACAATCCTCCTTGCCAGGCTCAGAGAACTATGTATAAAGAGGGTGGAAATATAGTTAGATAGACCCAGAAGTGATGGACAATTTTGAGGAAACAGTGTTTTTCAGATACAACAGGACAGATGCACATATGAAGTCAAAGAGACTTAGCAGCATGGACATGATATGCACAATCTCAAGCCTGACAAAATTTGAGTATAGAGGAGGAAAAGTGGGCACAAAGTCCAAAAAGCTTTTTGCAAACAATAGCTGTCCAGAAGAGGAAAAATCTGCCTTCTTAAATGACATGACACTACATATATCAACCATACTCCAGGGCAAGCCCCATACTGAGCAGCATTGGCCAACACAAATCAGATTCCGTGTTTTCAATGACTTTTTTTTGTAAAGGCAGAGGAAGATGAAGTTGAGTAGGTATGGTGGTTTGAATATGTAAGGCCCATGGGAAGTGGCATTATTAGGATGTGTGGTCTTGTTAGAGGAACTGTACCACTGTGAGGGTGGACTTTGAAGCTCTGCCTAGTGCAAAGGAGATGTTCCTTCTAGGTGCCTGGAAGATAATCTTCTTCTTTGGATCAAGATGTAGAATTCTCAGCTCCTTCTCCAGCACCAGGCCTTCCTGGATGCTGCCATGCTTCCCACATTGATATAATGGACTGAACCTCTGAACCTGCAAGTCAACTCCAATTAAATGTTCATAGCAATGGACATTCCTAAGAGAATAGGAATGTGGGAAGATCTTGGAGGAGTTAGGTGACTGGAAAGAATATGAAAAACTATTCTGTATGAAATTCTCAAAGAATAAACAAAATATTCCTACCTACAAGACAAGAAATTATAGGAATGACTGTGAGATGTAGAAATAGATGTCCTTCCAGAAACTGAAACCTTGAAAGAAATTACTTCCAGCAGTTTCCTGCTGAAAGGATGTCCCAACAGTATACAACAAGAAGGAAAACAATTTTATATAAAAAAAATCAAACTGTAAAAATAATCAGTTGGAAAGAATAGGCAATCTGTAGGTAGATCTGAAGAAACATTGATTGCACAAGTAAAAATAGCTTGTACTTGTAGATAAGAGAATCCTAAATGTTGCATAGAAGGCAAAATGCATTAAAAATGTTCTAAAAAAATTGTTCTTGGATTAACTCTAGTTACTAAATTAAATGCAGGTCATTTTTCTAGGGAGAATATGAATTAGCTAATTATATTCTGGTAAATGAATATAGCAACAAAACTCTTATTGATCTATCTACTATGTATTTATTTTCTATGTATGTCTATTTATCATCTATCTATCTATCATTTATCTATCAACATCTTCTACTTAACTATATATAAAACTATATAGTATATAATATAACTATATAATATTATTTAGTTATACATTTTTTTAAAACAGACTCCCAATTTTTATCCATAGGCTGCCTGAAACTAACTGTATAACCCAGACTGGCCTTTAATTAATGGCAATCTTATGTCTTAGGCCTTCAAATTCTGATATCCAGATATATGCAACTAAACCATGCTTGGTAGATAACATTTTAATATATTGATTGCAGAAACAGACATGAGAATTTAGCTGTCATCTGTTTACATAGACTTTAGTAGATTTGCTCAAAGGTAAACAATATTAGTCTTTTAATCCATTTTGGTTTTGTAACTTTTATTTTTCATAACCCACATGCCTTATATAATGCATTGTTTATAAAATAACTAAATATCTCCCACATTATCAGTAATTTTAATGTAAAAAAGATAGATATGATACACAGAATCTAAGCTTCTAATCTTTTAATTATGTTTAAGTGTATAGAAGTGGATTTCAGATCCATGAGTTTGAGAACTACTGTTGTTATATGACGAAGTATTTATGGCCAAGATTTTAACTAGTTATAGTGTTTATATGTGTTTTAATTGGGGCTGTGACATAGGAATCTTTAATTGTAGTATTTGGCAATATCTTCTGGGGAAATTAAGTTAATATGTTCGGGTATATTTATATGCCTGTGCATATGTGTTGAGGAATAGATGTATAGCTACCATTTGGAAGTGCAATTTTTGATCATTGTGTATTATCTGTCATTGGTAGTAGATTTGTTCATAAATTAGCATGGTTAAAGTTTTCATAACTTGGGTTGAACTTGTTTTAGAATTGACACTAATAAATATAAAGGGCTCTGTGGATAGGCATAGAATAGATTTATGAAAGAAAGATAAAAACCAAAAAATAAAAAACCTCCCAGATGTTCCTAAGGCCTGGAAATCAGCAGTCGCACAAGTTGTGTTAGGCAAAGTTGGTGCTATCATGAACTAGAAATCACTGTTCCAGAATGGTACCAGAAACTTAACAGGCATTATACAGGAAAGCCTGCATATCAGCCTGTGTCTCAGGAGGACTTTGTACTTCTGATTGCTTTGCTTTGTTACTTCACTGTGGCCTCTTGAGAAGGTGGGTGATGACCTCACATTCTTCTACATCCTGGCTACTCACTTTTTCTTCCCCTTCAATCCTTGATTAAATCTTCTTGGCCCCCAGGAGTTCTTACTCCTTATACAGCAAGTCATGCACTTTGTCCTCTTAAGGAGTGAATTAATAAGCTTAACTCCCTCTTTGAAGAAGAATTTGGAATGCCTTTCTGGAGGAAATTAATATTCAATTACCAAGGCTGTCATTTCACCAAAGGGGAGAATAAAAGACGGCATAGCCACACTTGAGAATAATTGAAATCGAATTTCAGTTTGCATTATACTGTAATGACTCAGCCTTTCAGGGAAAGTCTTCTGATTACTTTCTTATGAACGGGACTCTATTTTTTTTCTCACTGTGAATTTATAATAAAAGTTTAACATAAAAGTCTGTAAGGATGTGGCCTGAATGGTTCTTGCATTGGAATCCTAGATATAACTCTATCCATCTGTGAAATATATTTCACAGTTTTTTGGCATTAAGTCATACAAGGAGAACTATAATACACATCCAACTCAAATCCTTTGTATTACATTATATTCCTGATTACTGTGGGAATAGTAGCAGATTGTACAGGAGAATTTCAGGCTAGTTCCCTCAGGGATGCCTTATCTTATGAGAATTTTGTTTTTATCACTGAGTGTAATAAGCAATTCATGTTGCTTATCTACATAATAGAAACATTTTGGTGATGTTAATAATCTAAATGTCAAGGAAAAACTGTGGAGACAAGAAGAATAAGTAATGGATAATATAAACATGAATGTAGAGGAACCAGAGAATACAATAGAATGTAAAGAGAATTAAATTAAAAACAAGAAATGTAGATGTAAATAACTCTTGGAAGAGTTAATCATTGTTTGGCATTTGTAATTTACATTTGTTTTTCTGAAAACTTTTAATTAACCATTAACTTGTAGAAGCAATGAACTATTTTACACAGATTTTCTTATTCTTAATGGAAACATTATAAAATGGTCATTTACCTTTTACTATGAGGAAACTGAGCTACAAAGAGTTTGACTTAGTAATGTCCTGCCCATCTGTATATTGATGATCTAGTTTACTTGGACTTCTGCTAACTTGTACATTACATTATTGAGATATTTACAGAAGACCTTTTAATTGTCTTAACATATTTGTTTTGTCCTCTAGCCCACTGACAAGAGTAGAAAAAGAAAACTTGTTCCAGCCTTACCTAGAGTCCATCTTCTTTTAAACTTCTCTGTATTGAATGTACAAAGATTCTGACACTGAAACATGATTGTCCTGTGCCATCAGTGCCTGACAGATCTTGACATAAACAGATGTTTAACGTATCTTGAATGAATGTGTACATTTGTACGTGAAGGAGTAAATATACCTCACTTCTGCGGCTCTACTAATTTTACAACTTAACAAAATAATTTTAAATAAGATTACCTCCTTAAGAAATTTCCCAATAATTTTAAACTCTTAAACAAATTTAAGAAGGAAACATGTTTTAAAACATTTCCCAGCTATCCTATTTTTATCGGATATTTTATTTACATTTCTAATGTAATCCCCTTTCCCAGTTTTCCCTCAGGAAACCCCTATCCCATCCTCCTCCCCCTGCTTCTATGAGGGTGTTCCCCTATCCACTGACCTACTCCTACCTCCCTGCTGTGGCATTCCCCTACACTGGGGCATGGCCTCTTCTCTCACTGATGCTCAACAAGGCATATATATGCGGCTGAAGCCATGGGTCACTCCATGTGTACTCTTTGGTTGGTAGTTTCGTCCCTGGGAGCTCTGGGGGTTCTGGTTGGTTGATATTGTTGTTCTTTCTTTTCCCTGTTATTCATAAAGCAGAGGATATTTTTGGAAACAAAAGAGAACTAATGTAATAGGAATGTGAGGAGAGGCAGAGGTAGTTGATTTCTTAACATACTGGCAGCAGTTCATGTGCACTTTAAGAGGTCCACAGCTACAATTATTACAAACAGGCTAAAGAAGATATTATCTCACCCACAACATCATTTCAATGAGGTAAAGAAGAGGTGAAAAATCTGAGGAGAATCAATTTCCATGCCATTTGCAGGAAACAATATAGCAATGTGAACCAGTAGTTCCACAAATTCGTTTCCCTTGACTTTCCAGTTCACCACTAGAATCACATGTTTGAGAAATAGTAGTCTATAAGATACAGTGGGATATTGTAAAAGTGTAAGTATTCAGTTTGCTGATAAAGAAACTAAAGAGGAAAAGCTAAATATGCCACGTGTATATCCTGTGCTACCTTTTAAGGAATGAAAGGGATAAAAAAATTATATGTATCTGTATTTAGATTCCAGTTCATTGGGTAAACTCCAAAGGTTGTATCCATGCCTTGGTAACAAGTCTTACCTGTGGGGTAGATTAGATGAGACATGAGCAAAGAAGACACGGGCAATAGTGAAGAACTTGTAATGAGCTACTCTGGTTATATATAAAGCAGGTTGTAATATAGATGCGTTTACTGCTTCAAAATTAAACTTGAAAATTTCCAGGAAAGAGGAACATGCTGAGACATTTGTTTAGGGCATACAGCTATTAAATCAACTATATAACTCAACCATATAACTCAATGAAACACTATTGAGACTGGATAAGAATAGGAATAAGAATAAGAGACTGGATATTTCTTTTTTTTACAGTAGATAAAATATGTTTTGTGGGATATCTGTTTTAATATTAGATCAATACATTGCAATGTTATTTACTAATTCCTGGAAACATCTCCAATATGGTGCTACACAGACATGCAATGCAGTGATACTACTAGAGTATATAATGCTGTAAATTTATATACATTTGGGAACACTTAAATCATATATTAACACAGATGGAGTGGCAGACTTAGGTGTATAATGGTCCATAAAGTAAGACATGATTTTGCAAAAAAAAAAAAAATATTTGCAAGTCATGCATACTACTTTAAATAAAAGGAGAGAAATCGAGAAGAGAACACATCATTGATGGTAATACTCCTACAAAGTCATGTGTAAATTCTTCTCATGGATACTTTACAGATAGGAACATAAACAAGAAGCAAGAAGAGTGTAGCATTTGCTAAAGGCTCTGAATAGACCATTGCTTATATTAAGCATTTTAAGCCGACTCTCAGAGGTCCTGTGAACCCATTTACAGATGAAAGCCTGAGGCTCAGAAAGGTTAGTTTATTTAATGCACGTGTTCATCTAGGACTAGATAAAATTTCCAGTCCAAGGCTCTCTGTATACAACACACATTACTGGATCGGTATACCACATAACTCAATGAAACACTATTGAGACTGGATAAGAACCTTCCCACGTTGTTTCTTTTTAAGTACAAATCTTTGTTACAGTTATCAGAGCGTATGTTTTGTGGGTGTGCTAATAATGTTCAAGCATCCCCTGATAGTAATTTAAATTAAACTATCTTGCATATATGAATTATTTCTTTTTTTTTACAGTAGATAAAATATGTTAATTTGTGTAAACGGTCTTCTGGGTGCAGATGCTTACATTGAAAGCAGGCTTATTTTAAAAGCCAATTGTCTTTCATTTGAAGCTTCTTTTATATGCATAGTTTATTTTTCTAATGCTGTCTCGATATAGGAATAATTTTAAGGAGGCATTTGTGGCTAAATGAAAGAAAAAAAAACCTAGCTCTCTTGGCTTTAGTAAATATTAATGAGCTCGTAGAAAATCTTGTTACCAAAGTGCGGCTCTCTTTTGAGAGTTTTCTGCCATCTTGGCCCTTTGTGGGCCTTGCTCCTTTGTTGTGGATTAGCATATTGGGTTGTATGTGCTATTCTGAGCCTCACTTCAGCTCCTTTGTGTGTGCTGACAGAAGGCTCACCTTGGTCTATTATCTGCAGAGTCTAGGCATCTTAATAATATATTGGATTTCGGCAAGATAAAAGCAAATCATTCAAAAGTAATTAATCTGACTCACTCATTTCAAAGCTTCCCCACAAAATGGACGGTGTTCATTTTTGGTCATGTATATATTGCTGTAATTAACAAAGTAAAATCTGGCTTTTATTAATTTTCAAATGAAAATTTGACAATTTGATTTGTTAATTTCAATATCCACCTACATATATACTATATGCATAAAATATATTGTAGCAAATGTATAATTTGATTAAAACATTTTATTTTTAGCCCAAAGATTATGGTCACATATCCATAAATTTTTAAAATTACTTTTATTTAAAATCAATTGCATTGTTTTAATTGGCATTAAAACAGTATAATAACTAAGAGTAGAGAATGTTAAGGTCATTACAACCTCAGTGATAAGCCTTTAAAAGCTGTTACTTATAAATCATGAATTTAACTTGTTGCTGATTTCTTATACTATGTATAATCTCACAGTATAAAAAGAAAAAAGGAAAAAGTTTCAATGAAAGCATGGAGGGATTATAAAAGTTACCTATGATGAATTTTAAAAAACTAAATGTCTTGAACTCATGTTTCACTTTCCATTGGTCTGAGGGGCCACATGATGCTTACAAGAGAATTTTTGGGCAAAGCTCATTTGTGCATCCAAATGTAAAATGTGAGTTCACTTCACAGGGTGATCTTTAATAAATAATATAGAGTAATAATTTTTATTTGTGGGGGGGAAGGATATATATATATCTATATATATATATATATAGAGAGAGAGAGAGAGAGAGAGAGAGAGAGAGAGGGAGAGAAAGAGAATGAGAACATGAACCAGGGTTTGTAGGGGACTGAAGAGGGCATTGGAAGCCTTGGAGCTGGAATTAACAGGCAGTTGTGAGCCCTCCAGGGTGGGTACTGTGTCCTCTCAAAGAGCAGTAAGTGCACTTAACTACTGAATCATCTCTCCAGCCCTGAACCTATGCAGTTTTAAGTGATAGGGTTTGTGAAAAGTTCTTACCCCCACAGTAAGTAAGCATATAGACATATGAAAGACATTAAGTGAAACAAATATAGGAATCTACTAATCAGAAACAATGTTTGATTCTTTGAATAAAAAGCATAAAAGTATATTAGCTATAATATTTTCAATAAAACCATTTGTTTCTTTTTGTTTTTGAAAACATGACAAATAAGATTGCATATATTTACCATGCCCATGCTAATCTGAAATATATATATCCAAACAGATAATTAACACATGCATCCTTTCTGTATATAAGGAAACTTTATATCAACTGCTTCTATTTTTCAGATATTGTCTCTGTAAAGACTTGTAGTGTTTTTGGGCTATTGTTATTCATTGCATGTCGTGATTTACATTTCTAATTTTGTACATTGATAGGCCCCTCCTAAACTGTTGTTTTTATTTAGCCATGTAACTTACTTTAAGACAAGATCAATGGTAACTTAAAGGCTTAAAATGCTTTTTGCCTTGAAATTGCCCTTACATATTCCTGGGACCTTGAAAAAGCTTTGTTAGGTTTTCTAGAGGAGGGGATGCTCTGTAGAGAAGCCCCATGAAAGAATGTCACTGCCTAGTGATACCTTCATAGACCATCAAGCTAATCTAGGCTGGAAGAACACCTCAATCAACCCACTATACTATAAAATACAATAAACACTTTTCATTGAAAACACTAAGCAATGACTGGTATATCTGCAGTAGATATCAAGTTGAGTACATTTACTTTTTTAGGCTTTAAAGGGCCACTTCAGATGCAATTCTCCCTGTAGCAGTCAAAGGAGGCAGCATATTGATAGTCTACAATAGATCTCTTTTGAGTCACAATAGTGTGCTGGAAACTGGTGTAGAGATTTTGGGAGCATTAGGAAAGCACCAAATGAGAAATGTGTCCACTTGTACTCTTCAGCATTATTCATTCAATTTCCCAATGAATCTCAAATCCATTCAATCAAAAGTAGTGAGGTTAGTAGTTCTGCAAAAAGCTTTTATTATTTGACTAGATTCTGAATAAAATGTGGTATGCACTTATTAATTAATAATATTTTTATTGTAGGGGCGTACATGAACATGACAGGAGGTAGAGTAACTTATTTATTTACCCACTGGCTTTATTGGTATGGAATCTCATGGCCTAGGGCAGGCCTACAACACTAAGGGAATGGCAAGGAACATTTCTCTAGATTTACTGTATATTGCAGGGGTGGAGTGAGGTGGTCATAGACTCTGATGGCTAAAGCTTTGCAGTGGCTATTAACATTTAGTCACCAGAAAAGTTAGCTCTCCTTTCTGGTTTACTTCATCAAATAGCCCCAGTATCCTTGCTTATAAAGTAGAGGAGAGCAATTCTACGAAATCCTAGCATTGCTCAAAGAAGTTTTTGAGTTCAGATGCAACATTTGGAAGACACATGGCTTGATAACAGTGGTCAGTCAGTATCTGGCCTGGGCGTGCCTTGCTGTAGCAATGCTGGTGAGTTATGTTGAAGATGGGTGACTTTACTGGGGATATTGAGCCAGGTCTTTGAAATCAGAGGTTTACAAAAAAAAAAAAAAGGAAACCATGGGGCCATTGTTCCATGACATATCCTGACAAATGTGGCAATACAGATGCTTTCCCTCCTTGCCTTTCTGATTTGTGTATCCATTTCTAAGGCAGAACAAGATCATATTTTGAAGATACCTTGACCAGATGACTGCCAAGGACTCTCCTAGCTCTCAGGTTACAGAATCGTGGCTATTCCTTTTGTACTAGGAAGATAATCTTTACGAACATGGAGGTCAGCAAAGTTAACCGATTCTCTTGGGGATGGCAACAATGACTGGGTTTACTTCACCGTGAGCTCAGTCAACTGAGATAACTGCTCAGGCTCTCCAGCTGCCCTCAGCTTCCTTCTGCCAGGAGTCGGCCTTCTCATCTAGCAAAAGAAGCTCCTGAGACTTTTTCTGCTGGGACCACTCCTGTTGGCAGGATAACAGCTTTTCATGCCCAGGAGCTGACAAATGAGGGCCTAAAATGAAAATGGAATTTAAATACACTTGTTACTAAAATCCTGGTACATTTTAAGAGACTTTACATTTTGCTAAATAATTTGAACTAAAAGGAAAAAAAGTGAATCTTAAAATATTGAAGGCTGAAGCATTTCCATTTTCTCTGCATAATTTCTGTTGGGAAAGGTGTGCGTATGGCTCTCAGAAATATAAGAATATAATAGAAACTACATTGCCTTTCTATGTTTAATTATGTGCATTACACTTAATTATTTGGCAGACAACTAAATTGCTTATGGACTCATGCAAAATAATAAATCAGAATCTCCCATGTTGAAACTAGCTCGAGACCTTTGGGTGTAGTTTTCAAACCACTGAGACACTGGTGTTTTTCCATCATTGGCCTGAAAGAGTTAATGCATGTTTCAAAAAGCGTCTAATGTACTGGCTAATGGTGTCTTTTCATAGGAATGACTTGGCTTTCTGGAACAGCCTTTCATCTTTCTGCTTTTTGGTTAATTCAATTGAATTTTCATCCAATCTACATTGTTTCATTCTAATTGCAGGCAACCCCTCATCTTACAAATGATTTTGTTCCAAAAACTCATTTGTGAGTTGGTTATTTGGAACTTAGAAGGTACTTTTCAATGGAAAAAAAATAAGAGCTACAAATCTTGGTTATGTTCCCAGAATAGCCCACAGAAGCCAACTTAACCCATCACATCCTGGTATGTATGCGACATTCTAGTGTTTCCAGCCCACACAATAGTAGTACATGTAAATGTAGCATACTCTGCAAGATCCTGCTGGGGAGGCCTGTGGACACACATGAGAACTTTGCTATTCTTTTTCTTTCAACATAAGAGTGAGCTAATCGAAAGCACAGCCTAGCCACCATCCAGCAGTATTGGCTCTTACTGCAAGGGTTAGGGGCTGAGGAGGACAATAGAGCTTGGGGGCTAGGAACCAGGCATTGAAAAGGACACGGGGAAGACTGCAGAACTGAATTGCTTGAGAGTCATTAGAATATGGTGAGACAGATGTGTGACTAAAGAAAAAGGTTGAGTGTTCTCTGAGAATGTGAAGCTGGGGAGCTAGATTAGGGTTAAAAACCTCTGCAAGGCCCAAATTAAAACTTCACATTCTGAAGTTTCAGAACTTTACAGAGTTACATTAACCCTGGAGAGTTTTCTTGGCAGATATCAAGCATTATATTTATATAAAACGTCAATCGAAATAATCACAAAACTTAGAGTGCAAACAATCTTGAAATTAAGGGCCCAGTTCTTTTTTGTGTAAGTTCTATATAATGTGCTACATAAACTTTCTCCTGGGACCCCATGGCTATAATAGTATATCTGTCTCATGTAGATAACAGAAGGCCCATTATTGAGATGCTCACTGTCTTTATTCACCCTTACAGAGATGATTTATTATGTTATATTGCATTATATTACATACATACAATTATTTCTGTTAACATCTATATAGATCCATCATAGCCTGGATACTTTGTAAAATTTTATAGAACAGACCAGAAAAATATGCTTATAAATTATTCTTTGATCTTGGCCTCTGAGCTATTATTAATTATGGTGAAAGGGTTATTAATATAATAAGTACATTATATGGTAGTTGTATCTGTGACAATTAGTAATTGATGTCAATTAATAGCCACTTAAAACTCAGTTGTACTCATTTGTGGGATGTGCTGTGTATTACACTGAGTGTCCAGCGGTCACGAGAGCTTCTTTCTATTTCATAGTTACACAGAGTTGCAAACTGAAAATGCCATGTACTATAATAAATGTCAAGTCTTAAAATGGTTTCCGTAAGAATACTCTGACCTAACACAAAACCACTGTGGAGAATACTTTCTTCAGCTTACTGAATAGTTGAAATTATAGGACATTTGTTGTTCTAGTATCTGCAAACTTTTACATGTGAGGCATTTTCCAGTTAAATGTTTTTTTTTCTTTTTCTTAAGGAATGACATGAGTAGAGTTGACTACCATGGGTTTCTAGGTCATAGCATTTATGTAACTGAATATTCCCATTAAAGTTTCTTGGGCTTTAATATTTGTCTAGAGATGTTTTTAAGCTGAGTCCCCTGCCATTTAAAAGGAGCTTATACTCTACAAAATGTATACCAGCATTTCTGATATATTTTGGTGACTATCTGGTCAGCTGCCATGTGCTCAGAAAATACAGCACAATTGCTGTCCTGGTGTGATTGACAGCTCCAGCATTCATTCTATCTATCTATCTATCTATCTATCTATCTATCTATCTATCTATCTATCTACCTACCTGTAAGGCCACCCTTTCAAAATTAGGGCCCGTGGAGAATCCAGAATGATGTGTTCTGGATCTGAAGTTTTATCGGATTTGGAGAATGTACTTTCTCCTCTTGACTTGTCCACTTGGCCCTGGGCTGTTCCAGATTATTAGTTCAGCTCTGTGTGTCATTACCACTCCAGATTTCGGTCACTTAAGGTAAGATCATTTTAGCCATGTCATTACTATTTCAGCCTTGGGCCATTTCTGATGAAGTCATTTGGGCTACATTCTCACTATGGTGAGAATCATTCCTCTCTGGGGTGTTTGGGTGAGGTCACTCATTCGTGCACATTTCAAGAATGTCATAATACTGTTTAAGTATGATGCAGGCACCTAACAGCTTCTCACGGATGTGTCCCTTACTCATTGGTAAGAGGATTGAGAGTTAGAGTCATCACAGACATCAGCTGTCCACAGAGTCTGGATTAATGAAGCCTAGTAATTCTCTTTACTGGAAAGATAACTTTGATTTGAGAGTGAACTCTTAGATTTCTTTTGAAATGGCCAAATATAAAGTGTGCTGAATGAACTACTGAAGTGAGTCAACTTCAAAAATTGAAAGCTGTGATGCTGTGAGCAGAGAGAGTGTTTATTATCTTTGGTCCCTTTCTATACCTGTTTATTTGGGGGAGAAAGGTGAATCTAAGACTCTCATATGCATAACTTAAGAGAAGATAAATGTTCTATCAATAGGAAGAACTTCAAAGACCTCAATATTGCTGCTGTTCTATGCAGGCTCTAACTGGTTTCCATGATCTTGTAGAACTAAGTATCCTTTGTCAATTAAAAATGACCTCCTAAGACTTACTTAACCATGAAGGAATGCTAAATTTAATTAATTTGGTTTATTTTTATTCAATGACATTAACCTTCACCACTCTCCTACATTTTTTATTTCCATGATAGTTTTATGCTCAAGAATCAAATATTTAATTTTACCAGGACTTTGGTAACTCCATACGGTCTGCCTTAGAAGTGCTGGTTATTGCCTACAATTCATTCTACTGTTCACCAAACTACAGCCCCTGTGGATTAAACCATTCTTAAGAGGAGTCAAGCTTCTTTTGTACTCTGCATTGTGCATCTTGTTCCCTTTTCCTGGGTTACATTTTACACACTGACTCCTACTTCTGGTGTGAATATTATGTTTATTCTTTATCGGATTGACCTTGTCTCTGACCACTTACCTGAATTCAACATTCCATCTTCCCAGCATCAGCTTTATTGCCTTTTTGCATTTGATTGTCTATGGTGATTAAGAATGTGCCTGCTTTCCTGCTGAGTTGCGTACTCAGGGCCCATGACTATCCTGGTTGATTATATTCCTGATTCCATGATGCTTGACATTAGCAGGCTACCATATTGTAATGAAGGAATTTTCATTATAAATTAAAGTCTTATTAAGACACTTATGCCTAGTGACTGACTTATTTTTTCTAATCTATATCTGATGAGACTTTAGGCCATATTCCCAGATTTATCTTTAAAAAAAATCAAAAAGTATAAAGCCAAAAGATTTTATTTAAATTCTGAATTTTGGCGATATGTTATTTTAAAAAATTAGATTGTAACAGCCAGAGGATGAGAGTGATTGCTATCAGATGGTGCCTGCTTAACAGGACAAAATGCCACCATGACTTCAACAGTTCTCTACGTTTGAACTCACCTTGACAGGTGCTAACAGAAATCCTGCTCTGTAATGCTGGATTAGCATGGCACTGGCACCCATGACTTTACTTAGTTGAACTATACCCACACCAATTGACAGGCTAACATAAATGTAGGAAAATTTCATAATACTTGCTAGATACTGAGCTATAGGCTGTCAGTGGTTCCTGAGGGAAGCTGTTTTATTCATGAATGTGACCTCAATCCTAAGTGGTTAGCTTGAAACAAATACACATACAGGCAACATTGAAGGATGTAATAGATTGCATACATATATGTATATGCTTCATGAACACACGTACACACATATATAGTACATATATGTATATAGTATATATAGTATATACATGTATGTTATATATATATATAGTAATTACTATATATATTTATACATATATACATATGTGTGTGATATATGTACACATGTATGTAGTACATGTTTATACAATATATGCATAATATATATTTATATATATAGTAATTATAGAAAAAGAGACCATGTACTTGAGAATGGGGTGGTAGGAACATGGGAGGAGTTGGAGATAGAGAGATAGAGTAGAAATCCACAAATACCATTCCCTAACTCCCTGAAAGTAAAGAAAGTAGCTTAGAAAATGAGTAAAGGATTTCAAAAGGGAACCCTTCAGTGACAGCCTGTTAAGACCTCACTTGAGGATATTCCATTCTCTAGACCACATTGAAAACCAAAACAGAAAATCAGTGCTCCACAATGTGAACTCCAAGCTGTTCCCTGACCTGCGCATAGGCGTTAGACGAGTGCATCCCATTAACTCCAGCAGTTCACTAAGTACGAATAAGGACAACAGTGTTACTTCTTTCTACTCAATATGATGATTTAAAAGAACAGGCATAAACTTAACTGCTGTCAGTTTTTTTTTTTATTTTAAGGAAAAAATGTAAGTAGGGTTAATTTTATTTAATAGCAAATATTCATGTCATTATTTTTATAACAGTATTAAATATGCTTTATTGTCATATCCATCAGTTTCCAACATCCAACAAGGTTGTTTTACAAAAGTGTTTTATAAATTACTCATCTAGGGGCTGGAGATATGGTTCAGTGACTAAGAGCACTGGCTGTTCTTTTAGGAGCCTCAAGTTTGTTTTCTAGTATCCACATGGCAGCTCACAACTGTCTGTAGCTTTAATTCTGAGGAATCTGATACACTCCCACAGACGTACATGCAGACAAAATACTAATGCACATAAAATAAAAATATATTTAAAAATTAAAAAAAGTAAATTAGTCATCAGGAGAGTTGAACTCATTTTTTACGAACAGTCAGTTTTCTATATGGTGGTTAGGCTCTAGTTAGCCTACAAAATCTGTTTTTCCTCTAATGTAGATAACATAAGGCTGATCAATGGTTAGAAATTACAGAAAATAAGATGTTATATAGTTTTTAAAAAACTAAAATAGTAAAGCTACCTGATTTCAGTTTTGACAATAAAGCAAAATGGTCTCATTAGGAAATCAGGAAATAGAAATCCAATGTCAAGGAGAGTCAAGAGAGCTCTGAGTACATATGAAACAAGTTGTGTGCACTGTGCTGCCCAGTTCTACAGAATTGTACATTCTTCTTATTAATATGTTAGTAATGGTGGGCACTCTTATTTATCGGAGGGTACCAAACTACTTATCAGTTTTGAAATGTGATAAATAATGGGAAGATCAAAAGATAGACAAAGAGGATTGTTACTATTGGGTTAAACAAACAAGGGCTGAGACACAAAGCTCAGTGTGATCTTTGGACCCACTGTAGATGTGAGAAAACTCCTAGGAGGTGGCTGTAAATGAACTGTACAGTACTGAAATTATGAAGGGTGGGGTAGGTTCAGATAGTTTACATGACTCTCATGGGGAGATGGGAACCTTAGGTATGAAGAAGGATCACTGTATTGGGCAAAATGGAAGTATCATGGAAGTATCACAATATCTTTACTGCAAATCATTAACAAGTTGAGTATCTTTACTCTTAATTGGGCAGTAATTTTGGAATTTTAGCTCTCACTTACTCTTGGGATATGTGATACTATAAGCAAAGCTTCAGTGGAAGTGTGAAATATTGAGCCCAGCCCTACACAAAGTAAAGAACAACTGAGAGTTTTTACTATTTCCTGGCATTTAACTTTCATTGGAAAATACTTGTATTCTTTCACTGTTGATTATTACTTAACATAGTCCTTTAAATCATGATTTTAAATGAAAAATTAAATGCAAACTGGTCTTCCCTGATCCCTCTGCTTCAGGTTCATTTTGGAGGGCCTACTTCAATAGGCCCCCCCCCCAAATAGTCAATGCAGTTGCTTCTTTTGTCCTTGGCCTTCTTCCCTTCCTGTTCTGAGCGTTCTTTTACCTCCTGAAAGTGAACAACCACCCTTCATTTGTTTCTTCCTCCTCTCAGTGTTTAGAGTATTTCCTCTCCT
The DNA here is from genome assembly GCA_021653895.1 of Mastomys natalensis. Taxonomy (NCBI): domain Eukaryota; kingdom Metazoa; phylum Chordata; class Mammalia; order Rodentia; family Muridae; genus Mastomys; species Mastomys natalensis. The sequence continues at coordinate 111,375 of JAJTUV010001396.1, forward strand.
ATTTACCACCCAACAAGAGAAACTTCAAACTCTTCACTGTTGAAAGTTTAGCTCTCTCTCTTCCACTCCGTGAAAATGCTGCTGTGTGATGAGAAAACTCCCTTTTGTCTAGAATGCCAGTCTGTTTTCGTATTCTCCTGGACTCTGATGCAGTGTAGAAGCTGTTAGCTGCTCTTCTGGCTCCTCTTCCTCCTTGTTTCCCAGACCCTTCCTCATCTCGCCACTTGATCTATGTAAATCCTACACTTGAATCGCCCATCCAGATGTCATCTCCTTACCAAGGCATTTCCTGATGTTTCCCAGCTGCTCCAAGGACCATTTTGTCTTCAGTTCTTGTGGAAAGCCCGTTCACTTCCTTTGGCATAGAACTATTGGGGTACTTTTAAGAAGCCTGTGAAAATAGGAAATCCTTACACATCTGCAAAAGACTTTTCAGAAAGTAATTTCTCAACAAGCACTTGCTGAAGCCTGGCCCTTGGCTTAGATGCAGTTTATTGAAACAGTCCCATGCTATATACTGTCGGCATTTGAGCAATGTTCTCTGTGTCTGAGGTAAGGAGGCTGGCAAATGTATCCTTGCTAGCGTCTTATGCTGGTGATAGTGCTGCAAGTGGGGAGCGATAATGAAGTGGAAACTTAGTTGGATTGATGTTTTGCTGGGGCAAACATGTGAAGGAATGTTTTTTAAAGTGGACACAGGTGTGAAAGACTAAGATAAACTTGTGAAGGAATGTTTCACTGAAGCAGACACAGGAGAAAGGATGTTCTGTTAAAGCGAACATGTAAATGGACACATGATGAAGAATTCTTTGTTAATGATATGCATGTATTGGTCTACCTTACTCTGAATAGTTGAACTGCCTTTGTTGAAACGCCATAGAGAGAAACACGCAAAAAACTTCCAGTGGTGTGGTTCAGTTTGTTGCCACTTCCAAGGACTCAAGTTGATTGGATGCATGTGCTGAGGCAAGACCTGTGCTGAGGCAAGAGTCATGGTGAAGCAAGGCATGTGGAGGACACGTGATGTTTGGAGGGTATAAATAGAACTCCAGGGAGTGACAGAGACAGAGGTTGGCTTGCTGGTACAGCTAGCTGTGCAATGCTTGTGGGTCTTGAGTCTTCTCTGATCTTTGCTTCTCTGAGGGAAGTATAGCTGAGATCTTCTGGTGTTCCTACTGTCCCACTTGCTGACTCAAGTTGCGGCTGAGGCTTGGCTGTCTCTGCTAGGTCATGTCACCACTGTTGCTAACCCGAATCTCCTGAACTGGACTGCTGTTGTATCCATGAGGTGTTTGAGAGCAGATGGAGCTGCCTCTGCCCGTTAACCTGTGAACTGAACTGCCGATTTCCAGAAAACACAGATGGGGGTTTCTCCAAAGAACCTTTCTAAACAGGTTTACTTCCCTCTGCTCCCCATATCCTTTCTTTTCAATACCTCTGTTGAGTAGTGGGCTACAAGGGAGGTTAAAGCATTTAAGAACCACTATTAAGAATATAATTTGAAAAAATTAAAGTTACAGGTTCAGAATCCCATACACATTTATTTCTGCACTCACTGCCTCTGTCAAAGAGTGGGTCTTCCCTGCACTCACGGTAGGTTTGTCCCTTTGGTCCTCATTTTGAAACAGCCTTTGAGATCACTGTACTAGAGCACACTGCAGAGATACCCATTCCCTATTCCTTGCATTCTTTGTTAGGATGCTTTTTAAATGACTGCCTTTTTGGTTCACCAATCTCAAATACAGCTTCTATTTGATAGAGGTGTGGATGTTTTATTTTGTTGTTTGTTTTGTTTTTGTGTTTGCTTACTTGCTTTTTAGTATATTATTCATCTTTGGGTCTGAGGTACCTATTTTTAATCCTTGTGTCCAAGGCTAGAGCTCCTCCGGTGATTGTTTGCAAGCAGTCAAGCTACTGTGTATTGAAGGTAATTTTGTCAACAATGAAGATAAATCATCAAATACCCTGGTATTTTCTCACTAGGAAATTGCTTTGCTTGGATCACTACCATGTTAAAACATTATTTTTTTTCATAACAAGTAGCTCCACAAGACATCCCTCCATGTGCCTTCTGTTGTTCAGTGTCACATGAGGTCTGTTCTTTCTTTTTGCAGTGTCTGAGCTAATTCATGTTGACTCACACTGATGAGGCTGTTAAGTTTCTTGCCACCACCAAGAAAGATTGACAGTCACTTTCATTCCTCCCAGGGCCTGTGTTACACTTTGAGCACAACTCCCACTTAGTCTGTCATGTAGCATGCTAGGAATTCCTTCATCTTCAGCTATCTCAAGTGTCTGTACAAGCTTACAAGAGAGTCACCTGGGGGTGGGGTGGGTCACAGTGTTTCCTTACAGCATGACAGGTTCTTTCTCCTTCTTTACTCATTTAACATCAGTAAGTGCTGGTAGCGTTGATTTGAATTTATGAAGTAGTTTAAAAAAATAGCAAATCAAGAACAAACAGAAAACCTGACAACTTGTAGTCTTTATTGATCTCTTGATCATAGACTAGGATTTTCCTCACTCATTCACTAGATACTTATTTCTTAGGTGTCTACTGGAGGTAAGATCTATAGTAGTCCCTAGACATACCTTGCCCATGTCAATATGTAACTTGGCCTTTTAAATGTCAGATAAGCAAACAGCGCAGAACCATGTCAAAAGTGATGTTATAGTGGAGAATTGAAAGTGCAGAATGCAGAGAGTGAGGGAAAGGAGTTGCAGAGTGTGTTTAGCAGAGAGTGATCATGGAAAATGATAGTAAGAAATGATAAAACCACAAGGAGAAAGATGTGTAGGAGAGCTTTGCATTATTCATGTACCTTATCTGTAATTTCAAAATTATCAGACAGAGGCAGCATGCACAGGGCCTGCATGGATTTGTACCAGGCCCTCTGAATATATATTATAGCTTTCAGTTTAGTGTTTTTAAATGGGATTGATTCCTGAGTGTGCAAAATGGTAGGTCTCTGATTCTTGTACTTTTCTTGGGGTCTTTTCCTTCTGTTTGTCTTGTCCTACTTCAATGTGTTAACTTTTGTTTTTAGATTATTATATTTTATTAAAAATTTTTCTTTCAAACATCTTAACTGAAATTTACCAGATGACGTAGGTGTAGCTGTGAAAAATGTTACTCAATCCATGTATTAAAGCCTTTGCTAGTTGTTCGGCATTGCCAGAGCTTCAGGGTCACAGGAACAACATGGAGAGTGTTGTGTATCTAGGTGTCCTCTGCATACAAAGGGAGTTCTTAAAAGGAGAGAACAAAAAGTTTTAGTTAAGGCATAAATGATGGGCTTTCTGGAGAGATGGCTCAGTGGTTAAGAGCGTGGTGTGGTGGTTAGGAGTGTATATCATCTTGCAGACAAACTGAGATTGGTTTTCTGCACCCAAATCAGGTGGTTCAGAATGACCTGCTTCTCCAATTCTATGGTATCTGATGGGTTTTTCTGGTCTCTGTGACTACTTGAACTCATGTTATATACACATGTAGAGGAATTTTAATCCAGCAACATGGCTGCTGTGGCAAGAGATCACATCCAAAGACCTTCTATGTCTGTAATATCAAGATGGAATACAGACATGCCTTTAATCCCTCTGGCTAGAATACAGACATAACTTTAGTCAATGTAGGTAAGATTAGTTTGGTAGAAGGAAGCAGCCATGTTTGAAAGTGACATTGACAAAGTGAGAGGAAGACAAAGTGACAAATCAGGGAAAGATTTGACACAATGAGTCAGGAGAAAGAGGAGACAGTTTTACTAGGACAGTTTTACAGAGGCAGGTTGTAGGCGAAGACAGAACAAGCCAGAGAATGATAAAATAGAAGATTAGAACAAATTGTCAGAGTTATTTTGAGGCCAAGTAGAGCAATTCAGTGAGAAGCTGAGAGAAACCAGATTGAATCAGTCAGATTGGAGAGGAGTCTGAGGCTGAACATTTGAGCTGAAACAGCCAGCGAGAGTTCAGAAAGAACTAGAACAGGTGAGCTTATTCAGCAGCAAGCCTCCAAGACAACAATTACATCTGTTGAGTAAAAGTTATACACACACACCCACACCTCCCCCCCCCACAAATAATAAATCTATTTTTAAAAACAGCTTTCTATGGCTTTGCAGAAAAAGGTAATAAACAGAGAAAGAACAAAAAAGACCAGGCTAGAAGTGATGAAAATATCAAATAGCCAGCAATATCACAGTGACTAAGTGAGTAAGTTCGTAAGAGACTGAGCAGACAGGATGATCAGGGTGGAGTCTCTGATGCTATTGGAGGCTAAGGAGACGATGCAGAAAGGATTGACATTTACCTAGTCAGGTTGATTCAAGTTCATGGAAAGAGGGAACTGAGCAGGAAAATATCTAAAGTGAAGAAAAAAAGAAAAAAACAAGGACTTATGTTTTTAACAGCTTAGTTTTTGAGACATATCAGATGTTATCAGGATACATCTGGTAGATAGTCATATCACAAAGCTCAGCTTTGGGGAAAAGGCAATAATATAATATAAAGCTATGTATTTGAAAGCCATCAATACATTCAGAGTGCAGATGATGCAGAAACTTAGCGTACATACATAGGTTTTCTGGTAAGGATCTGTGGTGAAATTTCAGTTCCCCCACCACACCTAGACATCTACATTATCCATTCTCTGCCCATAGGCTAATGGATTATGATTGCACTGCATGAGTCCATTACCTTTTGACTTATGAAGAAGTATCTTTATATGAAGGAAAGAAAAGAAAGTGTTTAAGTAATTTATTCCCTTGTTTCTGTTCTTGCTTGGATTGCACTTTTGACAGAGACTATATTCCAACAGGATTAAAACTCCTGTCTAGAACTTACAGCCGCAGACCTCTAGGAGCACTCTGCTCTGGCCCACAGTCCCATGCAGGAACTCCTTACTAGTCTTGGTATCTGAAGTTGAAGTTCATTGTTTGTTCACTAAAACTTAGCTATACATGTGAAAGAATCTGTTTAAATCTCTGTGTTCTTAAGTTGGCTTGTTTGTTTTTTTGGGTTTGTTTGTTTGTTTATTTTGGCCATTCAAGTTCTGTTTTTTTTTTTTTTTTTTTTTTTTTTTACTATCCAAGTTCTATATGCATGTTTTTATTTTATTTTTGATATTCTAGTATGCATGCTGTGAAAATAATTGATCCTTTCTACTGTCTATCTTTTGGACTATTCCGGTGAGAGCCAGCACATTGTGTCATTTTCCCTAAAACAATTAGTAAGAACTTGGTGACAAAAAGTTATTATTAATATAACGCCCCCTACCTCTCCCACCAACACACCAGGTGAAACTAAACACAGTGGCTACTTCTCCAGGTTCTTAGGTATGGTTTTATTACTGTTGAACTTGGACTTGAGAGGAAACATGAAGGGACAAAAGCTACAATCAAATTTGGATTTCTTTGTAATCTAGGTTTGGTGTGTGTGTGTGTTAGGAGAGAGAGAGAGAGAGAGAGAGAGAGAGAGAGAGAGAGAGAGAGAGAGAGAGATCAAAATAGAATATTTCATAGTCAAGGGTAGGCTCTGCCTCACAGCAGATAATGTACTTCTTGGCAGAGCTCCCAGGAGCACTTACAATGACAGTGATAGTGAACTGGATTTTGAAGTAGAAAAAGGCTTTTCTTAAAGCTGAGCCAGACCCTGTGCTTCCAGAGAAGACATGAAGATTTAGGCAGTACTTTCTGCTCTGTTCACATCGGAGAGCAAAGGTAGTCCTTGTGCACAGCTCCACTCTCCATGGCTTCAGTCACTGAGGTCAACATGAAGGAGGATGAGAGTATAGCACCAGGACATACCTGGAGACAGAAAGGGAGACCACACTCCTGACTTTGATTAAGGCTGTTAGCATCACTCTGTTTCATTAGTTACAGCTGTTAGTCTTTTACTTTCATCCTAGAAAAAACTATATAAATGGTTAGAAATCACCAGTCTAGAAGTGTGAAGTCTAAAAATGCTCTGAAATACTAAGCTTTTTGATTCTCAGCATAATACTTAAAAAGTTCTAGATTTTGGAGCTTTTGTGAATAGCAGTGTTCAACTGCTAAGATTTGCAAATACACTCAGATCCCTAAGATTTCAAAGTCTGTAGAACTTCTGGTCCCAAACCTTGTTTATAAAGAAAATTGAGATTGTATGTTGTATATTTATATGTGCCCCCCCCCCCCCAGACACACACTCCTCAGCACTATACTGGATTTTAGTATCTACTTACTATCTTAAGGCAGAACACTCAGATAAAGGAGGATACTTCAGAGTTCAAGTATACAAATGTTTATATTCTTTTTAAAATCCAGTGACATGCACATTAGAAAATGTAGCTTATACTCTAGATCTTATAACAGCTAGATCACAATTTCTTACCTTCCCCTCCCATTCTCAGTTATTTCTTTTGTCTGTCTGTCTGTCTGTCTGTCTTGAAATAGTCCTCAAATAAGGAATTGGCTGACTAAAAGGCCAGTTTCCCTATGTTCTTGGAAGTTACCTTCATTCTAGGATTTTCTTGTACATTTGTTTTGCAAACATTATCAGGTGACCCACCAGTTTACTGGTGAACCACTGACCATGTCTGACTGTGTTGAGAATGTGTCACTAACATTAAATTGATGCTAGGAAGTATCTCATAAGAGTGTGGAAGAAAATTGCTTGTGATAGTGAAAGTGAGTGATTCATGTCTTTTCTTAAGAACTGGGGAATAAAATATTAAGACCTGGAAGAGATCTTAGGAATCATTATTATTATTTTGTTTAATCTTATAAGTCTAAGAAACTTATTTTCAAACAGAATCTTAAGAACAGGTTCATGTAGGTAAATAGATATTTTTCCCAGATGAGTTTGGTTGAAAGACTATATGTCTGTGTAAGAAGACTCATTGCTCTTCCAAGTCATTACTGTGTGGGATCTTGAGAACCCTGAGTACTTCAAAGTCTACTTTGAAAACCTCCAATCTGTAGTGTCACAGATATTAAATTAGTTAGATTGTTGGACTGTGGATCTAGAGACTATCCCTAGGCCTATATTTCCTCTTCAAATGTACATTAGATTCAAGACCATGTGTTTCATAACTCCTTCAGCACTGCCCCTGCTTTTTGATTTATTATAAAAAATCATTTCTGGTTATCTCAGAAAATGTTTTTATGGTTAATAAGATATAAGCTATGGGTGTCTACAATGAAGAAGATGATGACAACGATGATGACAACAATGATGATGATTCTGATAGTTTTGTTTCTCATAAATAGTTAACTGATAGAGTGTTGACTCTGACTCTTAACCAGTGAGTATCTGACCAACTCCCACAGTATTCCTTTAGAAGAGCCTTCTTTAAGTTACTTAGCTAGTCTGACATGACCCTTCTCTCTGTCACTATTTCTACTCTGGTGTAGAGTTATTATTCTTGGCTGAAAAGGGAGTGATAGTCTGAGGACAACAGACAAGTGAACATATTGTTGTCACATCAAACTTTTAATAATTGGCAGTGTTCAGTTGACTTTATGTTCAGCAAGAAAAAGGAGATAAAGTCCATAAATCAATTAGAGGTCAGTGGAGATCCTTTACCATCAGGAATAGGAAGCCTCCAAAGATGTGGTGAGGTTAGCCAATAATTCTGAGGACAATATCTGGAAATAACTCTTGCTGAGGCATATCTCAAGTTCAGTAGATACAGAGAGGAAAAAGAACGTAATGGTTTGATTTGCTATTGAGAATTCCTATTCAAACAGACTGCACTCCAAAGACTCGAAGTAGCATAGATTAAATTAGTTCTACTGTCATGAAGAACTTATTCTTTAATTGAAGGGGATGTTTGCTCTTGGTCCTGCAAATGAGAGACACAGAGACATACAAAGGAATTTAGATCCTTTTCTTTCCTCTTTGGTGGTCTCATATTCAAAACAAGTTTAAATCTGTTAAGGAAGTATACATAAAGAGTTCTGATCATATTAACTGTACTTCTCAATGTCTTTCACGATGTCAGTTGTACAATCAGGGAATCGGATTCAGGAATTGCCCGGCATCATAGTTGGCATGACAAGATTGCTTGCATTGTTACTGTTTTAAGGAATAATACGAGCTACAACCGACTCTAGATAAGAAGAAGATAATGAAGAACAAGAGAACTTGAGAAATTCAAGGGATGAGACAATGTTCCTGCAGACCTTTAGTTCCAAGTCTTGGCAGATGGGAGATCCTGAGTATCAATTTGCCTGAAGAAAATATGTGTAAGGAGCATGTGACTCTGACATCATCATTTATGACCCTGCTCCTCATAACCTTTTCATTTTTAACCCACCCTCAGTTTCTTTTTTGGTAAAATATGGGCTAAGTACTCTTACCTGAAGTTGGTAATTTTGACTGAGCCATTATGTTCAGGAAAGAAATAACCAGAACAATTATCTACTCCAGTAAGAACAAAACATTGTCCTTTCCACAGAGAACATGGTCCACCAGGTTGCTTGTTTGTCACCTTGGGGACTGGTGCCATATCTGAGTCTCAGTGTTGACCTCTGCTGTTGGCAGAACTGGCACTCAGCAGCAGCTGTAGCCAGGCCAAGTCTTGGTGAGTGGAAGCCCATGTTGTTGAACCCATGTATAATCCCCACTTCTGTCACCATGACCAGGGCAACATTTATAAAAGAAAGCCTTTAATGGGGGCTGGCTTACAGTTTGAGAGGTTCAGTCCACTATCATCATGGTGAAAAGCATGGCAGTGTGCAGGCAGATGGTGCTGGTGGAGCGAGAGTTCTACATTTGAAGGTAGCCAGTAGGAGTCTTTTCCACACTGGGTGGAGCATGAACACTAGGAGACCTCAAAGCTCACCTTTATAGTGGTACACTTCCTCCTACAAGGCCACACTTATTCCATCAAGGCAGCACCTCCTAATGTTGCCACTTCCACTTCCCTCGAGCCAAGCATATTGAAACCACCACACTGAAACTTCTGTAGATGTCGAATATCCAAGGGGGTTGTATGTAAAAACATTTCCTATCTATGTTGGAGACTGATAATAGATTTCTTTCCCCTTTTTCAGATGTACCATGAAAAATCCTAATTTCTAGACAGATGTACACCTTTCCTCCTTAAAGAGAACACTTTATTGGATATGTTACCAGAAAAAACAACATCAGTATCAGAGAATTCTAGTCCTTGTAACTTTGAACTTAAAGAACACCTAGAACTTCACTAAATAAATAGAAAAAGGTGATCTGGTCCCTTGAGATTTTGAAATTCAAGAATAGAATAAAAGGGTGTTTTGTGTTTTACTAGAACAAGGAAACAGATCTTAAGACCTTGTTGTTCATTTACTATTAGTAATGACTTCTTAAGACGCCATTAAAAAAAAAAAGCTCAAGAGCATGGAACATGGATGACCCCTCTGAGAGAACTGTTAAACTTTCAAAAAGACAAGCCTTTCCCCTTTATGCAGCTGCAAGGGTGAAAGTCTGGTGCTGGCTTCATCATCCTTCATGGAGCATAAATGTTGCATGGGGTTGGTTGGCTGGGGAGCCTGAGTTTTCTTTGAGTTTCCTTTGTGCATAGAGTTGGCTCCTGGGAACCATTTTCTTATTTTCTTACCCATCTATGATGTGGAATCTCTTCAGTCTTGGCAGGAAGAGAAATTTACACCTCACTTATTTACTTTTGGCAAAACAATTCCCATTTTTAACACCTATTTGAGAGTGTAAAAACATTTTTCTGTTGCTGAGGGATGAATTATTCATATAATTTTCTTGCTTTAAGGCAGGATAATGACACATCACTCTTTAAATACTATCAGCCTCCCAGGTTAACTCTTCTGCCCCATGTTGTATCCAGTCTAGGCACTTTTCTAGTTTGAATCTGTCAAAATGCTTACCAGTAGGTTCCAGCTCCCTTTGACTCCTTACTTAGCTTTAAAATTTAGTGACAGGCCCAAAGTGGGATCCAGCTCAGGGGAAGGCCCCAAGGCCTGACACTATTACTGAGGCTTGGAGGCTCACAAAAAGGGACCTATTAAGACTGCACTCTGAAAGACCCAAAAAGCAGCTGAAAGAATCAGATGCAGATATTTGCACCCAACCAATGGACAGAAATCCTGACTCCTGTGGCCAAGCTTCCAGCTATAGCCAGCTTCTTCCTTCCTCCCTCTCCCTCCTTCCCCCTCCCCCCTCCTTTCCTCTTTTTCCCTCTCTCTGCCCACCTTTGCTCAGTGGATGAAAAACACTTAGACATTATTATTTTAGAACTTGCCAGATAGCACAATTGCTGGGTACAGAACTCTTGCCCTAACTTTATCAACTAGCCTGTGCAGCTAGCTGTGTCAGCTAACCTGTGTCAGCTAGCCTATATCAGCTAGCCTCCACAGACCTCTTGACTATCTGCAGGTGGCAGAGGCTGATGATTCTAGCTTCCCTAAGATCTTTCATGGTTGTTTTGTGCTTCTCTCCAAAGCCTGGCTGAAAAGCCTCTTCTCTTTCCTCACGTCTGTCTCCTTTTCCTTCTGGGACCTGGAAGTCCCATCTGTACCCTTGGCCCAACAATTGGCTTCCACCTTCTTTATTGACCAAATCAAGAACCTATTAGGGAACCAGACTTTAGTATCAGTTCCTCCACCTCCTGCCTCCTCCTCCTCGTCCTCCTCCTCCTCTCGCTCCTCCCTCCTCCTCCTCCTCCTCCTCCTCCTCCTCCTCCTCCTCCTCCTCCATCTCCTACAACAACTACTACTACTAGTAGTGGTGGTGGTGATGATGATGATGATGATGACCTCTACCCTTTCCTTTTCTTTGGCTACTTTAATTTTCTTGTACTAGTATTTCCTTTATATCCATACCAACAAAATAACAGAAGATAAATCAGATCTATTTTGATTCTAAAGATTCTTTATAATGAATTAAGACCTTACTTGACAGTGGATTTGATTTTTGAGAGTGAAAGGAGGTATGTTAGATTTCCCTAGATTATATAAAATAAAATATAGCTTTACCAATGAAGATTGTGTTTCAGTACCAGTCACAGTAAACTGATTGATATTAGTCTCAGGCTAGATACTTGTTCCTGTTGTGTAGCAGGTTTAAAGGTGGTTTCTTTTTCACATTACTTCAGCAAGTCAATCATGGTAGGGCCCAGGTCAAGAGGATTGCCTTGCCTCTCCTTATTTAATGGGGAAAAAAAAACATTGTTATAACTTACAGCTTCAAATAGACAATCAAGATAGGAAAAATACAGGAATATTGACCAGAACAGCAAACTAGACTGCTATAAAAATTACTCTTGATGGTTCATTGCAACAACCCTGCAGGACCAATTCTAGCTGTCTAATAGATGACATTCTTAGTAGTTCATTTGTGTTTCCAAATAGGCTTCTTTCTTAAAAGAGACAGAATTTAATATAGAGATAAATAAATATTTTAGACAATAAATTATTCCCCTAAGGCAATGGCCATTATACTTTTTGGTTTTGTTTTGTTTTTCCATTTGCCTACTTCCCAGCCTCTGTTAATTATTTTTGTCTTATGGTCCCTTTCCATGAGCTTGGATTTTAGATTCCATTTAGAAATGAGACCATTTATTTGTTTTTTATGTCTGGTTAAATCCATTCAACATTATGTCCTTTGGATTCTTTTCTGTGTTATCATAGACAACTATATTTACTTTTATGTTAGATAAATAATAATCCAATTTATTCCTCTGTCTTTATATATTTGCTTCTTACTTACACATTAGAGGATTCTCAGATTGTTTTGAAGCCTAATGGATTCATGGGTAATGCTCAATGAACATTAATTGCAAACACCTTAAAATATTGATTTTGTTGTCTTTGGATATTAATGTGTAAATGTGATTGCTTGATCAACACATCATTAGTTCAACTATTTACAGTAATCCTCTATTTGCTTTCCGTAAAAGTGTTCCTAACTTCTATCCCCACCAATAATGCACATGTTACATTTTTCTCTGTATCCTAGTCAACACTTACCATATTCATTCTTTTAAATATTTATTTACTTCTTGATTTAGTAATTTGCCAATGTCTATGCATGTTGACTGTGTCATAGTCTGCACATGGAAGTCAGAGGACAATTTGTGAAAATTAGTTCTCTCTGCCATTATGTGTGTCTTGGGCATTGAACTCACATTGTCAGTCTTAGCAAGTATCTTTACCTCCCTCCATCATTTTCTTCTCTCTCTCCTCTCTCTCTCTCTCTCTCTCTCTCTCTCTCTCTCTCTCTCTCTGTGTGTGTGTGTGAGTGGTGATATGTTCTTAACAAGGTGAGGAAGCATTTTATTGCTTTTATTCCAATTTCTGTGATTAGTGGCTCTAAGTACTTCTGCATTGGCTTGGTATTTTTATGTGTTTATATCTGTTCGATACTTTTGTCCACTTTTAATTTGGACATTTGCTTTATATGTGCAGTCATGTTAGTTCTTTACACATTGTACTTTACATGTGCTTTTTTCCTAGTTTGTCTTTGCATCCCTTTTGGAACAGAAGTCTTTTAGTTTCAGACAGTCATATTTCATTTTTGTAATTGGTGCCTGTCCTTTGGTGTGATGTCCAAGATCTCATTATCGAGACCAATACCTGGGATATCTCTGAATTTTGCAACTAGGATTTTTAAATGTTTTATTGAAGTCTGATTGTGTTCCAACTTAATTTTAATATGTGCTATAAAATAAAAATCCAGTTTTACTTTTATGTAGGCAGATGCCCAATTTCTGAACACCTTTTAGAGGGACTTCACTTTCCTCATTGTGCATTCTCTATACTTTAGTCAAAGCAGCTTATCAGGTGAACCTGTGTGTGAGCTCTCCACATAGCTGCATTGTTCTGCACACTGTTTTACAAGGCAGTGCCATTCCCCTTGATGAGTAATATAATTTGAAATCAGGAATGTGATGCCTCCAGCTTTGTTCTGATTCCTCAAAATTGCTTTGGCTAATCAAGTATTTTGTAGTTCTATGCAAATTTTAAGTCTGCTTTTGTATTTTTCTGAAAGATACCATTGGAATTTTTAAAGAGATGCCACTGACCCTATAGACTGCTTTGGGCAGATAGCCTTAAATTCCTGTCCTTCATGAACAGTTGATATCTTCCTTCCTTTTTGTGTTCTCTGATATCTCTTTCATCAGTGTCTGAAGGTTGGCTTTTTACAAAGTTTTACTTTCATAGTTAAACTTGCTTCTTTTATTCAGAGAGTCTGTATATGTTTGCATGTGTGCACAAATTCATACACATGTCCATTGTGTTCTTGCTTGTGTGGGTACACTTGCATATATGAATACATGCACATGGAGTTCATAGCTCAACATCAGGTGTCTTCAATTGCTTTCATCTCATTCTTTGAGATAGGATCCATCATTAAATCTAGAATTCACTAATTTGACTAAGCTGGTTGGTCAGCAAGCTCTGAATATCCTGAATATTTTGTTTCTCCAGTGCTAGGCTTACATATGTGCACAGCTAGACCCAGCTTTCACATGGTGCTGGTATTCTAAACTGAGTGCTATTATTTCGTGCAGTCATTTCACTGAGAAAGTCATCTCTATAGTCTCTGGTTAAATTTCCTCTTGTGTATTTTTAATTACCTATAGGCGCTCACATTAGAAGTTTAAGAGTAGCCTTTGTAGGTGCTTCCATGTCTCAAACTTCTTATAAACTGTAGTCACAATAACAGGAGCTCCATGTATTAGAAGAACCAAACCCTCAGTGTCTCCTAAGTGCTCCTAGACTACATAGTCCATAACAGCAGACAAAGGAGTACTCTACAGTAGAGTGTTAGGATGTTGGATTTCCTGGAACTGGATTTACTGAAATCCACCTGATGTAGACAATGAGGATCTGAGTTGGATACTCTGTAAGATCATTAAGTGCTCTTAACCAGTGAACTATCTTATCTCCCTCTGAATGTTTATTCTTAATTTATGTGTATCTATGTTTAATGTTATATGTATATAATAATATTATATACAGACATATGTATGCTGGTGCTAGTGAAGGCCAGAAGAAGTTTGGGGGACATCCTGGAGCTAGAGTCACAGGTGGCTGTGAGTTACCTAATGCCACAACTCTTAACCACTGAGCCATTTCTCCAGACTTTCATTGTAATGTCCTAATGGGTATCCATTAGAACCGTCAACAAAAAGGACTATATATAATTTCTTTTTCACACTGACCTCATTAGGAGTAACTAATAACGTTAAAGAGTATAGGTGGTATCTTTATAACAGAAATGTAGTTGATTGCTGATATTTGTCCCAGTGTTATAGTTAAAGTATAAGTTCATGCTATCCTGGAGGAATATCCTGTAAATACCTTGGACATAGTGATTAATGTCAGGTTCAGGAGACAAGAGTGTCTTTTCAGGAACCTCACCTCAAAATAGCAGTACTCTCTGGTCTTACTTACAAATGAGTTTTCTCAACAGTGCTCTATAACCTTTTAGAAAATTTCCAGCAAGGCAATAGTACTCCTTAATAGTCTGCTAACAGTAGCAGTGTTCAGGATATGTGCTTTTTCATTGCTATTTTCAAGGTCTAATTATTTTCTCTGTGTTTGGGCAAGACAACGTAATGAGGAAATAAGACATAGACACCATTAGACACCATTAGACACCAGTGAGCCAGGAACAGGGTTGTCTGGATTTCAGCCTGGAGTTAGGTTTCCTAGCATAACTGCTTGTGGCTAAGTTCTTTCTGAAGGCCTCCTTTATGATAGGTCATATAAAGCATAAAGAAAGTCTCATGACTTTGGTGATCTTCAAGGCAAAGGAAAGACTGCTAGAATACAAGAAGTATCACTTCTAGCATGTACTGTTAAGAGTTCATTAACCTTAAAGTGTCAGTGTTCTGCAAACAAGCACTGTACGAGGTCACAGACACCTGATGATCTACCGTGTGTTATACTGCCTTTAACACCTTGCTTCTGTGATCATCAGTTTCTCTAGATGATTGAACTAGCACAGTATGCACACAAGTGTGCACACACAACAAACAAACAAAACCAAAAGAAAATCTTCCAAATCAAGACTTTATACCAACTACAGCCTTAGCAGGCCAAGGAAATACAAACTTTTGACTCTAGAGGAGAGTGTTTGATTACTTGTCTGTAAAAGACCATGATGTTACTAACAAATTGCCACATCATGTGTGTGTACTTGTCAGTGATGAAAATGTACAGTACATGGTAAGAAGGAACCAAGGGCTTTCCGAATCCCTCATGTGTCTCCATGTAAGTATTTTTCACCTTTTCACCTCTATTAGGTTAAAATCTGAGCCTAGTTGGGATTTGGACCGAGGTCTGTATCTCTAAAAACTATTTGTATAAGCATACAGTGACTTTATTATACTTTATTCCATAAACCACTACCAAGCCTGTGGTGTTGATTACAAACGATTATACGTTTCTATAAATAAAACATCCTGAAGTCTTGGCATATAGGTTAGTGCTGCTGTCTATGCCTATGTGTGTGGCCCTGAGTTTTATCCTTAGAGCTGTTTTTAAAAAGGGGAAAGGAACAAAAACAAACAAAACAAAATGAAGGCTTATTCTGGAATTTTGAAAACACTTTTCTTCATTTCAACCTTTGGAAAGTCTAAAAGCAAGCAAGGGGTTGGGTTAACTCTGTGATTGCATGGATAATTCTACTAGGCAAATCATAGTCACAACAAGTTCCTGAAGCCCAGGCAGAATTGCAGCCTTCATGTTGGGCTCACAGAACTTAACCACATGTGTGTGAGAGAGGAAAGGTGTATACTGCCATGTTTTTTCCACAGTGTCTTTTAATTGAATAAAGAACAGAGGCTGAACAAACTTAAACCCATCAGGAAAGATGACCATGATAAGAATAACCTTTGGTGTCTCTAACACTAAGGGCAGAAATTCCCTATAGGCAAAGTGCATGGTCACTGTTCCCTTAGTTTACAATCGAGTGGTCACAGGGGACCAGTATATGTGATGATTCATTTCTTGAGGGTTCTAACAGCCTGACATAAGTAGTTCAATATATTTGACCATCAGTTTCCATAGCTGCAAAATTGAGGGCTTAGAGTGAGGATGAAAGAGACAACAAAAGGGACCTCAATACTTTGACTGGACTAAAATTAATAGGATATCATCATTATTATCGTTATCATCATCATTATTGTCAGTAGTATAGTAATAGTAATAATGGCACATGCAGCAAAGACATTGATATAGCTGGCCTGAAGTATCATATCAGAGTCAGATCCTGGAATTTTTACTTGAATTTGTAATCCTATTCACACAATGAACCTGATAAATCTCTCTTAATATCTGAAGATTTTCCCTCATTTTATAGCAAGATTTTGGGGGACAAGTATAGATTTTGTATCATCGTACTTGAAACAGTGCTGTAATGTACATACAAAGATGTTCATATTCCTAGTGTGAGACTTGCTGTTTTGCCAACATTTATTTATATTTATTTATTTATTTTTTATTTATTTGTTTATTTATTTATTTATTGTATAGCCAGCAACACAGTCCTCTATTCACTACCTTTCTGCAAGGCAGAGTGTCCAGGGCTCACGGACTAGTTCTGCCTGCTTTTGAAATCATATAAATAGATCCATAGAGTTCTAACTATTTTATCTCAGCTCTTTGAGCAACATTATGCATTCGAGGTTCCATGTTTTGCCTATGGCAGTAGTTTCGTTTTTAGTGTTACTCATATTCTGCTCTGTGATGATACTCATGCATTTTCCTGTTAGTAGACACTACAGTTTCTAGCTATAGAGATTCTGTAAACACCTTGTGCATGCCTTTTGGATGCCTTTGGGCATACAAATGGGTACATTTTGCTGAATCATCTACCTAGTTTTTAGGAGATTTGATATGTCATGATGCACATATGTTTAACATCTCATTCAAAGTGAGAGTGTTAATTTATATACCAACTAATGGTATCTTGAGATATTCTAAATTATTGCCTACTTACCAAGAAGTTTTCCTTATTCACTATGATTTTTTTAAAAAGTTCAGGTGAGAAGACTGCAGCTTTTATATGGGCTGGTCCTTGGTGGCAAGAGACCCCATAGAGATGTCAGGTTGCAGCGCTTGGCCTGTGATGTGGGTGAGAGACTGCGGAGCTGTAAGCCTGCTTCTGTTTCATGCCTTGATACATTATGATGGCTGTCTCAACAGCTGTGAATTTATTTATCTTTTTAACGCTTTCTTGGAAACTGACACTAATTTGAAAGTAGTCAGATTCATAGAGACCACACAAGTTAAGAAGAGGAATATTAGATAACACAAATATGGGCTTTGGTGACGCCAGAGAACAAAGAAGGAAAAAAAAAATAACTTATTAGGTAAGTAGTGGACCCAGGCGTGAAATTCAGTAATACGCTATTTAAACATAAAAGGCAAAGAAAAACTTGTTTGAAATTGTAGATGTGTCTGACAGCTAATGTAAGGAATGTGTCTGTTTTCATACTGATATACTCAATACCTAAAGAAGTTTCAACTTATCAAGGTGGCTTCCAATTTCTACTCCAAAGAGAAGAAAATAGGTTATAAATATGGGATCTTGCATTAATTTAAACCATTCCCAAACCTCTGTATTTTGAAGAAAGTTGAGCTAAAACCACAAAGTATTGGGACTGAGTAAAAGTTCTAATAATGGATAGAGTATCCACTAAACTTGAAGTCTCACTCATGCTCCATTCTGTCGTGAATCCCTGCCAGCTGTCTTTGGCCATCAAATTTCTCTCTAGACTGACACTAGAGATCTAAGTAATTGTTCAAATTCCTGAAGTTTGCAAATGGCAGCCATTTTCAAAAAAGGTTTATCTGTGGCTTTACTGCCTCCCATTACCAGCCAGGCATACAAGTGAGACGCTTTCTTTGACAATAAACAGCAGACAAACCATAATGATGTTACAAATGCACCTTAAGTTTTTTCTGAATTCAGTCAGTGAGGTAGTATTGACTGCCACATGACTTTTTCACTTCGGCTGCAATAGAAAGACAAGCCAAACTTAGATTAACCTACAACTACATCATCCACTCCCTAACTTCCCGGTCCCTATCCATCTCTCATTTCTTCATGTTTATGGTTTAAACTGCCTTTGTTCTTTTAGTGGCCTTATATGTAAAATGGATCCTCAAGTTGTTCATAATTCTTGACCAAATAATTGTTCAGCCCAGATCAAATGTGAGTATATAGGACGCTCTCAGGTAGCAAGGGAAAGTGTGGAGTGTATGACAATTTAGGAAAAGTTTAGGGCAACCAGTTCTTCTTGTATCCCATTGGGATCCTGTAAGAACTCTTAGCACCTTGCTTTGCAACAAGCATTCAAAGCAACTCGGAGTGCATCTTTTAAGCTTTCTCACTTTGCTTTACTACATGGGCTTAAAGTCAATAAAAATGGATCGGTTTGTTGTTCAGTCCCTTGTAATATCTACCGTTATACTTGAATGATGGTGTAGGAACAGTAATTAAGTGACCACAAAATCCAAGTGCCTCATCTACTGATTGAAGTTCAAAAAGTCAAACGTATGCTGGGTGGCTTAGCATGGAAAAACACCTGCCTCCCAAACCCGCCAATGTGAGTGTATTCTTCAGAACCTACATGGAGGTGGAAGGGGTAACTGACTTGAGAATGTTATGCTCTGACCTTTATATGTGCATCATTAAATGTACAAATAATCCATGCAAATTAAAAGGAGCCAAATCTAGGCATGCCAAACTAAGTCAAGAAGAGCAAGGAGGCAAAAAACCAATTCACAGTACTGTCCCTTTTCATTTATTCTCAAATACATGTTTATCCATGAGATAATAACAAGAAAAATGAAGTTCACTTATTTAACAGACTCCATTCCACTGTCAACCCCACTGCATAAAAGTCAGCTTCAGTTTAGACAAGCTTATGAGTGGGAGATGAAAGTCATCAGATGTGTTCTAGTGAAAACCATCATTAGATGTCTTCATTCCAAGCTCAGAGTGTACGTACAGCAATCTGCTGCTGACAGTATGTCCATGGTAATTTACTTCTTTTTCTAAGACAGAATCATCGCTATCTAATCTGCTGCTCTCAATATTGGTTTCATTTTTTTCTATATAAAAAAAGTGTTCTCCTTGTTAAACACATTGTACCCTTTACCTTTTAGAACACCCATGCAATGATCGTATTGGCCTTCATGCAGTTACATACTCACACATCAAGATCACACTTATGTTTCCCCTGACTGCTGCACATAAACCCTGAAGGTGTCTCTGGACTTCCCTTTCTGTGAAGACCTTTCCCAGCCTGGTGTTTAAGCCAAGTTGACAGCACAGATGTGTTAATGACCTAGAAACAGCTTCACTGCTCTCTGCTACTCAAAGATGGAATTTAACTGGGAAATTCAAGCTGAAATGTACACTGTAAGTCAATTTTCTTATTATAGATTGGTATGTGGTAAGATTGATAAGAATAAAATCTGACTTGTTCAAATTCTCCCTAACAGACAAAATATTTAGTAGGCCAATAAATAATAGGTTTGTATAAACCTTACTAATCATCGCATTCTCTTTACTTGTTAGAACCTCAGTACTTTCTCTCCTCCAGAACTTCCACTTTAAATCTATATAGCTTCAATAATCACAGTAACTATTTGACTACTGTATCCAGGATATACTTATATTGCTTGTATTTTGAGTACATATGATTCAGAAATTCCACCAGCAACCTGCAGTCTGTTTGTGCTGTGGGGCCAGGCCTTCTTAAGTAGCCAGTTGACCTCATTCACTCCCACTTTAACTCTGTAAGACATCTACCACTGTTAGCTTTACTGATGGATACTGAGGCTAAGAAGAGGCTGAGTCATGGTTCTAATAGTACATTTGAAAATCTAGTCAAATTGAGTTTGTTATTAAAAGTTCCCAACATGAAAGGGGCCTTCGAAGAAGAGCTTTATTTTCCCTTTGAAATAGGCAGTGCTTTTTTCTTTCTTCCATGTTCACGTGAATCTCTTTGACTGCAGGAAAAAAAAATAAGGGGAAGTTAAAATTAGCATGATTCATAATGTAATTACTAGTGAGTTGATAGCAATGAAGAAATGCATGGGTACCCACAGTAGCATGAGGATAGATTAGCCAGTCAAAATCTACTCAGACCCTGGTGATTGACTATTTTCACAGAACCTAGAATATAGAAATTATTTCCAAGATAACGTAAATTTATCAATTAGAATACTAGAGTGTTTTAAAAAGTAATGTTTAATGAAAGTCTTTCTAAAGTACTCTCTCGACACTGTCCATCCATTCAGAAAATTCAAGGATGTCATTTGAAAATGGAACAATGAAATCCAGGCAGTACTTCCTCGGCATTTATTTTCAGATTTCTTCTCTCCATGTTAATTTCTCTGTGTTTGGATTGGTTGATTCTTCCTTTAGTCCTTTTCCTCTGGTGTGCTGAAATGGAGATACCATACACTTCAAATCTGAGAACAGCAGCAAACTGTACAGAGTGACTGGAGTTGTTGATAGTAAAAGTAAATGTTGACTATAATCTTTGGGACAAAAGAAAAGTTACATAACTTTGGATTACTCAGTTATTTAAATACCACATTGGTCGATATATATTATTCCCAAAGTAATAAAATGGTGGTAATATATCTAGCAAGAAGAAGAAGAGGAAGAAGAGGACGTGGAAGAAGAAAAGAAAAGGAAGAAGAAAAAGAAGAACAACAAACAGAAAGAAATCAAAAGGAAACAATATGAAGACTTCTTGGTAGCATTAATTTATCTTGTCCTGAGTGGTGCCATCTCCCCCAGATGCTTACAATGGTCTGAGTAATATCTGCTGCTGTAGAGGATGCCTATATCCAAGTCATACATCTGGCCAATTAATTGCAAACTTATTACAAAGACTACCTCCTTCAAAAAAGTTTTGGATACCTTTGAATGGCATCTGTTTCAGAGCCTCTGTGAAGTTATTAGAAGCTGTGAAGCCATCTCAAGCTGGCTTCTTTCTCTGCTCAGTTCTTCTCCTTAACTTCCGCCAAACCTGTTTCTCTCATGATCATTTCCTCAGAAATCTCTGAGCTTCACTCTCAATCCCTAGAAAACTAGTCTTCCACAGCACTTTGTGCAAACCGTTAGGAATTCTGCTTAAGGGGAATTATGGTCTAGTTTTAAAAGACAGGGCACAGTAATGCATAAATAAGGAAGTGAACCTGCAGGCAAATGAAAATGTCCAGTTCTGAGTCCTCATCTTTTTCCTAATCCAAGTAGAGTTGTAAGAATTGGGGTAGACAAGAAAGGCATCTCAGAGGAAGTTTGCAAGAGTTCTTTTCTTCCACCAAAGACAGAGTAGGAGTGTTGCATAATTCAACAGAACTATGTTAAATCTTTGTATTTGTTTCTAACAGTGCATAACTATCAAAGGGATCATATTAGTTTCTATTTCTTCTGAATCCTCTTTTAATTTGTATGCATATCACAGAACTACAAGCTCTGCTGGGGCAGTAGAGCCCTGTTCAACTGAAGCCTTTACCTTGGAATATTATGTGAGCATTCACTTTAAGAAATGTATACTCATCTCAATCAATGATGCTTTTCCATAATCGCCTAGAGTATTTCTTCTGATATGTGTAATATTGTATCATCTTCACTCTCCTTAATCTACTCTCTTAATTTTGTTTCTCCCTCTTCACACGGATCATGATTTTCAAAGAAAGTGCTGAAGATTTATGATGATAGCACCATCTCAGTGATTTCTCCTCCTCCTCAATAGTCCTACACATGTGTCTTAACGCCCTGTCATCACCTAGTCTAGCTGACTTCAGTTGTGATTCTCTAATAATAGAATGAGATGTTTTTTTAAGGATTTGAGGTTAGGTAGTTTGTGAGGGAGCTGTTCCCAGTCAGAGGAAAAAGGACAAGGTAGAAAAGGAAAGGAAGTCAATTTTCAAACAATGTACTAGAAATTTACAAATCCTGGTGACCAGACCTTAAGTCTAGCTGGCAACTTTAGTAGTCCTCATGAAATATATGCCTCTCCCCTTAAACTACCTGTTTCTGTTTGAAATGGAAGTATGCCCCCAAAAGTTTATAATGGTCAGCAATATTCACAGGAAAGTAGCTCAGAAGTGTAGGTTGGAATTCATT
The DNA here is from genome assembly GCA_021653895.1 of Mastomys natalensis. NCBI lineage: Eukaryota > Metazoa > Chordata > Mammalia > Rodentia > Muridae > Mastomys > Mastomys natalensis. The sequence goes on from JAJTUV010001396.1 coordinate 133,470, forward strand.
AGTAGATTAGTCCATTGATGAATTCATTTTTGAACTGATTTTAAAGGTGGTTTAAACAGAAGAAGTTGTCACCTAGTTGAAGGAAGGATGTTGTTGAGGGCACTGTTCAAGAGTGTACTGGCAGTGTCTGAACATTGTATCTCTAGCTTATGTTTATCACTGTATCAACTTTTTCTGTTATTATGATAAAATACCCCCAACAAAAGGAAGATATTCCTTTAAGAAATAAAGGGTTCACTTGATTTCACATCCCAAGGAATAGTCACTTCCTAGTGGAAAGGCATGACTACAGAACTCTGAGCAGAAGGATACAGTGTATACACAATCAACAACACACATTTAATTCTAATATGCAGCCCACTTTATCCTGGGCTTATCTAGTCTATGATCTCAGCCCATGAGGTGGTGTGCCTCTCAGCCAAGGTTCTTCCCTCTTCAATTAATCTATATAACTACTCATAAACATGTCTAGAGGTTGCAGTATGGTGGTTTGAAATAAGATATCCCATATAATCCCAGACATGTTAATGCTTGGTCCCCAGTTAATTATATTGATTATAGGAGCTTAGGAGGTATAGCCTTGTTGGACAATGTTTGTTACTGAAGGTGAGGTTTGCAAGCTTAAAGACTGAGGCCATTTTGGGTTTGCTCTTTCTGCCTCTTGTTTAGAGTTAAGGTTGTGAAATCTCACCTTGCTCTTCTGACCACCATGCCTACCACTTCTACATCATGATGGAGTCTTACCCTCTGGAATTATAACTCCAAATGAACCCTGCTTCTATAAGTTATTATGGTCATGGTGTTTTATCACAGCAATAGAAAAGTGACACTAATATACTCACTTAATCTAGAGAATCCAACATAGCACAGAGTCGTGAGTCATGTGTGATTCTGGTTCTTGCCACGTTACCAAACACGTATCAATAAATATTAACAATTAGAGTTACCATGAATAACTGATTTTTCTTTACATATCTTTTAACTATAACACACAAGCAAAGAGTGAAGAAAGCATAGTTGGAAAACTGTGGAATAGTGACTTAACATACACATTTTCTCATTGGATTCTTGGATATTTTGTCACAGTGAGTGAATACATCCTCTAAGGACAAGGGAAGGATGCTTTGTATTACTAACTCATATTAGTCATCTCAAAGCACTAATACCTTTGGAAATAATTTCATAATATTTGGGTTTCTCCTGTGCTTGAGCAAAGAAGGTTTTGGAAGTAAGAGAGAACAGTTAAGTTAAATAGATGAAAGAAAAAAAAAAAAGGAAAGACAGAAAAAAAAAGAATAAATAAAGAAAAAGATAAGAAGAAAGAAAGAAATCAAGTGAATCTAGTCTTGGTCACTGAAGTGGTAAAGGTGAGAGGATGTGAGGAGAGTCTTGAAAATTAAATCAGCTACCCTGAATAGTCAAGAGAAAATACATAGCCAGTGCCATTGAGAAGACAGGGTATATTCTTCCTTTTTCCTGTGTCCAGCCAGGCAGCAATATTTGCCTAAGTTCCTCTCACCTCTTCTTTCCACACATTTGCCATCTTTGAAGTCATGTCTATATCTTTGTGTATAATTGTGTGTGTGTGGTGTGTGTGTGTGTGTCTTAGCATGTCCAAACATATTTGCCTGATAGGTTGTATTGGGTTGGAGGTTAGGTCCCTTTGCTGTGGTGTTTTTCCATTTTTGTATTGTATTACAGTGCTTCTCCAATATCCTCCTTTTCCAAGATGCTTCACACATCCCTCTCTGCTGTTTATGACTCTTAAATGTAGCCTCATTTCAGCACTCCTCATAATATACCTTTCATTAAAGTTGTTTTAAACAGGCTTCTCTCTTTCTGGCTGGATTGTGATGTCCTAGAGTGCGAGTGTTGGTATCCAATTGTTATGGAATCCACTACAGTGCTTCCCATAGAAGGGGCATTTGATAATTTAGTGCTTGTTGAATTAAATTGAATAATTAAAATCCAAAGTAAGTTGGAAAAGGGTGCTGTTTGGACGGGAATCCGGATTGGGTTACCTGGATAGGAAAACATACACTCAAATTTTCTAACAGCTTGCACCCAAGCTGTCATTAAAATTAAAGTCCTTTATTACACGCTTTCATTGTTGCTGAAGTAATACTCCCTGTGCCTTGGAGCAGTAGATGGAAATGCTGCTCTTAGTTATAATTTTGTGACATCAGGCATCAAGCAGTTGGGAAATTGCATGTGCTGGTAATATAACTTTACATACAGTATATCATTACAAATGAGAACATGGGGCCTAGGGGTTGGGATGTTCTATGCCATACTTTTCTGAGAAGAAAGAAAATTCAACTACAAATTTTCGTAAAAAGCATTTCCAGCTTAGAACAAAACAGACTACATACATTTTAGTTGTCTTGTCAGTTATATCAGTACAATTTTATCTGGTACCATGCTACAAATACAAATTATTTCTCTTTTCTCTTCCCCTGCTGTTTCTCATAGCCCCACAACCCACACATCCACATGCTTATATGCAGAAATCATAATAGGACCAATGGGATTGCTTTTTTAAAATTCTGAATTGATGCTGGCTGTTATTTTTAAGGTAAGTGCTTGTCCTGGGCTAATCATTCTGATTAGAACACTTACCCTATCAATTCCTACATTTGTTTAAATGATCATAGAAATCTCCATCAAGTGGAATTAAGAAAAGAAGAAATGCCTCATTCTGCTGAGATGAACTCAAATGAGCTATATTCTAAGGCCCTTCTGAGACTTGTATCCAATGCGGAGGATGGTAGGTGCTGTGTAGACAGTCCTCTTCAAACTATCTCTCATATGTAGCCCTGTAATCCCGTACTTCGTACAGTGATATAAGTATATTCTAACAGTGGGCTATAGTGAAAGCTTCCCCAAATAGCATCAACTTAAACTGATGCAGAATTGTTTGAATTTCATTATTGAGGTATGTTTTTGCTTATTTTAATGATTATATATTATCATCTTGTTGAGAGAAAGCCTCTCTTTGTGGCCTGATCTGGCCTCAAACTCAATTCATGATCTTCTTAATTCTATCTCCTGAGTGATGACATTTAATTATAACCCCAGGCTGATGCTGCCGATCATCATCATCACCGTCACCATCACCGTCACCATCACCATCACCATCACCATCACCATCACCATCACCATCACCATCATCATGATCATCCTAAAATAATATCCAAAAAGAGTCAGACAATACTTGATATGAGAAATCCAGTGCTGTTAGAAATCTAGGATTCCTTTGTTATATTTGATTGTTAGTACCTTAGTTCCATCTTCGGTATTGACTTGTGGTCATAGATAATATTATGGAACTCCAGGAGTCTCTTGTGTGTTCAAGGCATGTGAAGGGCTAAATTTAAGAGCAATAAAGCTTCACCTGATCTGGAAACTTTCAAGAACTTTCCTTGGCACTGCATTCAAAACTTTTCTCTTATATCTAAGATGCCTTTGCCACGTGGCTCCTTGTTTAGATACGGGTGTTTGCTTTTTGGTATTAGTGGTAGTAATAAAGAGGTCTTATTGTTGTTAATTTTAATTATTTTGTGGAGTTCAATCCCAGAGATACATGCTAGGGAGATGCTCAACTGTTGTCAAAGGGTTCTCTTTATTAAGAAAGTAAAGAAGATCACATTTTGAGCAGTCAAAGAAAGCACACACATAATACTATTTCTGCTTTATGCTTACATAATTAGACATAGAAAGAGTGGTGAGAAGATGCCTTACATGGCTAAAAAAAGTCTCCATGTTGTCAAGATGCTGTTTGGTTCACTCAGAAGAAATCACACTATGAAAGTAGGCTGTTATTTTCTGAAGTACTCACATTTTTTTCTTGAGACAGCATGTGTTTTCCCAGCATTTGGAATAATAAGCACTGGCTATCTGTGTCAGACCAAGTCAAGATACCACAAGTTATTTATTAACAAGACTTACACCCTTCTTAATAGCCTTGGTTATTTCCTCCCTGAGGGAGAGGTTGGCCTGAAGGAAGTTGTCATTATTTTCTTTGTCTGTTCAGAGTGTCTTTGTTCATGCTCAACTTCTAAGAGAAGGTGAGTTGAATTCACTTTTAAACCTGTAGGGACTAATTATCAGAACAAGACAAAAGAGACTTGTAATGTTTTTGGTGGAAGTGAGACCAGGGACCAGGAAGTGAGAGCTTGAATTTACTGCTTGTATATGTGAAAACTAGAGTCGATCCTTGGGTTGCAGGAGGGCGCCAGTATTCACAAGCTCTTGGGCAGAAAGCCTGCTCCTCTGCCATAGTTTCAAGTTACCTTTTTTCCCTCACTTCATTGTTGAATATGTTTTTTGAACTCCCAGGTTACCAAAGTTGCTCCACCTGTCCTTGAAATCCCCAAAATGCATGCATTACAAAAGAGACAGCAGGAGAGTGTAGGAGCTGAGATAAGTTGGAGAAGTAGTACATACATTGCAAGGGCCTGAGGAAGGCTGTCCCTGGAGGAGTGACAGAATCACAGGTCCTTTCCAAGGAGGTAAAAGACTCACTTGGATCATCTAGTTCTGATCTCTAGCCATGCACTTATGACAATCTCAGTCAGCAAGCATATTTGATTTGTCATCTGTAATAAGCTGTAATTGATACAGACTGTTTAACCCAAAGTTGAATGTCTACTGAGGTGACAGTCCATACGTGTTAACAATCATTTTGAAACATCATCGTCTGCTTTCTCCCAAATATTTTTCACATTTCAAACGTGATTTTGCAAACACTTGTCATTGAAAATGCAGAAAAGAGTGAGAAAAATGTAAGCAGCTGTTTATGCCACATTTTGGTTTTTCTTTAAATGTATGTAGAAAAGAACATTGGTCATCCTTAAAGAGCTTAGAGCCTCCACCCCTCCCCAGGAAAGCGTAAAGCTGAGAGCTAGTTTGCTAGGAGATCTGTAACATGAAGTCAAAGCAAAGGCACACATCATCTCTACATCTTCAGGATGAGTGAGATAAAGCTTATGAAGCAGGCTCTGCCCTGTCACCTTTCCATGATCTCGCTTGAACAGAATCCCAGCTGCCCTAATTATCCTCTGTATCCAGGAGATTTCAGTTACAACTGATGCTGTCTATAGAGCAATGACTATAGACATAACACAACTCTCTGTTTCCCTTTTCCAAACAGACAGTCATGTTCCTTCATCACTCAGCCTGCACTGGAACATCAAATTCTTTTCTGGAGTCTGGTTTACTGATGCGAGAGAGGCAGAAGTATCACTCTTTACACTGCGTGGAGAGGATTTAGGTTGATCTTTTGAAGATAATTTTCTTAAATGATTCAGATTCTATCCTATGACATCCTTGAAACCCATGAATAGAGGCCCATAGTTGGGAATTATATAGCAATGCTACAAGATCTCTTTAATATATCTTGGCTTTGTTACCTACTTTATAAAATATTTACCTAAAGTGCCTTTTCAGAATGTTTACTCTAGCCTGTTTTATGACAAGTCAAGTTCAAGAATTATAAAGTATGAGCTTTCTAAATATGGAAACACTATAGAACATAAAAAGTAAAGAATTATTACTCATGTAGAAAGATATACTAGCATATATGTTTTCTGATTAGTTTTTAACAATTTGATGCAGACTTAGACATATATGCAAGGAGAGAATGTTAATTGAGAGAGTGCTTCCATAAGATTGGCCTCTAGAACATTGTTTTTTTTTTTAATTACTGATTAATGTTGGCAGGCCCAGCCTACTGTAGTCAGTGCCACCCCTGAGTTATATAAGTCCTGGTTATATAAGAAACTGCTTGTGGAGCCACGATGAGCAAACAGTAAAAAAATATTTCTCTGTGGCTTCAATTTCAATTCCTGCCTTGAATTCCTGCAACAAGTTCCCTCAGTGATCAAGTGTGACCCAAGAGTTATAAAATGAAATAAACGCGCACCCCTCTCCCCGAGCTGTTTTGGTCATGGTGTTTTATCATAGCATTAGAGAATCTATCTAACTAAGGCAGTTAAGTATCAAAGGCTATATCTGCATCCTACCTCTTTCTGTGAAAGTTAAGTAGGTAGGTGATGGCAGACAACCAGTCACAGTAGGTGTGACTTGCTGAGTCACAGAGTTACAGTGGAATTTGCAAGAACTTTTAGAGTAAAGAGGCTGCAGAGCAACCACTTCTACCTGTCATTTTCTCTCTTAAAAGGGTAACATGAGCGTTGGTCGTAGTAGCACACATCCTTCATAACATGGAATACAGAGACAGCAGATCTACAAATCTGTGTTAGTTCTAAGTCAGCCTGGCCTATAAATACATAGTGAGATCTGTCTCCACAAAACAAACAAACAAACAAAAAACCAAAACCCACCACCACCAAAAAGCAAAAAGCAAAAAACCTAAAACCAAAACAACAACAACAATAACAACAACAACAAAACCCATCCCATAACCATTATTTATCAGAATGGTGGTATATTTAGACATTTCATTTTCATTTTTATCCTATGCTGTATATTAAAACCACTTTTAAAAGGTATCCTTGCTGTATTGTCTTTTTTATTATTAAAGTTTATGTTTTTGTGTTTTTTTTTTCTCCAAATGGGATTTCACTGCGTAGCTCAGGCTGGTGTCAAATTCATTGCTCTCTTTCTGCTTCAGCCTTATGTGTGCTTGGATGAGGGCATAATCCATCATGCCTGGTTAAATATTCTATTTTAAAATTCATAAAATTTGTTTTAATTCATTTATGTTCTTAGCTTCAGGTTTACTCAGCTGATCCAAAAGTCTGTGAGCATGTGCTTAGCAGTGGCTTCTACTATGTGTTTTTACTTGCAGAAAAATATGTATAACCTCATTTGTCTAAATATGTATATGTATGCATTTACCCTGTGTTATACATACATGGCACATTTATGATAAAAATCAAATGGATACTATATTGCTCAACTTCTGAAGTTTTAATAAGTAAGAAAACACATTTCTATTTAAATGCAATGCATTAAAAGATATACCTATATATGCCTCTGGGTATACTGTAAGACTGGCGAGATATCTACATCAAGAAATATTTCAAATGTCATTACTTCACATGTCTAAATCCCAGTATGAAAACACCAATATGAACAACTAAGGCAACATGTCTTCTCCAGAAGCCAGCAACCATATTGCCGTAGGCCCTAAAAAAAGCCACTTAAGCTGAGGCACACAAGACAAAAACTTCAAACCAGCAACTATGAATATGTTCAAGGACCTTGAGGAGAAATGTCAATAAATGCCTTCATAAGGATCATAGAAACACAAGTAGTTGAATGAAGTAATGAAAACAATTCCAGCCATGAAAGTAGAGTTTCAGGAAGAAATGGCACCACTAAAGAAAACAAACTGAAATAAAACTGGGCATGGAAAACTCAGGATGCCAAATTAACAACATGGAAGCAGCCTCAGCATCAGCTTGAGTGTCCCGGAAGAGAGAACATCAGATCTTGAAGGCAAGATAGAAGAAATGGAGAGCTCAGTCAAAGAAAATGTTAAGTCTAAGAACTCTAGTCACAAAACAGCCAGCAAGTCTGAAAAGCCAGCACTATAAAATGACAAAGCCTGTGAATAATAGGTATAGAAGAAGGAGAAGAAACCTGAGTCAAAGCACAAGCACAGGGTATATTTTCAAGAAAATTATAGACGAAACGTTCCACATTCTAAAGACAGAGATGCCTATCAGGCACAGGAAGCACATAGAACAGCAAATATGCACAAAAAAAGAAACTCCCCACAGTACATAATAATAAATCCACCAAACATACTGAACAAAGAAAGGATATTCAAAGCTGCAAGGGCAAAGGCCCAAGTCACATGTAAAGGCAGTGCTATTAGAATAATACCTGACTTTTCAATGGAAGCTCTGAAAACAGATGGGCCTGGATGAATGTTCTACAAGATTCTCGAGACCACAAATGCCAGCACATACTACTATACCATCAATCACAAGACAGAGAAAGAAAAACATTGCACATAATAAACCATGAACAAATTAAGCAGTTTATGTTCACCAATCAAGAAGGTACTAAGAGAAAAATTTAACTCTGAAGAAAAATATCACTACACTAAAGAAGATACAAGGAATAAATTAAACCAGAGCAGTAAATCAAAAGGGGGCATCCACACCAGATAAACAAAATAACGGGAATCAATAAACACTGCTCATTAATAACTCTCATTATTAATCATTTCAATATCCCAAGTAAAACACACAGAATAACAGACTGGATTAGAAAATAATACTCAGGATTCTGCTACATCCAAGAAACACACTTTGCCATCAAGGACAGACAACACCTTAGGAGGAAGATGGACAAAGGTATTCCAAGCAAACATACCCAAGAATCAAGAAGGTATGGCTATTTTTTTTTTTTTTTTTTTTTTTTTTACTAAGTGTCAGATATACTTATACAAGAATTCTATAGAGCCTTCAAACAAGCAATACTTTTTGAGTTATGTTTAAAAAAATTCAGAACCACAATAAGCTCCTTCACAAAGCAAATAATATTGAAATAGTGAAATCAAGTATAAACCCAACAAAAATATATAAGTTATAGTCCAGTATCCCTCATGAATATACATACAAAAATTCTCAATGAAGTAGTTGCAACCTGAATACAAGAGATATAAAAAAATAATATTCCATGAACAACTGAACAACTGTTTTTTTTTAGAAGACCATACTCCATATACAGGCTGCATGTTTTGGGATAGCCCCCACTCCAGACGTTTGAGACCTACATGAAAACCAAGCTGCACATTTACAACATATGTGCAGGGAGGCCTAGGTTCAGCCCTTGGAGGTAGATCTGTGTAGACTAGGTATGCTCCACGGTTGGTGATTCAGTCTCTGAGAGCTCCAAGGGTTCAGGTTGGTTTACTCTGTTGATCTTCCTGTGCAGTTCCTATCTCCTTAGGGCCCACAATCCTTCCACCTATTCTTCTTTAAGAGTCCTCAAGCTCCATCCACTGTTTGGCTCTGGATGTCTGTATCTGTCTGAGTCAGCTGCTGGTTAGAGCCTCTCAGAGGACAGCTTGGGTATGGCTATTTTAATATCTGACAAAATAGACTTTAAACCAAAACTAATCAAACAGATAGGAAATACATTGCACACACATTAAAGAAAATAATCTACCAAGAGGATATTCCAATCTAAACATTTATGCATAAAACATAGAGACACCCAAATTATTTAAAGAAACACTACTACAGCTAAAATTATATATTCTTCCTATCCATTTCTTTCTTATAGCATCTCATATTCAATACAAAAACTAACTAGAGGATTTCTAGAGTTAAGTAACATCATAAGGCAAATGGACTTCACAGACATGTACAGAGTGTCCCACTAAAACACTAAAGAATATACTTTTTTAAGAAGTCCCTGGAACTTCCTCTAATATTGACCACATATTAGGATACTAAGCAAATATCAACAGATATTAAGAAATGTTAAATACATCTTATTTAACCACCATGGAAAGATTAAAACTAAATATCACCAATAATAAAAACAACAGAAAGTATATAAACTCATGAAACCTGAACAACTCACTACTTAATGAATATTAGCTCAAGACATAAATCAGTAAGAAAACTAAAAACTTCGAATAATTAAATAAAACAGAAAACACAGCATACCCAAACCTATGGAAAATAGTATAGGCAGGTTTAAGAGCCAAGTTCATAGTACTAGTACCTACATTAACAAAAATGTTAAAATACTAAAAACAAAAACTATAGCACTCTGAGTTTAGTAACTTAATGACATACCTGAATGTTCTGAGAAAGAGAGAGAGAGAGAGAGAGAGAGAGAGAGAGAGAGAGAGAGAGAGAAGAAAGAAAGGAAGAAAACAAACCCAAAAGGAGTATAGTAGAAGGAAAGAAAAAAAAAAAAACCCTGAAAGTTGATTTAGTACAGGAGTCAGCTAAACCATGCTTGGCCCTGTATCCAAAGAATCTTCATCCTGTTAGAGATACTTGCTTATCCACGCTCATTTCTGCTCTATTCATAAGAGTCAGGAATTGAGGCCAGGCTAGATGTCTATCTACTGATAATTGGATTGTTAACGATGTGCTATATTTACAGAATGGCATTGTTCACCTGTTAAGAAAAATGAAGTTTGTAAGTAAATGGATGGAGTTAGAAACAATTATCTCAAGTGAAGTAATATTGGCCTCTGAAAGACAAGTGTTGCATAGTTTCATTTTATAATAGATGCTAACTTCAACGATTTTGATGTGTGTGCTTCAACCCAAATAAACACAGAGGTTTGGGACTTAACAAAGGACTAGAGGTGAGGAGTTACATCTTGTTAATTCTTTAGCAAAATATATATTGCTGCCCTCTTGCACACAAAGATAGCAGGATATTGCCAAGAGTATTTGTTATTCACTACAACCTGATAGTAAACCCTGTTCTAAAAGACTCTTTCTTATATCATCCCACAAAAATTGAGCTGGTACATTCTACCAGAGAAGAAAAGTAATCATCAATATCACCCAACTACAAACCTTGTGACCTTCAACAAATACCTGTCCTCAAGGTATAATAGTGGCACAGATGTTACAGGAGTAACTGACCACTTTAAAAAAAAATAGTGGCATAATAGTGGCACAAATGTTATGGAAGTAACCAATAACTTTAAAAAAAAAAAAAAACAACTGAATTTAGGGTCCAACTCTATAGGCTGGATGGAACCCAACTCATACTTAACATGGGTAATGTTGCCAACAACCGGACTACATGGATCATGGGCCTAGGGGAAAACCTACTACCATTTATTCTTCTTCTAAAGCAACATAGTAATAAAGTGACCCACGATAACATACTGCTATACCCATAGATCAGTGCATCATTTGGCCCTCATCCAAGAAGCTTCTTCTTGCAATAGATTGGAATTAGTACAGAAACTTACAAACTGGCAATATGCAGAGCATGAGACATTTTGGAGGACACAGTCCTAAATGGACTAAGTGTTCATCAAATCCCTTTAAGGTTCAGAGATCTAGGAGGGAGAGGCAATAGAAAGGTCGAATGAGCAAGAGGTGATGGATGACTTCAAAGAAATAGTGTCTTCCAGACACAAAAGGACTGATGTACATATGAAACCAGAGAGACTATGACAGTATGCACAAAACCTACAAGGGTTCAAATCAGTCAAAATACTAGCACTGAACAGGGAAAGTGAATTTTCATTCGAAACAAAGAAGCTATTTGCAGTTGATACCTGCTATGAAGTGGAAAATCTATTTTCTCCAATGCAGTGCCACTAGGTATATCAACCATATTCCAGGGCAAGCCCAGTGTCCAGTGGGATAACACAATACAAATTCCACTTTTTAATTTTAAATTTTTGGAGGATTTTTTTGTGTTATTTTCATTTTGTTTGGGCATTTTTTGTATGCTATTAGTATTTCATATGTTTTAATTTCCAAATTTTGCTTTGCTTTCTTTGTGTTTTTGAAGAAAGAAAGAACATGTAGTTGTGTGTATAGTAAGATCTGGGAGAAGTTGGGAAGGAAAAAAACATGAAAAAATATATTGTATGAGAAGATTATAATAAGAATATTAAAATTTATAGATTTGCCATTAAATTGATTATATTTGAAAAATATAGTAAAACAAAATTATGTAAATATAGTTGTACTTAGCATCATGCTTATTGTTAAAATATTTTAAGTTAAAATATACTTTAATTGAAATCTTAATGATAACTGTGCCAGATTTTTATTGCTATCACAATATGTATAATATAAACTTGTGGAAAGACTTATTTTAAATAATGGTTGCAGATAAGGTATTCTGTCAGGACGGTGATGTAGGACAGCTTCCTGGTGGTAGCCAGGAAGTGGTGGGGGGAGGGAAAGAGGAGAGAGTGGGAGAGAGAACAGCAGCAGGGAGAGTTTGGGATAAGATACATGCTATATGAAATACAATGAGTTATCTCCTTCCTCCAACCAGGTCCCACCACCCACAGTTCTGTGCCTTGCAAATAAGCCCATTCAGAACTCCAATCTATCATTGGGTTGAATGAAATCTCTCATTAGGTCCAACACTTAAGATCTAATCACTTCCTAAACCTCATCAGCTGACAACTGAGACCCAATACGATCGAGGCATTTTATACTCAAGCCATATCATACACTCTGAGATCTAACTTGGGAAGCTATTTATTGTCATAGAATGGTGGTCCATGTGTCTGTCACATCTAATTCATTAGAATACTGCTGGATCACCCTGTGTTAGTTCATGAATACAAAATTATTGGCTTTGAATTGGTTTGCATAAATTGCATTTATTATTAAAAAAAATGATATCCCACTGAGACACACACACACAGACACACACACAGAGAGAGACACACACACTCAGACACACTAATTTTTTCTCCTACTGGATCCTAAGAATTTTATTCCTGTATCCTGCTAGGTTGCTTCTGTTCTTGATGATTTCATTACATTCATTATTTTTTGAGCTGAATACTGGTTAGGTATACTCTTCAAAGATTAAAACTGTTTATCTGGGCATGAGAAAAATTTGACAATTTGCCAAAAATCTTCTTGTTCTCCACATAAAGCTTTTCCATCAAAAGAAAGAACCACACATGTGAGCAGGGCTTTTCTCCTTCATGTATCATATGTATCATACCACCGTGGAGGCATTAGAGCAAAACACCTGCACCTGCAAACACTTTTCTAGGTCCAGTTGCAGTGAGAACCTAGGATGTTACTTGAATACTAGTAACCTCATATCCCTGCGTTACAGCAATGTCCTAGGTTTATTGCCCTATTGAAAAATCCCATTTGCTTCCTCAGTTTCATTTCTTTTATCTCCACAGCTCTGTCCTACTCCTCTGATGGGCCACTTACATATTATAATGTGCACATACCGAGTTGCAGCCACAAAGCTTGTTGCCTTTGGAATAGAAATGTTTGTTTCATTAATAGATGTCAACGTCATAACAGTACAAAATAAAGTTGGGTTGGTTTTGAACAAAGTATTTTTTTAAGCCATCCATAGGACAAGTACCTATTGAGCACCTATTTATGTAATGTGTCATTTCATCTTGTTTGTGGCAAGGGACACAGATGAGATCTGCTTGGCATAAAGAAGTAGTTCTGAAGATGTGGGCTAAAATTTTACTTGGTCATATAACAACAGTGTGATCTTGGGACTGTATCTTCTATTATTTATTTACAGGTGTGTGTATGTGTGTGTGTGTATATATATATATATATAGAGATAGAGTTGGAAATAATAACTATGATGTTAAGTTATTGTTTTAATAACAAATTAAATATTTGGCTTTCTTCATACAGTTCTCAATAAAAGCATGGTGACAGCATCAGTACAAACCTAGCACCATTGTACTTATATTAATAAGACCCTGACTTTATTAAGAGTTCGTGTTATATTGGTAAACAACATACCTAGAGTGGGGGCAAGTTTGAAGTAATTCATTTAATATACAAATGCTTTATTTTGTTCCTCAGAAAAGTATTTTCTGGTTATTGTGTCTTTTATTACTTTACCATAGATTAGGTTGTCAGTCTAGTTCTTTATTGTCCTATCCTGTCAAAAGGAATGCTAGCGTCCCTGGGTGGCATACTGCAGCAGTCACCACGCTCCAGAGTCTTTGGTGGCCGTCCGTCAGTCAGTCTCTCCCAAGTTCGAATCCCCGCCAGTGCCTGTGAATCAATGACAGGGAAAAAAAAAATTGGCCTGGCGGTGGCGCACGTCTTTAATCTCAGCACTTGGGAGGCAGAGGCAGGTGGATTTCTGAGTTCGAGGCCAGCCTGGTCTACAGAGTGAGTTCCAGGACAGCCAGGGCTACAAAGAGAAACCCTGTCTCGAAAAACAAACAAAAAAAAACAACCAACCAACCAAACAAACAAACAAAAAAGAAAACCACCGTGTTTTTCTTCCTCCTACTGACAAATTCATTTTAATTTCCTTATTGACAGAACCTACCAAAAGCCAGCAGTTACAATGTGGCATCCCAGCACCAATGTCTAGAAACACACCGTCACAGCTGTAGAACCACACCATCCCAGCTGTAACATTACACAGAAGGTGTGAAAGGGTGGACCTGATTCTGAGGAAACGTCTAAGCATTCAGAGGGTAGACATCCTAGTGGAGGCAGAGGCATGAGAGGGAAATGATACTGACATGTTAAGAAAGTGCTATAAAGCAAAAGCAAAGCTTTGTTCATTTCGAGTTTGTGTTAGCATGTACCAATGTGGTTTTCAAGAGACGTATTTGAGAAACAAAGAAATAAGTGGTCATGTAACATACATTTTGAACTGGAACAAGCAAAGAACATTCTATAAGAATGATTTTCAAGGTTTACCACATTTTCAAGATAACCATCATAAAACACACAATAACTAGTGAACACTAAAGAAAGAAAATAATTTCTTTTCGATAGATAGGAGTTTCCAGAGTGGAAGGACCTGCTACAATACAGTAATCCATTGGGCTTTTATTTTAAAAAGGAATCAGAAGTAGTTTCAAATATGGGAGTCATTTAAGAAAGTTCATAACTTAATGGTTACTCTGGTAACTAGGTAATAGATTCTAAGTTAGAATTGAACAGATAACTACTAGAAGAAAACCTAGATGTAGGCCATAATGATAATGAGTTGAGACAATGCTTTGTGCATCTGGACTGCCTCTCTGATGACTTAGGCACAGAGGTTAGTTTGGGGAGTTAGGTAGGAAGAGGTATCATGAATGTTTCCCATGGATAGATGAAGTCACTAAGTGGATATCATGTCATCATGAATCTGACAAAAATCAAATAGAAGATGAACATTTAGAAGATAAAACAAAACAAAAACAAAAAACGAAGCTACTTTTACACTCTATGACATTTAAAACATATAGGAGACTTCGAAGTGATTACATATCTGGTAGACAGTGGAATATCCAAGTGGTAATAGAAGGGAAGGCAGTTGTTGCTGCTTAGATCTGTTAGTCTTTTAACGATCATTATATGGGTTATAAAGCTGTGTCCCTGGAAGGATTTACTTAGGGGGATTCTATGCAGGAAAGAGAAACTCCAACATGTAGAGGACTGGGGTAGTGGGATGAACAACTCACTCAGCTGGAAGACTGGAAGAGAAGCTGGAGTGTAGCCTTCTGAAACTCAGGGAAGAGGTTTTGAATGAATAAAGGACCTAACTATCTTATAGGACGCAGGTGGCTCGTAGCAAAATCCAAGTAGACCAATAAATAAAAGTGTGTCCCTGGATATGGGCACATGGGGTTTGCCCTGACCTTGACACGAACAGATTCGCTTATCAGCAAGTTCTATGAGCATGTAGTCATTCTGTATTCTATGAGCCATAGGCACTTAATAGGAAAAAATAGTAATCACCACAGTTTTTTGTCCAGATGAGGGGAAACTGGCTGCTGACTTACCATATTTTCTGTTAAAGGATAATATTTGATATAAGTGGCTCTGAAAGGTTTTCTGCCTCTCTGTGATTGGAATCTGTGACTGGAAATTGATCTAGCATGATAACAAGAATGCTGTCTACCTATTTAATCTTTTTCTCTGTAGGGCACTCACTGACCATGATGGCCAAGAATCCTTTCAGTGCAGTGGGGCCAGGGAATATATAGTAGTAGCCATTGTAGAAAAATACCAGGTAGTGCTTCATCAGTCTAGGCAGTATCTGCTCAGAATATCAATGTCTGCTTTTTAAAATTCTCATCTGTATTAAATGTCAACAAAATAACTAGAATTAAAGAGTCAAGTTAAATTTGTTTATTCAATGACAAAGTTTGTGAATGCTCCTGAGGTAATTCCATTTTGTCTTAAGTTTCTTCTGGTCCCATCTACCTTGGGCTATTGATATTGCTGTCCTATATACTACAAGGCTGAACTATAAGTGTGGAACATGCCTTTCATGTCTTTATCATCATCTACAATAGATGCTCTACATATCTTTACTATATGCCATTAGATAAAAAGCATTAATTTGTGAAGTTTATTTCCTTCAAATACAGCTCTTTTAAATCAAGCTTGAACTTTGTTTTTTGGAGAGATTACCAGTATCAGTAAGCTCTTCATTGCTGTAATACAATTTCCTATGTAAACAACTTTGAAATGGGAACAATTCATTTTGAGTCACTTTTGGGAGGTTGAGCCTTGTCAATCTAGGCCTACACTGAGGCCTAGCATGCTGTTGTCTGAAGCTTATGGTCAGGGACATCAGAAAACAGTGAAAAACAAAGAGCTGGAGTCTTATCTCATTCAGAGATGCTCCATGACTCTACTTCCTTCAGCTATAGGACCGTGTAAGCTACATTTGACTTAAATTTTCTCTTAGCCACCAACTTTAGATTCCAGCTGTCTAGAATAAGCTCATGGTTTTGCTAAGCCTCTTTCTCTCCATTTGTTCCTTGTAATGGTATCGTTGAGGAAATCAATGCAAAAGTTTTGAATCTCACTCTTTGTTCTTCCATGACCAATCTGTCATTGCCTTTCTTTCAGTTGTACCTCTTTGTTCCTATTTCTCTGTAGCCCAAACTCTATTCAGCCCTCACCTGGACTCTCTGCCTTCTAAATGGCTTTTATAATTTTGTTCAGTTCATTCTCTAGATGAGAGACATTTTTATTTTCAAAATCTAAGCACATCGTTCCTGTTGAATACATTTTAATGACCAGTCATTGTTACTGGTATATTGGACCAAAATCTTTAAATGAGTTTACCAAATCTAGAGATCTGTCCCAGTGCCTCTCTTCTGATTCAGCCTCTAACACTCTGTGTCCTCCCTCAGGGACACTGGCCTTTCTTTTGTTTTTGTCCTTTCTAGTAAACATTATTCCCTTTGAGCCTCAGAGCCTTCATATATACTAATTCAACCTAACCATGTCCTTCCTTCTCCCTTCTTAGCTAGGTAATCCTTGTTTAATTCATAACTTAAGCAGCCACAGGTGTCTTCTTATCGCTGTGTAGAGCTGGCTATCATTTCTTGACAGCATGCATAACTATAGATGTTTACCCATATTTGACGAGACAAAGGGTGGTTGATTGCTCTCTGTCTCCAAGTAAAGTGTATGAAATCCACAAGGACCTGCAGTGATCTTACTCCCATTCAACTTATGTCCAGCAATTATAGCGACTAGGAGAAGAATGCAGTGGGTATTTGGTAATGAATGAACAAATAAATGATCTTAAGAGAGCTATAGGCAGATTTAGGTCACCATATCCTGTTAAATGAACAGGATCAACCTTGTAAGTAATGATTGTTTGTTAAGGTTGGTGAATTTTAAGATTTAGATTGATTAAGTTGATTTTCTATTAGTTTTATGAATTAGCATGTAATTAATAATGTCAGACTGGCATTCTGTGAAATTTTTTTCCAGATGTTTCACAATATTTCTTGTTACTTGTTAAAATTGTGGCTTCTAGGATTAGTAACTTGCAAAACTCACTCATGAACCTTATTCCATTTATTTAAAATAAATGGAGTATACAATAAACTTGAGACTTGAATGTCAGCTATGAATTTGGGGTAAACACAGCTCTCCAATAAATACATGAATGAGAATCTGGCTGTTTTCCTTTGTGTACTTAGCTTTGAATTTTCCTATAATTACTCAATTAAGATGTTCCATAATAGTTTTGCAGCCCAACTCTAATTTAAGCAGGTGATTGTTTTTCTATTGATAGCTAAAAATCTCTGCTTGTTGAGAGTTTGTCATTCTTAATCATGTGAACATTTAGCAGTTTCTGAATTCTTTTAAATTTGACCCTTTTTATTAATTAATTTTGAGATAGTCTTGTGTAGTCCAGGCTAGCTTTAAGCTTGCTATAGCTGAGAGTAGCCTTGAGCTGTTGATTTTCCTGTCCCCTACTTATAAACATTGGGAGCTTCTAATTCTTGCATCAGTCAGTAGCAGATATTACTCATATTCCATTGGCACTTACTACATTGTGAGTACACAGTAAACATTAATCATGATAATCCAAGTGTAATTTATCATTTAGAAAGTAAAGTGATTTGAGTTTCTGTCTGATAAATCCTATCATTTCTTTTAAGAATTGTTTGTCTTAGGTTGATACATGGTCACAGCCCCACAAATGAGAATAGATGACTATGAAACCTTCTGCTTTGACAGTTTAGAAATAATGACACATTTGTAAATGTGCTGTTGATTCTCCAAGTAAATTTTTAATTGTGATAAGAATTAATTAAGTATGCTAAGAAATGCTATCATTTTCATTAATCATGCAAGAATGTATTTATTGAGCCAGATTTTCTAAACTAGAAAATATTAACAGGAAAATATAAAGGTTATACATATTTTTTATATTGAACTATAGGAAAACTGGTTATATATAGTATATTTTGGAATATTCTTTAATAGAATATTTTCTCCTTTAAAATTTTACCTAAAAAAAGTTGCTGGTGAGGGGCCCTTTATATAATTGTAGAAAATGTAACAAAAAATTAGTAACTTAATATTATTTTTATCCTGTGAAAATACTGTATTTATATAAATACATTTCTGATGAGATTTTAATTTTGAAGAAAATGTGGCATATTTTCCATGTATTTCAAATCAACTTGACAAAGCTCTGATTTATTAACATTTTAATTTAGAAAATCCCAGCATAATCTTAATATTAAAATAAGAAATGATAGTAGTTTTGATTGTCATTGTGATCCTGTTAAGCAGTAGCTAGAGCATACCAATTTGGGTGCTTTATGCAAATTATGTTTTGTTTTAGGAAACTGCTTGAAATTACCTTACAGGTTTTTTTTTTCCCCCACTCAGCTGCATTGACAAGGAAAATGTCACTTTCATTATGAGGTTGGGTCTTTTCTTTACATAGAGGCAACACCCTGCATGGGAGCACTATGGTACGTTTAAACTAAGTTTGAAGTAATAATTTAGATGTCTTTTTGTTCCCAGCCCATCAGGTGAATGGGCTCTCAGGAGATTAGAAGCAGTAAGCAACACCAGGACACTTTTCCAGATAGTTGCAGAGACCTCCCTACCTTGGTTAGGATCTCACCCTGGGCCCTGTTTGTTGATATAGTTGCAACAAAAAGCCATTAACTTACTAGGTCAAGGGGTTAATGGACAAAATCTTCTTGTCTCCCTATCATCCTGCACTATTTTCCTGGGAGCTGAGGGAGATATTGCTCCCCCAGCTTTCTCTCAGCAGTGTAAAAAATGGTGACTCCCTGTTTCTGTGACTAAATAGAAGATTAAATTCCAGTATGGAAAGCTTTAGAATCACTCTTGGTCAGGATGACAGTTTAAGCAAGTGTTCCATCATGGTCACCTTTGCTGAGGTCACTGTCTAGCATCCGGTAACAAGAGCTGGGAGGAAGGTACTTAGAGATTCCTCCTTCTCTGTGTATTAAGGTTTGTCTATGTTTCATTGTAGAAAAATGGGTTATCTTGAATGAAAAGACAGGGAATCTTCAAAAATCTTTACAGGAGATAAACAAACCTACCTCTGCTAATGCCAAAAAATTCACTCCATGAGAGAAAATGTACTCAAAGCAATGCTTTCAAATTCCAGGTATTCTAGAGATAAAGATTATAAAAATTAATGCTTGTGATGAAGAAATTCACATTAAAATTATGTTGGTGATTTTAGATAAAATCATAGATGGAATTAATTTGCCTAGATTTTTACCAGCTAATTTTTTTACTTCACAAACAATACATTGTCTAACCCAAGTCCAAATGTAGTGTACCTCTTTTTTTTTTTTTTTTTTTTTTTTTTGGTTTTTCGAGACAGGGTTTCTCTGTGTAGCCCGGGCTGTCCTGGAACTCACTCTGTAGACCAGGCTGGCCTCGAACTCAGAAATCCGCCTGCCTCTGCCTCCCAAGTGCTGGGATTAAAGGCGTGCGCCACCACCGCCCGGCTGTAGTGTACCTCTTGAGTTTACATCTTACAGTGGAATTAAAGAGTTTCTGCAAGCTCTTTTTCTCTAATATAATGATTCCATTGGGGACGATTCCTCAGAATGCAACCCATTAGAAGATTCTCCAGATCAAATAAAGTAAGTCCAAAGATATAAAGCATGTTTTTCAATACTTTTGCCAGCCTGTTGACTCCTTCGTTTGAAGGTTAGCATTGCTGTATAATGTAGAAGGTAATACCAGACACTGATGCTATTTCTACTTAAGGAGCTTTGGCAGATTGAATAAAAGTGCTTCCATGGGGAGTGACCCTCTTAGGAAGTAGATAGCCTTGTTGCAGTATGTGTGGCATTGTTGGAGGGGTATTACCAAGGGGTGGGCTTTGAGGTCTCAAAAGTTCAAGCCAGGCATAATGGCTCAGTCTTCCTGCTGCCTGCCAGTTTGGATGTAAAACTCTTAGCTCCTTCTGAAACTGTAAGCTAACCCCAATTGCTTTCCTTTACAAGAGTTGCCATGTTCAGAATCTGTTGTGGGAAGTATTTTAAAACAGCGGCTGCACGGCTCGATTCCGGCTCACTGGCCTCCGCCTTGTTCCGGCTCTAAGTTCCCATTCCAGCGGCAGCACTGGCTTGCCAGGACCTGGGACTCACGAAAATTTGGCTTGGCTGTTACCTCTACCAATCATCTCCGTGGAGTCCATGCCCCCAAACCCAGGGAATAACCGCCACACGCATGTGGTAGATATAACAATTCTAGTATCCGGTAAAAATGAAACTCTTAATGCTTAAGATTATCCAATAGATTTATATATTAGCAAATGCTCAATACATAAGATGCCCACACAATCAGAATTGTTAAGCCAATATCTAACCCTTTGATATGAATAACTACCCAATACTCCTAGAGACACGCAGGTCTTCTCCATCTTGCTTCCTTCCTCTCCTCCTCCCTCTCCTTTCTCCTTTCTCCTCCTCCCAACTCCTCGCTCCACCTCTCCCTTCTACTGCCCAATCACAAAGCTCCATTGCAAATAGAATGGGCAGGAAAGGTTCCTGCAACAAAAATCAACTAATTGGGCTCATAGAGATTCATAAAGACTGAATCAACAATTAGGGAACCTACATGGGTATGACCTAGACCCTCTGCTTATATGTAATGGTTGTATAAATTGTTCTTCTTGTGGGACTCCTAACCATGAGAGCAGGGCCAGTCTCTGACTCTTGCCTGCTTTTGGTACCCATTTCTTCCTACCACATTGCCTTATCCAGCCTTAGTATGAAGAAAGATACCTAGTCTTATTGCAACTTTATATGCCATGTTTAGTATTATTGGAAGGCCTGCTAATTTTTGAAGAAAAATGGAGGAAAAGTGGATCTAGGGCAGAAGGAAGGCTTTGGGGGAGAGATTGGGAGGAGAAGAGGGAGGAGAAACTATGATTGGGATGTAATATATGAAGGAATAAGTTAATAAATAAATGAAAAGAGTTGACATGGTCATGGCATCTCTTCTCAGCAATAGAAACCCAAACTAAGGCAGATGCATTGAACTGAATAGTCACAGCCTGCTTATTTTTATAGAGCTCTGCCTAAACCATCAGTTATTCTGGTTTAATTTGGTGCAACTTGGGTGGCAGTTTGTATAATTTTACTAATTCAGTATGCCACAACAGTCAGCATACACAGACACACGGTCATAGTCCTCTGTTTTGCCCATGATTTAGCTTGACAACGTGCACGAGTTTTATCTTGACTCAATGTTTACAAAAAAGGAAATGTTTAGCCCACAGTTTTCTAATTCTATTGAAATTCTAGCCCATCTGTTAAAAATAATTGCAAAATGAAGCTGGTGGAAAACGTTTCTATCAGTTTGATCATTTTTTCCTTTCAGATTGATTTAAACCCACATGTCCATGTGACAAACCGCTGTTAATAAACTATGATAAGAACCTTGGTATCCACAGATACTGAGAAAATAGCACAATACACAGATGGGATGGCCCTTGAAGAAGCTACGGCCTTGGTACCTCTAAACTATGCCTTGGTCACATGAGTTCCTGAACCTTACCCTCTTAAGCCCAACTTTTTCCTTTAATATTTATGGTGACCACAATGTAGATTTTTTTGTATTAATTTGTACATACAAATTTCACTTAGTGATTTTCCCTGGAAACATTAAAAATCTCATTGTATAATCTTTCTTATAAATATTTTCACAGTGGGGATTTTTCATACAGTGTAATAGTTACAGTTATATATATTGAGTATTTGCTAAGGCATCTCTTAAAAGTATTTCCATTGAAAATACCAAGCATATTTACCAATGACCAATAATAAAGTCAGTCTGGCAGTACATTGTTATAAGATGTCTACTGTTTTAATCTCATGATAATAAAGTGACTGACATGGACCTCTCTAGCAGACGTGTTATACTCTGGAAACAGAAAATAAAAGGCATAAACTGAAGTGCAGATGCTTGATTAATGCTCAGCATCACTGAACTTTCTCTTGATGGCTTTCCCTTCTGCTTTGTAAGCTTTGTTTGTTTGTTTGATTGATTGGTTGGTTTGGTTAATTTTTATTTTTAACTTGGGCATTTCCAGAACATGAAATCTTTGTGACTTGTCTCTTAAGTTTCACCTTCCAACCTCCAGTGGATCTCTATCAGTGGCCTCAAGGGCTTCCGTGTAATTAAGTGCCAGGAACATCAGAAACAGAGGAGAATTAATTATATGTGCCTTTATGAAATTACCACACTTGCCAGTGCTTGACAAGGGCATCCCACTAACTCTGGCTTCCTGTGTGCTGACCTGAGAGTGCCTTTGTTTCCAAATGTATGGCTCTGGCTCACTACTAGGAGATACTGAGGTAAAAACTGGGGCAGAAAGACTTGCATACAGGTCTCTCATGCATCTAGACATCTTCACATTAATAGAGTTTCCTACTTATAGTCAATACCTTTTTAATAGGAGAATTAAAGATCCCGGGGCACCTTGTTAAATCTTCTCATCGTCTATGTAACGAAAGAAGGAAGTTCAGAGACAAACAAAAGTGATTTTACATCTATCAGTTTCCCTAGCACATGCTGTGAATATGTGAATGTGTCCAATTAGTGTCTCATGAACTCTTACATGCTATATATTCTGGGTATTCTTTTTTTTTTTTTTTTTTTTTTTTTTTTTTTTTTTTTTTTTTTGGTTTTTCCAGACAGGGTTTCTCTGTGTAGCTCTGGCTGTCCTGGAACTCACTCTGTAGACCAGGCTGGCCTCCAACTCAGAAATCCACCTGCCTCTGCCTCCCAAGTGCTGGGATTAAAGGTGTGTGCCACCAGTGCCCGGCCTGGGTATTCTTATGAATGTAAAGTTTGGCAACTTTTTAAAAAATAAAAACACATGCTGTATACACATATAATAAGGTAAACAATGAGGTGTCCAACTTGCATTATCTGACATTCTTGTAAATTTGATAGATGAATCTCTCTGCTTTTCTGTGTCAGTCTCTTGTCTTAGTTTCTCTATCTCTTCTCTTACTGAACACATGGTTCTGAGAATGTCTAAAGAAATAACTGATTTTAGAATTAGAGAGATGGCTTTGAAGTTATGAACACTAGCTACTCTTGTAGAGCAACCTGGGTTCAATTCCCAATACCCACATATCAGCTCACAACCATTTGTTAATTCTAGAACTAGAGAATATGACACCCTCTCCTGGCCTTCATGGACACCAGGCATGCCAGGGATATACAGATTTACAAACAGGCAAAATACACCCATGTGTATTAAATAAGTAATAAATAAATAAATAAATAAATAAATAAATAAATAAATAAAACAAGCAAACAAATTGGATAAATCTTTTCAGCAGTCTGTTAGTACAAACTTAATTTTGGTTAGAATTTCTTATTTCCAGTGATATTGATATGACAGCTATTTATTTTTAAACTAGTAGTGTTTAATTATTTAGCTAGTCATCTTTTACCAGCTGCTTAACTTCCATGGCTACTTACATTCTTATAGTTTGTGTTAAATTCTACATATATTCAGTATGGTATGAGGTTCACTGCTTCCTGCTCTAGTGATGCTCCCCCCAACCCCTATACAATTTCAGTTAAAACAAAACAGCAGCTCCAACAGAAATCAAGAGCATTCTCCTCCTCTGTAAGCTGTAATTGAGGTTATGGCTCAGCATATTGCCTGTGGCAGAATCTATTACCAAGAAATGGAGACCATGATTTGAAGCTGGCTGCAGTGTAAGCAAAATGAATTAATTATTAGCAGGGCAGAATTGAAGGAAAATACAGGGCTTCCTAGAGAAAAATATGTTGGCACTTCTGGAAACCGGACATCGGAAGGAAGCTACTGAAGAATTCACAGTTCTGCTTGCCGCCTTGAAACTTTTCTTATGGTTTACAGCACTCAGTGTTCAGGATGATATTTTACAGTCTGTGTTCTTCCTCAGTTTGACATTCATTGTAGTTTAATATCTAACTCTTTGTCTTACTAAACCAGGCAAAGCGTTAAATCATGCTTAGAAAAGTGTGGTTTCAATATTGTAATTTAATATGAGCAATACTCAAACAGCAAAAATGGAACTTGTTAAAATTTAAAACATTTACAACTTCTTATGTTAAATGTACACACATACTTAAGATTTAGTGATAGTTAACAAATTTAAAAGTCTTCTTAGCAGAAAAACATATAGAGTATTTATATTTCTTGCCTGTTTCAGTGTTTCTACTTGAAATTATATCCTGACTGTGTTTTGCAATTCATTTTGGTACCAGAGTAGGTCATATTCCATAAATCAAAAATAAGGAATTACAATTAGAAGATAGAGATAGTTAAACATTGCTCTAATTAGTTTTTCAATTTTTTACATAGATACAGATATGTAAATGCAGAAAGAGATGTAGTCATATATCTGATCCAGGTCATTCATGGATAGACTCTCCTATTGGCCCAACAACATGAACCTTTTCTTTTTCACGTTGTGTTTCTCATTTTGTTTTTGTTTTGTTCTTATTGTTGTTCTGTTTTTTTGTTTGCTTGTTTGTTTTCAAGAATTATTTATTTTGTGTATGTATGACTACAATGTCGCTGTCTTCAGACACCCCAGAAGAGGGCATTGGACCCCATTACAGATGGTTGTGAGCCACCATGTGGTTTCTGGGAATTGCTCAGAACCTCTGGAAGAGGAGCCAGTGATCTTAATCCCAGAGCCATCTCTTCAGCCTCGTGTTTCTGTTTTAAACTTAAAAGCATTTTATCCTTTTAAAAATAATGCCCCAACATTTAATGTAAGTTGCATTATATTATTATTATTATTATTATTATTATTATTATTAAATCTCTTAGAATAGATAGTGACAGAATTTGCTGGGGTTTTTTTGGCATACTTACCTACTTAAAATAACACAGCCACTTGAATATGCAACCATATTCATCAACTATTCACTTAAGCAGATACAACAGAACAAAGCTATGTGTTAATTTCAATAAAAGCAAGAATGCTGCTGTGTTTAAATTTCATTCAATTGTTTAAAATGTATATTTAACTTAAATTTATCATTTAACAAGAAAATACAGTTTATTTTCTAGGAATATGTTTTATGTCTTGTTGTGTACTTCAGTCATAATGTTTAATATCATCTTTCTGGTCATTTAAAATATTGGCTATTTGAATGATTCTACTACTCACATTTGCTGAGAGCTTCATGTACATTCACACAGTTCTTGTCAGATTTTAATAAATTTTGGGTATATTAAACAATTTTCCAGAAGTAACACAGCTATGTTGCAACAGATTCAAGCTTCAAATGTACCCTCTGATTGCTAATGCCATCCCTAATCAATGTGCCACGATGCTGCCTCTGGTGAATGAACGATGCCTACCAGTTTTCACAATTTTTCGTATACCTAACAAGAGCCAACTTCTGAATAGTTAACATCTTTATTCCCTGAGTGTTTAGTGCGTGACGTTAAGAACAAAATAGTATGCTCTACCATGCTCTTGGTGGACAGCTTATATGGATATAAGTCAGGCTTCTGCCTTGTTTATTATTGTGAGGAATAAGGAGATGCTGGGGCAGACACTCTCTGTGGACTTTGAACATCTCATATTCTTATTCCCTTGTGTCTAAAGTGGAATCACTGTAAAGTTCACTGAGATTGTATAATAACTTCTATGTAGTACCTGATCCATAGCGAACTCTCAATTAAAGATTGCTGTTGTACATATTTCTATTCCAGCACCACAAAATGGGGCTGGAATGATCCTTAGTTTGAGGCAGTGTGGTATATACAGCAAGTCTCAGGTTAATCTAAATACATAGGAAGGCCCAGTCTTAAACAAACAACGCCCCCCAAACCCAAACCAAGCAAAACAAAACAAAACACAGGAAAGATATATGAAATGTAGCTGTTTCATGCATTTATGATATAAAACTGATTCTTGCTTCTTGAGAGGATCTTGAGATAGAAATGCTGACACTGCTCTCGAGTTTGATTCAGATCTCCTAGTTAACAGCTGAAACCCGTAAAGTTGTCCTCCATTGCCCTGCTTTAGAAGTGAACCACAAGCCTAGGTGATCTATAATTCCCATCAACCCATAGAAAATCTCCTGAAGTTTACTTAATTTGCCAGAATGACTAATTGAAACTCAGAGTAACATGTTACTTATAGCTACAAAAGACTTTCTGAAGTCTAATGAGCAGCCAAATGAGAGAGATACATAATGTAGGCATCTAGAAAGGAGAGTACAGCCCCTTGATCTCTGAAGGTACCTCACTCTAGGAATTGTCAGCCTGTATAGAGCATGTTCTTCCCAGGTTAGTGCTCTGCTGCATCTCCATTTCTATGCTCTTAATGTCAACTTCAACCTTGGGATTTTGATATTTCAGAATTGAAGTCCTCAGCTCTGGTATTATCCACAAGGTAGAGACAAAAAGGAATAAAAGTAATATGCTTTTAATTGCCTCATAATGATAAATGTTTACAATTTGGTTTTGGTAAAAATGAAAGTGATATACACTTAGGGAAATCAGTTATGAATGATTATTAACAGATATTTTATCATCATACTGCAATATTCCATTGGTCAATGAATACATGGATAATAATCATGCTGGCAAATACAAAAAAAATTTGCAGTGAGAGATGTAAGCTGTACTATCAGCAGAGAGAAATGGAACCCTGAGAAATCCTGGGAAAATATGAATTTCAGAAGAGAACATACTACAATGATAGTGATTTATCCTGAACGCAATACATATATATATGTTCTAGGCATGTGGCTGTTTTCTGGGACAACAAAAATGATTAAATCATCACCATACTTGCGCCTAAAGTTGAGATTAAAAGTAACATACCATTAAATAAATCATTGCAGAACTTGACACTGAACATGACGACAGAGGCAGAAAAGTTGCTGAGAGACCACAGAATAGGGAATCATTACTCCACAATGCAGGGGAAAATTATAGAGGTTAGCAGTGGACACTGGAAAGATTGGTGGATGGATGGATGGATGGATGGATGGATGGATGGATGGATGAATGGATGGATGGGCACATGGATGGATAAATAGGTGGTATAAATATCACAGAAGCAGAATGCTGCATTAAATATCGCATTCTGAGAATATAACAAGATTTCTCAAATGAAAGGGAGTAGTCAGAACACTATGGTTAAGGTTGTGGTTGAACATGATAGTATGAAATGAAGTCATCAGAATACCAATGTTCTGAGGCAAGAAGAAAAACTATCAGTCCCATGACAACCAAAGAACTGAGTAACTTTTCAAAACTACAAGTTACTGGTTGTTATTCCCAAAAGACGTAATTTAATAGGAGTAAACCATGTCAGCCAAACTCTGCCCATAGTGTATTTCAAGCTACAAAATAGGATACACATTATAAAGAGAGTCAAGGGTAAATCTTTAAGAAGGAAAAAAAATTCTTAAAACCCTAAGCACATAAATGCTTTTCATATAGGGGTTTGCCTGTCTATTTTTTTAAGTCTGTTTCCTTAGTTTCCAATGATGAAGTTTAAAGCAATTTAATTTTCATAACAGGGTACGTAACTGTCTGTTCCCTGAAGTTACATGTTCTTGAGTGTGTATATATGCATTTGCACGTATTTGTCCTTAGACACTGAGTCCCCTTTATAGTAATACAAACAAAAAATTGATATCTTTCTTAGAATGCTATTCAGTTTTTAATTTTTTGATACATACTAGTGAATTGTTGTGTTTTTTTTTTTTTTTTTTTTTTTTTTAATAAGCCTCCTTCCCTGATCCGATGTAGGATTCAGTCCCAAGTGAGCAATGATAACACTAAGAATACACAGCACAACAGTGTTTACTGAGCATTTATTAAGTGTCAAGTGATGGTGTCAACTCTTCACAGATGATCTCACTTAACTCTTACTAATGGTTCACAGTCTGAAAGTGTCAAATTTTGTGTATAATGCAGAGTGTCTTTTTTCTTTAAAATTTAGCATTTTTACACTCAACAGCTCTGGATGCTGTGCTTAAAGTGGGTCATTGAGCTGCTGATTTATTTCTCAGATATCTCAAGTCTTCTCAAGCTTCTTAGGTTTCTTTGGAATGTGGGCTCTCTGCAGTTCTCACAGCAAAAAGTGTTGAGTTGAACATGCAATGAACAATCCATCACTTTCTTTGCTCTGCCTTCAGAACTGTGGCAGTTCAAGGGCAGGAAGGCTTGATGGTAGCCCTGGGAGAAGAAGGATGGAAGGAAGCCCACCAAAAGTGGAAAAACCTGAGGAGAGAAGTTAGGAGGGAAGAGGAAGAGGCATGTCAGCTGTCTTGTTCTCCTAGAGACAGAAAAGTCCTTAGTCCCCAACTGTCTTTATTTTCTTCAGTTTCCAGACATCTGCATTTTAGTTTTTGATTTTGTAATGATGAAAGTGTGATTGAAGAAGTCAATAATTACATTTTAGAGGCAGAGTGATTGATCCATTATAAAGGAAAGATTTCATCTATCAACACAACAGTTGTAAAGAAGTTAGGCCACAGAAAAGAGCTTCAAAGACTTAGAGAACCTTTATCTCTGCCGGTTGCTATACCTGTTTGTATGTGCATAAATACATATATAGATAAGTAAGGTGTCTCCTTAACTTTGAACAAAATAGAGCCACTTGAATAATTTTATATGTGTTATTACATAAACCATGCTTTTAAAGATTCATTTCAGTGTTCCCGTTTGCCTAACACTGATGTGAATAAAAGGTTATCACTGAGCAAGGAGAGTGATAAAATATCTTCCATTATTGACCACATTCATGTGAAATAGTCAGGCAAATTGGAGAATGGAACTGAATTATTTGATGTGGCAGCCTTAAAGCTACCATTATATTATACCTTCTGATGAAACACAATTGTGCTTTAGTTATATAAAAGGATAAAGAGTTAATAATTGAATAGTGAGAATATACACTAGTTACATGGACCATAAAGGAACCTACTTACTGAAATGAAAATTTTATTAGCTGTATTAAGCATCTATGCCAGCATTTTAGAAGAATATGACTAAATGCCCATCAATGATCAATGTGCTTTCCTAAATGTTTATTTAAAAACAACCAGGATATTCCCAAATCTTCATTTTAAATTTCCTATTTACAGATTTTTCTTTAATCTCTTGTTTTGAAGGCTTTACGTAGAAGTGCTAATTAATGTTAAGATTTTTAACTGAAATAATTGTTGCTAGGCAAACAGAAATGTCACATCACTTTATTTTGGAAATATTCCACATGGTGTGTGTGCGCACTCATGCACATGTGGTGGTACATTTGAAATCATACTGAAGAAGCATTTCCTGGTAGGCAGCCAGCACTGCCATCATAACATACTGCCATGACCAACTAACTTAGTTATTTCTTAAAAATTTACTATCCCAGTGGCTTACCCATGTCTAATGTTTAAAAGTGCATGTACAATAAAATGTGTCTACCAATTTGTTTCTGAGAAGATGCCATTTAGGAAATACTGATGGAAATGTCTAGATATTTCAATTAACATCATATATTTTTGCTCCTAAACAGACCTTACTTCTCTAGGCTACTTTAGCCAAACTATGTGTTACTTTTTGATTTCTTTATCTGTTGTTTTTCATTTACTTCATTTTGTTTAAGTCTTGATTTGGGTTTCACCAGTAGTCTTTGTGTCCCTTTCTAAATGTTTGGGGGGAGGGGTTCAGAAACACCACTATGAGAGTCAGAAACAAGATTGAAGAGAGGATGTAATTGATAACATTCTTGGAGATGGTTTAACATTGTGTCTTACAGATAGTCCTTTCCAGAAGATGCAACAGGAAGGGTGTTTACACAACTTCTGTACCATTGATCCAGTGCCACCCAGCATGAATCCTACACGATTTTTCTGGCATATATAACCTGCCTTACCAAAGGACAAAGTAGTCTTCCAAGATCAGAGAAGACTCTGAAGCAAAGAAAGGGCTTCAACTGGATGTGAGTTAGAGCAGAGTGAAGCCGATGAGCTGAGTGCTCCAGGGGTCCATAAACAGCATCTATCAGACCTATCCTGTACTGTGTCCTTCCAAATAGTTCTTTATCTCTGTCTATGAAGAGAGAGGGGTCATTTCTTAATTTTATATTCATTTTATTTGTTCACACATTTAATTATCTCTCTCTGTTAGGGGATAGTGTTTGAGATACGGAAGCAGATACAATGGAAGAAAACAATACATTGCTGTCATTGAGGACTCCACAGGCAGGTCCCAGGTACTGCAGTGATGGCAATCCTGTGAGGTATACAGAAGGCTGGCCCATTTACTCACTCTCTCTAAATGTATGGAGTCCACCTAGTCTTTTCCCCGATCCTACATTCTGCAATGGCTACCCTTTGTCTACCATTTACTTTCTCCTCCTTACCCGACTCCCTAATGCCCCAAGAGGAAGAGGTAACTATGTCACTCTCAGAGCACTTCATCAGATTCAGTGCTGAAGATTTTGACATGGAGGTTTCTAAATCCACACAAGAGAGAAGGCAAGGACCCCACCAAATGGAATTAAGTTTTATGAAAGATGTCTGCTAGTGTGTGCCATGCATAATACATTTTGAAGGTGCATATACGAAGAAGTAATAATTACATACTACTTAAGCATATGCAGTTATTAATCCATAATTAGAGACAGGATAGTAGTAATGTGAATAGAAGAGCAATGTTATGCAAAATATTACTGCTACTTAATATTTTAGTTACCCTTCCTTGACTTTCCTTAGGGGGATGATGAAGGTTGCTGTATGGGGAGGGATGATAGCCAGTTACTGTTTGGCTCAACACCTCTTAGGTGTTGCCAAACATATCTTGTTTCTGAAAGCCCAACAACTGTTCTGCAAGGAAGATTTTCATTTCCATTTTACATTAACAAAACTAAAGAACACAGGTTAATTAACTTGTCTAAAAGTCACAACTCAAGTCATGACTTAAACTTGGTCCAATTCTGAGACGTGGCTACAGAACAATCAAAGGACGAGATAGTACATGAAGGAGCCCAAGGTGGATGTTTTATAGAATCCACCATAGGACAGCCACTTGGTGAGGCACTGTACCTGCCACTCTGAGCTTTGCTGGCAGAGTTCCTGACCTCTAAGACCTCTGCCTGTCATAGAAAGGGCACCTAAGCTAGGAAAGAAAGCAGGGCACAGCAGGTGATAAATGTCAGTGACAACTTCAGGTGCTAAGAAAGCCGAAAGTTAGAGGGATTCATTGACTTTAGGATTTCAGAATGGCTTTTTGAGGAAGGATATTTTGTCTGTAAGGTGGAAGAGGACTAGGCTAAAGGTGCTGTGGGTAGAAGACCAGAGAGAAGTGCTCTAGGCATACTGGAGGACCCAGTGCCCTCATTTCAACAACTCAGGGATGTTATAAGTAGGAATTGAATTCAAAATGGAGAATGGTCATGGTGGAAACTGGAGAGATGGAGGCCCTGGGAGCCACACCGTGTGAATTTTGATGCATTTCCATTCTGGAGTCATAGAAAGCCTGTGGAGGGGTTTACATTGGATCTGTGATGTGCATCTTGCATCTGTGATCTTCCATTTGATGTGGCACACAGATCCAGAGGAGTACACTCAAACTGGAGGAGGCCTCATTGGGAATTCTGTGGGTGAGGAAGAAGTAGGTATCTACAAAGGCTATAAATAAGGGCCTTAGGAAGAAAAGCCATGGTTTTATAGTGAAGTAGCCCGAGAGTTACCAGGTTGCTTATATGTTTTGTGAAAGTATATCTGAGAGTCTCGAAGAAGCCTAGCTTTCCACACAAAAGCTGTGCCTATGTGTTTGGAGCAACCCACCCTCTACCTCTCAATGGCATGCTGGAAGGGTTGGTGGGATCAGGAATAATTTTTTGTCCTGTTTTCTTAATTTAAAGAATAACTACATTTAACATTTAAAAAGATATTTTCTTGTAAGATACATCTACTGATGTATGTTCAATAAGCTCAAATCATAACCGCTTAAACAAAAGAGAAAGCAATTTCCTCACCAGGGAGCTTTCCTAGAAGGCCTTAAGTTAACATCCCATTCATGTAGCAGGATTCCAAGTTTGGAGGGTTTGAGTGTTTATTTTAATCTTGTATTGTCATTAGCAAGTTTGCTACATGAGTTACCCTTGGGTATGCGGTGGAAATGGCTTTCTTTCGCTTTCTCTTTGTGTCTTTCTATTTTAAGGATTTAGGGTATTATGCCTGAGTGAATTAGTTCACAGAGATTTCGCTTACTCACTCTATGCTGCTGTGCTTTTGTTCTCTGTCTGGCTAAGCCACATACCTCCTGAATAGCATGCTCACACAGAGGTCACATGATGCGGGGGTACATAGGTGCCAGCTTTTCTTTCTGCCTGGGCAGTGTGTGTGGTGCACAGAAAGCCACTGGAACTATAAACTCTAATTTCTCAATCAAGAATAGTTAGGAAACCAGAGTTCTGCATTTTCATTAACACAGGGCCCTCCATGCCAGCTCAGCTTACTACCTGCTAAGCCTCCTAGGTCTTTTAGAGAATGTGCATTGGCAGTTTTCCAGTCTCACAAAGGCTCATAAATAACTGCCTTTCATATGAAATGTATTTGGTTTGGCATATTGACACTGGAATACATTATTCTTTTAGCAGTTGAACAAATTAAAATGAAATGATGCCTCCGTCTTTTTCAGTGTAATAAAATGAGCGTAATTGGGTTACTATCTTTATCTGGCAGTTAGGAATCAGACAGTGTGCCCGGTTGCACTACAGGACATTTACACATATCCTATTCTTGTTGTCATGATGATGTTCCCACACACCAACAATTAGGAGAGAGAATGATCAAGCAAGATGATTGCAGTCATAATATCAGAGTCGATTATCTCTCAAAATCCTTATGATTTGATCTTGGATAGAGCCGGGGTACCTGGAATTTTGTTGCTGTCGTTGTTTAATGTTTTCTTAAAACTCAAGGTCATTCTAATGTGTGGTCAAAATTGAGAGCCAGTGTTCCCTGTTCCGATGTCAGGGAGAAGTCTCCTCTAATGATATTCTTGCTAAATGTCCTTATTTCTCTCTGCTTTTTTGTTTCCTAAGCCTGCTTCACAACTTGGCTGGCAGGTTAAGGAAATCATTGAACATTAAGAGTGGGAAGAGGATGACTCAATGGCTTTACTTTAGACTTCATACTTGGCATGACCAGATATGATTTCACTGATGCTCAGAGTGGCTGCAAGCTACTCTGTAAGGGAATCAGGTTGTCCACAAGCTGCTCCGATGTTTTCCTGTTTGCCCTAGTACACTGGCCAGTTGATTTGCAAATCATCACAGGCATCTGTATAGTAAAGATAATCTCATTGTGCAGGCTTTATGAATTTACCTTTAACTGGAAGTATGTTTGTTTCATTTTATACTATAAAATGGATTTTAATGCATAGTTGCATATTCAGTTATGTATTCATTAGCTGGTACCTGGCTATCTCCTAACTCTGAATATAATGAGAAGAACAAGATGTATCCAAATGTATTCTGACATCATGAATACCATAGGAGTTGACTATCTTTTTTTAAAATGTACTTTATTTTAAACTGAATGGATTTTGGTTAAAGTGTAATAGGATATGTACTTAGGTTGTTTAAAATCATTGTGTGTACTTCTAAAGTTTAGTAAACCATAACAGCATCCAGTGAGAATGTGAGGCATCTTTCACCTTAAATAAATCATTATTTAAAAATGTAATGCTTTGCAAGGTGCCACTGAGTTTTATGTTAAAAACATAAATGGCCATACCTGTAGTCCCAGCATTTGTGAGGTGAAGTCAGGAAGATCTCAAGATAGAGTTCAGCGGAGGAGAGGGCTTTCTCTTTTCTTTTCTCTTCTTTTCTCTTCTCTTTCCTTCCCTCCCCTCTCCTCCCCCCATCCCCTCCCCTCTCCTCCCCTCCCCTCCCCTCCTCTCCTCTCCTCTTCTTTTATTTTCTCTTTTCTTCCCCAATGAGCTGCACAAGAAGATTTTGTGTGGAAAAATAGAACCAAACAAAATACCAGAAAAACACATGGAGTGGATAGAATAGGGAAGTGAATTTACTCAAAACAACCACATGTATAAGTATTTCTCAAATATGATGCACATTTAAAATAAATTTTCATCTATGTCTCTTTTAAATATGGTAGATATGATTTATGTACATTATATTCTCTGAAGCAATGTGCTATCATTCACAAAAGCTCTCCCTCTCTCAGCCTTTGCTTTTGTCCACCCTTTGCTGAGATTGTGATATTATTACAAGTTAAGCTATGCTTTACCATCAGAAGCCCATGTTTTGGCAAGAATTTTTTTTCCAAGTTGGTATTTAAAAATGTTAGGAAAGCAGTTGAACTTTGATTGTTTTTTTAGGAAATTGTTTAACTAAAACTAAGCTATCACAGTGTTTTGTAGAAAATAAAATCTTTCATCAGGAAAATTTAAGTGAGTGACTTGAGATCTTGGTATAAAACCAGCTTTAAACAAATGAATAACACCACTGCAGTTTTCCTCTGATGAAACATGCCCTCCTGGGGGCTTTTGGTGATTATTGTTATTGGTGCCTTGTCCATACACCATCGTGCCCATCTCCCACCCATGGTATTTGACAGAGCTACAAGTAAATTCTAAGTTGATTTTCATTGTGTATTCACTGCCCAGACAGTGAATCTGTGTCTTTTAACAACCTCAACTTGTGCTGTCATTCCATTCCACTTGAACAAATTTTCTGTTTATAAGCTGGAAAGTATAACTTTAGTCCTTGCAAGGTGAACTTTCTTGGAGTCTGTCTGCATGTTTTAGTCCAACCAACAAAGAAATGTATGGTGACAGACAGCCACTCTGTCCCTGGCCAGGTTTCAGTTGAGTCTGTGCTGTTGGTGTTGCTACTATGGAGTTATGTGGTAATACACAGTAAAAATAGAAACAAAAGGAATGGACTCTTGCTGATTGAAGGCTTCATTGGTTTTCCATCCTTGTTGATCTCCATAAACATTGCATTTTCCCCATCTTATACTGTTTAAGACTGAAATCAAACACTTTATCTTTTTTTCAATCAAGCATAGTGGCAGTTCCATTTCCTGTATTTGTTAAGGTGAATTTTTTCCCAAAAATCACAGAAAACCTAAAATAATGACAGTTCAACAAGGCAGAAGTTTAACATTTTATCCTCATGTAAAATTGTGATCAGACATAAGGAGGAGCTTGGTACAGTGTCTCCCTTGTCATCAGGAATATGAGCACTGGATACTGAGTGCAAGGCTTTTATCTTTCATGATCTTGGTCATTTCATGATCAAGACAGTTGGGGAGAGTCACAGGCATCGTAATCAAAACTAAAAAATGAACGAGAGTAGCCTAATGAGTAGTTTTCTTTATAAATTAATGTGTCCCTTCTGCTTAGGACTGAATTTCAGAACAAACTTTCTTTACATCAGAGGAAGGCTTAGAATTCTAGAATTGAGAATGGCTTTAATACCATCCCAAAACTTGAGGATTTTACTTTTGTTTTGCTAAGAAGTTGGAAGTCAGTAATTATCGGGTATACAAAGTCAGATTATACTACATCAAGTTTTAAAAACTGTAGTATTGTGAGGAAGAGCCAAGATGAAAGTAAAAGCACATAAATTCATATTGCTTTTTGATAGAGAATAAAAGAATCAATACAGGCAAAGCTGGTAAGATTTTTAAATTATTGACCGTTCTGAGATTTGGTGAATCATATAGGCCAAAATCCAGGAAAAAAAATGTGAATAATTTTGTTCTTTGGAAAAGCCCAAACTTCATCTATATTGTAACTTAACCAACACCTTTATTTATTTAGAAAACCTTTAAAGAGGAGGTGAATATTTGATCCTCAAAGCTAAACTAGAATTTGTGGACAATTATAAAATTTGAAGGGCCAGGAAAATGCTTGTCTTGTGACCAGCCATATTGTGCGTGGTGTCTTATTTAAAGACTGTGCAGAATTCATTCTCAAGGCAGTAAGCAGTAGAAAATGGAGAGGTGACTGAGCCCTCACATTTCTCATTGTTAACCAATCAGCTCAAAGCAGGATGGCCGAAATAGGCACAGTTGGTTCTTTGCTCACAATTCTGTAATTTGTACTAGACAAAGTTAGGAAGGCTTCTCCCTGCTTCACCTGCTGAGGCTGAAGGATTTCCTTCTATGATGGACTCACGCTGCAGATGGCTGACAAATCAGAGCTGGCTGTCAGTTGGCGGTATCATCTGTCCTTCCGTGGCCTCTCTGCAGGGCTCGGTGGAACTTCTCACAGAGCGAAAGCTGATTTCTAACAAGAATCTTCCTGAGAATTCGAATTCTAAGAAGACAGGCCCCAACGCACAAGTACTTCCCAAGCTCTCATTAATATCTCTTTGGCCATCATCCCAGAGAGATTGAGAGAGAGGCTACCTGTGAACAGAAAAATAGCAAGGCATGTGCTTTATCAGAGACCATCAGAGTAACTGCCTGCCAATGCATCTTCTAAGAAGGAAACATATGGGTACTACTTTTTTGAGCTCCTGCCATGTGCTAGTCACTGTCTTTAATCACAAAATTGGCTTGGAAAGGAGGTGTCACTGATTTGATTTACCAGATGAGAATTAAAAATGTTAAAAATGTTTTAAATGACCTGCGTGAGGTCCCTTAGCTTCTACATGGTGAGGTCTTTGATTTCAGCCCTGTTATCAGAGCCTCCACAGTTTTCCCACCCTGCTCCTCATGTGCTACCTTTGTAACCATGAGTAGAGGGTAGCCGTGGCAGGTGTGGATGGATGCCCTAAGTGCTTTTACTCTAAAGCACAATAATGTCCTGGCACACACTGAGTTGGTAGCATATTGAGCACAGAGAAAGAGGTTTCTGGACGTTGAAATTCATCATTTGCAGCTCCTGTACCACAGAGAAGCCAAGCTCAGAGAGCAATCTAAGGAAACCATGGCAGTGAAGTGCAACAGGGAATCCGTTCTCTCTCTTCCTTGACACCAGTGTGCTTGTTTCTCTTAAAGGAAACCAAACAGAGATAACATCATTTCAAGTGCTTCCTAGAAAGACACCCCCCCCCCCAACTAGTACATTCCCCCTGAAATGGAGTTTTAGAACAAGAGCACAACAAACATGCTAATTTCTAATGCTTTCTAATTGGCATATTTGACAAGGGGAACACTCTTTTCAGAGTCAGCTTGGGTCATGCCCATGGCTGTGAAATTCCCGTCTTTGTCGTGAAAACAGCATCAAGAGTGTCCTTTTCTTCTGCTTCTGCTTGGAAGATTAACGTTCATCTTCAACACGTGAGAAGTTAGTTAACTTATCAAATCATTCGATTAATGAGCTAGACCTGTCAGGCCAAACAGAAATAGCTGAGTCGTTTAAATCTTTTAATATGAGCCAATTTTCACAATAACCTGTCTCATTCATGGCCTTGGCGTTTAAATGCTCGCTCATTAGTGACCTGGTATTTGGGCTTGTCTGAGAGGAGAGCATCGTTGTGCTAAGCAGGACTCATTATGGATTATAGGTTTTGAACGGGATGTCTTTACACAAAAGGCTGCCCTCCTATTTGCCTCAGGTTCACTAATTGGACCTTTGCCTTGTTTTTTCAAGCAAGGGCTAAATTTCAGCAAGGAAAATGGTTTTTCTAATGCCACAATGGATTGTACTGAAGAGCTAGCTGCCTATCATTATCCATACAGATGTGAAACTAAGATAAAGCATGTGTTTGGGTTTGCTAGAGACAATAAAAGTAAAGGCTGCTTTGAAAACCAGTAAAACATTGAACTTGATGGAAAGAGAAATTCATTGACTGTATCACCCTGCAATAGCTCCCTTCCCTGGTGATAAAATACAGGCAGCAAACACTCAGCAATAAACACCAGATAGTTAAAGAAGAAAGGAACATGTTTCAACTCACAACACCCCTGCACTGAATTCTGAAGAATCCAATTGCTGATATTCCTTAAGAAATGCATGTATTATTATACCACGGGGGTTAGAGTAATCAGAGTATAT
The DNA here is from genome assembly GCA_021653895.1 of Mastomys natalensis. Taxonomy (NCBI): domain Eukaryota; kingdom Metazoa; phylum Chordata; class Mammalia; order Rodentia; family Muridae; genus Mastomys; species Mastomys natalensis. Next base: position 171,909 of record JAJTUV010001396.1, read on the forward strand.
CATGCTAATGTCCCTAACAGAATTCCTCCTGGATTTGCCTTGGTTAATGTCATCTATTTTGATGGGTATTTTCAATTTGTTTTAAAATGTCATTTGTATTTACTTGCGTGATTCTTTTGCTCTGTTCGTTTTTTTTTCTTTCATTTTCTTTTCTTACAGAATTTACTGTTCATTTTCAAATTACTCCAGACCCTAATAGACTATTTCGCTCTGGGCAGAATTTGTGTATTTATTGAATTGCATTCTGTTTTGTTGAATTTCCTTCAGCAAGTGTCTCTCCAAGAGCTTCTTTCAGTGGCAAAGCATTAAACGACTTCTTCGGGGCCTTTGGGCTGCATTTGTCATGTACCCATAATCAACCCCGTACTATGCCAAATGTCCTAATTAATTCACTGTGTGCTCCTGTTTAAATATTTATGAATGTGACTAGCTGAAATGCTGATATGCACGTTATTACTGGCCTTAAAAGAAATGATTTTTTTTCCTGGTGGTGTTATCAGTTTTAAGAATTCAGATTTGAAACGTTTGGGGTTAGCAGTTTCAGTGGCAGCATCATGTTAATGGAGTCCTGGAAGCCGCTGGCGTTAAGATGAGTAAATTAGGAGTCAACACTGCTTATTTAGGTCCATTAGGATAAAATAGTAGGAGAGCCTGGACGTAGCAAAAATCAATCCAGCACACAGAGTGCACATTTATCAGGACTTCGTTACAATGGTGGTGTGTGTGTGGGGGCGGGAAGCAGCCGCCCTGTTTCTTCTCACAAAGAATGCTACATTAGTGTCCTCAAGGCCTTGGACCATTGTGACATTGACTGTTTCAGAACAACTTTGAGACAGCCACAAAGCCATCAGAGACCACCCCTACTACATGCAAAAAATATATAAAAAATTAAGTTGGCATCAAATGACTTCTTGGACTATTTATTGATATCCTCAATTTGCAGCCTAGTTTGTAGTCCTTTCTAAGCAGTTGTGTTAAGCAGGAATTTGTAACCATTGTATTGAGTATTGGAGCAAACTCTTTCTCTACAGTCCCTACATTATACCAGGATAGTTTGAGTTTAGGTGTCTGTTCCAAGTATGGAAAGTATATAATAAATAGCTCTATTTTACAGTGGCTTCTAGGTAGATCGGACCTCTTCTGGGGCTTTGAGCATCGTCACATACCAAGCTTAATACATCAAACAAAGCTTATGCCATTGACTATAGTTATATGAAAGCAATTTTAATTTCATTTTGATCTTGTTTTTTCAACACTTGAATAGACTCCAAATGTTTTACAAATAGTATAACTAATTTTTGTCTTCATTTTACTTTTATGTGTACATACTTTTCCTGTCCAAAGAAAGTGTTGGTGGGATATGCTCCTTATTGTGTTTGATATTCAAAGCCATTAGCCTTCATTATTTAAGATGTCGAAGGTTAGCTATTTAATATCAATTACCATTGCTCAATAATCAATTACCATTTTAATAAACATTTGTATATTTGTTAGTCATAATTCAAAATATTTGACCATTTCATTTTTTGTATACTATAGACTACTTACATATATATGAAATATTATTATTCTTTGTGGGCATTCTAAGACTTTCAGATTCACAACCGAATCCTGACATACCAAGTGACAGTAAATTATTTACATGTATTTCTTATATAACTATGCAAATATAATATATTTTCCACCTTACCTAGATACTTTCTAAGTACTAGGACCATACCTTTTAAACTCTGAAACTCACAATTGGTACATATTTCCTCTTCGTCCTCAAAGATTTACAGGTTAATTGCTATGGTTCTAAATAATCTTATCTTGACTTTTTTTTTTCATTAAATCAAGAACTTGGCATACTTTCATGGATGCATTTCATGACTACTCATGCTGTAGGTAAACTCTCGATATTACTATTCTTGGATTTTGGAGTCTTTATGATTTGAATCTAATTTTTTATGATTTGAGTATAATTGATTGTATGATTTGAATCTATGAATGCGTGCAGGCTCATGCGTATCTACCTGTTGAGTCTGTTTCAGAAACTGGTGAAAAAAATGTAGTGGGATCTGAGTGTAGGCGTCAAATCATTGGGATCATGCCTTTGAATGAAAGTTAAATCTGGTCCCTGGTCCTAGGTCCCTCTATTCCTTGTCACTGTGGAGTAAGCAACCTCTTCCACTTGTTCCTGTCATCATGATGGTTCTGTCTTGGCTTAGACTGACAATCATGGACCAGCTGACTGTGGACTGTAACCAGGAGTCTAAGCCCATAGCCCTTCTTTTAGAGTTTCTCATGTGCATTTATCACAACAGTGGAATGCAACACACACAAAAAATCATCTCTGTTTATAGTTGATTTTCACTCTCTTTTTAATTAATTATTTTATTCATTTACATACCAAATGTTACCCTCAGCCCCACTTGCAGAGCTCGTCTCCCATTACCCTCTTTGCCTCTGAGAGAGTGCCCCTTGTAACATCCCACTTTGGGGCATCAAGTCTCTATAGGATTAGATACAACCTCTTCCACTGAGGCCAGATAAGGTAGTCCTCTGCTATGTTTGTGCTGGGGGCCCCAGACCAGCCCAGGTATGTTATTTGACTGGTGGCTCAGAGGGCCAGGTTAGCTGACACTGTTGATCTTCCTGTGGGGTTGCCATCTCCTTCAGTTCCCATAATCCTTCCCCTAACTCTTCCATCGGGGTTCCCTGTCTCAGTCCAATGGTTGGCTGTATGTATCTGCATCTGTCTCAGTCAGCTGCTAGTAGAGCCTCTCAGAGAACTGCCACCCTAGGCTCCTGTCTGCAGGCACAACATAGCATCAGTAATAGTGTCAGGGATGGTGCCTGCCCATGGGATGGATCCCAAGTTGGGCCAATCACTGGTTAGCCATTCCTTCAGTTTTTGCTCCATTTTTGTTCCTGCATTTCTCTTATACATGAGCAATTTTGGGTCAAAAATTTTGTAGGTGGGTTGGTGTCCCTATCCCTCCACCAGGGATCCTGTTTGAGGTTGTCTCTTCAGGTTTCATATCCCCATTGTTGGAAATTTCAGCTAAGGTCACCAACATTGAGTCCTGGAAGCCTCCCCCATCCCAGGTCTCTGGGACTTTCTAGAGGTTCCCCTCGCCCCTGGATCCTGGCCGCTGCATATTTCATTCATTCTCCTGGCTCTCTGGATCTCTTTTCTGTCTCCCTCCGTATCTGATCCTGTCCTCTTTCTCTTCCCCCACCCATGTCCCTTCTGCACTCTGCCTTCTTTGATTATTTTGTTCCCCTTTCTAAGTGGGATTTAAACATCCTCACTTGGGCCTTCCTTCTTGTTAAACTTCATATGGTCTGTGAGTTGTATCATAAGTATTCTGTACTTTTTGGCTAACATCTACTTATCATTGTGTACAAACCATGTGTTTTCTTCTGGGTCTGGGTTACCTCACTCAGGATGATATTTACTAGATCCATCCATTTGCCTGTAAATTTCATGATGTCTTTTCCTTTAACAGTTGAATAGTATTCCATTGTGTAAATGAATCACATTTGATGTATTAATTCTTCAGTTGAGGGACATCTGGGTTGCTTCCAGTTTCTGACTATTACAAATAAGGCCGCTATGAACATAGTGGAGTACATGTCCTTGTGGTATGGTGGAACATCTTTTGGGTATAATTCCAGAAGTGGTACAGCAGGGTCTTCAGGTAGAACTATTTCCAATTTTCTGAGGAACTGCCAGATTGATTTTCAGAGTGGTTGTACAAGTTTGCCATCCTACCATCAATAAAAGAGTGTTCCCCTTTCTCAACATCCTTGCCAGCATGTGCTATCACTTGAATTTTTAATCTTAGCCATTCTGATTGGTGTAACATGAAATCTTGGTCATTTTGATTTGCATTTCTCTAATGACTAAGGATGTTTTTGCTCTTATTTTCCCATACTCATTTGGTTTTTGTAGAAAACTTTGCCTAAAGTAAGGGGTACTATTACTTAAAAAGGGTTCCCAATGGAGGAGTTAGAGAGAAGACTGAAGGAGCTGAAAGGGTTTGCAGCCCCAGGAGGAGAGCAACAATACCAACCAACCAGAGCTCCCAGAGTCTAAACCACCAGCCTGGGAGCACATAGGGAGGGACCCATGGCTCCAGCTGTATATGTAGGGGAGGATGGCCTTGTTGGGCATAAGTGGGAGAGGATATCCTTGGTCCCATGAAGGTTGGATGTCAAGTGTGGGGGAATTCAAGAGTGGGGAGGTGGGAGTGGGGGGCGGAAGGTGGGGCACATCCTCACAGAAGCAGGAGGAGGGGGGATAGGATAGGGGGTTCTTGGGTGTGGGGGAAATGGGGTAAGGGGATAACATCTGAAATGTAAATAAAATATCCAATAAAAAAGAATTTCTTGAATATGGACAATATGATAGTTCATTAGATAGTCAAGATATTTACAAATTAATGAGTTGGTATCATAGATAGCATGGATATATTAGACAAATATAGGAGTCATATCTCAGGTAGAACGCACAGTTATATATGGAATTTCATTATGCTTTCCAGAATGTGGTTTAATTTTAAAAATCTTATTTGTTTATTTTTGTAATTTCCCCCTAATTTTTGATGATTTTTACTAAAACTATGGTAAATAAAACCATGTGGAACTAATGGGGAAGTGGAACTACTGTAGGTACAGGACACACTATACTCTAGTCCCGTATTGCAAAATCTGCTTTTTTGTTTCTCCTTTTAGTAATTTCATATAATAAAATCAATATATGCTAGTCAGTAAAAGTTGTATCAGGAAAGTGCAATGAAGAGAAGGAAGATGACATTTGGTATTACTGTGTGAAGGTCCTCCTACTTCTGTCTCTTCAGACTTGCATGTTTTCCGAGGCATGTGTGTCCAGTCTGTATGTGTGTTTGAGTAGACTCTTACAAATAGACCACTGAAAGAAATAAGTCATTATGACCTATCTTAAATCTAAAGTTATCTTAGAGCTCTCGTAAGAAGCACAGATACCCCTCTCTTCCCTTTGGCTTATACTAGTGTAGAGAAGGTAGAGGCATTTCTTTTACAACACTGATCAGGAATGGAGGGCAAGTCAGGCCTCAGAATGTTCATTAGATAAGGCTTATGTCCTGAACCATTAGGATAGGGAACCTGGTGATGAGGCTGCCTAGGGGAGCACGGAGATTATAATTCTCCTGTGCTAGGGGAGCACAGAGATTAAAATTCTCTTGGGTTCCAGTTCGTGGGGAAAAGGGCATGGATTTTTCAGGATCAGGAACTTTAAAAAGACCCTACTATCATCTCCTGCCAAGCAAGTAGGCTGGCCACTTTCACCATTTCTCTAGACAGAAAAGAAGGCAGAAAAAATAAAAACAGTTTCACTTACACTCTCCTCTTGAGTTGTCAACCAAGTAAGAGTCTTGTTTCTTACAACCCCGCAACCAATTTTGTACCAGTCCAGTTTACGGTTAACATATTTACTGAGTTAATAAGTTGTTGTTGGAATTGAGGACTATTCTGAGCTATTTTAAGAATAAATATTCTTTTGTCAATCACTCCTGAACTTTCAGTTTCTGTGAAAGGTTACCTGTATGTCATAATCACATTATTAGTATGTCCTTTATATAATGCCCAGTGTCTTTAATATTAACTGAGATTGAGTGGTCATTCATTTTTTCAGTCCATCAAAACCATTTAAGTGCCTAATCTACATTAGACACTGGGCGAGATCCAGGAAGCAGTAGTGATGGAAGACAGATGACCACTGCACAGTGGGTGCAGATGAGTCTGTAATAAATCCTGTATAAATGCCTCCCACTGGAGTTTGTCTTGTGAAAGAAAAATTAAGTTATGAACATGATCTATTGTGGGAATCAGGAAAGACTTTTCTGAAGAAAGAATATTTAACACTTGAAAGGTATGGCATGGATGATTTCATTATTCCTAGAAACATTAAACATTATTTTGCTACTGGGAGATTCTCTGGCTGCTTTGGCAGCATCTAAGTTTGATTCTTTTTCTTTCTACTGTTCCAAACTTTATCTGGCATCAGTGGGAGGAGAGGCACTTGGTCTTGTGGAGGCTTCATGCCCCAGAGAAGGGGAATGCCAGAGGGGTGAGACAGAAATGGGTGAGTGGCTGGAGGAGCACCCATTAAGAGGCAAAGGGGAGGGGGATGGTGTGAGGAGTTTGTGGAGGGAGACCAGGAAGAGGGACAACATTTGAAATGTAAATAAGTAAAATAATTAATAACAAACAAACAAACAAAAGAATATTTTTCTACACCTTTCCACTTCTATTATTTATGAAATGGTCCATAACTATTTTGAAAAGGAACAACTTCTCCATAAGTGCTCCAGATAAGGTTTTATCTTACAGTGTATTCAGAAGTTTGATATTGCTCTTTCTCCTTCAGAATCTAAGGGATATTCTTCCTGGTAGTAGTCTAAATATTATGTTTGAGGGTCTTAACATCACTGAAGTGACAGCATGTGTCGAATATGACTAGTGTTACCTCCATGGACTGACTTTCTCTATTTGAATATTTTCATTCACGCTCTGTCCATAAATGACAGTCATTAGGAAGGAATGGGACTAAGCAATCCTTGAAAATTTGTGTCATTTCTGATTCCTGAATTAACCAAATAAGTTTGTTTCTGTTGACTTAGTTGATGTCTTTAATTACAACATTAATTTCCTATAGCCAAAATGCTGTAAGTTTTTTGTATATTTCAAAATGTGCTTGTATGATATAAAATTCTAGAACTAGGGGGTATAGAAATGATCACCCAGCCAGTAAAGCATCTATGTGAGAGATGTCAGGTGTGGTGGCATGCACTTGTAATTCCAGTGCTAGGGGGACAGACAGAAAGTATCTACTCTAGTCTTCATATAAATATGCACATGTGTCTCCCATGTACATGCACCATACATGAACATATATATCCATTTGCCTCAAATTCCAGAAATAGTATGTTCCTAAAATAATTTCAGTTGATGAATTGAAAATTGATCATTTATCGACTTATACTAGACAGTCATAATTTGGTATGTGTTTCCTGTTAAATTAAGTGAATACACCAATAGGTAAGTCTCAAAAAGCTTTGGTTATTTTAGTTTCTTTCTCCAAAGGAGAAATAAGGCATAACACTGTTGATGCAAATAGCACCATTTGAAATGCACTGAGTTTTTCGTTTTCTCTTTGCTCAGTGAAATGTATGCTTGGTTGACCAAGATTCAGTGAAACCTCTCATTAGGGCACCACGGTTCATTAGGGCTTAAAGAGGCATCACTGAAGCTTGAATTGGCCATGCTGTGATCACTGGCCTCTTTGAGTGGCAATCAAGCAACATTATGTTGTGTGCTTTACTTCTACAGTGGTTTTTAATGCCTTGGTGTTTCTTTTAATATTAATGATTTAGCTGTGTGCTATATAAAATGTCCACAGGATTTTTAGAGATGGCATCTTTCTGCTTGTAAGTGGAGATTTAAAAGTCAGATTCTTGTTAAAAAAAAAAAAAAGAAAGAAAGATTCAAATACCCAATTAGAATATGATGCTGAATTTATTATTCTTTCACTATAAGAAGTGTGTTAGGGCCGGGCGGTGGTGGCGCACGCCTTTAATCCAGCACTTGGGAGGCAGAGGCAGGCGGATTTCTGAGTTCGAGGCCAGCCTGGTCTACCGAGCGAGTTCCAGGACAGCCCGGACTACACAGAGAAACCCTGTCTCGAAAAACCAAAAAAAAAAAAAAAAAAAAAAAAAAGAAGTGTGTTAGGTTAGTATTGGTATTCACAAAGCACTCAAAAAATCAATAAGTAATCTAGATGTTGGTTTACTGAATGTCCAACATGAAGATTGAGAGATATCATATTCAAAATGTAACAATTTAGTTATGGCCAAATTGAAGTAGGATAGAGTTAATAGTCAGGGAATTGCTAGGCAGATGTCTGTCACAGCTGGATCCACAAGGGAAAAGCCTGTTTCTACCTACATGTTTGTACTGAGTCGTAGAGAAACAATAATTTACTATATTTGGACCAGTTGAAGGTAATTCCTATATCCCAAAAAGCTCAGAAGATCTACTTGCCTATGCTTTGCTAGCTAGATAAAAACATACCCTAATAAATAGTCAATTTATTCTTTAGAACTATACTTTTCAAAGTAATTTAGACTAGCTGATTGATGGTTATTCATAAAAGGTTCTTTAATCTCTGCTTACATACAACTGAATTTCAGGGTTGGTCATTCCAGCTGCCGGTTTTGCTGTGGCTGGTGGCTGTGAATGAGACTTTCCCCAGGTAGCCTGCCTCCTTGCTCAGACTGCCTCCCACTGTGTTTGAAGCCTCACTGTATTCCTCTCTGTTCCACTTCCTGCTGTGTTTTCTCACATGGAGGACCTGGTCACTCTTGTTACCGCAGCACCTACCACAAGACATAAGAGATATGCACCCACATTTTTTTTTTGTAGTTGAATAAGTTCATCACTCTGGATTCCTACTGTGTGGCAAGGTGCGGATAGAAACACTTCTACACCTGTTTTATGAATAAATGTATATGTGCCTGGGAGAATTTGCTTTTGACTAGAGGATATTTATAGTTTTATAGACAAGATTGCCATGAGACATCGTCATAGACTGATAAAATGTTTAGAGAAAAAAGTTTTTATCTTCTGATATCCTTTTGAAATATCCACACAAGGGTTGGTAGGAAATCTAAATGAGACCACTAGTGGCTCCTGAGGGAAACCTGAACTTATCTCCATTGATTAGGTTGGAGTCGAGATCACAGGACTATAGGGAAATAAGAGACTTTTTTGTCTGTAAACAAAGCTCATGATTTTGTTTGAGATTTTTGTCCAGTGTCTGAGGAAAGGAATGAAGTCCTATGTCACATATGTTCAGTCCCTAAGTCTGAGCCATTGCTATTCTATTAGAAAATATCTTTATGGAAAGGAATATTAACTCCATGTTGGCAAACTAAGGCAAAAGTTCATTGTATTGAATTTCTGTCTTCTCAGCCAGTGAGGGGCTTCTGTCTGACAACAATGATAGATTCCCTTCCTTTGCACATCCAGATGATTCTCCTCCCTTTTGTATCCTGTCTTCTCTGTCTCTGCTCATCATGACACATATTTAACTCAGTGTCAACAAGCTGAGATTCTACATTTTGTACTTTGGATTCCTCCATAGAGCAGAGCCTATGAAGCTCTGGCCTATGAGACGAGGACTTGTGTGCAAGGTTAGGTGGCAGGAGATTTCAGAAAGTAAAGTGAAGAAGGCTGGATAGTGAGCCAAACAATAAGGTCAAACCCAAGAAAGGGTGAGTTGTTCAATGGGCTGCCACTATGGATAACTGCTATGGACCCTCTAAGCCATCATATAGAAAACATCCGTAATAGAGGTCTTTCGAATAGCAGTGCCTACTTGAAATGTCAATGATGGTAGAAATTTGCTGGATATTCAATACCATAAACATGGCCAGTATGGCTAAGGAATATAGATGCTAATTTAAGTTAAGCACAAGTAGTAAATAAGAACTTGATGGGGTTACACAGCTCAGAAGCTGAGACACGTTTTTGAACCACCTGTCTTACACATCAAGACCTAAGGGATGGAGAATGGGAACCCATTTATTCTTCCCATCTTCCTTCCAAAGAGGAGGAGGAGATGGCTGCTGTAGCTTGGGAAAAATGCCTGAGAAGGAAAACGTGAGAGAGGCCAGCTCTTAGAAGGCAACACTGCCTTGATGTGAGGAGATCATCCCCTAAAGCAAGAAGAAAACAGACATGTTGAGGCAATCCTTGAGAGGCACAGAGTACCTGTGACAGCCCGCTGTTAGAGACGAACAAGCACCAACTCCATACGTTCACATCTGTTTTGATCAGTCTCAAGTATCAAAGTTCATGTCAGAAGAGATTTAATTATAGCAATAATTCTGGAGTTCAAAGTTAACGCGTCAAAACTTCTAATGTTTTTTTAATAGTCCTTTTTCTTGTGGAAAAGAAATGTAGTCATTTTGACTTTTAAACCACACATGAGGATATACTGGCTTTATTAGAAACAGTATTTCACTCTGTTTTTAATCATGTTTTGAAATGCAAGTAGAAAACACTTTCTGCTTCATATGCTTATTTCATAGATGTGAACTTGAATCGAGTTTCAACGACAACAAAGAGGAGTTCGAGTTGTCACTGAGAAGTGCATTGCAAACTGCATGGTATAAATTAAAATAGTACATATGGCGATTCAAACTGATAAATGGGGCTTCGTTTTTGGAACGTTTGATTTTAAACAGTTCTTTAAATATCTAAAATAAAAACCTCAAATCTTCTCAGAAAATCCTTGTCCTAAATACATCTCTCCAATTCTAAAGATTAACAGGGCTCTTTGTGTATACTATAAACAAAGCTGTATAACATATTGAAGTATTACTGCACAAATATGAAATCATGAAATTTACTCCTTTTGTATTTCTGTAAAATGACTATTTAAAGGTTAGAAAGAAAGACCAATTTTGCATTTAAATGGAAGAAATGCCAATTTATAACCTTTTTCTTTGCTGGGAATATGCTTTTTTTTTTTTTGGATGTAAGAGTTGAGCTTCAGATAAAATACTAGAATGGAAGTAAATTGATTTCTAAAACTGTTTTGTTCAACCAACATTTCAGAATATTGTTTTCATCCTTTGATTGTGCCCCATTGTAAGTAACTTCAAGTCGTCTTTGGTACTTAGTACATGGTAGTAGCTGATGACTCTTAGGGGATGAGTCAGAGGTGTCTGTAACCTCAAACCTCATGGACATGAAAAATTAAGGTAGAAAAACTTGAGCTATGTGTACTGTGGGTATCACAGATTGAGTAATTCTTCATCCTGTGTATGGTCCTGCATTCATGTAAGTTTTTTAGGAAGATACCTCAATATATTAAGGAATGTTTATAATTACAAAATCTACATTAGGTAATAGTCTGTGTCTATCTCTGTCTTCCCAGAACCACTGGTTAAAATAACTTTATTATTCTCTCTATCCAGTTGTGTTAAAAATTAGAGTAATAGCCAATAGTAATTCAAAACATGTCTTATATTATGCATCCCTGTGCACTGAGCAGTTATATACTCATGAAAACAGGTATAAATGCATATTTAAAAAGTAGGAAATGATTCATGAAAGCTGTCATTCTCTTCAGTACCATGTAATCAGCTAATTAGAACATTACCTTTTTGATTTGTGCGTGTACATGCCTCAGTAATAGCCATTTTGCCTAAACTATATCAGATCTTTGGTATGCTGATTTTTCTTGTTGTCACTTTAAAAATTATTGCCTATTAGACACTTAGAGAACAGGTCTCAAAAATGCCAGAAAATTCTATTTAGAGAAGTTCAATAATTCCAGTAAGGTAGACTCCTGAAGACATAGATATGAAACAAGTGCATTTTCATGAATGAATTAAACAAATGGAATGAGTTATTACTGAGTTCATATTGAGTATAAGATATCCTTTCAGGTATAGTCAGTAAGGTCTAACTGAGGCTGACCAATTGAAGTACTCTTTCTATGGTAGGCTGACATTGGCAGACATTATTGTCCTTAATAGTTGTGAAATTCAGATGAAAGTTGGCACATTTAATCCTTGCTATGATAAGGAACAATTTTCTTGAATTCAGGCTCTAAAAGTCCACCGTAAGGGAAGGCAAGAACAGAAAAAGTTTCCCCGAGGATAGTCTAGGAAATAATTCAGGTTGATTTCCTTGATTACAGGTGTCTGAGGTCAATGTGAGAGTAAATGAATTTGTTCACTCACCAGATACTAGAATATACGCTTAGATTTTTTTTCTAAACCTACATTATTTAGAGTTCTTGAATGCTTCAACCTCCCTTCCAGCCCACCAACTAGAAGTTGGGGAGAAAGGTGGTTAATAGGACAAAGCAGTTATAAACCTGTTTAAAAGTAGTTCTTTGGGGGTAATTCCAATCTTCAATGTCTGGATAACACCAGTTCAGTCCAACAGTAAACAAGAACGCCAATCAGTAGAGGAGTAATGATCCAGGAGAAGCTCATCCTTCTACAAGCTGAACTAATCACCAAAACTTTATCTCTAGAGTATGGTTTCCAGCCCTTTGTACTCCTCTGTTCATGCTTTTCAAGATGGCTATGAAGAGATAGGTATTGATGTCTTCTACAATTTTGCTGAAAAGTATGAAGAACCCACTGACAAAACGTAATGGCACACATTTCAATTAGAGTGTTTCAGATCTGTGGCATTTGAACTTTGCTGCTTCAAGTGATGGTTGAACATTTTCTGATTATTAACCAACATTAGATGATCAAGAAACAATTGTTGAAAGATAAAAGAAGGTAAGTTATATGAAAAAACACACATGTGATAAAAGCTTCATAAAATATTTGAAAATGAATAAGGAAATAGAAAGCTAAGATTAACACCAAATGCGTGGGGATTGGCCTGGAAAGTAAGCAATGAATTATTCATGTGTGTGTTTCTTCCCCTGATAATCTTAATTCTGAAGACTAAAGAGGAAGGAGTCTTTTATATTTACAATTAGAAAGATGTTACTAGATTGAAAATGTGAATTTTGTCTTTTCATGTACCTAGAATGAACTATGAAAAACATGACTCTAAAACCACAACCTTACCCTTGATATATGTAGATATGTCAAAAAGGTAGGAAATTTCACAGCAGTGAAACTATGCTAGATGTATTTAGGAACTTCTACTGAGGACACTTCAGCTGGGATTACTTGAAAATAAATACAACATAACATTTTATTATTCTTATTATTGAAGCAATATGAGTATGAATAGATAAGTAACAAAACCTTGATAAAATATTTCCTCCAAGTAGTTGCAGTTTTTTTTTTTTATTAATTCTGAGTTTGACATTAGGGGTACCTGGAAATATTTGGGCTTTTCCTCCCAATGTTACAAGTCTGAAATGACAATACGGGTCATGACAATGACCATATTTCATGGAATTGCCCACCTATCTCCAGAAAAATTAATCCCCCTTTCTCAGGTATCCAGTAAAACCACAATTTAGTATGGCAAATTATCATGCTTTCCATAAGAAACAAGATAGCCATGCTTTTAAGTGTATCGTATGACACCAGGAAATCTAATTTGATTAGTACTTTGCATATACTCAAATATTGTTTTCATCAGACGCACCCAGGGCTCTCTGGATAGGAGGGGAAGGTTACACTTTTCTGTTTGAGAAATTCTGTAGTGATAATACTGCTTAAAATAGCCTGCTAAGAAAAATATGTAGAAAACAGCACAACTAAGTAAATAAAGTTAAGCAAAAAAAAAAAAAAAAAAAAGGAATTTTCAAATAAGAATAACTCTCCCACTGAAATAAGAAAAAGAAAAGAAAACCCAGGCTACAAAAGTGCCACATTCTTAGTGCCTGTCAGTGGTAGAACACATAGTGGGGATAACCTAAGCAAGAGTTTAAAAGCATGTTCTACTCCTGCTGTGGTTTTGTTATGCAACAAATAGCTCATCAGAATTATGTGTTTTAAAATTAATCAATTAAAATATCTCTCACTCTCTCTTTATCTCTCTCTCCATCCCTCTATCCCTCTCCCTGCTCTGTGTGTGTATCTGATGTGAGTAAAATCTTTACCCATCTCTTTTGTCAGGAACCATTAAATTCAATACCCTGAGAATGTTGTAAATCAGTGTCTATAAAATTAAAATATGCTTGAAAGTCATAATTAATTGTGTAAAATTCTTTTACAAGACCAGACAATGATTCTACATTTTATGTTATATTAAAGATTGAGAAAATGTCATTTATGAAATCTAATAAGGCAGAACATTATTATGTTCATATTGAATGTTTGACTAATCAGAGTGGATTAAAGGTACCTTGTGGAATATGTTCTATTAGTTGACTAATTCTTGTCCTAATTATTAATGTTTGTTGGCAATTGTAATACCTTCAATAAATATCTATACAAAATAACTTCACAAACACTTCTTAATCATCACAGACAGAATATTGTTTGCTGTGTTAATAGCCTGAATATTATGTTTGTCTGTTTTAAGGAGCAGACTAGTGAATGGCAGAGCTGTCACCCTTGATAAAGCTGTTCAACATCTATGGAGTTTAAACATGATACGCTAAAGTGTGTGTGCTGTCCCTTATGAGCAGTAAGTGGTTTGCAAGATAAAAGAAAGAAAACCAGAAGTGAGGTTTCCATTACAAACTTGGATGGTGTGGATTAAATTCCCACCCTGCTCTTCCCCTCCCTCTCATTCCCAGAACCTCAGTGTCGCCAATGACATACAACCAAACAGGAGACATTAGAATCACATTTTTCACAGGGATTTGAAATGTCTTTGTGGTCATGGTCTGGCAGTAATTGAAGCCATATGCCTTGGGTCAGAAGAAAATCTATATTGAAACAGAAGAACCCATCTCTTGGCCCAATGACCTCAGGAGAGTTGAATTATCTTGGTGGATTTATCCTTGGCAGCAGTGATATGGGTTATCTGGGCAACAGCTTTCTCCATGCAACTCTAAATAGTGATGAGGAGAATCAGGAATTAGCCACAGAGAAGATGGTATCGGTGATAAGCAAATGGTGTGAGCAGCTATGTTGTTCTGTTGTCTAGCACCTGTTAGATGATCTGTTGTAGATTGATTTGTGATTATGCAGTCGGTTGGGTGTCCTAATACTTTAAAATAGAAGGTTGATGGAAGGAAAGGTCGCATGAAAGAGTTTGAGTTAAGTTGAACACTATAGACCTTGGACAACCAGCTTTTGTCTTAAGTTACACTGCCTTTGGAATGCCAGCATATAACACAAAGCAATATGATCTTTGTAATGGCTGCTGGCCCATCTCCAAGTGACACACACATGAGAGTTATGTAGACTGGGTCACTTGAGGTTTCTCATTTCCCATAAAATAATGTTCATCATTGACTGGGTGGAGGTCAGAATTGGTTCCTAAGTAAATTTTTTTCCTTCAGTCTCCTGTAGTCATGAGTGAATGTAGACAGAAACTGACTTACTTAATGGCACTGGCTGTTTAAAATCCTGCTGATGGATGCTTATGATGTGGCCAGAATTTTGATATAATTCATATTCCGAGGAGAAGAACTATTGTTGGTGTTATATTTTTTTTCTCTACTGTTGAATTTTGGTTATAGGCATATTCAATTTTTTCAAAATTTTTGATTAATATTTATCATAACTTCTCAATATTTTTCTCATGAATCTCCAAACTACTGCATATTGTTTCTTCTCTTTTTCTCATTCTGAAAGTAGTAATGAAGATGCTTTCTCTCATCCTCCCTTCCTGGTACTCATCCATTCCTGTCTCCATGGAGCTTATGATTTCAGAAATGTAGGATACAAAAATTCTCTTGGCCTGGGTATGGTAGACATGTCCTTTAATCCTTTCACTTGCAAAGAAGTTGCAGGAAAATCTCTGAGTTTGAGGCCAGCCTCTTCTACTATATAGTGAGTTCCCCAGACAGCCAGGGCCAAGAGTGAGACCCTGTCTTCAAACAAGCAGTTGACAGGACCCCCTTAAACAAACAAACAAACAAACAAATAAACAAAGCATGTCTTTTATTCTCTTCATTCCAATCTGTGCCCCAGGAAGAGTAAAGTTACCAACATTTAAACTTGCTCCTTCCTATTCTATTATGGTTTTCCTCTGTAGAAGCTTGTTAATTCATAACCATGGAGTCTTGAGGAAAATAATTTGTTTTCCTATGTGCTGGGTCTGCATTCATTGAAACAAATATTAATGTTTTCTCATTGTAGAGGCTGCCGTTGGCAGTTTCTTTCTAAGGAAGGTCATTTGGGGAGCTAGGGAGGCTCCCTTTCCCCCCTTAACTCTGTTCTTTTCTCATATCTGAGCTTATGTCACAAGATTCCTGTAGCATTTTATCATGATCTTGTGACGTTTCATTGTGAAGAATGAAGTGTAGTCTACAGTGTTCCAGGAGAGGGTAAGGGAAGTAAGCTGGAGTGCTTTGTCTTGATCACAAGTTCTGTAGTGATGCCTCACTCCCTTTCCTGCATGAACTTAGCATTTCTTTATATCAGTGAAAATATTTATAATCGTTAAATCAGAATAAAGAATTGCTTAAGTTTTCAAAATATTTGAAAAGTATTTTTAATTATGAACTTTATCTTTTTACCTATTTTCCTTTGATCAACAATAGATATTTCTATTAAAGTCTTTGTCATTGAGAGCTAGGGAGTTATCTCCATAAATAAAGTGCTTGCCATATAATTCTGACAGCTCGTATTTGGATGCCCAGCTTTTATCCACAGCAAGATGTCATGGAACATGCACGAGATCCTAGAGAAAGATGGCTCACAAAACTTCTGACCTCCATACATGTGCACACAGCTGCATGTACACATGTATACACATGAATATGTATACATATCTCTCTAAGTACTAAACTAATTATGAATATGGATAATGTAGATATAAATAAATGATTTCCATTCTGTAGGATAAATTTATCCTATAAATAAAATAATGAAGAAGAAAAATTAACAGATATTCCTCAGAGATACATTTTGATAACCAATTCCAAGTCTGTGATTGAAAAATTCCCTCATTGGCTTAGATTGAGTGAATGAACTAATTACTTTGTAATTTGTTCTGATGTTTCCACTGAAGAGCAAAGAGAAATGCTACTAACTTAACTTCTGAGAAAAAGACAAAGAAACATAATAGTCATCTAAAATATTTCTTCTATTTTCAATAATTTTGCTTGAGGTGATTGAAAACCATCTTTTAACAGGTTTAGTAGAAATGCCTCTCAAACCATCAAACTACTGAACAATGGGCTCCACTGAAATGGAAATTGCCCCCAAGATTCTTAGGCTTGGAAAAGGAAAAGCTTGCAGCCAGAGCCAACTTGCCTCTCAGAAAGAGCTTTCAAATAGTATTAACCACCTGTCATAGCACCTTACAGGGTGAGACTGAAGTCCAGACAAGGATGGGTCAATGGTGGGCAGGACCACAACTTAAGCAGGATTGCTTGGATCTGCATATTCTTGTCCCTATGTTTAAATTTCAACATCACTTCAGGACCTGAAGACCGACTGGGGAGGGTGCTGCAACAACTCTTTGTCCCTCTTCCCAGTATGGTCTCACTGAATAAAATCTCTGCTTTAAACTTTTAATTTGGTTCTTTTAATTGGTTTATTGTTGACAGGTTGGCTAGACCTGATGTAGGGTGTAGGTTGTAACCCCCAAATTAAGCAACAACCTGAGATTACCTTTAGTTGGTATATTTCAGAAAGAAAAAAAAAAGCCAATAAAGGTGGCTTTTGTCACATTTAATATGTGTGAATGACACTCTAATGCAGTTTTCTTAGGTGAGCAGATAGAAGTATCCTGGTGTTCTACTAGATTTAAGCTTTAGCATCCTTCATCAAGGCAGTTATTGTGGTTCAGTTTTGTAAATGAAAGCTGAAATGACGTGATTATAAGCAAACTTGAGTTTTGCCTTATTACTTGCCGTTTATATGGTAGTAACGCACCATGAAAGAAATTGCAACTTCCCACTAATGTAGTTACACTCTAAGATGCTTTCATTAAGATTGATATTCTTGAAGTATCTGTATCTTGTGTGGGGTGTTAGACATAGAAAGCAGACTTAGTAAATAGTGACCATGTTAGCCTACACATACCCTACTGACGTTATTATGATATTCTTTGGTTTTTGTTGGAAGTACATTTCCTATAATCCTTCAGGAACAGTAATTTTTGACCTTTGGTATTTCACAGAAATTCTCATATTCAGATATTTTCCTAAAATTACATCCTAGAGTTTTTTTTTTTTTTAAAATCTTTATTATGAGATTGTTTTCTTCTCTGTTTATAGGCAGTTGGGAAAGAATGAAATGTATGTCAATCTGCTTTTTGATGCATTAGTACTAAGGCAGACACAAATAGCTCTACAGAAGATTCTGATGAATAGACTGTTAGAATCAAAGCACATATTTGTCTGCAATTAAAGTATAACATGACACCCTAGAATTATTGAGACATTTTCAAGCCGTTTGGCTCTCCACATTAATCTCCAGATTTAGTTTGGGTATTTTTCACTGAGATGAAGGGCATCATTATGACTTGGAAAGCCACTGAAATCTCCTCAGTTTACCAATGGGACTTTTAAGGACAGCTAGGTGTGCTATCATTCTCCCTATATTGAGTGCCCAGATCATCATACACCTATAAGAAAAACCAAAACAAACAAAATAGAAAACACTAGGAAAGCATAGCAAATCTATTCAACCAAGTTGTACAGGACACAGGAGTCATAAAAGATATAAGCAAAATTGTTTTACCGCTTAAGTTGGAGAAACTCCCATAGAAATGTGATTGGACAAATATCTAGTTTTCCTGTGATCCCTTCTGGCATGTGTCTTATGATCTACTGACACACAAGGTAGGAGAGATAAATTATTTATGACCCGTTACCTGGCAGACAAAAGGGACAGGAGGCAGCAGGTCAGAGAGACCTGAGGCTATTCCAGGAGTGCCATTCTTTAAGGAATTTCCTGAGCCAAACCAGACTCAGGGGTCATCTCCAGGAGACATGTCAGCTGAGAAGTTGGCTTGTACTACCCATCTTCATAAGAATGTACTTATAAGACATAATTTTTGATATTTTTGAAGATGAGAGTTTATGACCTTCCTCTTTATTTGTGCTATTAATATAAATCATGACCTTTATCATTTTAAATCATAGCTGTAAATCTTGTTTTAGTCTCCTGCTCTGCTATACCAGTTATGTTACCTTCTATGAATCTCAACTTGGATGTCATAACTTAATTTTTCTAAATAGTCACTTGATAATCTCATTTGATGTTCATAGATTTTTTTTTTAATACCTGGACAGTATAAAGTCTAAGCACTTACCATTATAATTGAGGCTGGGAAATCAAACAATTGTATAATTTAAGGGACTTTGATGAAACATTAAAAGTGTCTTTCTGTGTTTGTTTTTCTCATCCTTATGAATCTGTATTAGTTTATAATATGCATAGAGGAATATAATTGATTTAAAAAGTACTAGCAGTTGTCTCAGAACATCTTTTAGTAAGAGAATACATACACATATCAGAACTGCAGATGGCTGATGTGCATTAATTTTTCCTTCCTTCTTATTTTTTTCATTGGATATTTAATACAGGTAGTCAGCTCTGTCCTATTAGAGAATCCAGACCTAAACATGGATACATTAAGTATGCTATAGACATTGATATTTTTTGACCATTTCCTTACCATGATGGCAACTTGTGAGTTTTGTACTGTGATCATGTTTTAGACATAATGAGGCCGTTTCTTACTTCTTTCCAGTCCTATTCCTTTGCTTTCACATCCTTAAACCTCTTTGTCCCTTCTCCATGTGTGGTGGTTTCTCTAAAAGTCTTAACTTTGGACCGTGTTTTGGTGTTTAAACTTGCCAATGATTTTGTATTCCCTAAGCATCCTATAGCACTTGGTACATTTAATTTAATACTTCTGTTACTGTCATTTCCACCACCATAGACTGGAAACCAATTTAGTTTGTGCCTTTTCTACTTCCTCCATCACATTTCCATCTGATGGTTAATTCTGAGACTCCTATGACCTTCTTGTAATGCTTTAACCACATAGATTGAGTTATTCTTTTGATCAGAGCTAAAAGTACCATTGCTTGTTATGCCTGAGCCATTAAGCCTTCTACGCTATCTTTATAATACACTGACTTACTTTTCTTTAAAATATTAGCAGTGTTGGAGGCAAAATATTGAGGAAATTTATGTAAAAAGATGCCTTTCCAGACACTAAGCATCCCGGACACCTTTTGTCTTTGTCTTAAACTGAGATAGATTCTCTCAGAGAGAAAGGAAAACCAACAATCTGGCAAGTTTGCTTTTATAGTTCTTGTAAAGTAAATCCCTGAAACCTACTGGCCAAATGTGAATCCCTTCTGAAATTTCAGCAGGAGCAGTAAAGCCTTCCATAGATACTTTAAGTGACCTCTGCCTTCACCCATTCCATGCTGTGACTGTTTGTGTTCTCCCCATTCTTATGACCTAATCACATTGACTATTCTCCATTCCTAGATAAAGACTATCTCTTCCCTTTGTCCATGTCCAATAGGATTCCTAACCAAAATCAACCAGTTGAAATACCAACTCTCCTTGAATACCCACTTATACATACATGAGCAAGTCCTGCTCAACAGCCCACAAAATAGGAACTTCTTTCTTGCTGTGGTTTGAAGCTCTATTATCAGATTATGTTTTATTATATAAAAATATTTTATAATGTCCAAAGTGAAAATTTATATGTTGATGGTATGTTCTTTCTTGACATTTCCTTTCTTCCTTCTTTTCTCCCTTCTTTCCTCCCTTCTCTCTTTCCTTTCTTCTCCTTCCTTCCTTCCTTCCTTCCTTCCTTCCTTCCTTCCCTTCCTTCCTTCTCATCTCTCCTGCCCACCCTCACTTTCTTTTTCTCTTTCTTTCTCTTTCTCTCTCTCTCTTTCTTTCTTTTCTTTCTATCCTCCCTCCCTCCCTCCCTCCCTCCCTCCTCCCTCCCTCCCTCCTCTTCCTTCCTTCCTTCCTTCCTTCCTTCCTCTCTTCCTTTCTTTCTTTTCATTTTTTTTTGTGACCCAAAGTATTGTTCTTTGCCCAAACCAACCTTGAACACTCAGCCCTATGATTATGGACATGCGGTCCAAGCCTGACTACTCTATCAAATTTAATTTAGTGTACTTGTAACAGCCTAGTTATCATGATTGTAACATTTCAGAGGCATAAGTGTATTTCTAGAAGGGATTATATCATGGAATGAGATGTTTCCCTGTGATGGGTTCTTCTGATGGAATTTTTAACGTAGACTTGCTGAGTGTTCCTCCGTCAGTGAAGGCACAGTGTATCACTCTGTGCCTCCTTTGAGGTATATTCTTATTTAGTGTCCACTTTCTTACAAGCAGCTATTTAAAATAAAAAAAAAGAAAAGAAAAGACTTGATTATATGCTTAGTCAAGAGATTTCTTTTGCAGTTCTAAGGAATATCTCTAGCAAACCCAATTACTCTCCCAGCAATGCACTTCAAAGGAGAGAAGAGTGCATCTCTTGTACAGAATTCCTGGATATGTTTGATCATTAGTCTGGATGAGTAGCTTGACTTGAGGCTATTTACTCAGCAGGCATAGAAACTACAACAGTACTTCAACTAAGAGGTATGTCCATGCCTTCCCAAGCAGAGTTTAATTCACTCTGTCAGAGATGGTATGGAGGCTTGCTATGGAAATGAGTAAGACTTGGCTGACTTTTGTTCCTTTCCCCCAGATGTCATTTTTCAGGAATAGTAGTATCAGAGACACTTGGCACAGAGTAATTGACTGAGAACCCGCAATTTTTTAGCAATACTTGGCATGGAAACAGTTTTTGTTTCACTGAACAGAAGCCAAACAGAAAGGGGAAAGTTGATATAAAGAAATGTCTTAGAGCTGATGTTTCTTTTACCTTGGGTATGCTATAAGATGTTTTTGGTATAGTTAAAAAATATAGTATAATTTTTAATAGGCCTACAAGTATAAATATTTGGTAAAAAAATATCAATTTAAGATAAAAGAGGTGTTGGTCTGTGGCTATAGGGCCATGGTAGAGCCCTGGTCTAACATGTAAGATACTTGGTTCAGTCACCAGAACAACACACACACAAATTTATGGGCCTCAGCATTTTAGAAAAACTTTAATATATCTTCATAATTTAAACTAGACTTTATACTTTCCCAGAGTAGGTATGGGACATTTGCCTAAGACCTTCCAGTTTTTAATTTCCCAGTACCTTCGTATTTAATTGGATTTCATTTTAGTTTTAAAAGGTGTATTGTGATTTAACTATTCTTCAAGTAAAATAATGAACAGTAACAATTAAAATATCCCAAGCTTGAAATTTTCTTTTAGGTTTTATGAAAATAATGCACTATTTTTTTTAATAGAAAATAGGTGTGCCACCCTAGATTGCATAAATACACAGTGTCTATTTATAACCATTGCTGAAAGAAATAACTACTTTCATTACTGCAAAAGAAAAATTTGAAAAGCAATAGTAAATCTTTCAACTTTTATTGGTTACTTTGAAAACAGAATAAAATTATTTCTGTAACATTAATTTTGAAAAGTTAATTCCCATATTCTAATGGGAAGTGTAATGAGTTTTTCTCACAGTGAACTCTAATGAGTTTATGAATGTGCTGCCATATTTAAGGTAGAGGCTATGCAAATTGGACGGGTGTTTATTTATGCATGTCTTTCATTGGGGAATATATTTAGAGACCATAAGCTTGCTGGAGAATTTGTTACAGGGAAGAAAATGTATGAAGAAGTTTCCTTGTCCCAGGAGTGGAATTAAGGTAAAATTAACAAGGAATCGAAGTTATCTTTGATCGTGATTTTCATTCCATTTTTATTCACACTGAGGAAGTGTTGCCTGTGTTTTTTTTGTTTTTTGTTTTGTTTTTTTGATGTTCAGCAGAGCAGTACAATGCAATACACAGAAGCATAATGTTGAATTTTCATAATAATGTTTGTGATGCAGATGAGGCACACTTCAAACGTAGCTTGATTAGCATTTCTTGGAAGATGACACTCCCCCTTTCTAAAAAAAAATTGTTCATTAGTTTTATCGGTGGATTACATATCCAGATTTCAAATTTGAAGTGCATAGTTTTTGCTTATAATTATAATGTGAATTTAAATAGTTTGAGATTATGCATTTAAAACAATTCTTCTGTCACTGAATTATGCTCTGAATTAATGAGCTCTTTGCACCTTAGAGCCCTTTGCTTTGAAATTCTGTCTGCTTTAAAGTGAACTCCAACCATTTCAGGCCAGCAGCTTGCAGAAGGTTGCAGGATTAATGAGCTGCAGGGGCTCTGTGGTTCTTACAGAAGCATATATCATTGGATTCATTCCCTGGGAGCATCCTTCTTGTGCAGTCTTACATGGTAGCTGAGTGTGGAAAGGAGGGTATTTGAGCAAATCATTTGGTAATTGCTAGTGAGAGAATTCTTCCATCCCACAAGATGCACAAGACTGACGCCTTTACCTTCTCTAGCTGGAGTGAAATTAAAATTGATGGGAATTTTAGTAAAACTACTAATGTATGTGAAACACTGCTCCATTATGGCTTGTTAAGAGGCTCTTTGTTTTTATTCTATTTAATGAACTTTCCAAGAGTTGATGAAGATCCTATAGGCACATTCCCAAATAAACTTAGCTCATATATTCCTTTTATAGTAGTATGTGTTCATTGCAGACATAGTGGTTTATGTCATTTTCATGTATGTTCAAAAGTACTTTGGTCATATTCATTCTCCTATTACCTTCTTTTGCCCTCACACTGCTGCTCTTCATCTCTGGGAATAGTTACACCTATACTTTCATTTCATGTCCATACTATCAACTATGGCAGCATATTTATAAAATCTGAACTACCTACTGCATTGTCTTATCAGAATGACTAGCATTTCTCTCTTTCTCCTTCTGAACCTGTAGATTGGAAAGAGTAATATAGAAAAGAAAGGTTTTCTCTTCATAGTTTAGACTCATATAACTTCTGCTGTAAAATATTTACTAATTATATAGGTCTCAAAGGCAAAATCAAGTCTTTATCACTGGGGTGACTTTATGTACTTGAGATTGCTACATCCCATTAGTAATGACTACTTTGGTCAAGGATGGAAAATTCAATGGTAATCATGCAGATATCTTTTATTCTGTTAGGATAGCATTCAAATTAATCACATTGTGATGTCCTTGTTGAAACTCTGTCTTGATAATTATTACTCTTACATTTAAAAGAAGGAATAGGAAGTATCAGACAAAAACAAATAAACAAACAAACAAAAACCAACATCTTTTCAATAAAAACAAGCTCCTGACCATTCCTTTCCATTCCTCTAGTATTAGTCATCATAGCTAATGGGGCTGTAAGACATCCAAGGCTGATGAGCCCTCCTGTACAGAAAATCCACTTCTCTCATGAAAACATTGGTTCTTTCCAACAGGCCTTTTCAAAGATCAAAGATCAGTCAATGTCTGTTATTTCTAGATTATATTTCAAAGGTTTTATAATGATTGAATGAAATACCATTAAAATGTGGTGTTAAAAAAAATGAACCACAGACAGCCATGGTTTATTACAGTGCTTTCTAGTTCACCTAGGACATGGAAGTTCAACTTGTAATTCATTATGTCAAAAGGCAAGAGCATGAAGATAAGACAGGAAGATGAGCATCTGTCTTCTGCCCTTAGTAGTTAGATGATTTGAAGTTCTGTGACAGTGCAAAAACCCAGACTAATAAAGTATGAAGTATACTAAGGAATAGTCATAAATTGTTACAAATAGATTATGAATGGAAAAATGCAAATGAGCTGATGTGTCAGAGGAAACTGTACTCATTTAGTCATAGGGAACATCAACTGCGCAAGTTTCACCAGAAGTGTACACAGATTTCTTTCAGGAGAAGTCACTCAGCACTCAGCTGACTCCAAATCCTGGAGGTTTCTTTGTCATTGGGCTATCAAGAATGTATTAATTAGGGTGTTTTCTTTGGCACCCAGATGCAACTGTAGGCGTTGACCAGGTCACTCCATGATGAAAAAGAGATAAAACAATTCAGGAAATCCCAAACAGATGTGCAAATTTTAGATTATTCTGGTCTTATATTGAAACAAAACTTAAAAATTATGTCATAAGATGAGCTTATCTTATCTTGAAGAGTGTATCGTCTTAGTTGGAGTTAGGTCTTAAGCATGGGTAGAGATATCTCATTAGTAAGAATAGAGGACAGTGGATTGATAAATTATAACATGTGAAGAAAGTATCAGTATGTAAGGGCCACCAAGATGGAAAACATGTTTAAGAAATTAAAAGCAACTATGCTTCATCAAAATGCTTTAGTTTTGCAGGAAGGTGAGTAGAGGAAGGGATTTGCCAGAGTTTGTGATGGTTGTGTGTGTGTGTGTGTGTGTGTCCCACAACAATAGAGTGTTTCACTTCGTTAATGAATGCTGACATTTTTAATCTTAGAGCATCTTAAACATTCTTATTTCATTCTCTGAAGGAGAATGAAATAAAACTCTACTGGAATATGGACACCAAGTAACAGATTAACCTTTGCCTTGAATTTGTAGACCCCAAGGAGATAGGATTATTGTACTTGCTAATGAACTTTAGTCTCTATCACAAAACAATTAGGATGGACTATACATATGTTGTGAAGGACTAGAGTCTCACAAACAACTTGGAGATTGGCCAGATACAGTTTAATCTCCTCTTCTGCCAGTTACAGATAGGCTCACAAGGGATTAATCGATACTCATACATGATTTCCAAAGAGGAAAAAATTATATCTTTGCATCAGCAACACTAGGGTTAATTTAATTTAACAAATATTTATTCATAATGTTCAAATGTAAAACACAATATAAAAATATTTTCCTTCAATAGGTTGGCTTAGTGATCTTTTAACATAGAAATCAAACCACATGCCTCCCTTGGAAATTAGCAAAGACCCAACAACAAAACATTTCATAGAGAAGGTGACATGAAACTGGCCTTTCAAACAGTTCCTCTCAAAAGTAGAGCAAGTAGAAAGTTGTGAGTCGTAGGAGGAAGAAGAGGAGGAGAAAGAGAAGGAAGAGAAGCAGGAAGAGTAAGAGGAAGAAGCCAAACCTGCCGGAAAGCCAGGGAAGGAACAGTTTGGGCATTGTGAGGTTCTCTGGAAGAATATGGTACCACAGAAACCAAGGTACATTACTTTTTTACACTCAAGAGCTGAAGCACCAGAGCATTTCAGCATCAAGGGGAAAGATGCATGAGTGTAAAATGTCTCCGAGAACTTCCTGGACCTAAGGGTCATCAGTAGCTGGGGAAAACTCTAGCATAGTGATAAGTTACAAAGCTTAGAATAAAACTGGCATCCAATGTGGAGTGATAGGAAAGACATGACAATTGGAATTTATCCTTAAGGCCTGTTGGAAAGAACCAATGTTTTCATGAGGAACTAAAACTTACCCATCGTTTAGGACAAATTCTGCCTCCTTCTCTCCTTCCTTCTATCCTCCCTCCCTCCCTCCCTCCCCACCCCCATCTCTCTCTCAAGTTTTCTGAATCATGTTTTATATTTTATGTATATTTTCTCTTTTTAAAACTATTATTATTACTTCTGTACAATCACACACACATACACACACAAACCTGCTGAGTTTTAGTGTTGCTCATATGTACACAATTTCTAGGTTGATCAGTTTCTATTGATGTGTCCTCTTAAGAAAAAGATAAACTCACACATATAATCAGGTAAAAAATGTCATTTAACTGTGATCTGTTCTCCATGGTGATAGAACTTTTAGGAATCAGTGATAGCTGAAATGTTTCTTTCCACTTTATAACTTTTTATTAACTATGACATGTGCTCCGTGAGCATCACAGTTAACAATGGGAAAGTTGCTTTAGGCTTCTTTGCCAGTAAACTACAGACTTTAGGCTTTTGAATTTCCTGGTGCAGTAACTAATCTTTAGAACTGATTAGCATTCATTAGTTAGTTATAACTCTCTCATTTTTGCTAATTAAAAAAATTACCACGTTGAACAAATTACAGGGATCCCATCCCATCCCTCAGAAAGGGATCAGCAGCAAGGTATCTGAGGAGACTGAAAGCTTAAGCAGCAGTTGTTCATGTTAAATTCCCCTCGGGTCTGAGATCATCAGACTTTCCCACTGAAGCTTCCCATGCAGCATTGCCTCCGTTGTCCAGTAGAATGAGTATAACCTTTCATTCTACATGCAGTGGATCAGACTTGTAGTGACCAGCTGAATTACTTTAACATTAAGCCTTGCCAATTCTTATCTCTTGATTTGATCTGGTACACAATAGCTTTTTGTAAGATTGTTACATTGCATCTTCATGTTTATTACAAGTTTTGCTTTATTATCAGTAGCTTAAGAAGCAACTAGTGTCTCAAATAAGACCAAGAAAATATTTCCAATGATTGGTCGTAATCATCAAAAATCACTAAGATGACATGTAGTTGACTCTAAACACACTATGGATAAGCAACCATCTTGTGTGGTATATCTTTACATCTTAAAATATTATTTCTAAATCTTAAAAATGCAGCTAGTTACCTAGCAATAAATTTCAAAATAGATTTGGGTCCCACTACATCTCATGTGGCTTTTGGTTAAATTAACTAGGATCCTTCTCATTGAACAAACACATGTTCTTCCATTGTGGGTGCCAGAGCTCCCCAAGCCCACTGTCTTGACCTCTTCCCTCTATGTACACAAATTCAGAAACCTGATCATGTCATCTTTGATAAAATTTAATTTGGATTTCTCCTTAGTAATGCTGTCTGGTGGCAGCTAAGTGGAATTTAATTTAAGAACATAGACAACTTAATAGAGCTTAATTGTCTGATTTGAGTTAGTAAAATTTGGCAGAAAGTCTAGACATTGTATGATAAACCTATCTTTGACTAGGATAAAGCCTTTGTAAAACAGAGTCCCTCATTCAGAAAAGAAGAGAAAAATCCCATTGTAAAAGCTGTCTGTGTGTTTAGTTAGGATTCTAAGTACACCAATATGTCATTTGGTATTTGTACCCGCAGTATAAATTGTGGTAATTCTCATTTTTCCTATCACAACCATAAAACCAAAGTGTCAGTTAGTAGGCATTCCATTTGTTAGAAGATAATTTAGATTGGCTAGCTATTTTCTTCAATTTGGTTTTTTGGCAAGTGATTGTCAACCTTTATTGTGTATGTGAATGATTCCATGATTGTATGAAAGTACCCATCATGATTCTATGGGTTTAGGGCAGAGCTAAGATTTTCTCCTGCTTATAAGCTCCTCAGCAGTGCGTGCTACTGGTCTCAGGATTACGCCTTGAGATCAAGGTCCTAGACCTAGGGAAGAGAACAGTTGATTTGTCCTGTACTGTCATCACTATGGTGTTCCTGATAATAATATTTAAGTAATAATACCGCTCAGGTGTAGAGTACATTCTTATATTTTCCTTACATTAATTGGATACTTTGGCATATAATGATATATGTTTCATCTTGTCTCACCCGTCAACCTTTGGAAAGCCGGTAACTTTAGAAAAGTATCCTATTCCTGTGTACTAAGAACAAAGGTGACACAGTTTTGTCTTTCCACAGAACATACTCCTCATTCAAGTTCACTCTTCTGACTCCTTCTTCTAACCCTCACTACATCTGCCTCACTTGTCCTGTGAACTGCTGTCCCTATTTTCCTTTTATTTCCTCTAAGACTCTTATTGCCCTGTACTCTTACTGATTTCAATCTTGAATTCAGATCCATCCCCTAACTGAGAGTTACTCCCAGCTCTGCCCTTTATGAAGTCTTCCTAAAGACTCACTGATGCTCTCAAAGCTCTGAATGACCTGGTCACTCATCTTCGAATAGAGCTGAGCAGGTTTCCCACAGTTGTTAGAACTGTACCAGTGTATACCAGATCATCATTCTAATGCTGGAGCATGTTAACTCTCAACGTATGTTTCCTCCAAGCCTGTAATTCTCAGCCTTCCTAATGCTTTGGCCCTTTAATACAGTTCCTCAGGTTGTAGTGATCCACAACCATAATTTCATTCCTTCTTCATACCTGTAATTTTGCTATTGTTACGAATCATAATGTAAATATTTGTGTTTTCTGACTGTCTTAGGTGACCTCTGTGATAGGGTCCCTTTTCCTAAATGACTCTAGCTTGTGTCACTTTGACATAAAATTATCCAGAACATTAGGTAAAGGAATTGGGAATCTTGTGATCTTAGAATGCTACAACCTGGGTAACAGCATTCAAATATTATTCCCCTTTCCCATCCATCCTCCCGCTGCTTCTCTGAGGGTGCTCACCCACCCACCCACTCCCACCACCCCACCCTGGCATTCCCCTACACTGGGACATCAAGCCTTCCTAAGACCAAGGGCCTTTCCTCCCACTGATGTCTGAAAAGGCCATCCTCTGCTACATATGTGGTTGGAGCCATGGATCCCTCCATGTGTACTCTTTGGTTGGTGGTTTAGTCCCTGGGACCTCTCGGGGAAGGGGCGTCTGGCAGTTTGATATTGTTGTTCTTTTTATGGGTTGCAAACCCCTTCAGCTCCTTCATTCCTTTCTCTAAGTCCTCCATTGGGGACCTCATGTTCAGTCCAATGGTTAGTTCTGTCTTTCTATACTAAACTGTCTATTTATCAGTGGAAACTGATTGAGAATTTGGGATTTAACATTTCAGCACAGTGTTCTGGAGACCATGCTGGAGTGAAACCTTGCTTTCCATTCAGCAATAGTCATGCCTTAGATATATTTGTAAGTCTTTCTAAGCCTTAATTTACTTATCTGTAAAACATGATGATAATAGTTAACATTAAAAATGTTGTGAGGACTAGGTTAATAAATAGAAAGTTTTCATTTAGAGGAAGGTTAAGATTTAATTATTAACAAAGAAATATTCAAGAAAGGGTCATATAATTAAATAATTACAGAAAATTAATGCTCCTGTATAGTAGTATTTAAATGACCTACTGTACCTAGCAAATAGGAAATATTTTATAAGTGTTAATTATTATAATAACTATGATTAGAGCTGTGGGTTTAAGGAAAACCAGGGGATGAATCTTTAGATGTGCTTTAATTAGTATAAATACTTAAAAAGTGTCTAAGTATGTGTGCTGGATTAGCGCTAGTTATTGTTGGTGTTATTGTTAATCATGCCAGTGGACCTCTGCAGTGTTTACTGGGAGAACACTCAAAAGGTATAAAGGCAATATTGCTGATTACCTGTTATCTTGGAGAGTAACTGTTAGAGATTATTTTAGGGGTAGTAATTTTCCAACATATATTATCTCTCTAAACCACTAATGGCTTCATTCATACTGTTTAGGTATTTTTATGGACAGAGGTTTTTTTCTTCTGTTTATAACCCTATTTCAAATATTCTAGGCTCTTCTGTTTTTTCCACTGCATAGTATCAGTGATCCTTTACTTACAAGTTTATGCACTGCCATGTAAGGAACTGATCTATGCTAGATATTCAATGGTGTGAGGACTTTTAGTTCTCTAAATGACTAATTAGAACAATACAATTGAATGTGAAATTGGAGAAGGTGTCTCTGTGATTATTTTACCCAACATCTAGATGTCCTTGCTATGTCTCATTCACAGTCACTCAGCCAGGCCGAGGCAAATCTAGAACAGTGATGCTAAAGGGTATGCATTACAGTATTTGTTGAAAAGAACACAAAAAGTGTATGTATTAATTGCTGGTCATTTCTAATATAAGGTGTAGATCTTGGGTTATCTCAATGCTACTCCTTTCACCTAGCACACTCAAGTCCATAAGTGTAATGCCTGGATGAGAATACAAATGGGAAGCAGGAAGAGAATAATCAGAACTATATAAACCCTTCATGAGAATCATAGAAAGACAGAAAATACATATGGGGGTTAAAAAATAAAACAACAATAACAACAAAATATCAGTCAATACACTGGTGTATTGGTGGATTGTATCCTAAATTGTACAGCAGATTACTCTTTGGTTTCTGAAAACAGCCTAAAATATTATTGCAAAGGAAATTCTTTAATTATTGGCAGAGATAGGATCTGTCATTTGAAGGGGGTAGAAAAAAATCTATGGAAAAAGTTATACAAAATTTTTTGAATTTCAACCACTACTTCCTTTTTTCTTCCTTCTCTGTTTTTTCTTTTGTCAAGCAGTTTTGGACATGTGTTTAGCCTTCTCTTTAGTTCCCATTCATTCTTTACAGAGTCCAGTTGAAGGACTCTCAATAAGTAAGAAGCTCCATTTATGGTGCGAGTTGAGGGTGAGAACTCTATCCAAAGATGGAGTCCCAGGAAAGGCTGTACCTCTCCCCTTGATGGAATGTGCTGTCTGTGATCTGGGACTCCACAGGCCACTGTTTGCCTAAGGCATCGTGTGCTGGTGCCCTCCAGCTTGCAAAGGCCCCTTTGATGTTTGTCAACAGGCCCTTTCAAAGCAGCAAGACAAAATGAGATGAGCAATAACCTTACAAGAAAGGTCACAACAAAGCCCAGGTGAGGGGCCTGCAGGGTTGCTGCCTTCCAAAACCGTGACTGTACATCCTAAGAAAGCACTGCTGATTCGGCCAACAAATGAAACACTTGTCTCAGCTGCAGCACATTCCACTGGCAAGACAAATTCAATTCAGACACTTAAAAATCTTTTCCCAAGAATGTGCTTTCAGGACTCTAGGGACTAAATTAGACTATGTCCACTGCTAACTGCATCCCTTTCTAGTAGATGCCCATGTTATTATAGTCATCATCATTAGTAATTTGCTTTATTTCCAGATTATCAATTCTCTGGTTTTGTCTTTCTATTCTACTATGAATAGAAGAACTTAATAAAAGATTTCAGTAGGAAACAAAATGGACCCTGAGGTGACTCAAATAAAGAGACGTTAATTAAATGAATGGACACAGAGTTTAGGGCAGACTCGAGGACCTGAAGCGGATAAATTGCTAACAATGGTGGAAGTTGTTACTGTGCTCTTAGGTCAAAGGAGTATCAGGAAGAGACTTGGCTTGAACTTTGCTTGCAGAGTCGTGAAAGGCTGAGCACCACAGAGCTTCTTCTCAGTTTCGTCTATTCATTGGAATCATCAAAGAGTAATCTACACACTTTAATGCCTGGCCTCTTGCCCTAAAGAGGCTAATTGCTCATTTTTGTGATCCTCAGGAGTTTTTCATCTGCTCAAGTAACTGTGATATAGAATATGGTAAAACATGGTCATAGTGATGAAACACCCTAAGCTCTCTCTTCTCTTCTGATGATACTTCTAGTCAGAACCTAGATGGAGAAGGACCAGGGATAATATGTAGTCAGCCTCTCCTGACCCATGTCCTAGAGAAAATGGAAGAAACACCAGCTTGGTATAGGCAATGAAAGCCCACCAATGCCTTTGCTTCTCCATGTGGAAGTAAATTTCCTCATGAAGGCAGCTCAGTCAAGGTACTTCAATGTTCAGCAAGGCTTTTTTTTTTTTAATGAAAAATGACATCCTAAAATACTAACAACACTTAGCGTCTATAGTAGGAACCCTGGAATTCCTGATGGCCAGAGGTATCTCAGCTGTAACAATTGCAATTAGATCAGTGGGCTAGTCCAGCTCACAGGTCTCACATCTGTAGGCAGCTTTCATATTTTGGATTTGGATATGGAAATTTTCTTTGTTTGTATTCCAAGATCTTTCTAACAAAGGCCAGTTATAAGGACTGGGTATACCTCAAGGTGTCCAGAAAGGTATGGGTAGACCACAAAAGTTTGGTCCTTACTGGAGTGACTATCATTATTTTATCTCAGATAATCATAGATAAGTAAGTTAACATTTAGATGTATGTTGCAGTTATGTTTGACCAATTGTAATGTTACCAACACATACTGGACAGGAAATGAAAAGCAAGACATGAAAATAGACATCCCTTGACATCTCCAGGCTAGGAAAAAGAACAATAATAATAATAATAATAAAATGGGTCTCGCTTACTACATATATTGATAGCGTCCACGAAACATTCAATGCTTGTAAGATGGCATTCACTGCTATACACACTTTACATTCATTTCATGTCACACTGACACGATTAAAGAACTAACCACATCACCCATAGGACTGATGAAACACAAAGGTACTAATAGTGTAAGAAACTGGTCTAAGATCATGTAGCTCAAAAGTGGCAAAGCCAGGGTACAGACCTGGTGCCTCCAGCTCCATCCTCAGCCTCACATTCCATTGGTAACTCAGTGAGAATACTGGCTTAAAAAGAAGTCTCTGCAATCATCTCAGGAATCTGTGGTATTAAACGGTTCCTGGGTCAAGCTTGAAGGAAGCAGAACTTGGGCCACAATACAGTGATGCTATGATTTTCCTCTGGTGCCTAGAATTTCTTTTATTTCCATGAACCCTCACTTCCCAGAATATGGACGAGAGCACTCTTTCTAAATGATCTACAAAAATACAATGTTCTCGTTATTAGATTCATTATTGAAGTATTACATGTTAATTCTTTGGTCTTCATGAAAGCCTAGAAAATACTGTGGAAAAGCCTTCATGCTGCAAAGGCACTGTCTGTCCAGAGAATGTTTTCCTATACATTAACCCCATGGCTGTCCTTCAGTGAAGCCTTTAGGGGTATCCATCTTTTATTTTTGCCATCGTGAGTTGTACGATGATTTTCTTTCTATATATTTTTAAATTCTATCTATCTATCTAATTATCTATCTGTCTCCTTATTTCTTTTAAAATTTTGATTATTTTATTATAATTTTGAGTATGTAAGACAATTATGCTTCCTATTATTAACCTGTATGTTGGCATTTTCTGCAAAAAAAAAAAAAAATACTGTGCTGAGTTCTTTTTCCTATGGAGAGATGGTAGATGTTATACTCAGAAGCCTTATCTTTAGGCATTGTACTTAGGACATTGTGTATGCCAGTTTCTCCAGACTATGGCAGTTTTTCAATGTGTCTGCAGAAGTACTCTTCTGCAAATGATGCTCTTCTGTTGATGGAGCTATTATCTCAATAATTGTTTTCTTTTATAAGCTTCTAGGCCTAGATTATCAGCATCTGCTTAACTCTTATCATTTCACTATGGGAACATTGACTCTCAACAACAGTCTGCTACACAGTAGTTAACTGATATGTTCTTTCTTGAATTTTGCGGTGAATCCAGAGTCACATAATGTAAGACTTTCCATCCTTGACATTTTCATATAGATCTAATTGCAGATGGCCATTAGACACTGTGGTGGTTCTGAGTCTGGTTGCCCTTTCATTCTATGCTGTCTTATAGGAGAGCACATATCAGCAGGCTGCACCTTTCAGCCTTCTGAGTCTCCCTGAGAGATGATATGGGTCAAGGAAGGACATGGCCATAGACTAGCAGACAGGAGGAAGGAAAGGCAGAGAAGGCTCCTATCTTCTCCCCTCTGCTTCAGAAACTTGCTGTGTCCAGTGTGTTATTTCCTGCTTGTGAAGCCCCCTAAATTTACAGCTTCCGAGCATAGCTGGAGTCCCTGGGTCTTGGTGACATGATGCTTTGTGTCTTTTTGCTGTTTCCTGCCCCTGATATAACCCCGATTACCTCACTGTAATTTATTTGGCCCTTTTGGCTGTCCCATGCTTGTAAAAACGATTCCCTGTATTAAATTCCCTTCAGTGAAGTTACTCATTGGCTTGCATTTTACTAATTGGACTCTGACTGGTAAAGTTTTTATTTAGATGCCAGAACATTCCTGGTGTTACTCAAGTGTAGTATCAGTTACAGCCAACTCTATAACTTACTGGTTTCTCTGAATTGTTTTTCACAAAAGACTTGGTTTGAATCTTGTTTTTTTTTATCTTAACATTAATATAAAAGAAATTTTTTTTCACACGACATATTTTGATTATGGTTTCCTCTCTGACAAGTCCTCCCAAATGCTTACTACCTTCCCTCCCACCCACATCCATATCCTTTCATGATCTCTCTCAGAGAACAAACAGGTAGAAGGATAATAAAATAATAAAATATGAAATACTACTACTAATATAAAACAATAACAAACAAAATCTGAACAGGACAAAACCAACCTACAAACAGAACAATAAAAAGCCAAGGAGAAAGCACAGGAAACATATTGAATCATGTGTTTTAACTTTTTATCATTTTAAAACTTAATTACTACTGCTAATAATAATACATGTTTTCTTAAATTTGGATTTATATCCACATGTTCTGTGTTCTCATTTTTACTCAATTAATTAATTTGTATATTTATTTTTTATTATTTTATAATTAGTATATGTGGTAACCAGAGTCACAGTGGTGGTATGAACTTGTCTGAAAGTATTTGTGGAGGCTGGAGCTAGAATTACAGGCTGTTATAAGCCTCAGGATTAGGTACTGGGAACTGAACTCAGGTAGTTCATATACTCTTAACCACTGAGCCCTTGCTCCAGCATTTTCAAAACCGCTTCCCTTTAGAACTCCCAGAGGGCAAACTTTCTTTGTGAGATCTATCTAGTTGAGTAAGACCTGATGATGATAAAGCAAGCCCAGATCTAGCCTTGATTTCTCTATTGTCTTAAGTCCAAATGGAGAGCTGTTGGTTACAATCAAGCTGTTGGTTATGATCCTGCCACTTCTACACCCTGAGGGTTATCGTACCATGCTGGTTCTTGTTCTGGTTCATAGGCATCATAATTGGATAGGACTATTATTTGCCTCTTTTTTTTTTTTTTTAAGTTTGAATGGTACCATCTCTTACCATGAAAGCTAGTTCTAAGAAAGTTGAGTCCTTTGGGTCCTATGTCTCAAGTGCATGGTGTCTTCAGAAATAGGGACTTAAATTCAGTTTTTGGAAGGTAACCAAAGGACGATATGAAACTGCTGTGAAGCTTTGGGTGTATCTTAGTGTTGAACAACAACAACTCAAAAGATAGCTTCTCATGCCTGATGTTGGGATTTTTGATAGTCTTCTGATTGGAGGAAACATTGTCAGTCTAGATGGTAGAATTCCATTTAAACACACACACACACACACACACACACACACACACACACACACACACACATCTGCATACAGATTTACCTATACTATTGGTATTATTAGGTAAATAGTAATGTATCCCTTGTGACTTTTTCAGACTTCTTTTCTGTTGTTTTTCTGTATTCGTCCCCTCCCTCCCTGATTAGATCTCTTTCATTTTTTCCATCTTCAGCTCAAGTCACCTTGCTATTCCACTTCTCTTGCTCTTCCTCCTCTACTGCCCACATGATCCCTTTTTACTCTTCATTTCTGCAGTTACTCCAGGTTATATACTCATCTGAAGGTATGGAGCTGGGAACCTCAGATGAGAGAGTGTCCATAAAAGAACATTGTATTTTAATATTCCTTTTCTAATAATCTAGAAAGCACCCATAACATGTATCATAAGCTTGAAGTCCAGCCTTCTAAAGGCACGTGTAGAGGTCAGGTTCCCAATATAGCTCATACCTCAGTATTTGGTGCAGTTTATGGAATGCTTGTGGAAGATTCTGGGTAAATCATGAACACAAAATAAATATATATTGAATGAGTGAATGAATGAGTTTCAAAACACTCTCAGATAAGCATGTTCAGCTATTTTAGAGCGAATTATAGCTATGCAGGAAAAAGCTTACAGCTAGCTTTCTATAAGAATCTTGGTTTGAAGTACAGGGACAAGCTGCAAACTATAGGAGCCAGTGGAGCAAAACTCAGATGTTGACAGTAAAGATTAATGAAGCACCTTCCCTTAATTGATAGCACCCAGAGTGTGCTCCCTTCAGTCTTTGTCTATCAATTGGCAGAGTATCCAGCAGTCAGACACACTCTATTGCTTTCTGAAATGTGAAAAAAAAAAACAGGTAATTTAATCTTCTCAGTGTTGTAGATGATAGTTTTTTAAAGTTGCAGTTGAAATAACAGAACAATTTGTGGGTGATTGGTCTCCGTAATTCATAATTTAGTAGATGGCATGTCCAAATTTATTAAGTGAACCTGAACATAAAAATTGTTCAGGAGAACAATTGCTGTGTAACTCTTTAAGGTGCAGGATAGTCCATTATCTCACCATGTATTTGTTCATTTTTATAAAGATTGTAGGTAAGGGATGAATGCTTTAAGTTTTGTGTTGTACAGTTATTGGTAAATTTATGCTAGTTTCTTCAAGTGGGTAGGTAAGTGTGCCTAATGTTAATCTAGACAGCAATTTTGTACATAGAATTCATGTTAGATAAATGTAAATTTGCTTTAGGTTGAGGTATTAATACAACATCGTATAGAACAAATCAGAAATGCAGTTAAATTAGAATTGTTTTTAAAGAATACAATTATCATCTCTTATCGTTATCTTTGCATGGGAATAATTTTCCCGTTCCTATAGTTCAGAGGTGTAGGATGTACTAGCTGCCAGTATTGTGTAATTGAGAACAAGCTAACTTTTGTAACTGTGTACATCCTTCAAGGACCATATTAAGATGACCCTCCTTGGCAGGTCTGTAAAAAGCCTTCCTACTTATAAATAAAAAACTGAGCCCCTGGAGAAACCTCATGAATCATGGCAAAATTTAAATAGCTGCCTCATAAGTCCAGGCCATCTTAGAGACATTCAAACTATGGCAATATTTCCTCTAAGTGTGATTACCCTAGAAGTAATGAGAGCTAAATAAGAGGAAGCAATCTGCACAGTCAATGCAGATAGACAAAAGTCAGGGGGAAGGTCGCTGTGTGGAATTATATGTTGACTAGAAATCTATGCAGAAACAGAAACTTCCCTGATATTGACAACATTCCTGTGCCTTCAGATCCCCTTTGATAGGATCAGGTTCCTTTTTTAGGCTTAAAACGCAGTCACAGTGTGAAAGTCTGTTCAGCTATGCATGGAAGAACAGACTGAGCAGACCTTTACATTTCAAAGGATATGTCCAAGGACTGTTTAATTTCCTAAGACAGAAGTAAAAGGATCATCTTATCAGGCAGGTGCTGCCAGCAGAGGCTCACCATCCACCATAAGTTGTATTCATATACATCACGCATACAAAAGTTGTCTCCTCCACACGAATAAAGTTCCATATACTCATCCCCACTACTTATGAATCAACTAGCCAAACTGTGCCTTGATCCATGAGCTTTCTCCAGGAACTCAGTATTTGTTCATGAGTAGACTTGAACTCTCAAACTCTAGAATCTGGGCCCAACTTTTCTTATTTGAAAAAAAGTTATACAACTTTCCTCCAAATGCAAAGTTCTTTTACACATCCTAATATTCATCAGAAAAATTGTATTTGTTCTTTGGTTGTTTTTTCAGTGTGTCAGAAATCATATCCTTATAACTCTACTATAACTCTCTCTACTTGGCAGAGTAACCCCTGGGCAGAGTAAGTACAGGGCAGGTGGGGTTGGTTTTGAGGTAGTCAGGGTTAGTGTTACTATCTTGAACTAAAGGAGGAAGAGCTGTCCCAGTCTGTCTTTCCTTGAATTCTACCCTGTAGTCCTAGGTCAGGTACTCTTTTCAAACAGAACAAGCCGTGTAATCTTTATGACCATCAGAAATCCCCCAAGGCAGGAAAGAATTATTTTAGCTCATGGTTTCAAGAGTTTCCTGTTCTTTATGGCAGGAATGGTGTCGTCTATCATGGTGAACATACCTGTCATTCCTCACATCTCCTTGGACCAGGGAGCAGAGGACAGCACAGTAAAGTTTAGGAACCTATCGTAGTAAGTTACTTCTACCAGTCAATTCCTCTATCCTAAAGGTCTATAGCCACTTAAAATAGTATCTGAACTACAGATCAAGTGTTAAGAACATGAACCCACTAGGGGACATTTTATATTCTAACCATCATGAAACAGATACAAATAAGAAAATGTGACCTCTTTTTTGAAATAATCAAAAAAGATCTATGAAAGCCTTACAGATAGCGATATCAATGATGGACCCATCTACACACAGCATTCTGTTCCATGGCACAGGTTACATACCTTAGTAGTCACCACTATATGGATGATTGTTGTTGCTATATGGGAGGTCAAACTCAGGGCCTTATTCTGACTTAGGCAAGTGATTTGTCTCTAAACTATGGTCCTAGACTAAAAGGAAGATCTTACTCATAAGTTTTTTTCTAGCCTAATATCTACTTAATCTGGTGTTGGGTGGCCACATATATGCTGGACCAGGGGAAACAATTTGAAAGGTGATAATCAGAGATCAGTCATTTGAATATGAATAATCCCTTGCACCCTTCAGAAGAATTTCATCAGAGAAACACACAGATCTCTGAGTATTTTCAATGCTCAAACAATGCTTCAAACTAGATGCTACTGGAGTCATTACGTGTACTGCAAAGTCAGAGTTCAAGAAAAGTTACCAGATGCTCTGGAGGAGGTGGGCAATCCCATCTCCAGAATATGACTGTAGATGTCCAAGCTTTCTGTGGCCCAGTGGGATAACATTCACCAGCTGTCACTTTTCCTCCTCCTGCACCTGACATACACGTTCTTCTTGCTGCCATTTTATGAGGCATTTGCATCCATGAGAGTGCAATTGCTACTGCTGCTACAGAAAGCAAATCCTCTTCCACACAAGGCAGCACACTTGAAGGAACTGACTTTATGCTGCTGCTAAAGTAGTAGCTGACACATAAGCATATAAAATGTGGACAACAGCTATTATTAAAATAAGTGGTACTGAGTATAATAGACACTAAAATCCCAATAGCTTCAAAGAATGGCTTTCTATTTCCTGTCCAGATCAAATGTAAATGGAATTTGAGGGAGGACAGTAACTGCATCACAAAGCCCATGAAGGATGTGCCCTGCTTCCACTCCAGTCTTCTGCAGTTGTGAACACTGTTAGATAACTGACAGAAAGTGGAAGACTATAAAGGATGGCTGGCTTCCATGGCCCAGCCAGAAAGTGACACTTACTATTTTTCCATTCTCCTTTGGTCAGACCCTAGTGTTAAGTCATGTGCCAGTTGTATAAGAGTCTAAGAAACTTAGCTGTGTCTCTGTTAGCAAGAGAATAGATGGCCAAAGCAGAATTCCTTTATCACCTCCAACTCTTTGTTACGTCTATCCTCCCCTTGGGGTTTCTACCCTTTAAATCCACCATGTACTACTTTGATCAAATGGTGCCTCCAAGCCACTTCCTACATGCTTCAACCACATGTCCCCTTCTCTCTGGTTGTCATTTAACATTATATTGTGTATCCTCTGGACTTTTCATGTTCCAATTCCTTGTAAAATTGAAAAAGGGGACTATCAGGAACATTTTTTTTTTTTACATATAATCCCATGCCAAATATAAAACAGTGTCTCCCAAACACACATTAAATAAAGCAACAAGTGCACAAATACTTTTATTCTCAACATCTACTAGCAAACCTCTTTGAATAATGTTTAAGTATATGGAGGTGGGTTGATTATTAACTGAATATAACATTTGTCATCGGTGCACCTGTATCCTAATGAGTGTGACCTTTAGGTTAACAGAAAGGAAAAATGCTCTTGGCAGACAGTATTCTTTGAACCTGTTCTTGGGATGTTCAGACTGGTTTTCTCATGAAGACATTAACCAGTTTTGAAATTCAGACCTAAGGTGTACACATATAGATTTGACATTAGAGGTGAATTTACTTTTTTTCTTCCCAATTAAATCATGGAAGGGAGAGACACTAACCCAGAGCAGAATCAAGAGGCTATAGGATTGAAATAGTGTAATAATGTAGCCAGTCAGGGTAGAGAAAGGATGAGCAATCAGGCTGCCTCTGAGGAGGAGTGACTCGGCACTGACAGAGAAGGTGAGGAGGTGACATTCGCCTTTCATTACAAACTGTCAACTGTGCAATGTACAGAATATGGCTGATCCAGAAGAGAATTGCTCATTAAGCCTTCTGTTTATATTTTTTTCCTCAACTTAGTGAGTTAAAAGAGCATAGAAGTCCTGTCTTCATCTTGAAATCTCACGCTGAAAATCAAAGTGAAAGTGATTTTAAATATACTTGGGTTTGTGAACAGACAGCTGTCTTCAAATTCCTTTCTAAGTTGTATCAAAGCATTGAAAATCAGCTTGTATGATTTCTAAATTTGTTTGAACCTCAATAAAAACTAAACTCATGAAAACCTCACCCCTGGCTCTCTGGGGCCTGATGAGAGTAGAACCCTGTACTGTAGCCTCTGATGATGAGTGTCAACTGTTGGGATGTGTCCCACAGGTATTCTATGGCAGGCACAGGAGTTGGGACAGGATCTGAGAAGGAAAGCCCATGTTCTCAGAAGAGAGTCATCAGTATATAAAAAGAGGCACATATCTTATTTCAACATCAGTTTGTGGAGGAGAGGCACAGAAAGTTGATGGGTAGCTTCATTGTCAACACAGCAATGGATGAGTTGGTATGCCAGAAAATTCTTCTGTTATTCCACTTCTTGTGTGACAATTTAAAAAGTGGTGTTTGTGTCCCTCCTCTTCACATCTTATCTCCATAGAGGCATAAAGCAAGGCTGAGAGTGATCACTGAACACTGATTTGAATATAAAATCCATGGCCATTTGAAAGGGAAACCTTTGGGAGCCTGTGTAATAAATCCCCAGGGAACTTGAGAGAGATGAACTGTGCCTAATTGCATCTGACATGACTAAAGCACACAGGGCTCTCTGAAGAGCAGAATGGCCAATTCCCCAGATCCTTTGCTCAGCACTATTCAAAGTTCAGAAGAGTTTGTGCATTTAGCTAATCTACAGTTCAACCTTCCCCAGCCTCCTCCTAATGGCCAGGCATGAGGTTTCAACATTATAATATTCTAGTACTAAAAATTTAAAAGACAAACTGAAAAGAATGTGTGAGACTGTCTGACTCAATATTTGGAGTGACATGTATTTGCTTTATCCAAGTTGGCTGCAGAAAACAAAAACTGATCTCACTACAACGGGATGACTTTGCCAGAGCAGAGTGGCCTCCTGTTGCTGGGAGCGATTACTCTCCAACATAGGCAGCTGCAAACACAGCATGCTTTTCCCTGACTGGGTGGTCCTGGTGGGTCAGAAGTCTCTGTGATTCTCTGGGCCCTTTCTCACAAGCCTGTATTATGTCTATCTGTGAATTCTTGTG
This sequence comes from Mastomys natalensis, assembly GCA_021653895.1. Taxonomy (NCBI): domain Eukaryota; kingdom Metazoa; phylum Chordata; class Mammalia; order Rodentia; family Muridae; genus Mastomys; species Mastomys natalensis. Next base: position 213,643 of record JAJTUV010001396.1, read on the forward strand.
AGAAATCTCAGGTAAGACAAACTTTGTTATTAATGACTCTTGGCTGTGAATGAGAAGATGTGAAGGAAAAGAAAGTACTCAGTCCTTGTAGAGCTGGATCAGGGGCATCATCTCCCATGGCTCAGGACTACATGATGAGATTGTGGATTCATGGGCTTCAGATTTGGACACCTGGCATAGAGCACATGCCATAGAGTACCTGCCATACTTTCTTGACTGGACAAAGCCCTATAAAATCAGCTATAGTCAGAGGTAAGGTATACCCTCTCAGTGTGGCATAATCTTTTCATTATAGTTTTTCTTCTTCTCATAGTGTTTACCCATACTGGGTATTGAATAGTCCTAAGTTCTCATATTCAAGAGCTCAGGTGTGACATGCTTGTGGTTTTGGGCCTATGAGACAAGCATAAAGGCTGGTCGGTCTTACTGTTCACACACTTGACTGTAGTAGATGAATTATTTAAGCCGCCGAATTTGCTGCAGTAAATCTCCTGCCTGAAGGAGACCAGTAAAGGAATACACAACTTGATAATTATGGTATAAATAGCATGCCTAGATTGGGCAGATTTACCACTACACTACTCTAATCCCCAGCTATAAGATCCCTTATAACTTGCAGTTCATCCAGGCCACGTGTTTGTCTTCCATCGTGGGCTTCCTTCTACCGCAGGCTTCCTTCTGCTTCCCACTTCCTCCTGCTTCTCCCTCTGCTTCCTTTGCTTCTTCCTCTTCTTCTGCTCCCCCGGCGACTTCCTTCTCTTTTCCTTCTGCTCTGCCTTTTATCTCGAATTCCTCTCACTCGCTCCTCCTCTAAGCCTTTTTCTCTGCCTCCCCTTCTACTGCTCAATCTCTGGCTCTAGCCTTTATTTTACAGGTTTTAATTGGACAGAAGGTTTACAAGATGTCTGTGTACAGATTCAATCATCCTCTGCAGCCCCTCCCAGAAGGGTGGAACTAGGATCAAAATACAAGCCTGTGGCTATCCACAACACTTATCCACCCTATGTTCCTGTCCTCTCATCTCCAAAATGATTCTTGATGCCCTGATATCTCAGGATTATTGGTAAGAACTGCCTAAAATAATTAGTCAATTACCAAACCTGGCAACCCAACCCTCTGTGACCTTTTAAGGCAGAGTCGAAAGTTCTCCCTCAGTATTCCTTTTGCCCACTGGTTGGTGAGAATACAGGCCACATTGAACTTGGTTTCTGTGTGAATGGGTTTTGAATCGCTTTGAGATTTCCTAGACTCTGGATGTCTTGGCCAGTTGAGCTTGAGTACTAGAATTCCCTGCAGCATCCTTGCCTTAGCCAAGCTCCTATAAAGGACCAAAAGAAACCTCAGAATCTCTGATCCAATTGAAGTATGAACTGCTTAGCTTAGCCTCCTTGCTAGCCTATCTCCTATGTTCTGAGGAATAGGCTCGTTTAATGCTTATTATAGGCCATACTTACATGTGTCAACTAATTTAATCCTCTCAACAATCCTAAAAGGCATTTACTCTGCTTCTGTTTATAGAAGAGGCTAGAGACTAGCTCATGCAAAGCCCTATGAGACCCTGTCACTAATTGTCCAATTGAGGATTTAAGTTCAGGCAGTCTTGCTCCTGAATTTATGAATGATGAAGTACACAATAGTGAGAATTTGTGTCTTCCTTCTTATTGTGGCTGACTCTGTGGAGCTTAGCTCAGCCGTGACAGCATGGCACGTACTCTATGGAAGGTGCATATATTCAGGAATGATTCTTTAGTTACCAGCCCACTCTCTGCTCTCATCAAACATCTTTCAATTTGTATCATCTGAGTGTTTCGAATTTTTACCTCTTTCATTTTGCCAGGTACATTTTACTGTTTTATGTGTCACATATGAGCCATAATATAAAAGAGACATCCCTGAAGGGCACGTCCTGTTTTGTACCATTGCACGACTCTCATAAGGACAGCTAAATGATCATTTATATCACTCCACTCAAAAAGCCTGGAAAGAGCTTTCTAAGGAGTGGCCGGCAGGTTGTTAGGTAGGTAGGCTTTACTCTCTTTCCAGTTCAACCCTTCCCTTTGCTATTTCCTCACTCCCCCAGAATCTTTCATTGAATATTTTAAAGATTAAAAGACAGCAGAGCAAATCATGTAAGGCTAAAGCAGATACATGAAATCACCCTGAAGAGGCAAATAACTTGATCATACTCTAAAGATGGGCAGTCGAGAGTCTGGAAGCCCTGTCCTGCTGTAAGAGACCGTGTTGCTGAATGATATGTTGGATTGAATCCTTTACATTCTTATAAAAAGTAGCCTCCAGATCCCTCTTCAATGGTAAACATAGTCTTCAAATGATATTAAAGCAGAGCTTGAATGTTTAGACCTTATATTATATACAAGGAAAGACATCAGCCATTGTGTTTTAGGAGATATAAGTTTCTCCTCCATAGATAGGATGTAAGTAGTAACAGAGTTCACATTTTTGTGTTGAGGTGTTTGAAATTCTTCTGCTTTCCTATACCTGAGGGAGGCCACACCAAATTCTGACTCATGGGTAATGGTAGCAGCAGTGTCTCACCTGCCTTTGAACTGCTTACCTATTCATTTACCTAACAAGTTTTAAATACTACAAGTTGGACTTTATTATATGTTTATATATAAAACTATGCAACAAAACATTCCCTAAAAAGATTGTAATTACATCTACAAAATGCTAGTAATTAACAGCGTGCATAGGTAAGCCTATGCTAGCTTCCTGAAGAAAGCAAGAGAACTATCTAACCTTTCCTAAACTCCAGGCATGCATGTAATTTGAACATTGTTTCTACAGTGATGAGGTACTTTCTTCCTTTTCAATGAAGAGGGTGATTAGGATGATAACAGGAATAATACTTGGGCTTAGGGAGCCTTTGACTTAGGTTTGCCAAGGTGGTTTCTGACTCTCTAGTAAGCTCACTGAACTGATGTCAGCTTTAGAAGTCACTGAGTTTTTCATTCCTCATTCCCCCTGGGTTTCCCTTTTCTCTAATAAAACTACTCACCCACATTCCAGTCTTGAATACCAGCACTTAAAATGAACTGTCTGTATCTAAGTAACTTTAAAAAAAAATGGAAACTCAAATAATAGCAAAGAGTTGTTCGCTTTCTTTTCCCACTTGGATGCCCCTGTCACATACATGTACTGGTCCCTGACATGGGGCTCTGATATTGATCTGGAGGTTTATCGATCTCCCACTTAATATAGGGATACTGTCTACCAATAACTTGGATAGCTTCAGAGGCACTCACTTTATCTTCTTTTGTTCACTTACAAAATGAAGAGGAAGTCTTTACTGGGGCAAGTATTAAAGCAGTCCTGTGTGCCCTACCCCAAGCTGAGCCCTGGAATCTGATGAAATACATTTTAAGCTAGCTTCTGCTTTTGTTATATTAATTTGGGATTGGAGTCCCTCCAGTGGTTCAAATGAAATGAGAGCATGAACTTAAAAGTATTTAGTACCATGTCTTCCCTCTCTTCTTAATTTGAATCATACTTAACTCTTTGCAAGATGTTTCCAGAGTAGGAAGGGCACACTTTGTCCCAGTGATATAATAGGGGCTTCCAGTTTTATCTCTGTGGTTCCCCAAAGAAACCTTGAATTAGTTTCTCTTCTCATTGCTTCTTCCTCATTGGTTTTCCTGTTTATCAGCAGGAATTTAGGAAACTGATCTCAATGACATTAGCTGAAAACAATAGTACAATGATTACTTACTTAACTCGTGACTCTGAAATTAGAATGGGAACCAACAAAAAAAGGGTATATTTCTACTATATAAAAAGAACTATGGTGGCCCAATTAGTCCAAAAGAAGGCTGATGCTAGTGAAACATAGCAGGGTTTTTGCTTCTGTGAGTCAAAACTGCAGATCTAGAAGCTGCCATACTCTTCCAATACAGGTCAGTATTATTCCTGACATTTTTGATGTCAAAGGAACTCAGAAATTTAAAGGTAGGGGACATATGATGCCAATCAAGTGGGCTCTGTTTATGCTACCACCCCTGTAACTGATAGTTACCCAGGAAGAAACCCGTGTTCCCCTGAAGCTTTCTTCTCTTCTTGACTGCTGCTAAATAACCCAACCTATAAACATGTAATGCATACAGCACACATATAACATTGAATCATAGCTTTAGAGGTATGTTAACTACACATACATATGTAGCAACATTAGCTACTGGGCCTTCTTGGCTGGCCCCAGAGTCTGCCCATATCTTTGAGTGTCACTATCACTCTGTAGGGCACACTCCATTCCTCAATGATTTCTCACTGCCTCACTAAATCACGAATTCACTGTGATTTTTTCACAGCCTCCAGCTTTTCTGTCTCCAAACCTAGTCCATAGTAGCTTTTGCTTTGAATCGCAAATAATGTTATCGTCTGGCTAACATTTTCCAGATGTTCTCCTTTGCTGCTAAGGTCTCCTGCAGATTTGTTTGTGTGGCTTGCCAAGGCCCTACCTGATCTTGCCCCTGCCTTCTCTTTCAGCTAAAGATTTTTAGCTTTTCATATTTAGGTGAATCTTCAGCTTTACCTAAATCTTGCTGTGATCCAAATATGTTTCCTCCTGTGACTATGTGCAAGCTGACCTCTTTCTTTGAAATGTTCTTTCCTGCTCCCTTTCACTGTCTCCCTCCCATTCCCTTTGCCAGTATAATGTCTCATTCTTCAGATTTTATGTTAGCTTTAAACTAGTCGCCAGTCCTGGAAAACAATAGCATCTATTTGCTCATTCACAAAATATCATCAAGTATCAATGATTTTTCCACGTGTTCTTATATACCCTGTGGGTCCTGTAGTCATCAAAATAGACTAAAGAGCTTTCTGTCATAGGGTTTGGCCTTCAAGAAAGAAAAGTCAGGCAATAAATAAATAAATAAATAAATACACTGCATGTTAAGGAGAAGAGAGAGCTAATTAGAAATAAATAAAGCAGTGTAGACAATATAAAATTCTGTAGGTGAAAATGTTGGAGTTTGGTATAAGACACACATAGGAAAGGTATTACCCGAGCCAGATATGAAGGGATTGTTGAAGGACTAGCGGTAAGGTTTCTTGGGAGAAGGGCATTCCACACAGAGAGTGACTGGAGAGAGCTCAGTGGTTGTCTAAGCACACTACTTTTACACAGGACTTGAGTTTGGTTCCAGTACCCTTGTCAGGCAGCTTACAAGCCCCTGTGACATCCACTTGAGAGAATTTGATGCCTTTCTTCTGTCTCCATTGACATCTGCATACAACGTGGGGCACATACATACAGACCTATAAACATGCACCTAAATAAAAATGAAAGTAAATATTTTTAAAAACATGTTCAGAGACCTCAAGGTATGATTGGGCTTCTAGGTTTAAAGACTATAGGGCCAGAGTCTGGATTTGCCTAGGGGGAGAACAGAGCCAAGAGTGGTAACAGGCCTGCCCACAGAGAGTCTTGAAGTTTTATCTTAAGAAAAGTAGGAGACATTGAAAGAGTTTGAGAAGAGAGACTTGGTATGACTGTGGTTTAGGGGTCCCCTTCCTTTCCCAAATCCTCACACATCATGCCTTGTGCTCTTACAAGTTTTCATCTGTTCCACACTTTCTATAATCTCCTTCCCTCATGCTTAGATCATAAGAGGAGAGATGCCTTCCCAGTAGTTAATATTTTATCCTGCCTGCCATAACCCAAAGGCTATGAATCACAGGTTCTCAGGAAACATGTGTCTTCTACCCTGCACTGAGTCCATGAAAGTCATCCTGCACGCTAATCTTTAATCTTTTTATTTATTGCTACAATTTCTTTAAGAAAATTGGTATGAACAAATCACATTTTTTAAAAAATGAGGAAGAAGTATAGGGTATGAAGGGATAGAAAGGTAAAAATTCCCTGGAACTATCATGGTTCTCCTTTTGATCTGAGAAGCCCAGCCTTTACCTTTGCATTCTGGGTTCTCCAGGAGGACGTGACATTGGTGCATCTATGAGATCTCAGACATAGACTTCACTTCTCTGGAAAGAAATTTTCACAGTGGATATTGTTTAAACTTCCCATAGGAAGGCATAAGAGGCTTGGTTTGAGACTACCAGAAGAATGACAAGAGAGAATATCCAAGTCATAAGCATACCTATGTATCAACAAAGGACAAGTGATGGTTACGAATGATGTGTGTGTGTGTGTGTGTGTGTGTGTGTGTGCGTGTGTGTGTGTGTGTGTGTGTGATGTGTATATGTATGTGTACAAAGGCTTCAATACTATTTCAGTGTGCTTATTGGTATCTGCTGTGTGTCTAGTATTAAGGATGGGCATCTCCTTCCTTCACAGACTTAAAATACACATGAATACTGCATTGCACAGATTTATGTTAGTATAAGAAAATGTGTATGCTGGTATAGTTATTTAAAAAATAGTTATTTTGACTCAGAGTTTTGTACATTTTAGTTCATGATTAAGCAAGTCTTATGACCTTGACCGTATAGTGATGTTGCACATAATGATGAAAACTTGCCATGCAGAGCAGAGCTGTTCATAAAAGACAGAAAAGAGAGGAATGGAGTGGGGGTTTGGGTATCTTACTCTACTTCAAGGATATGCCTAATGTAACCTAAGGACCTTCAACAAGTGGCACCACCTCCCAGGAGGACCATCTTGGCATTGGGAGGTAGTGGGGACAAGTCTTTATATTAAGTTGGACTTTTGGAGGATACCATAAACTATAGTAAGGCTTAACAATTAAAGCCCTGTGTAGTAACTTACAGGTGGATGAGTGCTGAATAGAATATACAAGAGAGAAAACAAAACAAAAAAAAATCATGATGATACTGGTTATATTGTTAGAATCTCTTGACAGAGGTATTGTGTTCTTCACACTTGGTTTGGTGTGTAAATTCGGAAAGGAATACTCTCAAAGATCATTTGGAAAAGCACACTTGATGTGTCCAATTAAGCCACAACATATTCCAACAGGAAAAGAAAACAATGAAAAAACATATTCAGCTGTTGCTTTAAATTATAAAGTAAATAAAGCCCAGGGAGATTTGATCTTGTGATAATTTGCATATGGAAAAAAGTTAAAGAGGAAAACAAAATCTGAACCTAGAACCAGTTGGGTGGTATTTTGTTCTTTAGATCAGAAGGAGAATGTCTCCTCCACTAGTGTACCTGGCATCAGGCCTAGTTAGTAGATGGTGTCTATTGAGAAGCTTCTGCCTTGATGGGTGTGTTGGTTTCTTCTCATTCCATCTAAAAACACTATTGTTGGTCTTGGAGCTCCTGTGTTTCTACACTGTGATCATAAAGGATGCCTGAAAGAGCCAACCTCAGCAACATGAGCCCTGTTTCATAAGCTTTCTTCTTCTTATTGCTCCATCTTAGCAGTGCAGGGTTACAGGCTTATCTGCTCTGGATACTGCCTTCTAGAACTCAAGGAGAGCACAAACAATGCTCAAATGGAAAGATGGAGACTACTAGTCAGGCAGTGAGCCTTCAGGGATTACCAGGAACTTCTGTATCTACCATTCATTTTATTAAAATTTCTCATCTTCACATGTAGATTGATGTCCATTACTATACTATGTAGAAGAGAGACAAGCAGCTAAACCAAAATAATGATGATGATGATTTCAAGCACATACCCAACTTGGAGAACTCACTCAATTATAATGTCAGCATGAGTCATTTACCCTGAATTGGTTTATTGTTGTGACCCCGATTTGGAAGTCACCATACTTGCTATGCATGATAAACTTGAACCATATTTTGCCTTCAGGTTTTAAGGAACTGCAATTTAAAGCATCTGTAACAAAATAATCTACAAGTAAATGAGGCCTCCCAAATTAGATGCCCCTTTGAGCAGGACAATGAGCAATTCTGTCTAATATGATAACATTGGCAGGCTCTGGGAGTCTCTTTATTAAATAATAATCCTTTCTCATATAGGATTTTATATAATTTGGGGTAGAAATTTTATTAACCTTCTTGATCTTGAACAAAAGGCAATGCTTCTCTGCTGGCTGTAACATCACTGCTGCAAGTATCCACATGTGGGAACTGTGACAGCATTGCACTGTTTTACTCTGTGGTTAAACACACACACACACACACAGAGCACACCATGAACCATACCTAAGCAGAGAGCACTAGTTATCTTTTGCCTTCTCATACTGTTATTTTCCTCTTCATTTATATAATGAATGTTTTACATTTATTATTTTTTTTTTCTGTCTGATAGAAACCAAGGACTTAGAACTACTACAGATTTACCAGTGAGTGAAACAGGAGAAAGAACTCTGCCCTGAGGCGCTTTTGTTTTAGCAAGAGATGGGATCAAGAGATGGATTCAAAGAGCAGTGACAAACACTGAAATAATTAATGTGCATATTCGAAACCAAAGCTGGAAGTAGAGGAACACATAAAATAGATTTAGGAGAAAATGCTGGATTCTAGTGTGAACGGATAGTAGTACGATCAGTGAAGGACTGAAGGAAGTCATGTACACAAGGCCTTGATGGAAATGCAGGAGAGAGGGATGATCTTCTTGCTTACAAGGATCTGTCTGATTAGGCAAAACTCAAAGTAGTAACTTCAAATGGCCACAGTGTTCTTGGAGATGACTGTGGATAAAGTCAGGCAAGTAATGGCGATCAATGTGAGCCATATAATTGATAGCAGCATCTTTTCCTTTCCCATATTTTCTGTTCTGTGCTATTTTCCCCACATGGGTTCAGTTGGGAGAAGGAAGAAGAGTGGTCAAATAAGTTTGGATCTTGCAGTCATTAGCAAGACATCTGAGTTTAACTCTGTTGTTTGTTTTGTTGAGTTAGGATCCTATGTGACTCCAGTCAACCTGGAACTCACTGGGTAGCTCAGGGTGACTTTTAACTCTTGCTCTTCCTATGCTGTCTCCAAAGTCCTGGCATTACAGGTGTGCACCAGCTCTTGGTTTAGCTCTGTTTGAACCATTGTAGTTGCTTAAGGAAAGTGTTGCCACAACTCACCTTAAGTTCCTAAAAGATTACGCTGACTAGTGTTTTAACTAGAATTATCTGTTTGGGGAGTATGACCCGTCATGAAACTGTGGTTTCTAGATCCGGATGGCAACAGGGGAACTGGAGATTCTAAAGGCAACAATGAGGAGCATAGAGCTGCAGATGACTCCAGGGCTCCAGTCAGAGCAACTAGAAGGATGACCTTGCTAACAGATGATAGAGAAATGAGGGTTGGGGTCAGGAATTTGATGTTGGATAAGTCATTTTGAGAAGACAGCTAGACATCTAACTCAAGGATATATAAATCAGGAGGAAAGAGACATAGGCATAAGATAGAATTTATGTTGTCAGAAGGTGGATAGAGGACAAGCTAGGAAGGTAAGTAAGCACATTGCAGTGAATAAAGACAGAAAAGATGACAGAGGTCTAAGCTGTCGAGGGGGCACTGTACCATCAAGAGGATAGGTCATATACAGGAACCAGGCAGAGAGGCTAAAGAGAAATGATCAGAAATGCAGAAGGAAAGCTAGGAGAGATGGCTATATTGGCAAAAGGCCTGGAGGAGTGGATGTTCAGAGTGCCAGAAAGCTGAGAACCAGGAAAGACCAGTCCTTAGCAATGTGGAGGTCATGGCTTCATCACTGGTAACTATTTCACAAGATGTTGATTGGCCAGGCAGGAGTTTTTGTCTCATCTTTTCTTCTGCTATCAGGGTAGGTTAAAAACTATGTAGATAATATGTGGGCAGTGTAATTTTAATGAGTGCCATTGGGGATTTGTTTAAGCCCTTGGAAGGTTTTCAATTGTTTAATCTGAGCTTAATAGTCCAAAACTGGCATGGTTCTTAGTTATAATCAAAATTCATTGTTGATAAATCAGCCAAGAAAACAGACACAGATTTGAGAAGGCTCCTAACTTACTTGGGTTCATTAAATTATATTTTTGTCCACTTAATATGAAATAAAAGTGTTAGTAGCATGCCTTATTCAGCCTTGAAATTTTAAAGTAGTTGTTCTCTACCTTGCTAATGCTGCAAACCTTTAATACAATTCTCCACGTTGTAGTGACCCCCAAGCATAAAATTTTCATTGCTATCTCATAACTGCAATTTTGCAACTGTTATGAATCATAATGTACATATCTGATATGCAAGATAGTTGATATCCAACCCCCAAAGGGGTCATGACCCACAGCTTGATAACAACTGATTGAAAGTAAGCCATAGGCTCTTCAAAGAATGCTCAAGGTTTTATTTATTTTATGTGCTTGGGCTCCTCAATAAACAAATAAACTATATGAAGAAAACAACTATGTCATATATTTTTTTATGGAATTTTTGAGTCCAGATATGTTCATGGACTTAGTAGGTATGCAACTAGTTTTGTTGGCTTAACTATCTATTCACACTTTGACTGATTTTACTCCCTGACAGGCTCACCTCATTCCAAAATGGAAAAGCAGGAATAGACAACAACCAAGGAGAACACTTCTGGTTAGGGAACAGACACAATCTGTCTGAGATTTTGAGTAACAGAAATTGAGTAACAAAATTGGTGTTGTGTGTACCAATAAAAGATGGGCTTATGATTGCTGGCCAAGGAATTCCATATGTGCTAGGGATTTAAAGGCTCATTGTCTATACAGGAGAAGGCAACCTTTCCTGTACTCTATCTCCTGATTGTAGCACTGTTGGGTAGCTACCAACCTTGTGTTCTTTGGTTTCTTTAAAACTTTTGCAACTACAGGCATGGTCAGAGGAGCACTGGTTTACAGGCTATACTTGTAGTTTGTATTGCGCTCCTTGCTTCTCTATTGTGATTTAGATGGTTGCTTTTGTTTTGTTTGAAAGTTTTGCTGTGCAGCCCTAGCTAGCCTAGAATATGCTGTGTAGCCTGCCTGGCCTTGAAGTCAACAAGGATGCTTTGCTTCCCAAGTGTTGGGATAAAAGGCATGTACCACCATTCCCAAAAAGTTGAAAACTAGAAACTCAAATTATTCTATGGTGGTTGTAGAAACACACTCGAAGCAAGTTCTTCCTAAAATACTCTCTCATTCTTCCCTTTCCCCTGTGAATAAGAAAATAAAACACATTTTAAAAAAATTGGTAAATAGAGTGTGGGAAAATCATCTTGCTAATTCAGTTTTTTTGAACACTTACAATGGCTATAAAACAGTCACAATATTAAACACACTAACAATCCACAAGAGCTCCAGTTAATTCCATTTTTTCCTAACAGTAGTTATTTTGGTTCATTTCCCTGAAATAACCCTATTCTAACAAGTACTTCTAATAGAAGCATGGTAAGTAGAATTTCTAAATTTTTAGGATACTTGTATAAAATATTACAGCATCTTTTGGTGTGTGATATTATGTATGTTGTCTTTGTGATCTGTGAAAAATAGCATGTTTACCTGACTACTGCTTTTAACCCCTTTTTGTATATGCCTACTGGCTGATTATAAAGTTTCTTCTATGTAATTATAAAATTCCAGGGAGTTTTCTGTGTCTTAACTACTAATTTGTTAGAGTAACTTATGTAAATTTTTTTTCATTTTATTTCACATTTTCCAAACATTCTCCTGTCTTACATATGTTTAAAGTTTGTAGAGTGTGATTTCTGCTTCTATGTTATTCAAATGTTAAAAATTTTAATTCACACTCAACTTCTACTTTTATTTGAAGAGAAATATTTTTATTCTAGGAAATATTTTTATATAGGAAATATTTTTTTCCTATAAATGTGTTTTAAAAAATACACTCAGCAGAGTTAGTGTATGATATGCTTATTATTACTGAGTTTTAAAAATACTATAATTTAGTCATATTGTAAATAGCATCATAGTTAAACCTGATCTCTTCACCAAGGGAGAATTCATAGTAGTAGTTTGCCATACCAATGTCCGATCTTATGTGTATATTTGAAACTGATCCAACCCTTTTCACACATTCAGAAACCTATTCTCTATCTTTTAGGCATCTTCTGTCAAAATCTATGTATAATTTATTAATCATCATTCAAACATAATATTTTAAGATTACTTGGAATTTCTCATAATGCATCCCAATCACACTTATTTCCCAGTCTTTCCATGTCCATGTACCCCTCAAAAAGATTAAAAGCAACAACAACAAAACACACACACACACCAAAAACAAAACAAAACAAAAAACCCAAACCCCCCCAAAAACAAAAAGCAAATCCCATTTGTGTAATCCATAAAGTTACTGGAGCATCATCAAATACCCAGTGGTCAACCCCTTAAAAACAAGGCAATCCTCCACTCCCAATCCTGCTAGTAGCCATCTATTGTGGAGAACTACACTCTAGCATCCTTATTACAATTTTAGGAGTTCTCTTCAATTGCCTCCTGACTAGGTTGTTACTTTTTGGGCTGGGGTAGCAAGGGATTGTTGCAGATGCTTCCTATGTCTTCTTTCTCAATTGTTAGTCTACAGTCATCAATACCACCACAGAAGTTTCCTTGTCTTTTACAGTCAACAGGAACACAGATAATGGATTTCAATATGGTTTCTTGTGACAGCACAGACCATGAACATCTATATAGCCCTAGCATCAGCATTGGTCATGGACCTCAGCATGGTCTCTGGTGGCAGTAGAGGCTACAGACACTAACATTTTCTTCATGGCAGCTTGGCCCACAGAAAGCAACATGGCTTCAGATGCATATATCACAGACGTCTGCATGGCTCCTTGCTGGTAACATGAGACATAGATATAAACTCAGCCCCTGGCTACAGTAGGATCATGAACCCCACATAGTTCTTGGTGGCAGCATGTCCTACAGATATATCAACAAGGCTGGACTTGGCAACACAGACCATGTTCCCAGACATAGCTCCTGGACCCCTGGCAACAACACAGACCATGGCCATCAATGACCTCGTCATGGTCTCTGATGACAGTACAGACATGGACTTCAACATGGCCCTCTGCCATAGCATGGGCCATGGACATCATAAAAGTTCTCAGCAGCAGCAGTATAGGCCACAGACATTAGCAATGCCTTGGGAACAACATGAGCCATGGACAAAATAGGGTCCCAGCAGCAGTCCAGCCCATGGACACAAGCATGGTTTTCGAGGTAGCATAGACCAGGGACATCCAATTGGACCCAGATGAAATATGGACCATGAACATCAACTTGTCACTGGCTGCAGCAGGACCACAGATCCCAACATGGCCCTTCACAATCACACAGGTCACAGACACTAACATGGTCACAGGCAAAAAACAATACACGTCATGTACATCAAGGTGACCTCTGGCAGTAGCTCAGGTCTTGGAAATTAACATAGTTCATCCTCTTTTCAGAGCTATGTGCCACTTAGTACCTCCATCATTCCAACCCCTCCATCTTAAATCCTGCATAGCAGTGGCACTGGAAAGTGCAAAATGCATGTCATACCATGTACACAAACACACACACACACACAAATACACACTTTGCAAAACTGTTCCCACATTTGAAGTTCAAGAGCTCATATATTAACTAGGTCTTGGGGTTGACCTACTTGAAGTGCTGGGTCTGGGCCTAGATGGTCAGGGCTCTTCTCTCATAACTGCACCTTGCAGGGTATTTGTATAATATACTTCTCTCACGTATTTATATGTTTTATATACAGCATGCAAAACATAATATAATTAAGCATAATATAATTAAGTTGTTTAAATTAATGCCACATTCTATTATCTGTGTTAACTTACTTATCTCATGATGCATTTTAAAGATATATACATGTTGACACATAAAAATCTTTATCTTTTTTAACAACTGGATTAGTGTCAGTCAAGATCTATAAACACACAATGATGTTTGTTCATGCTGCTTGCAGATTGTATAATTTGACTCCATTTGTCTTGTAGTGGAGTCAACAACTCTTGTGTCTCCCATACACATATCAAAGTTTGCCAAGGCGTGCACATGAGCATTCTTGGGATTTATACAGTGCACAGTTTTTGGTTTTCCTTGAACTTATCACCTCTCTTACCTCTCTTTCTGTTTCTCTCTCCTCTGGTTCTATGAGAAAAATTAAAGTCTCTGTCCTTTTGGTTTTTTGTTTAGATAAAACAAGAGACAAGGTCTTTTCGCCCTGGTTGTGTGAAGATTCCATGTGTCAATACATATCCTGCCCATAAAGACCCAAGTAACAATAGGAGTAAGCTTGGAGATGCTAAGTGAATCAAGAAGGCATAGAGAAAACATTCTATGGTCTGACATATGGAACTTAGTTGAAAACACTAAAGTAAAAAAAAAAAAACATATATGTGTAAAGGATATGCAACATCTCAGAAATAGAGTAACGTTACTGAAAAAGAACAAAAAAGTACATGAAAAAAAATCAGAGACAAGTGTTTTATTAGGAAACACTAAATAATTTATAATCATTTCATCTGATTAGTCTGTGAGGGCATTTCTAGCAAGACTGTTAACAGAGAAGATTGCCATGAATGTAGATAGTGCGATCCCATACGCCAGCATCCTGTGTGGATAAAATAAAAGGATTTTTAGCAAAGGAGAAAGGCAGCCAGTGCAAACATGCTCTTTCTCGGCATCATAGCGGCCATGGTTGGTGCCAGTCACTCCACCATGCTTCTATGGTATGCCCTCTTTGACATACCTCCCTGGCATGGTGAAATGCAACATCTTGACCTATGAACCAAATTGTCTGCCTTAAGTTCTTTATCTTAGGAATTTGTTATAAATAGTCTGACTAATGTAATACTCTGAAATTTTTATATAAATTCTGTTCAGTAATAATAAGCATCCCCATAGCAGTGGCAGAACAAAGGAAAACAGGAAAGATTGTTTTAGTAGGTCAAGGAACTGGGGACTATGTGGCTGAGCCAAAGCATGTGCACATGTGGACCTGATGCCTCTGGGGAAGAAGAAGGTAGATGTTTTAACCATCGTTAAGATGGTTGTGAGCTACTATGTGGTTGCTGGGAATTGAACTCAGGACCTCTGAAAGAACAGTCAGTCCGATTAACCTCTGAGTTATCTCTCCAGCCCCCATTAATTAACATTTTAAGAAATAAAAATCCAAAACAAAAGTGTTATGATTTTGTTGAATGTGGGACATGGTTACACCATCATCTTATGTGTCGGCTCCTTCTACCTTGCAATGGTTTATAATTAAAAGGAATCATATGAGAGTCAGGAAATGTGAGGAAATAACCTTAAAAGAAAAAATATTCTAAAATATTAGTGCATTTTAAATATTAAAGTTTTGAGCTCACTATTTACCTTATGGTCTTCTGTTTAACACAAAAAATGGAAATGAGTTAAGCCAATTTAGACCAATGACATTTAGAGAGAAGAATATATTTGCTATTAATTTCAAAAAAGAGCTATTTATTTTTGAATTATTTGTCTTAAATTAGTAATTTCGCTGCTTACATTTTTAAAAGTAAAACAGTTAGAATTATTTCCCTCCCCTGCGAATTCTGAACACGCTATGCTCAGCAGCTTAGGTAAGGTTCAGTAACGTGGTGAACTTCTTCCTTCCTTCTTCTCTGAACCAATTCATGAACTCTGACTTCCTCAACACTTTGCTTTCGAGCACCTTATTAGATTCTCTATGGCTCTAGGAACCAGAACTTCAGGAGATTTTCCTCATACAAAGTTGGGTAGATGGGTTTCCACAAAAGCAGTAATGTTGAGTGATGACTGGCCTGAGTAAAGCAGTTCTATTAGCTGCACGGCATTTGGTGCTTCCTGTAATGGATGCAAACTTCATTAAAGAAAATGACAGATGGCATATGGCTGCAGGCAAAATGCCAGTCTGCATGATGAATCCTACCACATTCTAGTCCAGGATAAACAATGATTTTAATCACCTTGAAAAAAAAAGCTGTCACTTTTCTTTTCAATAACCTCATTATTATAAACTTGCAGCACGTTCCTTGTTAGCTTGTGAAAAATAGTAATAAAAATCTGGCAACAAATAGGCATTTGCTTTTTGTTTTCACTGCTGATGAATGACATCTGAAAACCTGTGACCCTCAGGTGTACAATGAGTTCCTCACTTAAGGCCACAGGTGACTGGCCACAGGGCCCTGGGCTTACACACCTTTCTCAAATTGTTTAAAAATTGCTATGAGAGTCAGAAGGCTTGTGGCTAAAAACACTGACATTGGAAGTGTGGTGTGTGTGTGTGTGTGTGTGTGTGTGTGTGTGTGTGTGTGTGTGTGTGATGATGAATCAAATGAGTCTGTGAAGCAGATGCTTAGTTTCTTGCAAGCAGCTTTCAATCACAGTCTCACAATGCACTGCACTCCTTTTGAGAGGGGGTATCAAAGAAAGCTAAATTTTACGGAGATAATTATAGTCCTATCAAGTTCTGAGTTTAACTTCAATGTTCATTGTTCAAGAAAATAAATCATTTAATTTTCATAATAATGTGTATTGCAGGACAATTTTGCATGCAGAACATGATTCTGCATATATGTACATATTTTATAGTACTCCAGAAATGCTTAATATGTAAGGAATAACGATAATTTATAAAGTTTATAGGAAATAGATCTAGATCTTAATTTGAGTCCAGGGATATTGATGCAGTTAATTTTAGTTAGTGATTCATGTCAGTTTTCTTTGCAGAAACAGAAATTGCCTCTGGCTAATTTAAATAGACACAGGAACTAGAGAACACTCAGTGAATGGGCAGAAAGGCAGAAGAACCAAGTGGGAATTGGGCTCCAATGTATTTTATTCTGCTTAGGCTAGTATAATAGAAAGCTGAAATGGGGAATGTGTAAAGAGTAAAAAAATTATTATTTGCGACTTTGGAGATGGCAAGTCAGAATCCAGTATTCTGGAAGACTTGGTGTTTGGTTGGGCTCGCTTCCTCACAGCATACCAAGGTTTCATTGTGTTTTGCAATGAGAAGAGGGCCAGCAGATCTGTCAGGCTGAGGCAGGAAGATGCCAATTCACTGTCAGCCTGTATTTGCTAAGATCCTAGCTCAGAAACAAACTGACAGAAAAACAACAAATAGAAACAGTGCTAGGAAAATTCCATCTATTTCAGATTCTTTCAGAGAAATATTTGTTATTGTGAAATACTAGTGACCATCCTGTGGACTTATATTCACTGATGTTTATATAGTGTATATACAGAAACTCATTATTGATCATAGGGACACAGATAAAAGAACATCTTTACAAATGAGGGGACTCATTTCTAAATACATGTATTACATTTAGGTATCATTCTGAGATCATGATAGAAATATTATTATTTTATACATAAAAAATGAAAACTTAAATTTTTCTCATGTGAGATGAATGGTGTTTCTTTTACGTTTATGTCAATAAGTTAGTCATCATTTATTTCATCTGACTGAAGGTCGCAATCTGAAGCTAAGTCATTTCTGGGGCATGCTACTATGCCTACTTCAGATTTTGTGCTTAAAGGACAATGCAAATATACTTGATCATATGTGTTTACACATAGATTTGTGAATTACTCCTATAAGTATTTATATATCCATGCATACAACTACAGAAATTTCTGTGGAGGAGTTAATTAAACTCTTGTGGTGAAACTAAACTCATAATTTTGCTCAATCATGGTGTCCTAGTTTCATTGCTTTTGCTATGATATATACCCTAACAGAAAATACCTTAGGACAGGAAATATTTATTTTAGTTCACAGCTACAGATCATAATCCTTGATTGTGGGTATTCAAGGCAGGAACTTGAAGCATCTAGTCACTTTCTGTATCAAGAGTGGAGAGAAAACGAATGCATGCATTCTTGCTTATGTCCAGTTGCTTCTCTATACTTATATAATTCTGGACCCAAACTCAGGGCATGCCACCACCCACAGTGGGCATGTCCAATCTCAGTTGATCATTGAAGACAGTCTTTTATGAACATATCAACAGACCAACCTGATCTAAAAAGTTCCTCATAGAAAATCTTCCCAAGCAATTTAAATTGTATTAAATTAACAATTTAGAATAACCATCTCATTTTCCTTGTTCAACTTCATTTCCATTGCTGTATTTCCTGTGTTCACTTTTAACAAAATAAAATGTAAACCTTTATCACGACTTCAGTTTTCACCTGGTACCCGCACTTTTGAAAAAGCAGGATGAGGGGGTAGAATGGACTATGATCAAAGACAAATAAGCAGGAATTAGCTGGGGTAAGATAAGTTAAAAGAAAAAAAATTTCATCATATAAAGTATAATTGAGGGGTGATTCCCATTATAACTTGTTATAGTGATGAAGTCAATTCAATATACATTTGTTTAAGTCAGCATGAACGATGACTGGATATTATTTATATATATATATATATGTGTGTGTGTGTGTGTGTGTGTGTGTGTGTGGTGTGTTGTGTGTGTAGCTTGCTTCTTCCCTCTTAGTAAGTTTGATTTTTGTTAGGAATCATAAATAATATGCCCAAACATGATCTACTCGTTCTTCTTTGAATACAGCATCAGGACTTACATTGATTGAAGGATGTGTTTTGCTGTCTTTGGGAGGGAGTAATACTTATTATTTTCTTAGTAAGTCTGATCAGGATTTAAAATGTTTCCTTAATCCAAAGCACTCTTTCAACCTCTCAACCCTCCTTGCTTTTGTGATAGGTCACAATGTTTATTATCTAACTCATTAGTATTTGAGGGATGCTATAGAGGGTAAATTCATAATGTTCCAGACCCTGCATTTGAGAAGTCTCTGGGAAGGGAGGCTGGGATAAAAGTGTAAAATCGCATGTAGTAAGCGCCAGAAGGGAGCTCAGTCTCCATCATTCAGGAGTAATTAGACTGTTGCTAGAGTTAAGCTGATAGAGCAGTCCACAAACGGCACATTGTAGTGTTCTGAGACCGAGATGGAAAAGCACAAACTCAGATGTGAATAAACAGAGGAACAGGCCATTCAAGAACCAAAAAGGAAGAGAAGGAATCATGAAAAGTTTAGTGTGGCATGAGAATCAGTGTGAGGAAACAGGTAAGGAGAAAAAGGATTGGCAAAGGCTTGAAGGGACTAAATGATAACACTTTTTCCAATAAAGGAGTTAATGAGTCCCAGTGGGTTTTTGTATATATATTTCATTTTTCATTTGTATTTATTGATTGGAGGGTATTTTTCACTTGCATGTCCTGAAAAAAGCTTCAAGTCCTTTTCCCAAGGAGAAATGGTTATAAAAAAATCACTTTGCACATAAATCTGTGATCTTGGAAACCTAAGTGCAAACCCGTTGCTTATGGTCTCATGAAACCATTGATATCTAGGGGGCCACCATGGAGCCAGGAATTGGCAATGATGAAGAGAATATCTTTGCCATCATGCAGAGAAAGCATTAAAAATGCTGCAACTAGTGTTAGGGGGAATGAAGATTCATTATAGCATTTCAGCGAAACAATTAAGGTCTGTAAGCTAGTGCCTGGAAATGCTTGTTTTTAAATACAGTATTTATTGTATGTGTGTGTGAGCCAGGTCACTAAGAAGGCACCACTATAGGAGGCACGGAGGTGAATGAATTATGAATTGAAATGTTGATTTCAGAAGAGAGTCATTTTTGGAAGGAGAATACACACATCTGGTGGCATGAGTTTGAGGGTCTCTAGGCTGTATCATTTCAAGTATGAGTCAGCAGGCCAAGCGAGAGATGGACGTTCCCGACACTAAAGAATATATTCTGTGTCACCACAGAGCTGTGTGCCATGGCATTACATCTCACCAGTAAAGGGCTGTGAATTGAGAAGAGCTGGAAGTGTGGACTGTCTTCCCTATTTGAAGGATTTAAGTTTTAAATCCATTGCTGACTTTCACTCTGTATCACTAACAGAATTTGTTTTCAACAGTAAAAACCTACTCAGCAACGTGAACCTAGTTAAGTTAGAGAATCGCGAACCTGCTCGATTGTAAGAAAATTTCTGATGGATATTATGAGATCATAAAGTTGAATTCCTGAAGCTAGTAAAGACACATGTTCTGTTTCAAGGAATTGGGATCTGGGTACCTGACTTTGATTTTGAACTTTGACCCTGACTTTGAACTGATGTTTGTTGCTTGCCATTTTGACCTTTTCTTCTTTAAAATGGAGTAAACTACTCCAAAGACACAAGCAGAGAGAATAAGATACTCTGTATAAATTACCTGTTTTTGTTTCTGTTTGAAGGATCCACCAAAGGTCGCAGTGTTCAAGTCTTAGTCATCTACAGTTGTCAGTGTTGATCACCAAAAGAGGGCCTGATCATGAGGGCCCTAAATTCATCATAGGTTGATACATTACTGAGATTGGTGAGATGGTAGGAAGATACAATCATGGAGCTGTATCTTTGAAAGCTGTGTCCTGCCATCTGTTTCCTGTCTCCCTCTTCTTCCTGATCACTATGAGATTAGTGGCTTTGCTTCTACATTCTATCCTGCTACTTAAGCTTGGGCCCCCAGCAGTGGAACAAGCCAATAATAGACTAAAGGTACCAAGGTGAATCTCCCTACCTTTTATGTTGTGCTCTTAGGAATCTGTCACAACATCTGAAAACAAACACATCACCCTTCTGGAGGAGTTAGATAAAAACGAAAAGCTATTTCCTAAACTTTCTTAAAACTCCTCTACTTCTATACTAGCTAGTGTATTGACTCTCAAGGTTCAACTTGCTTTCATCTCTGAAAATTGACAGAAATTTTAATGTCTTTATTTTAGGACTATGTTTTTATGTTTGACTCCTGCCCCCCCCCTTCTTAAATGATATATAACTGTGGAATGAAATGTAAGATAGTGTTGTGGTCATTTTAGAGTATTTATGCAAAAATAGTGACACACATATTACAGTCATGCATTCAGGAGCATAGGCGGGAGGATTACGTGAGTTGAGTTTGAAAGCAGCCTAGGCAATACTAAGACCTGCCTACAGACAAAAAGAAAATGAATTAATTTTCTTGAAATAGCTGCCTTACCCTACTGCTCAGTGTAGAATAAATCATAGAAAGACAGGTCAAGTGCATGTTCTTGGGCATGCATTATTTTTTTGAGAACCTTTGGGATTATATCTGGGTATAGCTGATGGAACTACTGTAGCCACACCCAAGTCCTTTGGCTCTTCTCCATACTTCAGAGATGAGATGAAACTCTCTTTTCAGTTCAATTGGGAATCCAGAATCTCTGGGGTCACTAAATGTCACTCTTCCATTGACCACCAACTGTTCATTGTTTGTTGTCAGGAATTAAAGAGCACACTCCCTTTCTAGTCTGTA
This sequence comes from Mastomys natalensis, assembly GCA_021653895.1. Lineage (NCBI taxonomy): Eukaryota > Metazoa > Chordata > Mammalia > Rodentia > Muridae > Mastomys > Mastomys natalensis. Next base: position 234,862 of record JAJTUV010001396.1, read on the forward strand.
TTCTAGTTGAAAGATTCTCAGCCATGGACTCCTCAGTTTTGCATATCAATACAGAGCCCAGTTGCAGGGAGAATTGGTGACTTGAGGTGGAGAAGGAATGTTTGGGGCACAGAAGTGTAGAGGTTCTGCTGCAGTTCAGCTCCTCAAGGGAGTTGAGACTGATGTATTCAAGGCAGACACCACAAGGAAACTAGATAAAATACTGAAATAATTTCTCCTGCATTTTCAAACTAAAGAAATCACGATCAAGCTTTGAAAGCATGAAGAGTTCCAAAAGAAAGAAAGCTTGTTGAGCTGGCTGTGAAGGAGTTGGTGATAATAACAGCTGGTTAGATTGGAAGGCTTCTCACAAGCTTAGGCCTCTCCCACCATTTTTGGAGCTCTGTGGTCTCTAACCATCAAATTCCACATTCTGTGTACTCTTTTCTCTAATACAGGTCAGAGCTTGGTTATAACTCAGTGACTGTTCTTTCTTTGCATCATATAACTAGGTTCTTGATACCAGTGGGTACCCCAGTAGCTTTTCTTTTCTTCCCTCCACTTTATTCCTTTCTTATTCCTAAGCTTGTTAGGTAACCCTAGAGTATAAAATCCTTGCAATAGCAAACCTATTGTTCCATATGGTGTGAACTCCCCACAGCAAAGCCTTCCTAATTATTTTGTCTATAACACATAGTAAGAATTCCATTGTATCCCTAATCTAATACATGTAAATGTATGGGTTGAAAATTAAAGTTTGGTTAAACATGTTACATATGACACACTTTGATACTTCAGCTTCTCTTCAGTTCATCTTCATTTACATAAGTGGGGAAAAAAAAGCTGCAGATAAATAATCATCCGGAAGAGGAGCATTTACTCCTCAGTTTCAATCACAATGAGTAGGCTTCACAAGCGGGGTTTTGCAGATCATTTGTAAGAAATCACTACAATGATCAATACTGAAGCCTGTCCCCGACCTCCTAAATCAGAATTGTGTAATGCTGGCTGCTTATAGGAATGTATTCTTCAGTCAACGTAGTTTTAAAGTTCAGAGTCCTAATCATCTCCAGGGCCGAGCTGTATCTCAGTAGTAGAGTACTTGCCTAGCATGGATGAGTTTCAGTTTTCAGCACTGCAGGGGAAAAAGAGAGAGAGACTTCAATGCTTCATTACAGGACCATGTTTCCACTTCCAGGTGCTATTTTGACATTTGTTTGGGTATACAGTTTAATTGTAATGTCTTGAGTTCCCTGTGTTCCTGTCGAATAACAATTATCTCATCAGTTTCAAAGGTGGCAGAACCCTTCCTTGGGCATCTAATCTAGTCTACTATATGGTAAGCAACTGTGTGAATTACATCTCTGAGTTGTATAATTTGTGATACTGTTAGCCTGTTTTACAGATGGAGAAATTGAAGCCAATAGGTGAAAAATATTCTGCACCTCTGTAGCAAGGCAGTGATGGATACAGGGTTTAGATCTTGGCCCACTGATGCTAGAACTCATGATCTTACATGACACACTGTACTTCAATTCAGCCATCATACATGCACATTCTGATTTAGGTCTGAGCCAGGCTTCACGATTGATCGTTGTAGTGATTTCTTACAGAAGGTCTGCAAAGCCCCGAATGTGAAGCTTACTTGTTGCGATTGAAACTAGGGAACAAATGATCCTCTTCCTGGGTGATTATTCTGCAGCTTTTCTCGATCCATCTATATAAATGAAGTCAAGTTGAAGAGAAGCCAAAGTATCAGGGTGTGCCATGCATAACATGTTTAATCAAACTTTAATTTTCAAACCCATAAGTGTGTATGTATTACATTAGACATAAAATAGAATTCTTATGGGTTGTATACAAAGTATCAGGTATCAAAAGTATCAAATGAGAAGTAGTATCTTTGTACAATGAGCCTTGGGTGATCATTCTCTTTCTAAGTAGCTTGTGTTTGTTTCTGGAGATACAGTTATTATTCTTGCTCCAGTCATCCCTCAGTCTTGAGGAGGAGGTGGGTAGCCACTTCTGGCCTTTGTTATCTTTGGCTCTGACTCATTATCTCCTGTTAGAATACCATAATTTCCATCACTTCAGTGACCAATTATCTATAATTTTCAAACTGGCAATATAATTCAAATATTTTAAATATAGCAAACTCAATACTCAATGATAATCATATAGCAGGTGCACTTACAAATTATTAAATTCATTATGTCTAAATATTCAAATGATTCTAACTATATAAAGGATTTTGACAATACAAAGGGATAATTTAAAATATATTTTTAGAACTAAATGGCCTCTCAAAGTCATTACTAAGGAAACTTTGCTGAATTCCCTGTTAGAATATTCCAGCTAGTCTTCCAGGGACTCTTCTAACATTTCCCCCATTCCATGCTAAGTAGAGAGAAGAATAGACTACTGGGGAGAATTGAATTCTGGAGCATAAACTTCAGAAAACATGACTAAAGTCAAACTGTGGCTGTTGGAAAAGCAAAGAGGAGCCTGTATCTATGTAGAAAGTTCTACTTATAAGAAAACCAAAGGTATAAATATCCATGCTGCCTTAAAGGCTCGTTCTAAGTAAAGGATGGGATAGGTTAAGGTTAAATGAATGGAACTGGTAAAATACTGATGAGCTGAAAGCTTATCTTTCCTTTCCTTATTGGCTCATTCAATTACCTACAAAAGACTTGTCAGAATCTCATAGTGGGATCACTTACATGTTCTGTATTAAGAAAGCTATCCTCAATATATTCCAGCTCCCCAGATGTCTGGGCCTATACTTGATTCTTATATACAAGCTATTTTGAAATATCCAGAAACATGTAAACACAAGTAATTTCTCAAGTCACTCAAGATACAAAAGGGGGTATAGCTTTAAGAACAAAAATGCTGTGTGTGTTTGTGTTTGTGTGTGTGTGGGTGGGTGTGTACGCATGCACGTGCGTGTGTTAGTACACAAATGCAAGTCTGTATGGCCCTAAGATTAAATGCTCTATTACTCAAAAATTAAAATAGAAATGAGGCCATTTTTTCTTCCCCCTATTCTTTCTGTGCTATATTCATATCCAAGTCTAAAAGCCAGTGGTTACTATGGTTATTTAGTAGTTGACTGTCCAAATTCAAATGAGATCAGTCATTACCTATTTCAGACCAATCTATTTACTATGTTTATGACAGAATTTGAAGACATAACAATCATGTATAGATAGTATTTCATGTCTCAGACTTTTCCAAAACTCACTATTTATTAATTTTCCATATGAAATTATTTCCTCTGGATACTTCTTGCCCCATTCCCACCTTTATCAGCTGGTATTATTATTAGTGTTTTTTTCTTCCCCCTATTCTTTCTGTGCTATATTCACGTCTGAGTCTAAGAGCCAGTGGTTATTATGGTTTTTCAGTAAAACAGTTTGTGTTCTATCTGGTTTTAATTTCTGTCATTAGGGAAAACTTAATCAGCTTCTTTCTGGATAGATACCTTGGGCAGCTGTAAACTGTAATTGAATAATTTATTTTTATTTGGTGGCAATGTCTCATATTTTCAACAATTAATGACTTTTCTCATGTAAGAGATGTTTCTGAATGAAAATTCTTCAATCATAATTTTTCTCTGTATTTTTGCCTCAGCTCCAAATCACTCACCCTTTGTAGCTAAAATATGAAAAGCTGTTGTGTTTCCAGCTCACCACTCAGTGGAAACATGTGGGGGATTTGTTATTATTACTGATCTCAGTTGGAGTGTTTCATTCCTGACCTAGACTTGAAGATTCTATTAAGCTATAGTAGGGCACATCGCCCACAGTCTGTGTCAGAGAGTTTCCCCAGAATCTTTAGTGTGTGGTGCTAACATGCATTTAAGCTTATTTAGACTAATGTTTTCAAAATGCAAAACACTGGATAGAATTACACACTGTGGTGGCCAAAGAAAATGATCTCACTGTGAGTGGGGAGGATAAAGATCTGTATGAGAGAGCTGAGGATATGGGAAATAAAGTGTGTACCAGCAATGAGCCTTTGCCTTTCCACAGCCTGCCTCCTGCACTGTGATCCCCAGACCTTAAAAAAGCAACCACAGACCCATCCTCAAATTGCAGTATTGAGAGATGTCACATAGATGATGTCTACTATTATTTCATAGCAGTTTACCGAAAAAATAAGAGGGTTTACACTTGCCTAAATCCAGATAATATTTGAATTTAAAAGATATTGTTTCTCTTTATTTTGTTGAATAAACTGATGGATGTATCCAAAAATTAGTTCTCCTGGTATATACCATCTTCTTTGCTGTATTTGTTGGCTTCATACACTCGGAAGAAAAAAAGAATTATAAAATTATTTTAAAAAAGCATTTCATGCAATAAAAACAACATGATAGACATGCTGAATTATAATTTAAGCACTATATTTTTCCCCTGGTTCTAACCACCCCATACTACATTTTAAAAATAAAGCCCTCCTGTGCTTTCTTTAAAGTCATTTAAAAAAAAAAAAAAAGAGGGTGTATATATACTATTACATGGACCTCCAGCATATAAAGTTGTGTGTTCATAAGAAATTTGTAAAATTAGCTTCAGAAAAACTTAACAATAATGTAGAACTGAAAATAGGCATAGCCTTTTAAGCAAAGTGCATGTGCAGAAACATGAAACATGTTAGGAAAATCAGCAGACTCTGAGGACATTTCTAATGTCTTCAAAGGAGTGCCACCAATCGAAGTATCCAGTATCAAAATGGGGACCCCAAATAAGAGCAATGTGGGAGAAAGTTCAAGGCACTGAAAACATTTGGGCCAGATGATTTGAATGTCTTCTCTAACCTCTGAGAAGCATTAAGCGGCACCTCAGTCCCTTTATCTTTGACAAATACCACACAGTGTTTCTGCTTGTTATTTTGTGGTCCTGGCGCTCTTGTCAGCTTGTTAAATGGAACTCTGGCTTCAGTCGGGAGATGATAATGTGGTAATCTCTGCGCTCTGCTTGCCTCGGCATCCAGAGGAGCGGCTGTGCCCAACTGGTGAGGCTGCCCAGTGCCAAGCGTAACTGCTGGCAGCTGGGCCGATGGAGAACAGTCTGCACCAACAGATTGAAAATGTTCTTTTCAGATCTTTAGATTGGAACTTGAGCTTTACTTTTCAAAGTTTTATGTCCACAGCACAGTTCACAAAATAAATTACGAAACCAATTGCTTCAGGAGCCTCCAAGCCGTGACATTAAGGTGCCTGAGAGTCATCATTCTTGATGAAATGCGAAGGAGCAGTGGAGAATCACTGTCCATCAGAGGGAGGTTGGGCAAAGCCCCTGGGGTATGTGACAGCCTGCAGACAGATGGTACATAAGGCTCATGTATAAGCACTTATTTTCATGAAGGAGGGAGAAAAGGAGAGAGAGAGAGAGAGAGAGAGAGAGAGAGAGAGAGAGAGAGAGAGAGAGAGAGAGAGAGAGAGAGATAGATTAAGAATTCTTAAATTCTTTCAAATTAATCAGGAGTAACAGGATATGTTTTGTAGCAGAATTGTTTATTGCCACAGAGAAATTCTGAGTGTAAAAATGTAAGATGCAGTATTTTCTCTGATGCTAATCCTTATCCTGAAATGCCTGTCTCTCCCTCCATCAAAAAGTGAAGAAAAGCAATTGAAAGCTTCATGAAGTATATAGCCGTTTTTCCTAAAGAGCTGAGTTCCAAATCTCTTGCAAGCAGGGAGCTCAACCAAGCAGTCAGAGTATTTCAATGACCATATCCAAAGAATGCTAGATGTTGATCAAGTTGAAGATTTTGTTGGACCCTAAAGTTCAAACTCTTTTGGGCCCTGTGGTGAGTAGGAATGAGTTCAAAGGGACAAGAAATTCAGTTTGTGAACATGAGCTTGGGGAGATGTGATTATCTGTATGACCTAAGTTGCTATGAATTCTGCCCCCTCTTCTTACTCATTTATGAATAAGAGATCTCTTCATCTTGTGGTTGCTGGAAACATCTCAGGACTGAACTGTACTCAAGCATGCAATTTTGAAACTGATTAAAAGTAGGCAAATGAATAAGTGAGCAGACAAATGATATACTTGCACAAAACAAAGATGCTAAAATGCTAGTTGTAAATGGAGGCGGGGGGCATGTGTTGTTTGCTTTGATTCTTTGAGCCCATGTGTGTCAAAACCTCAGGATATGGAAGAGGACACCTAGACTGTCCAGCTCTTTATTCATCAACACTTCTTTTTCCATTCTGAAAGGCAGGAACATGCCCATACTTAATGGAACAGCATCCTTTTTACAAACTGCTGTGATCCTATCTAAGACTTAAGGATTCTGTTTCTAAGGAAGAAAATAAATATTGGGGGAAGGTGGGGATATCTTGGCGAGTCTCCCAAACTTGATTATTTCATATCACATCTGAGTTTCTCAAAAGCAAATGATGGCAGTGCTGTAAGGAAAGGAAAGGGCTGATGGCTGCATACCTTTTTGTGATGGAGGACCCTGACGTAAGAGGGCTATAATCTTTTCATGTGTTACCCAGTGTGTTTATTTCTTCCATCACAGCCCCCAGCTGGTTTTATTTTTTGGTGAGATCTTGACCCCACCCTCCATTGTGTATCTTTGATTCTCTCCAGAACCCTTCCTTATGCAGCCTGAGGTTAGCTTTTGTATGACATGGGGGTCTGTATTCTTCCATGTATTTAAGCACAAAATGTTTCCTTATGGCAGAGTTTTGTTAAAAGTCTTCAACATTGTTAACTCTTTGAAAGCACTGCTGTCTGTAAGCAGCTGATTATTCCATTGTGTGTTTTGGGGAAGGAGCCCTGTTGTTTGTGGTTCCTTGTCAGTGGCTTCTTGGTGGGCATGTCCTATGAAGCAATGCAGAGTCCTGTATGACAGAGCAGGCATCAAAGGCTTTGATTTTTGTCCAGGGAACTCCCTCTACTTTTCTTGTGGGACAGCAGGACCAGGTAACCTAAGGAAGATCAAAACAACATGGATAGAGCAAAGACCCTTCAAAACACAGACTGGAACAAAAACCACCAAAGTAAGCAAACAAAAAGGAAACAGAAAGGACTACACGTGCCAGAGAAGTGGCAAGATAGGGTTGGATCTTGAAAATCCAAAGGGAAAAAATAAATTCAGAACGACTGATTAAGGGTATGGAATGACAGTTCCTGACAGCTGAAGGGCTGATGCTTGTCTTTTAGTCATTGCTAATTTTAACAAAGGAGAGTGTTCCTTCCCGTGGGGGCGGTGGGGGGAGCTGTGAGGTCAGTAGTGAGACTCTGCTAAGATGAAGATGACAGAGAGCAGAGGGAAAGATGGCAGCAGTGTGAAGATGTTTCTGAAAGGATTGGCAGCAAGGCTGGGCATGGGGTTCGCAGGGTAGCCGGAGGTCTCCAGGGTTCTTAGGAAGAGGCAGGTATCGTGTGAAGCTCAGGAGATGGGACCAAGAATATGTTCAAGACACAGAAGAAAATGGGCAACTGAGGCTGCCTAGAAACTAAGACAGGGGAGTCCGATATAAGCACAGGAAGGATTGGTCTGGGCCTCAAGACTCCTCTTACACTTGGATAGAAGACTAATGCTTCCTCATGGAGTGGAGTCTGGTTCAGCTATACTAGGGGGAAGCTATGCTTCCCCTTTATTTAGCTACCATGTCTCTAAGTCACTCTGTGAAAGCACCCTACTTCATCTGTTTGTGATATTTTTGTTTTGTTGTTTTTCTGGGTTTGACTAACAAATGACAAAAAATGTCTTGTACCAGGTCCTGTCAAATGATGTCTCTCCTCAAGAGCTTACACTTCTACACTTATAAAACCTAGTTCAAGTCCTGGCATTTCGTTTCAGTAAAAGTCATTCTGCTAGACCTAGGTCATGTTTCCAATCTGTCAGGATCTCTCTCTATATTTTAATTTGAACTTCACAATGTTTCCCTGACCTGCTTTGGCCTCATGTCACCCACACATTAAAATATCTGCAGGTGTCTTTCTCCACAGAACTGTCACTTTATTTTCATTTAACCAAACAGTGTACCAGCGTCCCCCCACACTCACAGAGACTCTAGGAAGAAAAATTAGATGGGTTGCTTTGATGCTAACTGTGAAAGGCTTTCTTCCTGAGGAATCCTCCCAAATTGGATTAAGTGGATTCATTTGTGGTTCATAGCATTTACTTTTTTTTCCGGGAGGTGGGGATGTGAGAACTTTCCCTCTCTCTGTGTGTGCATTCTCACAAGTCAATGGATACTGCAACTTTATAAGACTCTCACATCTGGAATACATCACCAATACGCTTGCTGGGAAAGTGAAAGTTCCAGAAAGAGCCTCATTTCCCCCTAGAACTGTGAAATTGAGCCGCCTAGTTTCTTCTGTGTTGTTGTAAGCTCACTGGAGTGTAATGTAAGCTACATTGTAAACCATTTGGGATGTTCGCCATTGAATAATGCTTCCTGCCACATACTCTCCTTTATTTATCACTTATGTTTCACTCTAAATTCAGCATAGCAATCTCTGAATATGGAAATCACCCGGCTTGTTCAACCTCTCATAATCACGTTGAATTACCAAAACCAATCTATCTGTTGTTTTCAAAGGAAGTTAACTAACGCAAGCAATTTATCCTCACCTCCTCTCAAGCAATGAAGGAGCAGGACCTTTCTACTCCACTCAGAGCAAATCCATGTGTTCCTTACCACTGCCCCTGCAATCAGTAATTTGACTCAGTGGGTTTAACTCAAAGCAGGCACTTGCATTCTTTAGATTATTTGTCTGTCTTCCAGGAAATCAGGGGGAGCAATAAAAACAAGCACCGACCTTAAATTAAACCACAGAGAAGAAAGGATTCAGTGAATTTTTAAAACTCAAGTGACACAAACAGAAAATATTTTGAAGTTCCACCTGACCAGACAACATTCCCTCTGCTCCTTTGTCTTCCTTTTCTTCTAGTCCTCTACATGCCCTCCCGCAACCCCTAAGAGCAATGATTATCAGTCAAATTCTCAGCTTCTCCAGTGCTTGCTTGATCCTGCTTCTTCCTCCTGCCTCCTGCAGGTGAATGCACCTGGGATCCCAGGCTAGCAGACAAACAGCATCTCAAACAGCAGCCAGGGAATTAGTAGATGTCTCTTGTCTTTTCTGAGCCATCCTAGATGAATTAATTCCCCTTTGAGTTAACCCCAGCCTGGCTAACTACAGTAAGTACATGTCCTGGGATGGAGAAGGAGTTGGCAGATTTCCTGGAAAACCAAATAGGTTTTCTTCTTTGTGATTATCTTGAGCTTTCACTTGCCCCAGGTTTAAAAGAGCAGGTCTAGTCTTTAATTTGACTTTCCTTGTTTGAATGGCCAGGATGGAACAAGATAATAGTAGGTTAGGAGAAGTTGTTACATGTACACGTCACGTCTGAGACTGAGGTACCTCCAGGAAATCTGCATTTGTCTACTATTTCCTAAATTTAAGGAAACCAGAGAGTGTCCCTTTTTATATACCATTTAACTAGACATGTTTAGAGTTCATTACTTTTCTTTTTTTTTTTTTTTTTTTTTTTTTTTTTTTTTGGTTTTTCGAGACAGGGTTTCTCTGTGTAGTCCTGGCTGTCCTGGAACTCACTCTGTAGACCAGGCTGGCCTCGAACTCAGAAATCCGTCTGCCTCTGCCTCCCAAGTGCTGGGATTAAAGGCGTGCGCCACCACCGCCCGGCGTTCATTACTTTTCTTAATTTCATTAAAATCTCTACAGGTTTGAAGTATAACCTTTTACCGTTCTCATTTAGTTTGTAGTTATTTGTTGTTGTTTCTTAGAATAATTAACTTTCTAAGAATTTTTGTCATTTTCTAGATATCTGTAGTCTTAGAATATTCTAGGTATTTGTAGTTCTTATAATATGTATACTATGTATTTCTTAGTTTATCTACTTACCTTTCGGTATGGTGTTATTGTAGTTCTATGCATTGAAGGTAATTTGTTTTGGACAGATCGTTCTTTCCTTTCCTTTCCTGCCTTCCTCCTCCCTCCCTTGTTCCCACCCTCCCTCATTCCCTCGGTCCATCCTCCCTCCATTGCTTCTTCTTCCTTCCTTCTTCCTTCCTTCCTTCCTTTCCTTCCTTCCTTCTTCTTCCTTCTTCCTTCTTTCTTTCTTCTTCTTTCTTTCTTTCTTTCTTTCTTTCTTTCTTTCTTTTGTTTTCTTGAGACAGGAATTCAGGATATATAACATTAGCTGCCTTATGACTTAATGTGAATGTCAGACTGGCTTTGAACTTATAGAGATCCTCCTGCCTCTGCTTCCTGGGTGCTGGGATGTATGACTATGCTTAGATGTTTTCCTTGATTGAAACAAGATATCATCCTGCATTCTAGGTTGGCCTAGAGCTTACTTTGCAGTCCAAATTCCCGGAAGTCTTACTTCTTCTGCCTCCTGAGTGCTGGAGTTTCAGGCACAGCCACACACCTAGTGAGAATGGTTTTGAGTGTGTATTTGATAATATATAATACATATCAATGTATATATATATATTCTTTATGAGTTTTCTGTGGCATGAAGGTGTGCTGTAATCAATGTAATTAATAAAAGTAAATGAGTTATATGAAGCCAAATATTAGAAAAAAATATAAAATGTGATCCTTCTAGTTAGAGGCTAGGTGCTCTACAAATATCCTCAATTCTTGTACCTTAAAGAAACGATCTGTTCTTTAGATTTAAAATATCAAAAAAATGCAGCTTCAAAAATGACTCAACTCTTAAGGAATTATGGCAAACCTCCCAAATCTGAGTTACAAGCTCAGTTGGCAACAGTATGAAATAGGGACTGGCTTTCAAAATGTAGCCCTAATTTTCTTGTTATAACTTCTGTTGCATAATATGGAAAACCTTTCAACACTGAAGCCCCAGCTCTGCACCACGGCCCGCGTTCCTAGTCTGTGAGATGTTGTCTGTGATGCTTAAGGAGCACATTGGCATGAGTGGCACTGCAGTTATTTCCCATGGCATTTTAAAAACCCATTTCTGTATACATATTCCAATCTAGTGAAAATTAGATCTCCTCTATTTGCATTTGGCATCCACACTTGTTGGCCATGACATGCGATGTGATTTTAAGCTGCTCGTGTACATTTTAGGAGGAGATTGATTTACAGTGGTCTTTGCCTGAGACAAGCACAATTTAAATTAATTCCTATCGATCCAGAAACATTTAAGATTGGCTTTGGAAAAGTTTAAGAACAGAAGGCTTTGATCTCTGCGAAGCATTTTGGTGGGCATTACTGTCATGTAGATAAAAGCATGGAACTGTGCATGCTCACCCTTCTCCACCCTAGACTCATCATTAGTCACTGCATACCCCCAGGCCAATTCCAGCTCCAGATGCTGTGATGTCTACCCAGCTGTTAGAGTATGTGTGATTTGCAAATAGCAACATAAATAACATATCCAGAACATTGCTTAGACTGTGACTTTGCCATTAAGGCTTATATTTAGAGTAAGGAATGATACATTGGTAAATTGTAACTGGGAGGGAGTTGAAGGAATGGCGATAGGAATTGCAAAGTGCTATTTCTCAAATGAAGTGATTTGCCAGAACATTTCCATATTAACTCACACTGTGTCATAGCAGTCAAATTTCTTGCAAGCATTCAATCAGTGTGTGCAGGTTTTAAGGGTATGTAGTAGTGTACCTGTGGATTATTTAAGACCAAACAGCACCAGATTCTTTTGCCAAGTTGTCTTTAGCATCTGGAGGAATATTTCCGATTGCTTTGATTGCAAGGCAGTCCTGTCAGAATTGCTGAAATTGGACTTAAGAAGAGTTCGGTTCTGGATTCTAGCAGTAGCTATGATCATCTTGTCACATGTGACAAAAGCTCCAAGTTCTTGTTAATCACTTACTATTTTTAGCTTCTCAGCTTATAAACATCATAAACCATTATCTGTGATACCTACATGTCCTTCCAAAAAGGTCAGCTTTTCCTCTCTAGTTTTCCATACCCTTTAAGTGGCTAGACTGGCATAAAAACGTGGCTTCTTAGCTACTTCTAGTACCACTTTTGAATGGGACATATAAAAATGCAAGACATAAGACATTGTACTATTTGGTTGGTCAGTTTTGTATTCCAGATCATGTCACTGCTTTACCTAATATCCACTATTATATTTCTGTATGCTGCTTAAGTAGTTTCCTGGATAGAAGGTAGTTTTCTTTTCCTTTCCTTTCCTTTCCTTTCCTTTCCTTTCCTTTCCTTTCCTTTCCTTTCCTTTCCTTTCCTTTCCTTTCCTTTCCTTTCCTTTTCTTTTCTTTTCTTTTCTTTTCTTTTTCCTTCCTTCCTTCCTTCCTCCCTTCCTTTGTCTTTCTTTCTTTCTTTCTTTCTTTCTTTCTTTCTTTCTTTCTTTCTTTCTTTCTTCTTCTTCTCTTCCTTCCTTCTCTTCCTTCCTTCCTTCTCTTTCTATCTCTTCTCTTCTTTCTTTCTTTCTTTCTTTCTTTCTTTTTTTCTTCCTTCCTTTCTTTCTTTCTATTGCATATATAGCTGCCTTTGAAACTATAGACAGGCTACTCATATCCAGAGGGGCAATAGCACATGGTCAAGTACAGTGACTGGAACTGATTCTCTCTTCTTGGATGGTTTCAGTCAGAGAAAATTATCCATCTGGGCCAGGCAATCCATCTTTCTGGAAGTCAACTAAGCTACCTTGCTAATAACATAGTCACTGAGATAAGTTGATCTTTCTGAATAATTCACTCACTCAGAAAGACTTTTGAATGCCTGTTGTCTATTTGAACATATGGCTTAGGGTCATTATTTTAAAGCATGAATTATCAACAGAATTTCAATACAGTTGAAATAAGCTAACTTACTTTCTAAGTGTTACAAATATGTTCGGAATATTTCTATAAAAGTGTAGTGTGTTTCCACAAAGCCTGTGCCTGAGACAGGATGTAGAGATTGGGAGCTTTCCTTATCCTTGCCTCATAGCATGGTGCGTGTAGGCTCTGATCCTTCTCTCTTGGCCTGATTGATCATTCCTCTCCTCAGACACAGGGTCTACACCTGGACCCCTGCATCTCTGCTTGTTCTTTCCACATACTTTTGCTGGCTCCCACGTTATTCTTTTCCCAACATTAAAGAGCTGCTCCGTTCAGGTTTTGGATGACATCTGTAAACATTTATTCCTGGGGATCTAGCTGGACAGGGGACTTGCTATGCAGATAAATTCCCCTTAGCCATTCCCACCCAAACCTCTCCTCTGCCCTTCATCTTGGTCATACACCCACTTACTCAATATTTCCTTTTAAATTTCTAACATACATAAAACGTATTGTCTCCCAAACCATAGTATCTAACTTGACCCTGGAAAACTGCATGCAAAGGCAGGGCATGATGGCACATATCTTTATTCTCATCATTCAGGAGGCAGAAGAGTGTAGATTTCTTCATTCTTGGTCATCCTGGTCTACATAATGAGTTCCAGGCTAACCAGGACTATATAGTAAGAAAAACAAACCAAAAACTCCTGCATGTACATCTTCTTTCCAATATTTTTTATGTCAGCCCATGGCATTTCCTTTTTTCCATTTATAACAAATTTTATAATTTCCTCTACTCTGCTGTTTCCATGCTCAGAAACCTTGTCAACACACCCTTCTCTACTTCTGTGCATCTCTCAGCCACACAGCCTTATATAGAACACTCTAGTCCACTGGTCCCTGTCACGCTTACCCTTAAGTTAAGACTAGTGCTGTAGCCTTTGTATTTTCTTCTTGTTTCACTCCTGTGGCCCTGCAGGTTGTCATCAACATTGCAGCTGGAGTGGTACTTTGGAAGCCCTGTGGGATCATGGACCTGCTCTGCCTCAAACCTTCCCAGGAAGTCATTTAAACAAATTTAATCCTTAAGACATTCACAGGATCCTTCCTACTGTTGTCCCTTTTGCTTATTCTCTGTCATCTTCCACTTCCTTTCTTTGCCCCACTTTCTTCAGCTCTTACTTGTAAACAATATTTGTCAAGATGGCACTTATAACCACATTATTAATGACACTAGCAAGTGTTTTTCTCTTCTTTTTATTCCATATAACTCATTTTGACTAGATGTATCAAATGTCTTAGTTGCCTATATGTAACAACATACAATATACCATGTTGCTTAAACAATATATTTATTTTTGCATCTATCTATCATCATCTTTGTGTACACGTGCACACACATGCTTCTGTGCACATACGCACATATGCTTATATGCATGGATCACAGCATGCATGTGGAGGTCAGAGGACAACTTATGAGACTTAGTTTTTTTTCATCCACCATGTAGGTTTAGGGGATCAAAGTGAGTCCATAGTGATCTTTTTTTTTTTTGCTAAACTATCACACCAGCCCTCACAAATGTATTTCTTTTATTTATGGATGCTGAATATCTGATAAAAGGTGTACATGCTTGTCTGGTTTCTTGGAAGGTCCTCTTCCTATCTGTAGATAAGATAAATTGCTAAGTCTTCATGTCATGTAGAACCAGAGAGCACTAACCTCTTTCTCTTTATTAGGGTCCTGATGCCATCAGGAATGCTATACTTTACATAATTCTAATCACTTCCAAAATTTTCACCAGGTTCTTGGAAACTTGAGTTAAAAATAATAGAGAGATACAAAAGCATATATACTACAGCACCATGTACTGACTCAATTTTTATTATTGATCTCTTGAACAAGAAGGTATTTCATGAGTCCTGGGATCATAATTGTTATTTAATGTTGGAGAATACACTAGCTAGACTGTCAGTTATATTTAAATCAATAAACAAATTACAATGGCAAATGGTGTTACTAAGATTGACGTGATACTTTTGGATTTTGATGAATTCTCTTGCATATTTAATCTTCATTTCAGTTGGAGATATGAACAACAGAAGATTAGTAGGAAATAAGCTTAAGAGTCAGAGACTAGGAGGGTGTGTTGAGATGGTTTTAGGCAGAGATAAAGATCTAGAAGCCACAACAAAAAAGGCAATGGCTTTCAGCTTGTCATGGAACAGAGCACAGTGCTCTCCATGGTAGTAACTCCTTTTTGCCTGGGAGAAAATGGGTGGAGAGTTGTGAGTTCAAACCGTATTGTTTCCCTTGTCTCTGCATGCTTACCCTGTCTACTGAGGAGTGTATCTTTCTGAAATAACCAAAACAGGTAGTTGCAAGCATCTACAGGTCCACTCTAACTTATAGATCACTTGTTTCAGGGTCTTTTGGGTTGAAAGGAGTTAAAAGGAATCTCCAGAAAAGTTAAAAGTAATCCATCAGCCATTGCTCTGTAAATTTCCCATCAATGCTAAGTCTGAAAAGAAAGGACGGCAGGCTGTTAAAATCTTTTTTTTTTTTCAGCTTAAGAGCGTTTGTATTTAGGTCAAATACATTGTAGACCGTTGTAGATGTTAACACCTGGGTGGAAATGTGAGGGCTAACCTCTCATCTGATGAGACAGACATGAAAACAAAAACATGATGAACTGATTGTCCTATAGAGCACATCTTTGCTCAGCTGTTATACAGTATTTTAAAATCAGACTAAAACTACATTTTAATTGGTTTCTAGGCAAAAGAAATGCTATTTTAAAAAATGTAAGCTTATAAAAAAAACACAAATAATGCTTCTATGTGGAAGAGAGTTAAACGTTACAGTTATAGAACGTCTAAGCAATGCTACTTGGTATGACAGAACTAGGAAAAGGCAGATGAGAACATTTCTTTCTGACCTACTCTGAAGAAAGGTGGATTAAACAATCACCCTGTGCATGTAGCACTTCAGTCTAAATCAGGAAATTGTGGGGGAGGAAACTCAACCAAATCTGCTCTTGCTGGCTCTCCGTGGCATTCAGCAGATGTTAACACCTGGGTGGAAATGTGAGGGCTAACCTCTCCTCTGATGAGCCAGACATGAAAACAAAAACACTGTTCTATTTTCTGTTACTCATATTGCTCCTTTATGAAGCAATTCATTTGTTATTGCTCCTATTATTAAAATAGGAACAAAACCTTCACTGGGCTGTAGAGATGGTTAAGAGCACTTGCTGCCTTTACAGAGGTTCTGAGTTAATTTCCCAGCACCTACATGGAATAACTCCCATCAATCTGTAATTCCAGCTCCAGGTGATCCAATATCCTCTTCTGACTTCTACAGATAGACGTGTGTGAGTGTGTGTGTGTGTGTGTGTGTGTGTGTGTGTGTGTTGTGTGCATGTGCAAGTGTAGTAAATGTTATCTGTGCACTCCGTACTTCCAGCTACCCTGCCTCCCCAGACTCTGAAACGTAAAACTTGGGCTAAACAACTCTGTTTCTATAATGTGTTTGGTACAGTTGTTTATTTTTAATACTTCTCATCAGACAAGTGCTTGACACTGGACAATGCTTGTTTTTCAGGCCATCTTTAGACAGAGTCTGTTTTATATCTTATATTCACCAAGAAGTGGTCTGTGTATTTGTTTTTATGGCTATTGATGTTGTTGTTGTCTTGGAATTGATCTTCTCCCTGTATCTTAATAACATCTCCAAGAGAGATGACTTAACTCTGGTTGAATATGTGTCTGTTTCCAATGCCTTCCTTATACTTCTTAATATTTTATAATTATGATACTGTAGTAACAATTCTAGGGAAAAATGCCTTCCTGCTTGTGACTTAACTTGGGAGTCTCTACTTTACATGTAACAAGTATTTATCCACCAAGTCTGATTGTCACAATGCTGTTCTGTCACACAAATCCCAAGGAGTTTTATGAAAGCCTGACTTCATGACTTTCCCTGATCTCTCCTCCTTCGGTGTGTATAAAGCCGTTATCCTTGCAGAGGAAATGACATTTTCTGCTTTGCAATTGGCACAGTGCACACAGAAGGCTGAACTCAGGAGGTTTCTCCGACATGAAGCTCTTGAGCTGTGAAAGTTCCCAGAACCCCAGGTCATCTGTAGATCTGTGACTTATGCAGTGCTTTGCCAGCTTGTTTTTAAACAGCTCTGGGTTCCTTCCACAGCAGCATATGCATTTTAATCTCGTCCTCTGTACACAGTGTCTTGGTATTCCTTGATGTCTTGGTACACATAATTGTAAGGCATGTAGGAAGAGATACAGGTTAGAATTTGTCAGGTACATGACTCACAAAGGTTTAAATATGTACCCAATAGCTTTAGTGAGTCTAATTGAAATGGCTCGAGAGACAGACACATGCGTGGCTTTGGGCCATACTAATTGAGTGGATTTGAGGAAGCTACTTATTGCTTTGCACGGTTGTAGAGAAAATTGTGACAAAATAAAGTTCCACACTGGAGTCAGTAAAGCTTCTTAGAAAAGTAGTTATTCGAGGATGAACAGGATCATTTTCCCATGTTTGCTGTCGTATTCAAACTTTTGTCTAAATGCAGAGTTTTCTATAGGTAATATTGAGAGACAAATTTCAATAAAGGAGAAGTATTTGAAGCAGACATTGTAAACAGGCCACAATATTTTTAAACTTAGTAAACCTACAAAATGATGTGAGAAGTCAAAGCCAGGGCAGTGACACAGAGAGATTAGATGAGCAAATGTGAATAAAAGCAGAGGAGGGCCAATGTCAGAGCTAGCCTGGCATCGGCATGATTTCAGCTCCTCCCACAGAAATCATTTTGTCTTCCTGTGATGGACTAAAAGCTCTGGACTCATAGGCACCTTGTATTTTCCATTTGTATTTGAGCTAGAGGGGAAAGCTGGCATAGAAATATATTTGAGTGTACTTGAAAAGCACAGGATGCTTTAAGACATACAGTTAACCAACTACACAGTCTTACCAGTTCAATGATGGTTCCATGGAGATTTCTGTTATTCCTGTGACTTTGGATCTTAACAACATACACAAAGTTATTGTCAGTTCATACTTTGCATTTTCATGGAAATTTTATGTTCAGAATATTAGATAATCATGCAAGCTAGTTCAATTCTCAGTAGGCTCTTACCTTTTCTAACCTACTCAGTTCACTTTAGAAACACAGTAAAAGTGGGCCCTTTGCAAAATGTGAAGGGAAGACTCATACTGAGAAACCAGAAAGGAAGAGATCCCTGTTAGAGACTTTCTGCAGGGTAAAGCCTAGTTTAGGAAGTTTTAGGAAGTCTAATAACATAGAACAAACAAACAACAAAATCCAGGAGCTCCATTTAGTGCCAATCAGAAGCAGAATGGAATGACATGAGATTACCATCAGTCAAAGTATCATCTATTACTACTGAGTTGAAGCCCTATAAACCCAGAGTTAAAGATTGACCAACAGGATGGTCCTTATTTGCATTCTCGGTGTTTTGTGGTGGAAACCTAAATATACCTAACTTTTGCAATGATACTTGCCTTGGTCAAATTCTTTCATAACTCTTCACCCTAGCCATATACAATACAAAGAAGAGATGCTAAAAGATTCATTCAATCTAATAAAGCAAGGATGAAATGTTGTGACTGCTAGACCATGCTAGAGGGTGAAAGGATACAAGGAGAGAAAATGAGGGTCATTAGAGAGCTCCAGGTTGTTCCAACACAATCTAGACTGCTAATACAAACAGTGAATAATAGAGCCAGAAATGACAAATCAACAACTGGGCAGCTTGAATACTCTAGCAGAAATACCATTGCAGCTGCCATGTAATCAGTGTCCCAGAACACATGGGATTAAAGTCTTTTCATACTGGTCACAGCTCTTCAAAGAGCCAGGGAATGCTACCATGTTTCTCTAGGAGATAGCCTGTCACACAACTAACTAATTCTTCATGGTTCTTGGTTTTAGTTTCACGGCTGACAGGCTGGAGTTCATTAGGTTGATTCCCTTTACATGCTAGCTTCAGAGGAACCTGTGGAATTTAGCTCTTTGTCTTTGTACTAGAGTTTTGAAAATAACCTGAAAGGATATTGACAAGCTCATCAAACTGTTTGTCAATATCTGCCACCAAGGAAGCTATATTACCATACACAGGTCACAGGTGCTGGAGTTACCTCTTTGCTGGACTGCTGTACCTAATATTAAATCTGCAACTCAGAATGCAGTCTTAGTAGGTAAAAAACTCTGAGGAGCCTGAGATGCTAACTCCTAGGGTTTTAACTAAAACAGGTTGGAGGACTTATGCCATTCAAAAATCTATGTGAGCAACACTTTTTTTGGTACAGAATTTTGTCTTTGAAATTTTGGGAAGATAAAGTATTGGTTGGAAATGAGTGAAGCGTTGAAATAAGAGCCTATGTGTATTGAAGTAACAGGAAATATACAAAGTGCATAACATCTTACTTATGTTAATCTGATTCACTTCCTTAATGAGTGGTTAATCAGACAACATTTCCATTTTTCTTTTCTTTTAGACTATTCATTTCTAAAATCTGTCCTTTTAAAGTGGCCAGTGTTGAATACCGCTTTGTTTTGTAGGTGCCACATCATTTTTACTTACAAGCCAGTATTTCTCTTACCCACTTGATTACAGTGCTCTTGAAGACACTCAACTTTCGTTAGAATGTACTCTCAGTTGCATAGTGCCAGTGCTCAAGTTTACTTGTCTGTTAACTGAAGAAAGGCTGGAATGTCCAGTGGCCCTCAGAGGTCAAGTCTCTTCCTAAGCGATTGGGCTGACTCTTCTGTGTTAGTACCTGTGGTACTTGGATGGGACTGTCCTCCACAGACACTGTTATTTGAACAGTTAGTCCCCAGTTGGTGGACATTCTTTGGGGTGATTTAGAAATGTGGCCTTGCTGAAGAAAGCATGACACTGGAGACAGGCTTTGAAGTTTTATAGTTTTGTGTCACATCCAGTTCACTGTCTGTGCTTTATCTCTGTGTGTGAGCAAATGAGCTTTCAGGCTTCTTCTCTGGCTTCTCCAGCTGTCATTTGCTATCAGGCTTCCCAGTTGTGATGGACTCTTATCTCTCTGGAATCATAAGCCAAAATAAAGTCTTCACATACAAGTTGCCTCAGTCATGGCCATAGTGTTTCATCACAGCAAGAGAAAAGTGACTGACACAGTTCCCATGGAGCTTAAAAGAGAAATGAGTTTCTCCAGTTTAATAGAAACGGGATGCCATACTTAATTCTGCATAGACATACTCATGTATCCTGTTGTCAGCCAGCTATATAAACCAAGGGCTTTGTACGTTTGATGGCTCACTATCCAGCCATGCCAAGGGGTGTTTTGGCTATATGGCAATGGCAACGCAAAGTAAGCATTCTACTATCACAAGCTCATAACCATTTTAAGTCAATGAGTCCTAAATAGGGCAGGTATATCATCTTCTTGTATGTTATTATTCATTTGTAAACAAACTTTTGTAGAAGGCATCTATGGGCAGCTTTTACCCACACTTGTTAGTTTCTGCCATAGAGCTATGTTCTCAGTAAATGAAATTATCTAAAGGAATAGTCATGATTCTCTCTTTCATCTACCTGGAGGACATGTCCTGGGTCCATGCAGTCAAGAACCTGTCCCTTAACTCTACCCAGCTCTTTCAGCCTTTATGCTTTGCATTATATTTTTTCTTCCTTTGTTTCTTTTGTACCACATACAAAGTAGCTAAGGTCTACCTGTTGATTCTTTGAACACAGGAGTCTATACAAACTCAGCCACTATCCAAATAGCTCAAATTTAAATGATCCCATTGGGTCCTTTAAAGTTGAAATTTAATGACATAGAACATGCAAATGAAAGGTGGAAGACCATTAAAGCACGCCAGAGTGGTCTTTGTTTTCTTTTTATAGTGAACAAAATATAAATGTTGAAATGTTATGGGAACTATTAACAAGATAGAAAGAATAATTTGAGAAAATGCCCTCTAATATTACATCCTTTCATGAGAACTTGTGAGAGTTACAAACATCAAGCTGCACAACTTGTGGATCTGAGAATTTAACACAAATTCTTCCTACACACTGAGGATCCTTGTGCTCTAGTAGATAAAGTTGAGGTCTCAGTCCAAATTGCTGATCATAGATGCAGATACCACACGATCGGTCAGGATTGTCAGCAGCGGGGCGGGTATGGTAGTGGGGGTGGCATGGATTACTGAACTGTGAGCATTGCCTCTTCAAACTGCATCCTCTGCATCTCATCTAAGAGCTGCAGTATTAGAGCTTTTAACCTGTAAAATAGATTCCAAAGTTTCTGTTGGAATAAGTCTTAATGTCTCAAACTTTGATTTTAATGTCATAATTTAAATGTTAATGGCTCTTTGTATATTTAAAGAGTGTCTGCTGAAAATAGCCATTTAAAAACATTTTACTATTTATAGAAAAAATAATCTGAGGCGTTTGTCAATTGTTAAAGATGACGGCTTCCTCTGAGACACGCATAATGCTTGCTTTTGGTATTATTTAAAACATACAAATTACCTCATTTTTTCCTTGGGATGATTTTAGCTCCACTGCAATTGGTAAGTAATTGAATTCTTATAATCTGTAATGACACATTATTTTTATTATTATTGCAATCTATAACATCACAGACAGATTGTTAAAATCATAATACTGACCCTTCTAGTTGCGAGTCTGCCTCTCAGCACAGAAATAAATTATTAGAATATTTTTAAGTCTATATTGTGATAAGTTGTTCAGTGTCTATGACTCTGGTATTGTTGTTAAATTTTACCTATAAATGCTAGGACTGGGATTCATGCCCAGGGCATGTTGTTTCCAGAGCCTGTGCTTATGAGCATAGATATGGTCATTTTCATAGCAGCCTGTGGAATAGTTTATAAAAGTCTATGGACTGCAGATATTTTGTATATGTATGACTTATCTGGATATATGTATGCAATTTTCCATGTATGAGGGAAAAGGTATGTGTACACATGTCTGCTCATGCGTTTTAAGATATAAGGTTGATGTCAGGTATCTTGGTTAATTGCCTTCCAACTTAGATACTGAGGCAGGGCCTCTCCAGTACACAGAGCTATCTGTTTTAGCTACTCTTGACCAGCTTGCTCAGAAGAATCACTGTCCCCCTCTATCCTTCTCCCATGAGTTCTGTGACTATAGGCAGGCAGCCATGAATAACCAACATTTGTATGGGATTGAAGGACTAAGAAACATGGTCTTTCCTATTTACATGCTCAGCTATCTCCTTGAGATTTCCTTATCCTTTTATGGTGCCTGTCCAGTAGATTAGGTAGCAATTGTGAACTTAGTAGAAAATGAAATGTAATTTAAATTAGAAAAATTGAGAATTTATGTAAGATCATGTTGGAGGAGGAAATCATACAGAAGTCCTGTGTGATCTCTAGTTTCAGCCCAACCTCCAAATGTGTTAAAGGAATCAATATTCAGCATGCATTTGTACACACACATACACACACACACCACAAACATACATACACCCATATCCAATCACTAGCCCCATCACCAAAAGAGGAGACTTCCCTCTGAGTACTGGAGAATAAGAAGCAGGAAAAGCCATTGGATAAGCCCACCTACAAGAATAATTCTAGGCAAAATGCAGGGTCAAAGCTGGAGATCAGGCTGAGTGAGCCAAATGGAAAATGACTTGGCACCAATGTCCCAGTCCTGTCTCCATATACTTCTCCCTTTAGGACAATATTTCTGGATCTCCCATTATTATATTTAATCTCTTTGCATTAACCTGACCCCTTCGTAAGTTATAGAGATTTTGGCAATACCAAATGGAGCATCAGATTCAGCTTATCTTTTTGGAGTATGATTCATTTTTGATAAGGACCTTTCGAGAGGACCATCTTCAAAAACATGGATCCTTATACCTTGTAGTAAGCATCTCAGGACTTTCTGCAAATATTTTCAAAGTGCTGAAGTTGTAAACCTAGCCCAAAACTTGATCAGTGCCAGAAGCAAGCAGTGCTTTGTATCATTTTAATTTGTGGCAACTCTAATATAGCAATCCAAACACAGGTATCTAGAATCCCTTAATATAGCAACAGCTCCAACCTATTGCATGTGCTAGATACCTGGTTAGACTTTATCTCTGTCCAGAAATCCAGGGACTTCCCAGTAGGGCCAGCCTTTTAGGTCTGTACTATTGTACTGCTTTGACACATTTTTTCCCCTAATCTCATTGTATCCTAAGTGGCCTGGCCTGTAGTCTCCTCACTGCTACAGGAACCACTGTCACTGAAGGAAGTATGCCAGTCCTCTTGGTCTCCCAGTATAGAAAATGTATGAAGACTCCTGAATTCATGAGGAATCTTTGTTGTTGTTGCTATGATTGTCCATTTCCCATTATTTTTACTACTTTTATTTTTTAATGTTTTACTAAATATGATAAGGAATTTTATTGACTGTAGACCACATACATTGAACCTCTTGATCTAGCCAGCTTTCCATCCTCTCCTTCCAACACAGCTGGTGAAAACTGAGGATCAGTAATTAGATGGCCTTGCAGTATCAGGAGGAGAAGGTGTAAACATATCTTGAGATAGAAAAGGAAATCCCATAGTCCCAGAAGACATCGACTGATACCATACAACAGTAACCTGCACTGAATAGAGTCATTGCTGCCCAACAAATCAATATATTTCCATTTGTTCTGTGTATCATATGCTCTTGAAATACCTATTGAAAAACATTTCTATGTCTCCAATAACTTGTATTCAGACTTTGCTTACATGCTCCTGTGACAGATTAGAATATAACAGACATTTGAAGAAGACACTGGTCCACTAAACTCCATGGATCAAATACATGGACCTCGTTATTCCAGGAACTGAGAAAGATTATGTGGTACCTGAAAGTCTAACACTTTCAAGGGTACTCCATGAAGACAAGAGAAGTGCAAATTTAAAAATGATCTTTCCCTTCATGAGCAACAAAGCATCTAAGAGCTTTAACAATCTAAGGCTACTGAACAATACTGCCAGTGCTGGCACTTTGTGACCTGTGGTCAGGACCCAAAAAGGGAAATGAGTAGGAGATATAGGATCCCAGGACCATAAAGTCCCCCAAACCTTGAAAGGTGTAAGGGAACCTGCTCTGTGAATAGAATGAATGAGCCCTCTTCTGCATCCCTGGTGAGACAGAGGGGATGAAGAAAACTAGATCAGTCTTTACTATATGTGGTCATGTGGCAGTCAGTGACAGCCAGAAAGAAAAAGTAGAACTTGTTATTTTGTAGCATGTAGAGCTACTAAGGAGAGCATTAAGCTAGCAATGGTGCTAGATTAAATAAATAAACAATACAAACCATGCAGTGTGGAAAGAGGTGGAGAGGGAATTGGGTGCTTCACAAAGACCAGTTACTGCAGCAGGCTGGGGAACATGGAGAAGGACTCCACCAAGGCAAGGAGCAGGCAGCAGAGGTGGGGTGACCTAGATGTTTAGATGGGGGTGGGGTAGTGCATGAGGCAGGCATTAGATGGGTGGAAGGGAAAGGTCATAAAGATAGTTTCAGTACTGCTTTATTTGGATCTCTGAAAATTCCTTTTTTCCTTCTCTACATGAATGATCCTTTTCACAATTAGTTATGATGCTCAGGAAACTATCTTTATCAACAATGAGGAATCAGTCTCTCACATTATTAAAACAAGAAGTGATCTTAATCCAGGTCAGTACTTATGTCCAGAATCTGGTCCAGTTGGAGGCAGGGATACCATTTGGTTCCAGCACTTTACCATATCACAAACAATAAATCCTATACGTCGGCAAAGCTATAGAATTAGGACTTATTCAAGGTTTTGCTTCCTAGAAAAATTCTCAGCATTAAACGAACCCCCATCCCCAACACTCTGTATGTGTGGGAGGGGGCTTGTGTGTCAAATCCATAGCCTTGTGTATTTTTGGCATGTACTCTCTCTTCTTAAACTACATCTGCAGCTCAGTAATAACAGTTATATTTTAGGGTACATTGGTTTACTTTTGAGGGTGGAGATGCTGCCATGCTATAGTGTGGAGCTCAGAGAACAATGTTCAGAGGTCACTTCTCTTCTCTCATATGGATGTCAGGGATTGAACTCAGATCCTCAGGTTTGGTGGTTTGTGCTTTTAGCCAATATGTCTTGTCCATACCTAAATGAGCTTTTAAAATTGATGTCAATATCCTGAATTTCTGTGGGCACTCTAATGCTAGGTTGCTCTTTTTAACTCATAAAGGCTACCAGATGGTTACTTATCATTAAATGTCAATCATCTTTGTGTTAGATATATTTGTACTATATATTAAATATCACATGTGACTTAAAATGGTCCTATTTTAAATGTCAACTTAATAAGCCTTACATATAGTGTGGAAACTTCTTTCTTCTGCCTCCTTTATTTCTCGCCCTCCCTTTACTGCCCCCACGACTTCATCTTCTTGTCAGCTAACCCTTTTCCTCACCCTCTCCATTCTTCTCTTCAGTTATTTGAGCATTTTTCTGGCATGCATATTCTTGATAAAGCCCAAAGCAATTTATGGTCAGAAAGGTTTCTTTAGAAAGACTTCTTCCTTTCATGCTGTATAAATGGCTGCAGAGCCATTGAGGATTGGAATTAGTGATGGCTGCACTAATCTGAATGTTCATTGTTAAGTGTGAACTGGAAGGTTCATCATGAGCCCTGCAGTGCAATTTTTTTTTTAAAGGCTTACTGTTTGGTCAAGTGTGACTTTTGAAGGAATGTCACATTTTAGGTTTATGCATTTGAATCTACAGTTTTAGGCAGAGCAAAAATGATTTTGTGTTCAAACTTCTGACTGTATCTTTCTGCAGTGCCTTCTGTCCTGACTAATAGTTTGGATAATTTGCAAAGTAAGGCAACCATTTCCTTGTCAGGATGAAATCCAGGGTAGCAGCTTTCTTTCTGCATGTTAATGTAGTCCACCCTCAAACATTTTACCTGCTCTTTCAGGGTTAGCAGCTTACATTTATCACCTGAATGACAGCTGTTTCTAACTACTTTTCTCTGAAAAGTAATAAGAAATTAAATAAACCTTTCGCATGCTAATCACTGACATTCCAAAATGACAGTTGAAAAGTACTCAGTGTAAGTCTGAGAACAACTTGAATTAGAGGATTTTGTCTATATCAGCCACTCATTGAATTTTTGACTAGATGTTTGTGACGTGTAGGCAGAAAGGGTGGCAGGTGGCTGGTGAGACAGTAATATCAGAAGTGATGATGAATCACTTCAAATACATTAACTGTCTGTATTTAACAAATTGGACAATATAATCTTTATGCAGGATAAGTGATACAGATTTTTTAAAATCCATTTTGCCTTTTTATATAAGACAACTGGCAGATAGAAGATGCAAAATTGTTTTTTTAACGGGACTTTTTTCTTTGGTGGTATATTCCACTGTTTCCTGAATCTTACTTCTCCTTTAATCATATTGTTTTCCTCTATGCAACAATGGCTGGAGTTAATAGCATTTGTCTGAGTCCCCTTAGCAAAAGCTTTCAGTATAATCAACTCGCATAGAGCAAAGCTTTAGAAAGAATGTCTTAGCCCTAATAAAGAATTGGGTCCAGATACTGGTTGTTCATACCCTTTGCCTTGTTTTAAAAAAAAAATCTGCTTACATTGCTACATTCCTGATCCTCTGTAAGGCAGTACTGTTCATTTAGAAATTGTGTAAACCTCCCCATATATGTCCCTCCTTGGTGCAAGTTCCTCTTTTGTTTTGTTTAAATATTTATTTTCATTCAGTATTTATACTATCCAAAGTTGGCCTGTCTGGGTGCCCAATTCCATGACTTTTAAACTACATATGCTTGTGTAGTTATTTTCATAATCAAAATAATAGAAGTTTTATTACCTTCAAATGCCCTTGGGCCTTGTGATATTTCTTCATACTCAAATGTCTTTTATACCCCTAGCTCCTGGGCAAGTATCTTTCTGATTTTTAAATATTAAACAGAATGAGGAGGAGAGAAAGGAGAAAAATAAGGAAATGTGGAATAGAAAGAAGAGAGAAATAAGTGAGAGAAAGGGGCAGGAAGAGAAACAGGAGAGGGAGCTGGGATATATGTTCAGTGACATCATGGAAGGTTTTACATGTTCCTGCAACTGTGTCTCCAGTATGTTCATTTCTTTTTGTCACTTGAAGAGATCTGACATGGTTGCTCCATTGATCCCGGACTTGGAGATTATGCCTTGGTGCCTAAGGCAGTTAGCTTTGATGACATATTGTTGATCTGTGCTGCTAATTCTAGAATTTTTTGCCCTGAACTTGATGTTTCTCTTCCCTGTCTGTGCTGTAATGGAGAGGGGACAAAAAGAACCACATACCTTAGGACTGTCTCTCTTTATGGTCTTGATTCTAGATTGCCATTAACATCCTTGTTTACTGAGCTGATGATGCCCAGAATATTTCTCCAAACCCATTTCAAGTAGATATTATTAACTAACTGAAGGAGAATTTGAGATGAAAGAGGCATTGTGCTTGAAAACAGAATGGTCTTCCCATGGACTTGGGTTTCTCTTCACAGGATTCTTTCAGAAAATGAGTATTAATTGCAAAGCTGTTTCGTGGAGACTCTTGTGTACATGAAAATGTCTAGGTTATTCTTCTATTCATAGCAAGACAATGGAGCCAGCCTCTATACTCATCAATAGAGAAATGGTTAATGAAAATGTAGCACATGCCTGTATTGGAATTTTATGCAACTGTAAAGAAAAATAAAATTATGAAATGTGCAGAAAAAAAGATGGAACTTAAAAATACTATATTAATATAGGTGACTCTGACCCAGTAAGACAAATGCCCTTCTCTTTTGTATGTGAATTTTAGCTTCTAACTTTAATGTGATGTGCATTTATATGAGGAGTAAAGGTATGAAGATGCCAGGATACCTGGAAAGGACCCACAGGGAAGAATTTTTAAGGGAGAAGAGTATATGGGGATAATAGAACATATATGATATGAAAGTGACGGGGGGGGTATTAGAGGTGGAAAGACTAAAGTTCTGATTGGTATCAGTGAGATAGAAAGAGGGAGGCTGGTAGAGGACCAATCAAAAATAAGTTTATAATGAAAATTCTATGAGAAAGCCTAGTCTACAAGCTCATTAAAAAAAAAGAAAGAAAGCTATTAGTTTTTGCTTATAATGACAAAAATACTCGAAGCAGTCAACTTTAAAAAGAAGAAAAGGAACTAGGCATGGTTCATACATATGGAATACCAGAACTCAGGGATGGATAGGAAGATCATGATAGTAGGTAGGACTGTACACAGCAAGACCCTGTTTGAAAAAAAAGTGAATAAGAAATACTATGTATTTTGGTTCAGAGTTTCAGAAGGTTTGGCCATATCTTAGACACCATGGCATGGGAGGCATGCCTCATGTAATGGCAGCTAGGAAGCATGAGAGGGAATAACTGGAAGGGACCAAGATCCTGATAGCCCTTCAAAGACACACAATCAACTCTCCTAACTGTCCTGGAACATGCCCCAACTTCAAAGATTACACCACTTCCATAGAGTACTATAGGCAGGGACTGAACTTTTAGCATGAAAGATTTGAAGGGATATTGTGTTTCTAGAATGTAGTAAGACTATGTGAATTAACAAGTATTTGGGAGAATAACCTGAGGGAGATAAAACAAACATAACTGTCACAGCATCAGAAATATGTGCGTGCGGTTATCTGTTCTGTTCGAGGAAGGAAAAAATAAGCAGACTAGCTGACCATTTGAATTCTGTGCTTTGGATTTGAGTTTTGCTTTCATTTTGAAACTGAGCTTCAGTGTGCTGCCAAAGCTGGTATCAAGTTTGGTACTCTCCTGCCACTGCTTTCCAAGGACTGGAATTGCTGGTATGCTGCAGGATGTTTTCAAAGTCTTCACATATACATTTTTCAGATTGTTTTGTAGGCAGTTTGTTTGTCTTTAATATCCCAATTGACACTGATTAATCTCCGCATTTGGTTAGGTGTTTTATAAAACATAACCTTAGTGAATTTTCTAGAATAAATATAAATCAATTTTAAGTAAACAAATTATCGCAGTATGCTTGTTTAGAAATCTCAAGCATTTTATTATCATTTTCTTTAAAAACGTATCTGATCACCAATGTATTTTTGCATTTTTTAATAAAAAATATTTAGGAGAAATACTATGCCTGAAAAATTTTCCAATACTGTCCAGAGAACTCCTAGTACAAGTGTGACTTTAATAATCGATGGAAACAAATCTATACTTAGCATTCAGTCATTGTGTAAGAGATTTTTTCCTTTTTCTTCTAGGTGATGTTGCTTAAAGAATACCATGCAATTTTTTAAGCAGAATTTTTCATTTTGTGTTGAGTTGTTTTCATGTCATAAAACAAAAATCTGCTAATAACTCATTGATCCATAAGGTTAATGGTTTTAGATTTATCTACATATGAAATTGCATTTCAGTATTCAAAAACTAATACAGGTCCCTCATGATAGAAGACAGTAGTGTACTTCAGATATACACATGCTCAAATCATTTTGAGTTTCTTTTGTTGTGCTGAGGGTAGAACCACTGTACTACATCCATCTGCAGACCTGCTATTTTAATGCATTGTTTAAGTTCGTTTCAGTTGGGTATGATTTCTCTAGTTCTAGCAGAAGACTCAAAGAGAGACTACTCTTTCTGGGTATACTCTTTCAACCTGGTAGCCACTGACAAGCTAAGAATGACTGATTTATATGCCTGCCTTTTTACATAAACTGTAAATTTAGAACTAGAAATGTTACTGGTCATTGATCTGAGAAAGACTCTTGTAGTTGTTCATAAGCAGATGTTGAGTTAGAGCACTGATAATGCTGTAGTTACCTGTGATTTCATGCATGGGCCAGGCTTGGGGATGGCTGATCTCTGGAAAGCCTGGAGGCACACATCAATCCTTAGAGAAGTACTGAAATTATGGAGCAAAAGTTCCAATAAGTGTAGGATTGGGCAGAAAGCCAGGTAACTGGCCACTGATGCTTAAAAAAGGGAGCACTCTGAAGAGAAACTCAAGTCCATGGGAAGATCATTCTTTTTTCCCCAAGCACAGCAACTCTTTTCTCAAACAATCCTTTAGTAAGTTAAGAATACCTACATGAAATGGAGTTTTAGGAAAGATTCCGAGGCTGTGCTTTATAGCTCAGCAAACAAGGATATTCTTGATTAATATCTTTTGGGGAATGAGGCCAGATAGGAACTGGTAGCACATGGTCCACACATTACTAATTGTGCTTTTGAAGCCACTGGTATAGGACTCTGAGGGCATCATTGAGCTGACAGAGTGACCAAAACAAATACAAATGCGAGAAATTCAAGCAGCAATTGTCTCATGTATAGCTGTTTCCAACTATCTCAGTATCTTTAAGATTAGAGTTTAATTCCTAAAACCATGAAATCCCTCTGTGCCCAAAAGATAACCTTTGGCTTTACTAAAAGGAAGGAAGCCCTTGACAGGAGTGCCCTACTCTTTCCCTGCCTCCAGCACACAAGTTCACCATCTTTCTTCCTGTGTTCTTTTCTGTGGCAATTGGTACAACATACCCCAACTCCTTTGACAGCAGTTTCTTGGCTTCTTCATACCATTACTCAGGCCTTAAAGTGGCTGATGGTGAGCAACTGAACAACAGTTTTCTTGGAAGAACACTCTGGAACTCAGGGGCTCTTCCATGTTCTGGCTTCATCGGTGGCTCTAATTTAACAAGCGGGCATGATTTTTACAAATTATTATTTTTCATTGTTTCAAATTAACTCTACTCTGTCATCAAGCGATCACATTACAGTCGAAGGTCTACCTGATTGTACAGGGAATTTGCATGATTTCATAAACACAGGCAAAGAGAAAAAATGGAAATTGAGACTTTCAGGTTCACATCACTTGCTGAGTCTGTCTCACTGGGGACTGATTTTGTTTGATTACAATGAGTTGAAGTTCATGATCAAGAGTAAAAAGAAGAAGAAAAAAAGGAATAATGTTGCCAACCAATAGTTCAAAGAAAATATAGCTCAGATCTGTTAATAAAATTATGTCCTGAAATATTTGAAGTACTATGATCATTATTCTGAAAGAGCTATTGAGTGTCACATTTCCAGTTTATTTGAAGTTGTGATTTAAGGCTACAGTTATATTTTCTGAACTTTCTCTTTCCCTCAGTTGACCTGATATAGAAGACAACTTGTTGATATTTATGTCACTAATTTTAGTAATTTCTTCCTTCAAAAGCAATCTACCTAGTCATATCGATTGATTTCCTTGTTTAGTTTATAATTTTTATTAGCTGAATTTTATACTATTGGCTATATATCTTTTTAACCAAATCTAATCAGTGGACATAAGTGGTTTTTAAAATCACAGAACATCGATTACACACACACACACACACACACACACACACACACACCAGCCTTTATTTTGAGCTGTTTACTTAAAAGTGATATTAAAAAAAAATCTCTGTCTTTAAGAAGATAAAAGTATGAGATTGGTTGGTGTCTAGTGTTGCAATTATTTTTCTAAAGGAAAACTATAGAAACGTACTTGTTATATACTTATGTAAGTCAGAGGGGAAAAGAATATGCTGTTGGCTAGTTTACTTAAAATATGGAGAAAGGTACAGCAAGAAAGTACAGAGTCAATAATTACTTCCTTTTTCTAGAAAGGAAGAAGAAATTGAATGTGATTTTGGCAGGAAATCATGGTATGGATAATATGTGGCATTTGCATGTAATACATAATAGTCAAGGGAAAAGGAGTTTGGCTATTGGGTTAATCCGCTGTTTTATTATTTGCTTATTCATTCACTCTTTCTTTTATTCTTTAACAAAGGGTCTCACTTTGTACCCTGGATGGCCTTTAAGTTATTATGTAGACCAGGCTGGCCTCAAACTTACAAAGATCTGCCTGCCTCTGCCTGCTGAGTACTGTAATTAAAGGTATTAGCTATTGTGTCCAGCTCATTGGCAGTTTTTAGGACAGCTTTATCCTCTCTATAAAATTTGGAGGGTTTTCAAAGGTATACCTCTACAGAGCAAGCTGTATTTGATATTTAAAGAAGCTATGAAAGAGAGTGTGCATTGACTTACCAGATTCCTAGCTGCGGAGTTGTAGTGCTCTGTATCCCGGAACGAGGCTGGAACACTCAGAGTTATGAGGATAGCGTCCTTTCATTTCAAAATCAGTGAGTGTTACTTCTGGTTTTTCAAATCAGAGGAACAGGGCAGTGTTTGGTGTTTATTCATCACCACTCCTGTCAGCCACTCTATAAGCAGGATGTCTTGCTTATATGTGTCTGATACTAGGTTAGGGAATTGGTAGACGCAGCTCTTGGAGTCCGGGTTCAGAAGAGGAGTGAGTCCTGTTTTAGTATGCACTACACGGGTGTCTCTTTAGTGTGCTGTTAACATGTTTTCTTTAACTCGTGAAGAAGATAGACACCAACCAGTGTGTGCTGTCAAGACTTCTCACATGGTGATCAGAATCTTTCCAACCTCCCAACCACAGCGTTATGTGAGATACCTTGAGTACAGAGTGATATCCAAGAAAGTTTATAATAATGGTAGTAACACATAAAATCAAGCTTTCGAAATTAAAGTCAGTACCTGTAACTTAATGAACTTCCAGCTAATAAACTGGGGCACTCTGTAGACATGAATGGGAACTTAAAGTTGCAGGCTACATTTAAGTGCATTGACTACACCAATGTATTTAATGTAAGTAATTAATGTACAGAATTAGGTACATTAATTATTAAAACATGTCAAGAGCATGTGAACCCACAGGTAAGTATTTCTGTTTCTATGACTATTGCCTTGAATTCTTAGGGTACTTACTTTATGTCTTCCTAGATTCTAGCTCTGAGAACCCCAGTGGCAATCATTATGGTTTTTCTGAAGTTTATGCCAGTTTCTGATATTGGAGATAGGCTAGGCTATTAAAGAACAGAAGGAAAAGAGAGGGGATGGAGCAGGGACTTGTCTGAGGATAACAAAGAGGAAGCTCATGGAAGCAGCAAGGTCCCATGATCATTTATCTCACACATTTACCTGGAAATTTAATGCAGCTGACTACACATGGGATCTTAGAATCCTTTAGAAATCTATTTCTCGAAAGAAAAAATAGCAGTTACAGATCAGCATTCAGCTATTATTTTTAGAGAAATTTAGTAGTCTATGTGAACTTTTCTAATTGCTTTATAAATTTATGCTCTCATTGTTTATATTGGTATTAAAATTGAAAATTTGGCTAGCATTTATGCCAATCTGCACATGATTTAAAGAGATCGAGAACAGCCTTGCTCTCTTGTCCTCTGACCCACTGCTTTACCTCTGAAGTTTATTTGACATGGCAGGTGGTGACAAAGAGCTGCTTATGACATCTCTAGCAATGCAATCTCACTTCTCAGTGATGAATGCTTTCTGATGAAAGCTGCTATGATTCAGAAGCAGAAAAAAGAATGAATCTCATTCAGATATGGGACGATAAAAATGGCTTCTCTCAACATGTGAAACAAATTAGACCTCTGAGGAGGGACCAGCAATATTATAAGTGGCGAAGATAAAACAGAACAAATATCCCCCCTCCTCTGTAGAATTATATTTTGTTGTCTGTTGTCAGAGGAAATTAAGAACCGAGGAAGCAGTCACATTACCATGCCACCCTGTGCTACTGTGTTTAAGTGGTTTGAACTCTAGCGCTAGTTGAAAAACTTCTGGAAAAGTCAATTAAGACTGACAGTAGTTAGTTGTGAAGGAAGACTAAACCATAGTAATTGTACATTACAGTCTGATAAGGGCTACGCTTTTCAGCTTCTGGAGTTTAAACTATGTTCATGAATGCCTTGCTTTTCAGTCATAAATTTTTAGCAAGAGACAGTTATTAGACGGTAAAGATAACATCCCATTTAATGTGAAGAAATGTGGAAATGTTTGCACTGTATTGTTGGGCCGTTGGCATGTTCTCTTGTTGGTACAGTGACTGAGAAGTGCAAGTGAGTGAGGTATTGTATACATACGATCAGTCTATACATATGTACATTCTACCGGAGTGCTTTACTATTTGTTAGTAGTTTTTTCTTAAACAACTTTATTTTACGTTGATTTTTGATTATCTTTTGTATAAGCAATGACATTCACAAAGTCATCAGTTTGATATAAATTTATATTTTGTTATGTAATAAGATATATGATTATGGAAAGTCTATTTTTAAAAAAAGTGTGAAAAATATCCCATACTACTCAAAAATACACATTTTGGAATTCAGTTATGTAAGCAGTATATGTACCACTGGTTTCCCTAAGTGCTTTAGCTTTGTTTTGATAGCTTCAGAAACACTGGTTTTTTCCTACCCATTTGTTG
The DNA here is from genome assembly GCA_021653895.1 of Mastomys natalensis. Classification (NCBI taxonomy): domain Eukaryota; kingdom Metazoa; phylum Chordata; class Mammalia; order Rodentia; family Muridae; genus Mastomys; species Mastomys natalensis. Next base: position 269,052 of record JAJTUV010001396.1, read on the forward strand.
AAATTGGAAATGCCTTTCTGTTTGTATAGTACCGAGAAGGAGATGAAAAGAAAACACACATTTCATCAAATTATTTCCTGGCCTGGTCTTGAATTATAATATTGAGTAGTAAGTAGGACAGGTAAGACAGTGTGGAGAAAGAAACCTCTAACCTCCAAGGCAGGTGGTGACAGCACCTCTGAGAAGCCATGGCTGCCAGGCATTGCTCTAAGGAAGCTTGAGACTCAGTCTGTGCTCAGCCAGGAGGGGCACAGCTGCTGGAAGTAATGTGTGTCATAGGCCCAGAAGAGGCAGAGGTTGTAGGCTTGCCAGGGCTTACCCATCCCTCTATTGGAGGACATTGCCAACACCAATCAAGAGTTTTAATTGATTCTGTCTTTGATTTTTCTCTGATCATATTTTGATATGCACTCTTACATACAGCTCATATTCTGTTTAAACTGAATTCGATATAAATAATGTTGGGACTAACTAGATCTCTTTGGATTCTATTTTAGAAGCTAGAGTTGCACACAGTCATTTATTTTCACAAATTACTAATATAAATGTATATTAGGCAGTATATATCTATGTTGCTAACACAGAGATGATATAAAGGTTTATGTGATTTAAATGTGTTTGTACATACCTGATACAAGAAATAGAATAAGATTGCTTACAAACAAGAGGAAATGGTATGCTTCTAACTGTGGAGGTACTTGGTATTGGCCCAGTTGGGCATCTTCTAGAGAAACTTAGATTTTTTTTTTAAATTTTATTTATTTAGTTATTTAAATCACATCGTAATTTACTTATTTACACAGAGATTATAGACACAAAAAGGCAGGATGTGGGGAAGGGAATGGCACCAGAGCATAGGTGTTCAGGGGGAGTACAGATACCTTTCAGAACAGGGTATCAGCTGGGTGTAGGTTCAGGGGACAGGTCACTATAGCTCTGCCTTGATTCATTTGTCCTTATCTAAGTTGGTACTGTCCACAGAGGCTGCCTATTTATAAGACCTATGACTACTAGGTCTGGTAAATTTCCACAGAAGCTGCCTGTTTACAATAGCTTATAGCCTTCTGTTTTCAGTGTTTTTCCACAGAGACCCAAGACTTTGTGTTAGCATGTATGTATGTAAACTTAGATTTTTAAACACACAAATAAAAAGGAAGAGATGTAGAACGTGACCCCACAAACCCTTTTTGGAAGTTCCTCTGACTGTTCTGCTGCTTCAGAGATGGGTAAGAGAACAAAGGACTGAGCCAGCACAGCCTGCTTTAGTCTAAACAGGTAAACCAAGGCTTGCATTTCCTAAACAAGTCCCAGCAGCTCAGGCCTGTCCAAGCCAGGATTGTCTTTATTTGGCCTCCCTTACAGACACATAAGATCCACTAATTACTCACTTTCTACTCTTGTATGATCTCTATGCCCAGACCCTATACCCTCAGCAGCAAGCAACTTATCTAACCACACTGAAAAATCTATATATCTGTCCTATTAGGCTTTTTGTCCTAACTTATCATAGTGTGTCTAAACAGCAGCTGCTTTGGGACTTGGGCATATTTGTGAATCACCAAGATGTTTGGATCTGTCCTCAGATGGCAGATTAGGTAGGCCAAACCTGTGGATGGCCATGTCTAGCAAATTCCACATTGTTCACGTGGCTAATGTGCAGACCACATTTCAGATCCATTGCAAAATGTTGTCCTTCTTTATTTTAAATTTATTCACCTGGAGGTGAAGTTATGTAGGTGTTGTGCTAGTTATCACCAAGGGATCTTTGTTTATCCAAATGCTGCTTCTAACACGAACAGGGATCCAAGGGGAAAAGTGGGTCAGAGTCAGGGCAGTGACTTCTCATGCTTCCCTCCCTGTTTCACCATGCCTACCAGATCTTCCTTCCTGCCCTGCCTTTCCTCCCACCACTTGCATTTTTGCCATTTCTCCCACTCTCCAAATATCAGCAAACCAACGAACAATACCAAGCTAACAGAGTCAAGAATACAAGGGGAAATTTTTCTTAGATGGCAATGATAGAGAGACAGGTAATCATAGAAACAAGAAGAAATGTACCCCCAGAGTTATGAAGTATGTGACCCTGTAAAACAGTACCATTTGGCAACACATAGCAGCAAGAACCCTCTTCTTAAAAATAAATATATATTTACTTTGTGACTAGTGTGTATGAAAATGTGTGAGTGTATGTGTGTGCATATGTATGAATGGGTATGTGTGTATATAGTGTAGTGGTAATAATGTGTGTGTGTACGTATTGTGTAGTATAGTGTGTGTATGAGTTTGTGTGTGTGCATGTGTGTGTGTGTTGTGTGTATGTATGTCTTATGTTAGACATATGGAGCTCAGAGGACAACTCTTAGAAGTCAGTTCTCTCTTGCCTCCCTGTGTAATCTGGAGAACAATTCAGGGCATGAGAGAGTCTTCTTTCTAATCCTCTTTCCTGGTTTGGATTGGCAAGATGTATGACCCACTGGTGAGAATCCACAATTCATCTAGAGCCTTAAGCTCTCTGTCTAGCCTTTAAAATGCCAGTCATGGAGGAGAATCTGTTTGCAATCCCTGATTCACCAAAAGTATTAGCCTTAGGCTTTGCTTGACTAGTTTAGACACTGTGGCAGCTCCACCTTCAGAGGGAACGACTCAGGAAACACTGTCTCATTTGGTTACTCATGAGAAACCCTTCCTGTTCCCACTCAAGGGAGTGTCTCTAGCCAAGTTTTCTTCCAAGACAGAGCAAGTTAATCCCAGAAAGAGCAAAAGACAATGGTCCTTTGCGCTTACTTCATTCTTCCAACTAAAGCTCAGCCATCTCAGTTTGCACATCAGTCTATTCCTCAGTAGCCCTCTGGTTCTCCTCCCACCCTTTCCTGGGAATCACCTTCTCCCCTCCGGGTTCACCCTTTGCTGTTCAACACCTATTGAAATGACCATTATAGATTCTATCTCTTTTCTGAATGCTTGGTTATATCACTGGAAAAGAACATAGCAAGTATTTATTCCTTAGATGAAAGTCTCTACACCATCCTTCTCAGGATTATGAGGGAGAGAGATTTGTGCTTTGTGTCCCACTTTGGAACATAATGATAGGGTTTCCTGCTGAATCCCCTTGCCTGGTCAACTTTGGTAGCGTGCCTGTGCACTGAATGATAATGGCAAAGAGGGTTTTCTTTATTTTCTAATATGGAGAATTAATGTGTGGCAATTCATCTACCACACTGTGTGCCTTTTCAATAAGACTTTTATTAGAAAAGTAAATTCTTAGCCTTACTCTCACCACGACACTTAAAAAGTCCTCTCATTATCTCTCCTTTGCTAAAGAATTCAGGGGAGAACAGGCTGCTGGTCCCTCATTATTTCTAGAGTAGATTTTGACATAGAATATAGAAAAGCATCTTACAGATGAGACTTCCTATTCCTTAAAGGGTGGCCTCTTTCTATGTTACCACCTGCACATTATTTTAGCAACTTATCTTCAATTAATACAGACTTCCTGAAGGGTATAAACTGGGGTGTTGGCAAGGGTGAACAGCTAATGAAATGTATATATGTCTTCACCCCTACTTCTCTCTCCTTAACTCCTTTTCTAGAGAGTGGTTTAGAGAGGCACTAGTCTTGCTAAAAAAAAAAAAAATCTGCTGAGTTTTATTTTACATTAATCACACCTGGCATCTTTATGTGCTAAGGATAAATTAAGCACGTTGTGAACACAGAGTAGTGATGGCTTTCTCCATGCTGTATCTTAGTCTATATTCATTATGTATAGAAACATATCTACATTTGTGATTTGTTCTTGTATTCTCTCTCTCCCTCTCTCTCTCTCTCTCTCTCTCTCTCTCTCTCTCTACTCCTCTCTCTCAGCATATATGCATCCTTCCAAAATCTTTGGCATTCTGCTGACATTAGGGAAAGGCATCAGTTTGATATGTCCTGATGAGCTAATATAGTCATTTAAGTGTTTCTAAAATTACTCAATCCAAAATTTGATGTTGCAGACTAAAGACACTAGGATCTAGAATGACTTGTTTAAGGGGTTATAAACACTGTCTCAATCCTACAAATTTAGTAATAATCAAAGTTATAACTCTGAGGCTGCGGAGATGACTGAGCAGCTAAGAACTCTTGGACCAAAGTTTGATTGCCAACACCCACATGGCACCTCACAACTGTCTGTAAATCCAGTTCCAGGGGATCCAATACCCTCTTCTGGCCTCTGTGGGTATCAGGCATATGATACACATGTATACACATAGGCAAACACTCATACACATAAGATTAAAAAAATAAATAAACCAGAACACATGTGTTAGACAGTAGTCATTCCAGGGCACTTTTTACTACATGGAGCTGTCCTAGTAATGAAAAAGTTATCCATGCGTATAACAATTTGTATCTTTTTTTTTTTTTTTTGGCTTTGCATTACTGTTTATACCTTAAATAGTTTTAAAATACACACTCTTTCACATTTAAAAGTCATTTGAATTTGGAAAATGATTTTAAAATGTCTTGTTAATACTGGCCTCAACTCACATTTTCTAATTTTAATATTTTTAGAAAGTGATAGGACCAGTCCATTAAAATAGCAGTTAAACAATATCATGAACTAAACCTAAGTAAGACTTTTCAGATTTTGCAATTTTTTCAGTACAAGAACCCATCCAAAATCTCATTAAAAGTTAGGAACTTGCTTTGTATCCTATTCCAGTCTACATCAGATTCTCAGTATTTCAGGCTCTTTATTAGATATAACACCTTAAAGTCCACCAATCACATTGTTTAATTGTACTGAATTTGGCTTTGCTTTACCCTTTAATGGCTGAAGTCATTGATAGATTTTAACTTGTGACATATCTTATAATTAATGTTATACTTTTAACAAAGCTATTATAATTCATATATATATATCAGTAATGAAAGATATGTTAGGCTTATTAAAGTTATAAAGATAACGTTAATTATAAGATATGTCCCCTAAATTGAAATCTGTTATGCTTACACCATTAAAGGAATGAGAAAAGCAAATACATAAATATCATACTCTAATAAATATTTCTGGCTATCTTACTAACTCTTCTATCATCTATATCATCTATATCCATATCTTATCATTTAATTTATATCATTTATATAGATAAATAGTAGATGAATGGATAGTGAACAGAAAAAGCTGTGGACAACTCTTAACGTTGAGTCTCCAACTATTCAATTTGCTAATGATATGGAGGTTTTACAAACTTAGCAACGTATAGCACTCTAAATATGCAATGAATACAAATTAATCTCAATCAAAAAACAGTACAATCAATGGCTTCGCAGTGCTACCCTATTGTACATGAGACTGGCTGTACTGCAACTTCTTCTAGAAACCACATATACTATGCATTGCCACATAAGAACAAGCCTGAATCATGGCAACTAAGATTACTCTGTGCTATGATTTGTAAGGTATTTTTTACTGTATATGCGAGTTCTCCAGCCTCGTGAAAACATAATGATTTAATTATAAAAAACAAATCCTCTCAGTGTTTTCCTACTATTAATCCGAACGTGTATCAGATTAGTATTCTTTGGATTGTATGGCTTGTGAGTACCTGATTTTAAACGTTGATGTTTGAGTTGCTGACCTGAGTTTTATTAAAAACAACCTGGGTATTGAGAGATGTCTCAGTGGTTAAGAAGGAGTAATGTTTTGTGTCCTGTTCAGGACTCAAGTTTGGTTCCCAGCACTCACAGTTGGTCTTTGGACTTTGTGGGTAACCATACCCACATGGCATATACACAGGGACACACAATTGGACCCATAATATAAAATACTAACAATGAATATTTTAAAGAAATCATTAAATTAAAATTTGTCTACGATTAGGACAGAATTCCTAACAGCTTCAGAAGTGCCCACAAATATATCTCTGCCATTTTGTTACCACATTTATGTAAGTGGTGTTCATAGCATAGATCAATGATTATAAAATTAAAATAAATGAACTCTGAAAACTTATCCGTCGACATCCGATAATTAGCTGAGGTGCGTTTATCAGAAAATCGACACGAACTTCCAAGTTGTTAATATGCAGATTTTTTCTGTAAAAACATTAGATGAGATGTGTACCAAAAGTGTCATTTCTTTAAGATCTATGGTCAGCAAATGTTTGATCACATACGTATTTCATACACACACATACCCAGAGTCACGTAAAACTTTCCTAGGTTAGAAGTGATCACAAGTTCAGTAAGTGTAAGAAGCCCTAATCTCTGCCATCCTATTTTAGTGTAATTTAGGGTATGTGAGCATATTTTATTCCCAGCATGCATCTGTGAAGTCTGTCCCTTGGACTTCTGCATTAATGTCAATGCTTTAATTTTTTTTTTGTAATGGAGTCAAATACAATTTATTTTAAAGGAAAAGTGAAGAGACTGAAAAAAATACTATGACTACAATCCCTATGCTGAGGTAAAGATGTGGGCACAAAATTTTATTCTAAACACCTGTGAAATACCTCATGCCAGCTAGACGTGGTCACTTACTGCCTATTCCTGAAGGTAATTGTGAACTTTCATGAGGTTCTAAAATGGTTTCTGAGTAAAGTTCCAGGTGGCTTATTGGAGGATGTGAGGGTTTTGCTGTCACATGCTGGGAATATCAAGCGAACACAAACTGTGATACCAACCTCTTCTTCATTTCTTCCTCTTTCTTTTCTCTACCCTCAGTGTTCTGTGCTTACCCTTCCTCCTCTTTGTCTGATTTCCACACTTTCTCTTTTCATTGTTTTCTTCCTCCAAATCCAATCTTGCCCCCTCCCTTCTCATTTCTGGTCTTGTATCTGTTAATTTTAAATTTCTTCTTCATCTCTTTACTATTGTTTATTATTGTTGTTCTTGGGTGTGTGTGTGTGTGAGTGTGAGTGTGCTGGTTCACATGTGCCACAGTACATATGTGGAAGTCAGGGAGTTGGTTCTTTCCTACTGTGGATTCCCACAATCAAAGTTGGGTTGTGATGCTTGGTAGACCAATCTCCTCAATCCCTGCTTACCCTTTCTTCTCTCTAGAGTGTCACCTACTACAAGAACACGTCCAAACTACAAAGTCATAAAACTATTAAATGGAGTTGGGAAATAAAACTAAGGAAAATTAGGATTCTCTGTTACCCAAGCATGAGTAGTTTCCTTTGGCTGGAGTATATGCTTGGAACAAACATATTAGAAGGTGATCAACACCCAGGTCCAATACATTATCTTCCATCTGGAACTTATAGCTAGTGTATTAAGACTTGGGCAAAGATTATATGATAGCTAGTTTAAATTTGGGATTAAAATTGAGAATTTATTCTGCTTATTTCCCCTCAAGTAAAGTAAGCCCAGAGAACAGAACAATGGACATGTATGTGGGCCTCTAGTAAATGAGGTCACACTATGTGTAGTACTTCAGCATTCAAGCTTCCATCTGAGAGTGGGTGTCAGTGAGAAACTGATGGCTGCAGTGTCTGAGGGTGGCTCCAGACTCTCCTGCAGCTGTCAGCAGTACCCTGCTTTGCCCTTTCCTCCACCTCCTCCTGATAATCTGTTACTCAGGGGAAAGAGACCTGGGAGAGTGAAGTGACTCATTACTCTATTAGGCAACAGGACTCTGGGTTTTGACTCAAGCAGATCACAAATGCCATCATCCTGGTTTCCTTGGCACCTCAGAGGCCCAGGAAACCTAGGATTTAAAAGTCGTGAATTCAGTATTGACAGGGAAAAATGCCACTGGTGTTGTGCTGAAACAGGCATGCTGATTATGTAACAGCTTCCAACACATTTCCCACTGGTGGTAGGTTTGACTGACATTTTATGGGCCTTATTACTCTTGAAAATAACACTAAAAATGCCATGACAAGCTCAAGATGGAAATATGAACACAGAATTCTCTCCCTGCTGAACTAGAAAATGGCTTTTTGTAATTCTTCTCCAAAGAAGTTTCCTGGGCAGGGGGCTCTGCGCACATGATTAGAATGATCCTGTGTGTCCTACAGAGCTTGAGGGTCCCCAGTTAGAGCAATACTGCACAGTTTGGTCCATAGAACTTGTCTTTATATACACATGCTTTTTTGAAGTAGCGGGTAAGATGCAGAAGACATCAATGGCTTGATATGTACTGTGTTTACAGCATAGATTTAGCATTTTCTTGAGAATAATTCTCTGGTATGGGAGTTCATCATTTTAACAGTATAGAAAAAGAGATGCAGCAGAAATTTCTCATTAGGGAATGCAAGATGATTTGCTTTTCTGACTACAACAGTTTTTCAAAGTTGAGTGGTGATTTGTTTTCATTGATCTGTTGCCTTTACTTGAGGGAATCAGAATATCCAAAACTCAGAATTAGAATTCCAGTCCCTCCAGTTTTTTTTCTTAGTTTACACAAGTGCAAGGTGTGAATTAGATGCCATGCCCACCGTCCTCCCTAACTTCTGACTCCTATCTGTCCTGTGATAGAATTAATAGTAATAGTAACAGAATGGAAATAAGAATTGGAATTAAGAATCCTTTCTACTTTTGAACTCAGGCAGTGTTTCCACAAACACTCTGCTTTACATTAGAGTTATTATTGTTTATGTTTTAAGATCACCCTAAATCTAAAACACGGATGGAATTGGTTTGATTGTATTGTTCTCCCAAATCGAATGCCCTCTGCCCCTTAAATGTGCCTCCCGGCGAAGCTTGTGTCGGGGTGGCTAGTACATACTGAAAGATCTCTTTGTGAAGTGCAATGAAGGAACTGTGGTGTGATAATCATGTTTCTTTTCATTAAATATTGAGGGATGTGGGATCAGAAATCACCTTGAGGTGCAGGCAAAGGGCTCATTTTTTTCTTTCTTCTTTCTTTCTTTCTTTTTTTTTTTTTCTGGAAGTACACATTCATTGTTGGCAAAGCATAAGTGGTTTTTGATAGAACTGTTTTTGTGTATAAATTACTATAAATGGGCAACAGATGTTTGTCTTTAAGGGGCTTCCTTGGATTGGTCAGCAAGATAAGAATGCATGTGGTGACTGTTAAGAAGCAGCTGGTGTCAATTTAAAAGAAAGATGTCTTATCCTTCTCTGTCTTGGTCAGTCTGAGAATAGCAACCTCAGTGTGTGAAGTTATCGGTTCCGTGGTGATATAATATCCTGCCTGGTTGTGTGGAGAAATAGACCAGTAACAGCACCATGAAAATACTAGTTCTTGGAGTCAAGCTCCCTTGGTGTTTCCTTACATGCTCTTACTAGATCTTAGTCTCCTCTTCATTCTTAGGTATGGCTGATTTCAGATAATACATTCTAATAATTTGATTACAAAGATGATAAATGCTATCCTGTATAAAATAGCACATGCCTGGAGTCTCTCTGGAACTATGGTTATGATTTTGTTATTTAGACATTTTTTAACATTAAATCTGGGAAGGAAATTATAGTGGGTTACAAAGTTGCTGTGTTTCAGGAGGTAGGTATTCATGTGGATGGCAAGGGAAAAGGAATAGTCATCTACACCCATTTCCTATCATGGATTATGTGATAAAACTAATTTGGACATTTGGTATGTATAAGGTAAAGGTTATAAGACAAAATCCTACAGACCTTTATTTTGTATAGTAGTAAAGCTACTGATGGAATTAAAGCTACAGATGGAATTATTTTTTAATCTGCATTTTGATGGCAGACTTGTTTTCCTTGTGTTATTTTCTTTTTAATTGAGTTAGTTCAGATTGTGTGCTACACTAATTTCAAGTCTATGGAAGTTGTACTGACCACCTCCAATCAAGAAAGAGAACATTCCAAACATCCCAGGATCCTCCCTCACCTCTCCTCATTTTATTCTCTCTCTCCACATGAGCAGTCACTATTCTGGGTCAGGTCATATAGGTAAGACAAAGAAAATTGTAATTAACTCTAGTCTTTGTCCAAAGCTCTAATAAGAAGTTCCCTTCATTTTTAAATTCATTTAAAAGATGTATTTATTTTATGTATATGAGGGTGTTGTTTACTTGTATGTCTGTTCACTATTTATGTGCCTGGTGCCCAGGGAGATCAGAAGAATGCTTCTGATACCCTGAAACTGCAGTTATGAATGGTTGTGAGTCACTATGTAGATGCTAGCAATTGAATTCAGGTCTTCTGCAAGAAGAGCAAGTTGTTAACTGCTAAGCATACACTTCATCCAGAGAAATGCCCTTTTAAAATACTCTGGGAAACAGTGGTTAACACAGCAGGATCAGGTGACTAGTTTAACCACAATGTTTGGTTTGCAAACAGGGTCACCAAAAAGGCAAACTAGTGGTTACAAACACGTTGGCTATCCTCATGTCATGTGGAGTACTACAATTCCCTTTTTGTTATGAATTGTTTTACCCTATAAAACATTTAAAATTTATCCATATTGCTTCACACACAAATTATTTATTCTCTTTATTCCTGTATAGGATCCCACTTTATGTATAGATCAATATTTATACCTCCATTCATCTGTTTGGTGGACATCTGAGTTTTTCCTTTTTGTAATTTTTAGCTGTTGGAAGCAAAGCTGAGAAAAGTATTCTTGCACATGTCTTCTTGTGAACAGTTGTGTTCATTTCTCATAGATACCTGTGAGAACTTGCATTGCTAGGTGATAAAATGGCTTAGAAATTTTAGCATTCTAGAGGGTGTGTGCTGGTATTCACTGTGGTTTTAATTTGCATGTGCTTGAAAAGAATGGGTATGAATCTTTTTCCATATCACTATCAGCCACTTGAATCTTCTCTTGGCAAATAATTTCCCAAGCCTTCTGCTCATTTCGCCATCGGATGCTTTCCTTCTCTGTTTGTATAATTTATTAAAATGTAAATCCATCGTCTCAGGTGGACATGAATCATCCTTTGGACTGATTGGTCATTTCATTGTACTTTTAAAAATTCTTTTATTTTGAAACAGAGACTTCCTATATAGCCCAGGCTAGACTCAGACTTGCTATACTCCTGCTCCATGTCCCCTACCCAGCACCACTTCACTCTCCTTGTTTTCAGTGAACAGAAAATCTGTATACATTAGACATCGACAAGGTTTTCTTTTTAACAACTCGTGACTATCTATGATCTGCTCATGGAGACCTATAGTCTTCCACTGTCTTCTTGCTCACATTTAATTTCTGTGACTGTGATTTTTAAGTCTCCCGTGAGAAGCTTTGGACTTATGTTTATTTTGTTCTTAAAAGCAGGAATTTGAATGAGACATAGTCAAGATTCTCATTACTAAAATTAATTACTACTTTCCAATAAATGCTAAGCAGTCTTTTCTATAGGTTGGTTGTAAGGGTTAGCATGATATGTAGGGAAATGTTTGGAGAGTTGTCATTGCTTACATTGCTGTGCTATTTCCAGTCTTATTGAGGGTATGGACACCGACCTCTTACTTTCCTGACAAGTGGCTGTCAGCAACTATAACTTTGTAGTTGTCATAGCTAAGACCTGGAATGATTGGGTAGGACATTTGCCTTGATTGATGTCAACTACAAGCTTTCTCTGTACATGAGATCATTACATGTGTTTAATAATAATGAAACTTTTCAAAATATTTGTGATTCGCTCCCAAAAGCATTTGGTTTTTAAAAACCCATCCACATACTGAAATAAGTTAGATGATAATTTCTTTAAATGTGCATTGAAATACTCATCTCATCTTCTGTAATGCACTCACATTCACCGCACACTGTGCTTCCTTCTCAGTGGGTTCTTCTGATTACTAGAATGGACTAGATCTTAATTCAAAGGGCCTCAGTCCTCACTGCTTATTAATACAATCTTGTGAAGACTGTAAAAGTCACACTGTTCAACTGCTAACTTAACTTCTCTAGATTACAGCTAAGCATTCTACACTATAATACTAGAATTTTCTTAGATGTAACTGATGCTCTTAGGTGGAGACAGTTTATGAATCACCGAATTTACTGGCATGGTGGTGCATGCCCTTAAACCACCCTCCTCACTCATAGACAGACATAGGTCTGTGAGTTCTAGGACAGGCTAGTCTACAAAGTGAGTTCCAGTACAGCTGGCTGTTGCAGAGAAACCCAGTCTTAAAAAAATGCATCCCCCTACCTCTCTACCCCTGCACAAATAACCACCAGATTCAATTTTCAAAACAAATCAGTATTCCTATCACATGACTGATCTGCTGGCCACCAGATTTGCTAACTCTTGCCTGGATGCTCATAGTCTGATTCTTTTATCAATGTATTAAACTCTATAGAACATATGGATTGACTGTATGTTTTCTGAGCACTTCTTAAAAGAATACAGTAACTCCTTCAATATGAACTGTCAACTAACTTTCACTGGAAGGTAAGTGACATCCAAGTGTGTAAATATGTCAAAAGAGAAAGATTTGAGAATGAAACCTGGGAGCAAATAAAAATCATCTTAGAATTATTCACTTAGCCAGAAAATCGGGTTATACAATTATGGCACGTATCTCTAGTTCCTCTAGTGAAATCTCACAGGCATAGAAAAGAAGCTGCTGAAACATCAAATTATTAGTAGTTGTCATGTTGGGCATCTTGGTGATTTAATGCTCTTCTGTTTGCCTAACTGAGTATTACACTTTCTTTTATGATTAACTATTAATTTTTTTAAAGAAGCAATTTAGAAGCATAATACAACAAAGAAGCATTCATTTAGCAGAGATTGGTGATACTACTTTCACTCTTGACTAGTCTAAGCTTACACAGGGTCCTCAGAAGAAAAAAATAAGACATTTTTGTTTTCTTTAAACATAGGACCTTAGATTCTTGTGGAACAGACAGGAATCCTCCATTAATATCCTCATGAAGTTTGTATTTCCTTAGAGTCCTGAGAAAAATAAGTAAAGACATTAAGGATCATTGAGTGTTTGGGATAATTTCTTATGATGTTAGTGACTTTGATTTTTCCCCCTAAAGAAAACTTGAAAGGATTTAGCTTTGTAAAGCTGCTTTTAACTTAAATATACACCTTTTATTTTCGAAGCATTAAGGGGCTTTATTGATTTATATTAGCTTCAGCTGGGTAAGGATCAGTTCCTTGCAATTTAACTGTTGGAACCTCTAAGAATAAAATGATGTTCTTTGCTGGAAGCAAGGAAATATTTTAAATGCAAATACCTCATGATTCCATTCCTAATATTCTGCTCTCCAAAAGGTAGGAGGAGTCCATTTACAAACTGAATTCATCATTGATTGACATGTGAGCTTTGCCTGCTTAGTTCATCAGTGATATTATTATAGTCTATGTGCTTTTAAATCTGTGCCTTTTAGAGGGTTTTTAGTCACCTTATAAGGCAAAACCTTGTATTAAATCAAAATTACCTGATCCCTTGTCAAGGTAAGTTCTCTTTGCAGCAAATGGAGAACATCACAGAAAACCTCAACCAATTCAGCTTGTGGATCTCAGTTCCTCTGTGTGTGTGTGTGTGTGTGTGTGTGTGTGTGTGTGTGTGTGTGTGTGTGATATATCAACTCCCAGCTAAGGCTTGATCATTGTGCAAGACTGGGTGGAAGATTATTAAGAGCCAGAAGATTAAGGAGTCTGCTGTGAGACTGAATCTCCTAAGAATATTGAAAGCTACACTCAAAGTCTCATCAACATGACAATCTAAACATGAACTGAATAAAGATAACACCAACAGACATGCTAGAGTGTACCAGGTAAAACTCAAGAAGTCTCAACTCTATATAGAGAACAATAGGCAACTAAGGAATGCAGAGACTATGAGAAACAGTCTTCCCAGAGAAGAGCACAGCAATGGGTTATCTAACCTTGAAAAATTTTTCACAGGGATGGCTCTGTCCTCTGCTGAGTATCAAATAAAAGTGACTGGTTTGTATCTATGGACTTTCTTTTCTTTTCTGTTATTTTCTTTTCTTTTTTCTTTTTCTTCTTGAAAAGGGGGGTCTCACTCATTACCCCTGGCTGGCCTAGAACTCAACAAAATCCTCCTGGATCAGAAATTATAGTCATTTTTTCCACATCTGTTGTCATAGCCTCAACATAGAAAAGATACCTTAAAAATATATGAAAGTTTAGAAATGCTTAATCACTGTCCATATCCTTGAGATACACTATAAAGGTAGATAGGGAGCAATACCAACAAAATAGTTAATCTGGATCTCTCAACCCATTCAAACAGAATGGCAGGCCCAGTTCACATTATGAATAAAGAAATAATAATAAATAGCAATAAAGTATCTGAATGCCCTTTTCTAGATTATTCTTTCCCCTTCTGTTTTAAATAGCCATTGTCATTTAATAAATCATTCTAGAACTCAGGGATTTAAAATGACTTATCTTTTTATGTAGTTCTGAGTGCTGGCTATGTCCTTGTCCATTCTAATTGCCAGCTTGACACAACCTACAATCATCTGAGAAAAAAAGCTGAAATTGAGGAACTACCTAGATTAGATTGGTTTGGGGGGATTAGTCTGTGGGGATTATGTTGTTGCTAACTCATATAGGAGGGCTAGCTCACTGTGGGTAACACCATCCCTAAAGTGATGGCTGTGGGCTCTATGCAAAATCTTGGCTAAGCATGAGCCTGAAACTAAGCAAGAAAGCAATGTTCCTCTCTGGTTTCTGCTTTAGGTCTGTGCTGTAAGAGTTTGCCTAGACTTCCCTCAATGATGGACTATGATCTGGAAATGTAAGACGAAATAAATCCAGTTCTCTCTCATGTTGTTTTGGGTCATGGTATTTGTTCCAGCAACAGAATGAAGCTAGAACAGCTGAGGTCACTCATGTACATGCGTATGCATAGTTGCTAGGGATGGGGTCATTTGAGGGCGTCTGTACACACACACAAGATGCACTCCTTAGTACATGTGTTTTACATACTAAATTAATCATCACTTTTTCTGTACTAAGGATCTTGTCCTAGGAACAAATAGATTTTGTTTCATTTAATGGTTTAATATATTTTATAAGAAGTTTAAGTTGATTAATTATAAACCATAGATAATCAAGAATACATTATGCAATATTCTCTGGGATTCGGTTTCAGTCACAGGGCTGAGAGCAAAATTGGTTTGGACTGATTTAGGACGAATGCTTCCAATTCTCATGTTATCTGTGCGTACATGGAAAAGTTCAGAGGCATGCATGCTTCCCCAGTCAGTGAGTGAATTCACTCTGGCACAGCAGGCTGGGGAATTCCTTGCAACTCCTTGTCTAAGGAATGTGGCTCTGCAAGCTTGAACAGGCAGATTCTTTCTCATACTGCTTATTCACTGAATCAACTTGATGTAAAAGCCACTGGAATAATTAAATGGTATTTTATACAGTATTCTCAGATACCAAAGCAGTTATGCTCTCATCTCTTTGTTATCAACCCCAACTCCCTACTAAAGTATGCTATTCTCATCTCCCTTAGACTGTTGAAGAAATGTGATTTAGAATTTTTCCATAACCATGCAGTTAATTCAAGGCATATGACTTGGTAAGCTCTCTGAAGTTCCATTATGCCACAGTGACACACAAAACAGATATCCCCCTGGATTAGCCGAAATGCTTAGGAGGTCAGTATTACCTTTTATGGAGTGTCAGGAGATAGGGCTCTGTTTTATTGTCTTTGTGTTTAGACTGTGATCATTTGATTATGGAAATTCTGCTGGAAGAGACATTAAGGAAAGATCCAGAGAAACATTTGGGGTAAGGCAGTATGAACTAACTCAGAGTCAGTGAAATTATTTGATGTCCAAGATACTTAAAATGTTCAAATTGTTTTGTTTTTATTTTTTCTGTCCTTTAAAAACAGAAGGGGGTGTTTCTCTTTGTTATTAAAAAATAGACCTTAATGTTAAAAAATGGTTCATTAAGTTGATCCATATCTTAACTATTGATTGGTATCGATTTTGATATTTTGTGATGATCAGACTATGGTAATTTGCATATCTATCAGAATTGTGGCCCCAGCATCAGTTGATCCTATTCCCATCCACTGTATCTTTCTCTGTCCTTGCTTATCATATTCTCTCTATCCCCTCTCTTTCACTCTACCCATCCCA
Organism: Mastomys natalensis; assembly: GCA_021653895.1. Taxonomy (NCBI): domain Eukaryota; kingdom Metazoa; phylum Chordata; class Mammalia; order Rodentia; family Muridae; genus Mastomys; species Mastomys natalensis. The sequence continues at coordinate 285,073 of JAJTUV010001396.1, forward strand.
GTTTGATATTCATTATTTTTCTATGTTCTTTGATAAGACTCACTTCATTTCTGCAAATGTATATGTGACTAGTGTTTGCTTATATCCATGTTTGCATGTATATAGGTACACATAGGGTATGTGTGAGTGTGTGTATGCATTCATGCACCTTCACATATGCCTCACCCCCACACACACACACACAATTGTGTTTGTACATCTCTTCATGTAGAGGCAAGAAGTTAATTTTGGATGTCTTCTCAATGAGTTTTCCATATTATATATTAATGCAGAGTCTCATCTTGAACCCAGAATTCACTGACTCAGCTACTCTAGATAGCCAGTTTCCTGCTGGGGGATTCCTTGTCTTTATTCCATTACTGCATCAGTGCCAAGATAACAGGTCACCACATGCACTCAGAATTTACCTGGATTGTGGGGATCCAAATTTTGTTCATATTTGTACTACAAATGCTTTATCCACTGAGCCATTCCCCCAGCCTGGGATCAGCTTCTTCATAGAATAGAATATGTGATGTGATAGTGATATTTGTAAGATGAATTTTAAAAGGTCATGAGAGCAACATGGGAATTGCAAAAACCATTGTCATTTCATACCATAACAAAAGGCCCAGAAGTCAGCATTTCTTTTAGCATCTAGCAACTATTTGCAGGAGCACCTCTGTGTGGAAAATAGAAGCAGAATACCAGGAGTGATAGATTTGAAAAGCTCAGTTCTGCCTTTGAGGAATTCAGATTTAAGAGAGGTAAAAGACCTTTTAACAAAGCTCAAGTCCAAGTGGATCAAGGACCTCAACAGACAATTAGATACACTGAGTCTAATAGAAAACAAAGTGGGAAATAGCCTTGAATGCATTGGCACAGGGGAAAATTTTCTGAACAGTACACCAATGGCTCAGGCTCTAAGATCTAAAATTGATAAATGGACCTCATGAAACTGAAAAGTTTCTGTAAGGTAAAAGACACCATCAATAAGACCAATCGGCAACCTATAGATTAGGAAAAAGAAATTCTTCACTAACCCTACATCTAACAGAGGACTAATATCCAAAATATATAAAGAACTCAAGAAGTCAACCTCCAAAATCCCAAAGAACCCAACTAAAATATGGAATACAGAGCTAAACAGAGAATTCACAACAGAAAAATCCTGAATGGTTGAGAGGCACTTTAAGAAATATTCAAAGTCCTTAGTCATCAGAGAAGTACAAATCAAAATGACCCTGAGATTCCACCTCACACCAATCAAATTCACAACTATTCGTCCTAACTCACATGCTAGCAGGAGAAGTAGAAAGCCTGCCACCCTTACTAGAGACCGAGAATCAGGCATTCTGCATATCTATCATTTTATGCCTTACACTGAATATGATGTAGGCCTTTGGTGTATTTGAGCTTCAGAGAAATCATGTACAGACTGTGGCATTTAGAACCTAAAAGTCTCTGAAAGTACATTCCTGTAGCAAAGAGGAGTCCACTTAAGAGTTTTATATTAAGCATTGTAGGGCTTGCAAAGAGATTTAAAATTAATCTGAGCTAAGAACAATTTATATATCTTGTTTCCTTTAAATTATGATGATACTTGAATCATGAATTACAGTTGAGGGACAATCCACTTTTATTTTTTTTTTTTTTATTTTTTTTTTTTGGTTTTTCGAGACAGGGTTTCTCTGTGTAGCCCTGGCTGTCCTGGAACTCACTCTGTAGACCAGGCTGGCCTCGAACTCAGAAATCCACCTGCCTCTGCCTCCCAAGTGCTGGGATTAAAGGCGTGTGCCACCACCGCCCGGCGACAATCCACTTTTAAAAGGTATGTTTCTGTCTCAAATACTTAATGAAAGAAATTTTAGTATGTTCTAAAAAATGTGTGAGATAAGATGATACAGAATATGGGTTTCACAAAGGGAGATAATTGAATCCATGGAAGCTTGTTTCAGATGGAAGCATCAGTGTTGGAATGTGGAGAAGCAGAGGAGCCACTGGAAACTTTGAAAACCACAAGGAATAGCTGCTACATTGTAGGCAGCATGAAGTAATAGCTTGAACATGACCCATGACCAGTGAGGGAAGGCTACGGTATAAGTTGATGTCACTAGTATCTGGATGTGGATTCTATGAGATTTGACAGTTGGTTGGATATAGTGGATAAAATAAGAGAGTAGCAAAACTTTAGATGTGGGTCACCAGAAAGTTTGTAACTTCACCATGCCATGAATATAGGGAAATGATCATGAGCAGGAGTATGTCACAATATGTTTTTCATATTCAGAACTGGAAAATTCAACAAAAGTTTGATTGCAATCATTTCCAAAGGATTTCTTATAGGGTGAAATGAAGAAGGGGTAGGGTGACTTCTGGGCACTAAATCTGATTTATATGACTGATAAACCTGAAGTGACAACAGAATGAAGCCATTAACTGATTCTAGAAGGACAGAATGATAGGAGACAGCCACATCATAAGAACTGACTTAGGAAGGTAGACTGCCAAAGGCAGTCATTTAGGAAAGGAGCAAGGAGAACACTTAACTAGGCCCTACTCACCTCCTTCCTTGCAGTCTTTATTGCCAATGCCACCTTCAATTTCAAGTATATGGGGGAATTTTTCACATGATCAACTTCATAGGGCATAGAGACAGATGGGCAAGCAGACAGAAGTGGGTCAACTGTAGAACTGAGCCTGTTAGGTCCAGAAGCTTGTTTGCAGGAGCACACATACATGTACTTACATGCTGACACATAAGAGGGGAGAGAGAGAGAGAGAGAGAGAGAGAGAGAGAGAGAGAGAGAGAGAAAGAGAGAGAGAGGAAGAAGGAGGAGGAGGAGGGGGAAGAGGAAGAGGAGGAGGAAGAGGAGGAAGAAGAGGAGGAAAATTATGTTTCATTGCTTTCAATGTAAATAAAGTCTCAAGAAGGTAGTATCTGTGAAATTTTTCTGTCCTGTACAAAACCTGAAGCAATCAGGTTCACATAATGTTTCCAACATGTGTATATTACCTCAAAGTTAGGAGTGGAATTGTTCTGCTTGTCTGCCTCTCTGTCCATTTTTAAAGCACTCGTTGTTAGGCAGTTTGCTTTGATACTATATGTATTTACTTTCAGATTTTGCTGTAACAGAATACCACAAGCTGAGGGTTTTAGCAAACATAAATGTACCACTGGTTTACTTGGCCATAAAGGACAAGTGTGTCTCCTGATGGAGTAGTTGACAAGAAAATCTGTTTTATTGTCTTATTCCAGACTATGCTGCTAGGTATGTGGTGGCCTGTCTTCCATCTTAAATACCTTTCACTCTAGTCTCTGTACCCTGCCAGACTGAGACTCTCTCTTCAAGGATTGTGTGAATACAATGGATCCAGGTTGGCAATGCCAAACACTTTCTCCAAGTCAGGGCTGTAAACTTAGACATGTCTGAACACAGAAGAGAATATTCACAAGAAATGGGATTAAGATGTGGATATATTTAGGGTAATTTCAAGCCTGCAATGGTTGATTTCTAGATAATTATCTATTTGGGTGGAAAGATGGTTTAGTCCAGGAATAAGGACATGTCCTCTTTTATAGATGAATCCCATGACTACCACTTCCCTGGTCCCTGGTCTTGTATCAGTTGTTTAACCATTTTGGTGCTTTCATTCCCCATCTATAAGGTAGAGATGGTAGTGTGCAGACATTTGTTTCAAGGTAGTAATCCAGGGATTTGCAAAATGTCATGCTCTGATTGAGTAATCAGGAAGTATAATCTACTGCTATTCCTTCAGTTATTTTATGCAAATATGTTTTTTTAATGTTCTAAGTAGAAGAGTGCAATCCAACTGGAGAGCTTTCAAGATTCTATTTAACAGCAATGGTCATATGCTCATAAGATGACATTACTTGTCAAATTTTATGGAAAAGTGGGGAATGAGTTTGTGCCAATCTGTATCCCATGAATGATCAAAGAACATTGACTCCAAATTACTCTGAGGTTCTATTAAAAAGCCTGCTGCATTTTTTTCCTAAGAAAATAAATAATAGTGATGGTAGGTAATCTTTTGCATGGAGGACAAAGGAAAAACAAAACCAAGAAAACCTTCAAAGGGTCAGCAGACTTACTACATCATGTCAAGTACTTTGTTTCACTTTTAATTCTTTCACAGTTCTGGACATGCATACAACACATTCTTACTTGTCACCCTGGTACTCTGTCCCATTCCCATCCTCCTCCCACTAACACCCTTCTTCCCAATTCCTCTCCCATCTACTTCCATGTGTTCTTTTTGTGTGCCACCCAGAGTTTAATTAGTGTCAATGCATGAGAATGGAGGACAATGAGCAAAGGACACATCCATTAGTCCCATGGGAAGGGGAGTCTGATGAGCTCTTTCCTCAACCATGATGATTGGCCAGTGTTGTGCAGGTCTTATATAGGAAGCCACAGCTTCAGTGATTTCATAAGTACAACAGTTGCTTTTTTCACACCAGTGCATCCATTGGCTCTTACATTTTTTTCAACATTTTCTTCTTCAGTGTTTCCTAACACTTGAAGAGAGTAATAGGAATGTCCCATGGAGCTGAGCACTCCACCACCAATTAATTCAGGCCTTTGAGCACAAGCACTTTTTAGTACATTGTTTGTAAAACAAAAGAGAATCAGAATTGCTGAACTTGCTTTTCTTATTTTCTGCTGGTTGTGTTCGGTCCAGAATATGTGATGAACTTTAGAAGTCTCTGCTATTAGACAGCATTTAGATGCAAGAGTGGTTTGGGGAGGCTTAGGGGAGGAATAACACACATATATAGAGAGAAGTGTAGTTGGTATATGGGGAAACGCGGAAGCCAACATGGACAAACTAGAATGATTGGTTATTGAGAGTTAAACCTTTGATAAATCACTATCCTTTGTGTCCCAGGTTCCTCCACTGGAAAGATCATGATAATAGGGTGTTGTAAGAATTAAAGGAGATAGTGAATCTAAAGCATCCTGCTTGTTCCTCACATATGAGACAATATTAAAAATAGTGATAATGATGGAGGAGGATTCAGGGAGAAGAAGAATGAGTAGAGGTCACTTTTACAGCATAGCTTGCCAACCACATCTGTAAAGATGAAAGAAAAACATGGGAAAAGCATGTCTGTATTCTGTTGAATTTCTTTTCTGATAGCAGAGGGTGGTGATTTTAGTAAATAAACACTATTTGAAAATATGATTAAATATTTTTTGAAAAGAACATTTTTGAGACAGTGTCTAGTTATATAGCGAAGGCTAGCCTAGAAGTCACCCTGTCTTAATTGACCATGCACTAAGATTTCAGCATATATCAACACTATTGACTGACATCTTCTCCAGAGCAAAGACCCAAAGTTCATTCCTGGACATGTTCAGTGAACCCTCAGATTCCTCCTCAACGTATGTTGTAAACATATGATATACAACCTAAAATAGTTGACTTGTATAGTTTGGAGAAAAAGTCAATATCAATTATTCAAAAATAAACTAAAATTCCAAAATATTTGATTTAGCTGAGAATTTCTTTATGCCACAAAAATTAAAGTGAAAATGTATAATATCTATCTACTCAGTGATAGATTAATAGATGTGCTTTGACATTTCTATTCAAATAGCCTCAAGTATACCTTGAGGTCACAGAAGTAACCTCCCTTGTAGACTTGGTTAATACAGTATTATCAGAAGCCCAGAATGAGTGACCAGCATTACCATGTAAGAAGTGGTCAGTATAATCAATCATTTTAACCACACAGGTCACCCCATTGCTGATTTCAGTGTGTATATGGTGATTATTAGAAATCAAATATCTGTGGAGACTTGAAAAGATCATTTAAGTCCTATGCTTTTGCATTGTTTTCTCTTTTCTTCGTGAGTAGGGAAACAGGGCAGATGATCTGGAGGATAATATTCACCTCTCATAACAAGTGCCATGGTTTCTGTAATGGTTTAACAGTTTGGTTGACATTTTTGAACCAGCAGAGGAAGTTTCTGGCTTGGCCACATGTATTGTCTATTCCATCTAAGTTGTAAAGTACTGTCCAAGTTGGCCCTAAAGATAGGATTGGAAGAAAGTATGTATACTTTGACTTTCTAACTATTCTTCCAAGATTGGTATAGAATACCTGTGCATTTCGGCATTCAATTCCAGTGAGTTACCAATTAATTCTGTATATTGAAATGTAAGTTGGCACAAAAGAACTAAAAAAAAAGGCATTATATTATAGTTTCACTGATTCCTGAGAGCAAAAGGAAAAGAAATATTCTCTCAAATTGAACAATAATGTCTTGTTAAATCATTTTAAAAAGAGCCTATTTTAAGTTGCTTTTTTTCAGGGAAATCTACCTCCCAACACTGTGAGCTTCCTGGAAAAAAGAAATGGCTTTTTGATTAGTTATTTGAATTGTGTTTCGACACAAGTGTCGGTGTTTTGGTCACAAGTTTTATTCACAGTTGTCAATATGGGAGGTCAGTTAGTTCATGAGTCATTTTGCTTAATGAGGAACTTACAGAGTAGTGTGCAGCCTTTGTTCTCACATTGGAAATTCTTTACAGAGAAGCCATTCATGCTGATAAAAGAGATTAATATGAACTTTGGAACTAGAAAAAATGGGTTTCGGTTTTGTCCATGTCACTAACTGAACTGTGTGGCATTGATAACATTCTTAGAATCCCGAGTCTCACTGTATAGACTGCAAAATAGGGGTGATAAGCCTTCATTGCAGGATTAGTGTGTTCATGAGGTAATGTGTCAGCTGTATCTATTAGCTAATGCGGATTAAATGCCTAGAGCTCTTGTAAACATTGCCATATTTCATTCTCAAAACATCCCTACCCATTGAGGCAATGATCATTCTCATTTTATAAAGGAGGAAACTAGAGCAATGGAAGTTAATTGCCCAAATCAAATAAGGAACCATCAGACTCTGGACTCACCTTTACACAAAGGTTTGTTGTAGTGCTTTCCTCTTGGGACCATTTCCAGCTCTTACCATCCAGTCTTCAGCAGCCATAGGACAAATGGCCACCACTTTTCCTGCACATTGATAAAGGACATGAAGCAGTAGTTCAGTGCCTTGTTAAGAGTCCAGATGTCTTCCTCATAGCCTCACTACCCAGGACAACCTTTTAAAAAGAGAGTGAGTGTCTCAATGGATTTAAAAATGGGTGATGATTTCACATTTCCCATTGACCTTGAGAAGAAGTAAAAGAACTCTACCATCGCAGGCTAGGTCCTGAATGAAGGTGGCCTCATTTACCCCTGCCCCCCTCTCTCCAGGTTTCTTCTGTTTCTTCCTGCACTAAGAAATGTTCTTGGAAACATTAAATTACTCCTGCTGCCTACCCTTAGCTTTCTCAAATGTGATTTGGATTGCTGGGATATTCATTCTTCTTCTATAGCCTGGGGAACTTCAGATGTTAGTTTTATATATTTAGCATCAGCTCCAAGTTCAGTTCTTTGGAGAATCTGTACTGTGATATTAATCACATGCTCACAGACTTGTATTCATGTGTGTTCAAATTTGTGATTTTGACAAACAAAAGTCCTTGAATAAAGATAATGAGAATGGTCCAGCAATGGTGGACCATTATGGTGGCAGCAATGACTTTCTGATCAGGGAGACAGGTCTTAAAATGTAGAGAACAGAGCATCTGACATGTGCAGTCATTGACTTCTAATAACTCAGTGACTAGTATGCTGTTATCACCTTCTGAGAACATGATTTCCACTGAGCCTTACAGCTGCTTAGAAAGTTAATTTTTATTTCCTCAGGGTTGTAGTAATGGAGACTGAAGGATGAGAAGGTACAATGGGCCTTTTAGGGTTGAACTGCTTGAGCAGGGAATTGACTGTTGACAATACAGGGAAGAGGGTTTTGTGAGGTTGTTTTGTTTTAATTTTAATAATTATTATGTTTTGATGTGAGAGTAATTTCTGCTTCAACATTTTGTTAGCTTGTCATCAATATTTAGATTCCATTTCTTTTTGACTTCTGGGTAAAGCCAAGAACATTCTGAATGATCTAAATTTTCTTAATTTTCTCTGGAGCTGCTCTTTTGTCTTCCTTTTTTAATCTCTCTCTCTCTCTCTCTCTCTCTCTCTCTCTCTCTCTTCTCTCCCCTCCCTTTGTCTGTCTCTGTTTGTCTCTGTCTTTATCTCTCTCTGCATGTACATATGCGTGCACACATGTGTGTGATGACTTACAACCAGCTGCTACATAGGTTTAATGAGAAAAAGAGCAGTTGGCATTACATCCAGATTAAAGAATCTGCTATATGGGCAGGGGCGGGCAAGTTATCACGTAACATATAAAATAATAGTAAGTACGTACCCTGGATCTGATATATATAAGAAAATTGAACACTATAGAGAACTCTAATGGCATTGTGGGCTTAAAAATAAGCTGTGATCTGAGAATAATAAGTGAAGGAAAAGGTAAGAATGAAGAAAAAGCTTCCTGGAATACAAAATTTTGAGCAATTATTTTTGATGGCAAACCTGAAGCCATCTACTTTGAGGAGAAGAAACAGAGCAGAGGAAAACCTGTTTTTGTGTTTGTCCCCACCTCTTCTTGTTTCCTCCTCCCTTTCAGACTTTCTGACTGACTTTCAGATTGTGTCTGTATCAAAACGAGGTAAGAATGAAAAATCAGATGATAATTCATGCTTATTAGCTCCTTCCATTGACTCTGGGAGCTAGCATATAACTTTCAAATAAGGCAACACTATGCCCTCATTTGGCTGTTTTGATGTACATTTAGAGAAATTACTTGAATTGACACATTCTTATAAATATAACAATGAATCAAAGGTATTTTGGTGCTTGGAAGGATTTCCTAGGAAGTCACAGCATTGCCATCTCAAACTCTACAAGCAGGGTTGGCTAACACAAGATCCTTCACTCAATCACACTGTACATTGAGCCTCTGATTTGGCCAACTTAGTCACATTGTCACCTCTGTGTGCCAAAGCAAACACCCATCCTGACCTTAGCCTGCAGCTACATTCTTTACCAGGAAGCCCTTTTGAATTTCCTGTAGATGTTTTCACTAATGCTTGTGGAGGAAGGAAGCTCACTTTGACTAATAACTATTATTTTAGTGAAGCGATCGTGTGTCTCCTGTGTTGGTCCACCAGCCCTTTTGGATTCGAGCTGAAAGGTGCATAGAGGACGCTGTGCATCCACTTGACAAGCCTTTTGGGTCCCATCCATGAAGAACTGTGTCTCAGGGCTGCTTATAAAGGCTTACTTTCCAAAGGAAACTTGTCAGGGCTAAGCTGTTGGCAAGATGGATTAACAAGTGCTTACAGCTGATGGAGTAGCTTTCGGTGACTTAATGAGTATAGTTTTAAATCTTAGCTGTCTGTCCCTATTTTTTTTTTTCAAAGAGCAATGAATGATTATGGTTCTTTCTAGTCTAAGAAATGCCATGTATTAAACATTCACAGATTGTAGTAAGGTATTTGGGAGTGGTCATATACTGTGGCCTCTAATTGTAGTCTGACATTTGATAACCTTTGGATTTTATCTTGAAGAAGTTGTCCTCATAGGAGACAGACCTCATAATTGGCATAGGAACAGCTGTTAAGGTATTCTTGGGCCACTGAACACATGGCACCTGGTCCAGTCTGAATAGCTGGGCTCTCCTTGTTGCTTGTTTAAATAAAGGTTAACCAGAAAACTTTGGTCTTGAGTTCGGGCAGAAATGAGGAAGTTTCTGCAATACTATCTTCAAATGAGTTTCCCTTCCCCCTTAGGCATCTCTTTGGACCCTCATTAAAGTTAATGAATAATCTAGTATAGCACAGAGCCCAGAGCAAGGAAGCTCACCTGAGCTTCCCTATGGTTATACACCTTTATGGGGTGTGACCTTTAGTTCCTGCAGCTCCATTGTTAGGCAGACCCTTAATTATAGGCTTTATCTCTCCACAGCAGTCAACTGGGACAGCTCAGATGCCTCCTACATTCCATGACTCTAAGGTCACCATAGCAGAAGAGGCTAAAGTAAATAACTAAAAGAGGAAGGTTCCCACTTGATTATACACATTGGGTTTATGGTAAGAAGGCTCTGAGAACTGGTCGGGAACAGGAAGATCTATTTTTTAAAAAATCCAAATCTCAGAACCTGAACTGAAAAGCATCTAAATTAGTTTGGGCTGGCATCATGTGATGGATAAAAGATGCATGAGGCCCACCCTTGCAAGGCCACCTCAGACAGAAAACTCAGCGCCAGTTCTCACCTTAATACTTTGGCATTTTGGCATCCCCCAGGAACCAAATTCTTGCTCAAAACTAAAATTGTTGTGTGATCTCTGTAACTATGAAAAACTTGGCTCTAAAGTCATGGTGAGGCTCCTGTGGACCTTTTAGGTAGGGCTATGTAAGGGATATATGCCTAACCAGGTTGTTAACAAGCTTGTACAGAAACAGTGATAGCCTGAATTTCATGTTTAAATAATCTGCTCTCCTGAAATGTTTTCTTCTGGGTTTGGAAGAGTCTTATGGCCTATTTGAAAGCCATTAAAAAAAGGTTAATTCCATTGTTTGTTTTACAGTCTCACCCCATTTTAATCCCTAGCAGTATTTTTAGTTGTCCAAAATGAAGTACTATTGAGCCACAAGTCGAACAAATGATCCATGGCAATTTGTTTAATCTCTTCCCTCAGCTTTCTTATTTGAAGCTAGAAATGATGTGATCTGATTCTTAGCACTTCTCTTAGGATTAAAAGAGTCCAGTAGTCCTCGGTGACTAGTGAACATTCAAAGCATGTTGTTACTATCATCAATATAATTTTAAACTTGGTTCATATTTTTCCCCAATCGGACTGTTTTTTTTTTTCCCTTACCAGATTGTTCTGAAAAAATTCAGATATTTTTAAATTATACAATACATTCTTTTTTTCTTATCCTAGAGGTTTTAGTGAGTAAGTTGCAACATCTGAAGTATTTTCAACTGATTTGAACAGAGAAGATACTGTTGACTGTACTAGCTTAATAATGTCTGATTATGAAGGGAAGAATAATGCTATAAAGATACCCAAGGTGAATATATTATCTAAATACATTATTTTGTTTTTTTATATATTTTATTCTAAGTCAAAGGAATTTATTGAGATTATTTAAGGAAAAATAGTTTGGTTAAACTGGATGGCATTAAAATATTCTTTCATTTTAAAAATTAATTTTATTTGAATTTTTCCCCTATGTATATATTTTAGTTCGATTATGTTCATTCTTACACCCAATTTTTCTTTTTCCCATCCACATTACTGTCTCTGTTATCCTCACCTGTGCTTTTTCCATGACTCCTGGTTTGAGTTTTTGACCCATTTAGTTTATCTAGAGTCATCTGCGTGAGCATTAGCATTAGACTGGAACAATTCCTCGGTGGGTACACAACAGAAGGTAGAAAGTTCTGCAGCGTGGATTTGAGTTTCTGAGTTCCTCCATCCATGCCTCACAGCTGACCTAAGGATTCTCATACAGACCCAGTGCTGGCATCCACAGCTACTATGAGATCTTAATGGCAACGCCTTTGCAATGGTTTTTATGGCCCTTTCTTCGTCTTCTGGCTCTTACCTTCTTTCCTCTCCTATTTCTCAGATGTTACCTGAACTTTGGAATGGATGGTTTGATGTACTATTTAGGGCTGACATATCATAGTTTTTGACAACTTCCCAGTTTCATCACCTCATCAAGCAAGTATTAAATATATACTTAATGAATGATTTTTTTTTTTTTTTGCTAGGTTCTCTTAGTTTATCAAAGTATGGCGAATGTATTGTCCTCTTCTAAGAAGGATTTGACAGACACTGTGCATTAGATTCTCATTCAAAATGGATCTAATTTTGTTGGAAGCAGATCAAAAGACACCTAAGAAGTATAAGGATGGAGAGCAAAGAGAAGTAATTTAGTTGACAATAGACCAGAATGTATCTGTTCTACCAAAGTCTGGAACTGGATTCATTGTTCTTATTTACCCATCTTAGTCAAGGCTCCAGATCTAGTGATATACCAAGAACTTAAAAATTGGAATATTGGGATTAAAATGGTTACAGATGTGTCCAGTTGTATGTATCTGCATGGATCTAAGTAAAAGGGGTATTGAGTTCCCATTAGATGTCACCTGTATTGATGCTGCATGTGCCCCATGTAAAACATTCAAATATTCAGCAATAGCAGACAAGATACAGGCAGGAAGGACAGAGGCAGCCATTAACACATGTGTACACATAATTACACGTTGTGATGAATCCTGGGTAAATGTAACAGTTATTTCTTTTTATTCAGTACTCATTAGAAGCCATACCCATTTGAGAAAATAACTCATTTTATTCTGGTTAAATGTCTTTAAGATAACTTTGCTTATATGAAATCTCAATACACATATCTTATATGATGTATTATTTATATCAACAATGAAATATTACATCAGAATTGACTATGTATTCTTGGTTACAGTGTAAACAGTGGTATCGTTATCTGAGAATTTAGAATATTTTGATGGATCTACCCAAGAAGCTAGTTAATGTGTACATTGTTCTTACCTTTCAAGTAGAAGTGAGTACCCTTGACTACCCACCCCTCATCCCCAAATTCAATTGCTTTGAAGTAGTTTTACAGGTGGTTCAAATTACCACCAACCCTTTATTATCACTGATAATATGAGAATACAACCGGTTGATACCAGGGTCTGCTTAGTTGATTGTTGCCATACATAATTAATCCAATGTAATGTGATACAGTCTTTACAGATGAAGAGGATTTAAAGCAAATGCTCTTGCCTCACTATCTCCAGAGTTTAAATGTCATGGCAACAGATCTTTGCAAGGCTAAGAAGACTTAGCAAGTCTTTCACAAGTAGCCCAGAATGAAGTCTGTACCCTAAACAAGAAATCTGTAAATATATATATATATTTAAGCATGTCAAACTCAATTAGCTTTGAAATTTGATTCAAATTCAGAACTGAGATGCAGCTAAGGTATGTAAACTAGGCTAAAGGTTAATGAACAATCCTTCATATTCATGCTTTCAAGTTATAGGAAATGAACGCAATGAACTGGGGTAACTGTGTAGTTCTTTACTGGGAAATACTTGAAAATCTCAAATGAAAAGTAAACCATTTTTGCCTGTGATGTTTTAGAGAAACTACTACTTGAGAGCAAGACTATGAAATGAAAGTGTGTGCCAGTAGCTCTCTATGGCTTTAATCCTGTGTTCTTACTAAAAATACCTCCAGGTGGGCCTGACATTATCCAGACTGTTGCACAAGTGGAGGATAATATTTAATGATCTTCCTTTGCATTCTGGAAAACAGACCTTATGTTTTCTCTCTGTGTTCCTCTTTTCTCCTTCCCTTTCTTTTTCTGATACTTTGCCAGAAACTTTCCGCTCCTTTCCTGGAGTCCAGTAATTGAAGGCAATTTCTTAGAAGCTGGTTCCAATTATCTAAAGCCAATGGAATGTGTAACTACCTCTTGCTATTGGTGAACTGCTTACTTTGGGATTTCAGATTAATTCAGATGACATGTAACCAGATGTTATCTGCTGTGGTAACTTTTTGAAACAAAACTTTTTGAAGGATGTGACTTTGCTGCCATATTGAGGTTAACTGCCCTCAAATTTCATGGACATGTATCCCTGGGATAAACTTAAGAGTAAATTTTAGATACAAACCAGTGACAACCCAAAAGTGAGAAATTATGTTCTCTGTGCAATAAATAAGATTTTTCTTAGCTGACTGTGTCTTCACAATATGTGATACTGATCAGATAAAAACTTACACTCATAAAAGTATTTTGTTATCGATATGCTTGGAGATAATGAAATTATAAACTGAAAGTTTCTTCATGTTTTTATTTTGCCAAACCTTAAAGATTTTCTGTCATGTTCCTGAGATAATAGAAAACGAATTTGTGCTGTTTACAAAATAAAAAGTCTGAACCAATACAAGATATCTTTGAAATACTAACTAAGTGCTTGGTCTGCAGATGATCAAAAGCTGACAGCTAAAGGAAAGAGGAGTGGTAAGAAAGCATGTTTTAAAGGGAGAAGAGAAAGAAGAGCCCGATTTGCAAAACTTAGAAACCACATATATTATAGCATTATTAATCTTTATGAAAGAATTATTTGTCTTCTATAGTATCTCGTAGACTTTTCACAAGAAAGGTTGTCTTCCAATGTAACTAAAATATGATTTAATCTCAGTATTTATTGTATGGTAAATTATAAGAGAAACAAAATTATTTTCTGTTAAATAGACAGAAAGTGAGAACTGTGATTGTCCTTTGCCATAGATAGGAGGAGACAGTCCAAGAATTCTTTTAGAAGTGAATACACACACACATACTCACACACTGTATATATATATATATATATATTTGCACATTGTGGTTCCTTTTTCTTAGCATGTCACTGAATAGCAACTTTAGCATGCTTCCTTAACACAGTTGACAGTCAGCTGAATGATAGACACAGGAGATGAATGCCTTCTGCCATAAAGAAGCCTACTGAGAGCCATAGCTTTGAAGGGGTTGTAGCCAGAAAGAATGGTATGGCTCAAGTAAAATATGGGTTTGCAGAGAGAAAATACTCTTGATTTCTTTGTAAAAATTGTTCTGCTAAGTAAGGCCTATCAGGATACTCACTCCCCAGTGCTGCTGATATAGAGAGTGGGCATGTAGAAAGGGACAGTGGGATTTTCTTCTCCAAACAAACACAGAATCAAATAATGTAGAGAGGATGCAGAAGGAATACAAAAGGTGACACATGAGTATCTGCCTTGATCTACCCAGAGAGCTTCTTATAATAGAAATGATGTAACCATGCCATTGACTCAAAAACGGTATAACAATTATATTACACCCTTTCTAGGTAGTGCATCTAACCAATAATCTAAATGCTATTTTTTATAACTCAGATGTAGTTATCTTACTGGTAATAGTAATTATGAACAAAAAAAATCACCAAAATAAAAGTTATAGCATAGTTTTAATGATTTATTTTTTAAGTATGTGGGCTCTCTCAACAATTCTAATAGGAATGACATTTGATGAGCCAGTGAAAACTGCAAAATAAAATATGAAACATTAGCTATTATTTTTATTTAGGTCTTACTGATCCTGTGGATTTGATTTACAAATATATCTTGTAGAAATGAGGAAAGATTAATTATTTGACAAGTTAAAAGAAGAATTAAAATATTTTAAAACAACTTCATTAGATAAGAATTTAGATAAATAATGAAAAGTTAATTAAAGACAATTGAGTCTAAAATAAATATGTGAAACTCATTAAATTTCAAAGATAAATTTATAAGCCTGTAATGCATGAAATTTCCAAATAGAGTATATTCTCTGTCAGTGGAGTTAACTCAAATATTAACAAAAATGTCAAATTTATAGATTAAAAAAGAATAATGTTAAGAAAGATCAAGGAAGAAACTGATGCTTTAGAAAACAAGTGAATACAGAAAAGTTCAGCCGGCTAAAATGTAGATGCAGAACAACGGAATTGCCAGGAGCTGTGCATTTGTGCATGTGTATGTGTGTGTACATGTTTGTGCATCTTAGTAGCCCATGCTCCTAAATGCAAAGGCAAGATCGTAAGATCCCAGCTTGATAGATGTGTACTACTACATAGTAGGATATGCTTGTTAGAGTGAGGCACACATGAAATTTCTAGACTTCTGACAATAATTCCATTTAGGGTATGGCCATTTCGAAATGCCGATCTCATGTATGAGCACAGGGCAAAAGGTTGGTTCACTTAGTTGTATGTCTGTTATACCTGAGTGAAAACTTCTGAAACCAATATGGAAACTGTTGAAATTTGATGCATAATAGTTTAGTATATTCAGAAGAAATAGGGTTGAGAATAGAGCTCTGTGGACCAGCAGTCGCTTAGCATACACAAGACCCTGCATTTAATCTGAAATACCATTTATAAAAGAATTCCTCCAAATATTTTAGGACTGCCTTGACTGTCCTACCACTGAGATATTTGCACATCAGTGTTTACTGCACTCTAACTGTGATAGCAAGAAAGTGGAAGCCAGCTAGATGTTCATCAGGGGACTGGTAAATGACAACTGTGATGCATAGAAAAAGATGGAATACTATTCAGCTATTAAGAAAAATGAAATCATGTAAAAGTGTGGGAAAATAATGGACTTGGAAAGTATTCTGTTAATTGAGGTGACTCGAACTAATAGGAAAAAATACCATGTCGTCCTGTATATGTAGATCTTAGTGTATAGTGTACATGTATCTTTATATGTACATGTATATGTATTTATAAATACATATATATGTATATACACACACATATATATGTTTGTATGTGTATAAGCAGATATAAATGTAGGTATATTATAAAACTTAGAATGAAGACTAAGAGAAGTTAACATGGGATGATGAAGCAGAATAGCATTAAGATAAAAAGTCATATGGGTCATGAAATAATATATAAAGTTATTTTTTTCATAGTTTCAATTCATTGTTTTTAATAGCTGAGTAATATTCCATTGTGTAAATGTACCACAATTCCTCTGTTGAAGGACATCTGTGTTCTTTCCAGCTTCTGGCTATTATAAATAAAGATGCTATAAACATAGTGGAACATATGTCCTTGTTATATATTGGAGCATCTTCTTAGTATATGCCCAGGAGTGGTATAGCTGGGTCCTTAGGTAATGCTATGTCCAGTTTTCTGAGGAACCAACAGACTGATTTTCAGAGTGGTTGCACCATCTTGCAATCCCACCAACAATGGAGAAGTGTTCCTCTTTCTCCACATCCTCGCCAGCATCTACTATCACCTGAGTTTTTGATCTTAGCCATTCTGACTGGTGTGAGGTAGAATCTCAGGGTTGATTTGATTTGCATTTCCCTGATGCATCTCAGAAGAAGAGTGGTGAGGTACTGACAGAGAAGGTTAGACTGGTAGCAAATAAATGGTTTCTCCAGCAAAAGAAAATGGCTGTATCCAAAAGGAAGAGCATAGACACTTCTTGTAGGATAGTATTGGTGAGAATATGCCCCAATTGGTTTAAAAAAAAAAGTGTGGAAGAGAAACTCCAAAATCAGATCACCTATAGAAGAGTTCTTTCTAAGGGCAGATGCCTTAACACTCAATTAGTAGGGGCTGGCTATGCAGGCCTGAAATTTTCTCAAGCCTTTCAAAAGCCACTGCCTGAAGGACAGAAGGAAAATGGCCCAGCACTCAACCCTACCATGGTTTTGTTTATTTTTGCTAAGAGATAAAACCTTTCAAGCTTGCCTCTAAAACGCTCAGAGCCAAGTAGTCAAACACGAGATCCAAACCACACGTTTCATGTTTGCATTTCAAAATGTTTGAGCATCCATCATTAAACTAGCCATTGGTTTGTGGTTCAATGCAATATTCTGTTTGACTAAATCAGTTGGGAACCAAAAGTTTTCTAGTGGGATTTTGTTTCTGAGGAGTAATGTCAGTGTGGGGGACATGTTCTGTACTGGTTTTTGTATTGTGACTATTGGCTCTCATCTGCCTATAACTCCAGCTCTAGGGATCTGTTGCCAGGTTCTCCACCTCCCATGTGGCATACACATACTTGCACACACGTAACACAAAATACATTAAAAAAAACAACTTAGGTTTAATGTAGGTACAAATGCAGGTATTCTTGGAAACAGAATAATGAGCTTAGATGGGCAAAATGGTCTGATGGTGGTATAAGGAAATCCCATGATAAAGGGTTCCCTGCTGTGCCTCTGTGCTCTAGAGAAAGTAGGAGAATAGTATTAGGCTTCAACTCTCTCAAGTGGGCAGGATCTGCTGATTGGAAACAGGCAGTAATATGATCTTGGACTTGTAGATTTCTTTAAAAGAAAAATCTGAAATATCTCAATCTTTAAAAATATAATATGAAATCTTTTTATTTAAACCCTAAAATTAAAACACACACAACACACACACACACACATCATACACACTATTGTAACACCATGGGTTAAATACCATGTTTGTAAAAGAGACCTATGAAGCTCAGCTGTGCAAAATCACTGTAAGAAATAGAATACATTGTTTATGTAAAAAAGATACAAATTAACAGTCTGTCCTGTAGCCATTCATGTATTTGCTCCTTTATAAGGTAGATATCACTGAGAATCATCTAGTTCCCCTGCCAAGGGCCTTCTGCCCTGGGTAAGTTTCTAGAGTTACAGTGATGACAGATTCTAAGTCAAGCATTCCTGAATCCAAAGGAGGGCAGGGGAGGAAATCAGTATATTTGCTGTTTATAAACGCACTAAAATCTAAAACCAATGGGAATAACTGAATGCAGTAGAATTTGAGCTTTATGACATTTTTCAAGGTACAGAAAATATTTGGGAAATTATTCATCCTTTTACTATGTAAATATGTCCTACCTAGCTTATCATAGCTTTGATTTAACTAAATCTAAACAAATTGTCCTACGTGTAAGGTTGACTGAAAAGCTCGCTTCCTACAGCTTTTTAAAAGTATGCTGACTTTTAAAATGCACCAATAAATGAGCTTGCTACTAGACAAATGTCTGTATCTGCACATATTCATGAATGAGCACATATTATATGATTTCTTTTTGCCACTAAAGACTATCTTACTTTTGCTACAAGATAAATAGAGCACCAGGCACTTTTTTTTTCCTATCTTCGAACTATGGTCAGGCTACAAATAAGCCACCTAAATGAATGAACTCTCTTAAGTTCCAGAATGCTTTGGTTGTGATAAAAAAAAAAAAAAAAATTAAGTACATGCTCTGAGAGTACTGAGTGAATTAGTATTTCCACTGTTTGTGGTTTTGTGTAATTTATTTACCATAGTACACATTAAAGGTCTCAGCACTCAAATTCTGTGAATGTAAAGACATTTTGGAGGAGCCATTTAATTTCTAGATCTCTTCAAAAGTTCCCTTCAGGTAGCTTTCCACAAAGTTACCACATGGGGAGTAAAGAGGAAGCTGGGAGTTGCTCTTCAGGTATACTTTGGCCATTCTAGGTGGAAGAACAATGTATCCATTGGTGATACCATCTAGGTCCACAATGATGTAATGAAGCATCAGTTGCACTAATGAGATGGGAAGCTCCAGAGACCTCTTGGCTATTTTGTTAGGTAAAACTACCACCTTCAAACAACAACAAAAAGTTCCTTGAAATTGCTTCTGTCAAAAATAAACTCCTCAGTTATTTCTCAGCAGGTGTTCCTGACAGAAGAGAAGACACTGGAATTTCCTATGACTGTGGTTGGCTTTAAAGAACACAATTTAAACACATCTTTCATCATTGTAATAATATGGTAATGATTAAATTCACCTGCCAAAGCCCAAGGCATCTGTTTGTTTCATGGGAACGTTCAAGTGTCTTGTGTACAGACTTGTTCAAGTGGGAGTTTGCAACTGCAAAAACAGTCAACTGTAGCTTATCTCACACAACCAAGGAATGGTATGTTCTCCTTAATCAAGCAGTCTCGCTGGAGAACGGCTGCATATAGCACACGTTTTAATTTTCAAGGAGTTTACGTTAATCGTAGCATGACAGCCATGGTCACTTTAAAGCAATAGTGCACATTTAACTCCTTTATTCCCTAAAGCGTTAAGTGTTTCCCCAGCTTTGGCCAGAACTTACTCATAGGTTTGCGCTACTGTGGCTGGTTCTCATAATGTAGAGCTGTCCTAATGCAGAGGCAGCATCTGAGTGTTTGCTTTGCCTCAGTTGTCTTATCAAGTCCCAACTCTTTGGGAGCTCTTCCCAGTCTGCCTAGCTCAACCATTTTAAGCTCCAGTAGTTTGATTGCTAGTTGCACAAAACTGACCTTTCTTGCATGATTGTTGACTTAAAGAGCTCGATTTTACCCCTTATGCTTTGATTAGAATATATGATCCAGAATCATATAATTACACAAGCTTTACAATGCAGAGAGCTTATGCATCACCTCTTTCTTAAATTTTTCATTTCTATAATCACAGTAGTTCCATTATTAAGAGCCTCTTATATTTGTACATGTACTTTGTGCTATGCAAAAGCACTGATTAAAAACACACGTTTTGATAGATATGGCAGTACAGTATTATTCAGCCTTAAAAACCAAATCTCCCACTTGCAGCAATTTGCATGAATCTGGAGGAGATCATGCTAAGTGAAATGGAAAGCACATATAGAAGTACTATAAATCTAAACAAGTGACTCATAGAAACAGAATACGAGGAGGTGTACCAGGGCTTGAGGAGAAGGGGGGCGGGAATCGGGAAATGCTAATAAAATGCAATGGTAGCTTAAGTTCTAGAGACCTATTATATAACATAGTGACTATAGCTAATCATAATGTTTAGATACTTAAAATTTGCCAAGAAAATTTATCTTATGGACTCTCTGCACCAAGTAGGTAATTAGCTGACAGGATGGATATGTTAATTAAGTTGTTTGGAATAATCACTTCAAATCTCTTCCTGTAAAATCTACATTTCCTCCATCATCCTTTTCTCTCCTTTAAATGTTTTTTGACTTTACTCTCCACTGTGTGTATCCATTTGTGTCTGTGTGGGGTATGCGGAGAAGAAAACTGTGGCAATACAGAGGAGTGGGCACTGGTTTGATAGAACAAATACTTTCTAAACTCTAATGGAGAAGTATTCACTCTAAGATCTTTCTTACTCCTTCTGGGTCCTTTCATGGTGCACCAGGATTCTCATAGAGAATCCTATAGAATATTGCCATTTGATTCAGTCACACAGCATTTATTTATCTGGTATGTGATAGACACTGAGGTGGGTCCATGCAAATGAACAGTGTAGCAGAATACAAGAGAAAAACAAACACTTCCCCTTTACCCCCGCCCCCCCCAAAAAAAACTCATCTTTCTTCACTGAGCTTTTCATTCAAAAGAACAGAGAAAAACAAACAGCATTAATGGAGAATGGTGTGGACAATTGTAAAGCTGGGTACAGAAACTAGGTAGGATTTTTTTTTTAATATGAAGTAAAAGTATTAGCTATTCAAGGCACCCCCATTCAAGCTTAGGAGACCCAATAAAATGAAATGTTCTTGTGAGAATACAGTGGGAGGAGCAAAGCCAGTGAAGCCTTTGAGTTGCTACTGTTGCTGTTATTTAATCCACTCTTTATAAAGAACAATGTAGTTCACCGTAGCTCTTGGAATACCATGAGCTGGGCAACAGATTTGATCATTTTATAGTGTGAAGGCACAGTGGTAAGATCCTTGGAGACCCTTTCTTGCCTCTGAGATCTGGTGGTTTTCTGGAAGGCTTTGCTGTTCCCTGCTTGTAAATGAGTCATTGCATCCTCTGGCTCATGCTGTGTTCTGTGTAGGTGTGTTTTCGTCTGAGCCCGGTTATATCGGGTTAACATCTACTGTTAAAAGACACAACTTGACTCTATAAACAAAAACTCTGTCTCCAAATAAGGTCACATTCTGAAGTATTAGGGGTTAAGATGTCACTATTCCGCTTGTAACACTGGAATGTTGTAAAGAATTTACATAGGTGTCTAGTGAGCATAGACTTTGTGCAACACCTTGTTCTGGATGGGGAAGCTGGCAGGAGCAGAACACAGGGTGACCCAACCATACTGTTTTTAAGCATCTTATGTTAGATTGCATTAATTATACAAAAGAACAAGTCTCACTGTGACAGATTAATACATGCATACAATGTACTTTGATCTTATTCACTTATCTCTTCTTGCCTTTCATCCCTTCTTTCCCCAGTCCATTTTCTCTTTCTTAACCAGATCCCTTTAGCCTCCATTTCTCTTGTTTCTATATGACAGCACAAATGTAACACTTGAATTACTGTATAGTTTACACTGCTTAACAGAAATCTATTTCCATCCATTTTCTTGCAAATGACATGATTTTATTATTTTTGACTAAATAGCATTCTACTGGTGATATGTTTTCTTTATCTATTTATTCATCTATTGATGGGAACCTAGTCTAGTTCCATAATTTGGCTACTGTCAATAGTGTCACAATAAACATGATTGTGCAAGTGTCTGCATTGTATGCTAAGATCCATTCATTTATGTAACAAGGAGTGGTATAGATGAATCATATATAACAGTTCTATTTTTAGTTTATACAAGAACATTGATTCTAATTTCCATAAACACCAGTGGTATGCAAGGATTCCCTCTTCTCATAGTTTTGGCAGCGTATTTTTTTAAATGTTGTTAATGATAAACTGGGGTAAGAGAATTTCAATGTAGTTTTTATTTGTATTTTTCATTGTAAAACACGGTAAAAATTTCCCACATATTTATTAGATGCTTGTAATTTTTTTCTTTTGGTAAGTGTCTTCCTAGTTCTTGTGTTTGGATTATTTTTTCTTTTAGTACTTAATTGTTTTAATTTTCTATATGTTCTGGATATCAGTCTCCGATCATATAGGTAGAGAAGAGGTATTTATGTCTCTTCCCTCTACTGTGTCCTTTGCTGACTGAGCTTGGTGATACTTGATAGTATACTTGATAATACTTTATAGTATTATTTCCTAAGCAATTTGAATGTCCTATTCAGAAAGTTGTGACCTTGCTGATAGTTGAGATGTTTCCTGTATCTTCCTCTAGTAGTCGCTAAACATCAGGTCTTGAGTAAAGTTTTATTTATCCATTTTGAGTTGATTTTTGTACAAGTTTGAGATAGGTATCAGTTTTGTTATTCAATATTTAGAAATTGTTTTCCTAACACTGTTTGTTACAGAGGTTATCTTTTCTTCAATGTATGTTTTTTTGTTTGTTTGTTTAATAGGATGTCTATTGTATGTGCCCCTTTTCTGTTTCTCTTTTATTGCAATGGCATTTTTATCCGTTTGTTTGGTTTTGTTGTTTGTTTGTTAGTTCTGTGATAGTGCTTGGCTGCTACTATTACTCTGCCTCAGTGTAATTTGAAATCTGATTTTGTAATATTCTACTGTTGCTCTATTTGCTTCCAAATATTTTAGCTATCAGGTGTTTTATTTGTCCCCATTGAATATTGGGAATTTCTCCCCTAGTTCTATGAAGGAATGTCATTGAAATTTTGTTGGGAACTATATTGACTTTATAGATTACTTTTAATTCCTACTAGCATTTTCACAATGCTAATTTGGCTCATTCCTCAATATAGAAACTCCTTTTACTTTCTCAGGTCCTCATTGATTTCCATCTTCATTGTTTGATTAGTTTTCATTTTCAGGTCAGTTAGTTTCTTTGTCAGTTAGGGTTTTAGTGCTGTGAAGAGATGCTGTGATTAATACAACTTTTATAAAATAAAGTAAGTATTTAATTGGGGGCTTGCTTACAGTTTCAGCTTTGAAACCTCAAAGCCTATGCTTAGTGATACACTTCCTCCACTGAGACCACACCTACTCTAACAAGGCCACACCTTCTAATTCTTAAATTTTCCCAATTTAACTTTTCTAAGTTCACCAACTGGGCACTAAGTATACAAATATATGAGCCCCTGGGGGCCATTCTCAATCAAACTGCCACATGTTCTTTGGTTCAAATGACTGAATATATTTTGAATGAAACCAAAATACTGTTTGCTTTCTCTTTTTTTTATTGGATTATTTTATTTACTTACATTTCATATGTCATCTCCTTTCCCCATTTCTTCTCCCTAGAACTCCCCATCCCATCCCCCCTCCTCCTTTTTGCTTTTATACATTTTAATTAAATGCAAGCATTAAGGTCAGTTCTAGGTTAAGGGACTAGCAATATAATAGATGCAAATAGTCAAGAAACAAGCAAGACAATAACCAAAATTCTGTGAACACTCCCATGATCACTGTTTCTAAAGACTTACCAGGATGACCAAAATACCTGAGCCAATTTCCATGTTCTAGTCCAAAGTCATTTTCATGTCTGAAGCCTAGTTCCTTGTTCTAGCCTAAAATTTAGATTCCTGTCTGAAGTTACTTCTTTGTTCTAGCCTAAGATTTAGATTCCTACCTGAAATAACTTCTTTGTTCTAGCCCAATGTCAGATTCTTACATTCCTGAAGCCTATTTCCTTGTCCTTGGCCAATATCATATTCCTGCCAAATATCCCAAAAGACTCTTCGCCTCTTCCCTTTTTTTAATTTTTTTATTTTTTATATTTCATTAACAAGACCGAACCTGTCTTAGGTTATTCTGACAAGAATGCCTTCCTTATCCATCATGGAATATGCATTATCAAAAGCAATGCACTTATGTCTTAGGTTGATAAGACTCTGTGCAGAATCTTACCCATCCTTGGCTTGCCAGCCTGTTAATTTAATAACTCTGGGGGTCTATTTTCAGGTTCAAGTCATGTACCTTGGCTGCCAACATGTTGATGTTGTTAAAGACAAGCTTTAACACAATGGGAAGGAATAAAATATTCCCAGGACAAAAAGGGCTAGATATATTGGCTTATTATTTTCTTATTTACTGTCTCAGTGTTCTATTGCTTTGAAATGACACCATTATTCTGAGGGGTTAGTCCATCATCACCATGGCAGGCAGGCAGAGTGCTGTAAAAGTAGCTGACAGTTACCTTCTTGTCCACAGACAGCCGTCAGAGGGGGTGGTAGGACTGGCATTTGAAGCCTCAAAGCCCACTTCTAGCAACACACTTCCTCCAACAAAGCCACACCTTCTAATCCTTCCCAAGTAGTTCACATACTTGGCATTAAGCATGCAAATATCTGAGGTGACAAGGACCATTTTGATTCAAAACACCACACTTGATTTGTGTCATTATCACTATTGAGGTAATAATAAGTTCCCAGATTAAGATTGGAAATGTTACTTCCCCCTTTAATTTCATGAAATAATCAAAGGTAACTTGGTGTTATTCCTTCCTAAAAGTCTAAAAAAATTCAGAAATCAATATGTTCTGTTGTAGAATTTTGTTAGATTTTGTCACTATACCAATCTAATTTATTTCTGTTTATCTTTTTTTTAATCTTTGTGATTTAATTTTGGTAGGTCATACATGTCTAGAAATGTATCCATTTCTTTTGGTTGTGCCTGGTTGCCAGAATATGTGTTTTCTAAATATTTCCAAGTGACTATCTATATTTTAATGACAGCTATTTTAATTTACTTCATTTTTAATTTTTAATTTTGTTTAAATTGTCTCTTCTTTATTTTTACTTAATTCAGATAAATTTATCAAACGTGCTAATATTTTTTAATGAATCAAGTTTTGGTTTCACTGATTTGTTTACATCATAAATATTCTACTTTTAAAAATTATGACATAATGTTGTCATCTATAGATATTTGGATCTCATTCATAGCCCTCCTGTGACATGCACAGCAACCTGAGAACTGCATAAAAATGAAACATGGAGATATAAAAAAAAGTATTTATTTATGGTGTATGAAGATATGAATAATTATTTGTATTTATTTATACTTATTGGCCTATAATATGAGCTATTTCAGAGAAAGTTAAATAATCTGTGAAAAGAAGATTATTCTGTAGTTATTAGATAAAAAACTCTAGATATCTGCTAAGTTAATTTGATCTACACTTGATCAGCATAGTTTAACTCTCAGATTTAGTTATTAGATTTTTGTCTAGGCTCCTTATTTATTGATGAGAGTGGGTATTGAAGTCACCTGTTACGATTGTATTGTCTGTTTATTTCCAGTGGTACTTGTGTTTTGAAATTGAGTGTAACAGTGTTTGGTACATACTATCATTATGGTTCTTTATATATTACTCCTTTAGTCATTTTTTGTCTGCTTTAAAGTTTGGGTTAAAGTCTTCTTTGCTTGATAACCATAAGAACAAATCCTTCTCAACTCTGAACCATTTGCATTGAATATTTTTTCTTGTTCTTTTACTTGTATTATAGGCATGTGTTTGCTGATGACGTGTGTTTCTTGCAGTCAGCAGAGAGTTTGAATTTTGTTTCTTCCCTAATTATCCAGTCTATGTGGATTATTTGGAAGATTAATACCACTTACATTGATGATGATCAATGAAACATATGAAATAATTTGCCATTTTTCTGATGATTGATTATTTTCTAATTCTTATTTGCTTATGCTTCTAGTGGATTTTTTTCCAATTAACTAGTTGTTACTCTAAACCTCTGTTTTCTGCATTTAGAACTTCTTTCTTTATATTCCTCAACACTCACTTAGTGGCCATGATATTATTTAGTTACTGTTCTAATGTAGCTAAAGATAGGGACTACTTCTCCATTTAGATAACAGGAAGAGTAAACATCAATCTCAGGGATGCAGCTTACTTAGTATAAGGAACTTAAAGCAGGTAGCATAATATGGGATTGAGTTCAGGGTCCATATTAAGGATGTGTTCTACATCTAAGTAACATTCTCCACATCACAATGTCCCACACACACACACAACACACACACACACACACACATACACACAACACACAGAAGCTTATAAATAGGCTTACATATAAAATAGCTTTCTATAAAACATCCAAAGACTTAGTTATCCTTTCTCCACCTGTCTTCTCTGGCCTATCCTCCCATTCCTCTCCCCATGATTTCCTCTAGAGTGGTTCACAGGAAAGAGTGGACACTTGTTTCTTCCGTTGTTCTGCATTTCCTCCATGTCTTCTTGAGTCTATTCCCTGTGACAGAGCAAAAGCTAGGATATAGTCACCTCTTTCATGTTTCTCCATTGTTTGCCAGCTGGTCAGTAGGACAGTTTGTAACCAGCACAGATGGAATGGCTTTGTTTCTATGCTCCATAGTACAAAGTAGAAAGAGACCAAGTTTCTCTTGGAGTTTTCTTCAGTTACATTACCTTATTGGACTATCATCCGGACTGGCACTAAACTCTACTATGCCAGAAGATTTTAGGTGTCCTGATGAAACCCCAGAACAAGAACAGTGTGTGGAAGGGTAATAAGAGTTTGCATTATTTCTGCCACTAAATGACTATGGATGTCTGAGGCCACCACCTGCATGTCATTATGATCATATATTCCTTAACTGTCTCTTTTCACTAAGGGACTGCTACCAAGCTTCTATTCTTCAAAAGAAGATGACTTTCACTCAGAACATGATACCCACATAACTTGCTTTAATAACATTCGAATAAGCTACACCGGGTTACAAATGTGGCACTAGCTGGAATAACAGGGTGATGCATGAATGAAATGGATTGAATTCCATGTAAAAGGAGAATGTAGGAGAGTTGCTTTCCAAAGCTGTCAGCTCCAAGTCAAGCTTCTCAGAATGAATCTAAGGTAGAGTGCCATGTGGCTGAGAAATGGAGAGTACTCATAAAGATCAGCATTCTATGCAGTTCCTACATCAGCCCATCCGAGATCTCCTTTCTCCTGCATCTGTTTCTGTGCCAGTTTTTCTCCATCATGTCACTTACTCTTGTTCCCAACTCCATTCTTCTGCTTTGCTATCATGGGCTTTTTGCTAATGTTCATTTCTCCACTCCTGCTGCAATAACCATAAGCTATGTGACCTTCCAAGTCTCTGTCTAATCCTGAGCCTTCATGCTTCTTCTCAGTCATCCACCTCTCTGAGGATCTGCTTTCTGGTTGTTTCTACTTTAAGCTGCCAGGAAGTTAAAAATGCTACTTTTACTAATCCTCCATCTTGGCTTCTCTAACTGCTGTGTGTTCTTGGCAAACACTATTTCTCAGGCAAAAGATGGATATGCATTCAGTTTACTGTTTTGTTGGCAGAAATAACTTAAATGCTGAAGTTTCTTTGTTGCTGAAGACAGGGACTGCTACACTTAGTAGAAAGAGTAGATAGCAACCTAGGCATATAGCTCGTTTAGAAAGAAGGACTTAAAGCAGATGGTTTGATATGGAATTGAATCCATATCTTGTATATATTAACATATATATTCTGTCTCTAAATTACATTCTCCACATCCTCAAATCCTGCTCATCATCACTTGATAATTTTTTAATTTCAAAGCTTATAAACTTTACCTTATACATCAGAGTTAGATGCAATTTTTCCTTTTTTTGATGGGAGTTAGTGCCACACGGCCAGGACATGTTTCATTGTGTAGTGCAACCAGTATTACAAGTCAAAATCCTCCTGCTTCCACTTTTCAAATGCCGAGATTATAAGTAAATGACACCATGCCAAACTTGCTCTGTTTCTATTTGGCAGAAGCCATGTTGGAAATGTGAGGAATACAAGCCCAATTGACCAGAAAAATACAGCAGTTGCACATAAGTGGTTGGTTCACTCAAGGGGGTGGGACAACTTGTAAGGTTAGGTGTATTCTCCTTGGGTCAGTCTATGTTTGTTGCCTGAACTGGGTTTGTAGTCCAGCACAATAGGCTATCCCTTGTTCAGGAAGAAGGTAGAAGTTGTACTCACTTTCGTTGGTCCTGGTCTACTGATTACTGACTTTGGTAATAGTTACTGGGATAGATTAACTCAGTCAGCTCTTAGATGACAGACAGGTTTCCAGGATAGGTTTAAAAATATGCTTCTTCCCCAAAAAAGTCTTGAACATACAGAGTTCTTGGTGTAAACTGTCATCATAGTATTATATAAGACTTATAAAACCCCGTGAAGGTTGCGTGGGGCAGGAGAAAATCCTCAGTTGCCTTCTGGCCCTACTGATCAGCCTCTGCACTACTGAGGAGACAGGAAGGAGAGCCATCATCACCCCAGGTGTGTGTCCCCTGCCACTTGCCACTCTGGACTCACATGAGAGTATTCCAATTATAAGAATTATTCTTTATTATCTAGGATTTTTATAAAGAGTACTTTTTGTCCTTTTACAAGATTGCAGCACTATATTAATTTTTTAAAATAAGGGTTTTTTTTTTTTCTACCTTTAGAGCAAAGAGTGTCTTTCTTTTTTGCCTCCTACTTTTCTTACACTGAATAAAATATTTTGGCTTAGGTATTGACTGTGTCTGAAAATGTATCTCCCAACTTCACACTTTATTTTATTGTAGAAACAAGTACTTTTTTCATTCTCTAGTTATGGAATGTCTAGTTAGAATACTAGTGGCAAGCTTATGTTCCTTTTGTTGTAACCTAATATTTACAGTAAATAACACATTCAGTGCCTTTATCCTATGACTGGTGAAGTCAAATATTTATAAGATTTAAAACAACTTTTTCCCCTACAAAAGAATTCCCCTATAACGATCCGCCATGCTGTTTATGGGTGTGCCTTGATGTTAGATGGCAAAAGCAAAAGTCAAAACAAGGAAAAAAAAATCAAGTGAGAGTCTGGAATGCCTTAGGAGATTAAAGTTGGTGTTTTTGTTTCTAATTATATGTACTTTTACTCTTTAAAGTGAAACCTCATTTTAGAAAATCCAGGTGGCTGAGAGTGAAAGCTTTCATGCCATTTAGATGTCACACTGCATTTTCAGGCCTTCCTTAAAGCATTCATTAAGCCTCCCTTATCTCTTCTACTGCAGCAGAAGAACAAGTGTAAAGAGACATTGAAATACTTTTTACATTATCCTTTCCTCCAAAAATGAATTACAATCCCAAGAATACCACACTCCTCATAAGAGCCCTAAAATCCAATATAGGAAAGCACAGGCCATTTGACTTCAGGATCATCAGCAAACATACCAGATGAAGTACTTCAGCGATCATGAAGTCTGCTTGTGTCTACATAAGCTTTGAGAACAGAACATTGATTTATTTTATACATTTTTGGTTTTGTCTTTAGGGATTCAAATCAGGGCCACATGCGTGCTAAAGTGTATACTTTATCTCTGACTTTGCCCTTTATTGTATGATTTTTTAAAAACTGTGTCCCTACTGGCTCATGAAATAGTCATTAATTAGTATATGTCTCTATTATCTTGCTAATATTTTAGCTTAACAACACAAATAAATAAAAGTAGAAAACTAACTATACTAACCTAGCCAGTGACTTAACTGGCGGTGTTGCTATTCTGACGTGGGTGCTGGTAAATCTGGTGGGGGCACTTTCCTTGTAACAGGAGCACTCAGAAAGGGTCACGCCTCACAGCCTGATGGGTAGAAACAGTCAGCTGTGGATGCGTTTCTCTCAGAGAGGATGTGGCTTTGCTCCACTTATTTTCAAGTGGCATCCTCATAGCGTGCCGAGGATGACAAGCGCCAAATACAAAGCCAGACAGAAGCAACGCTGTTTGATGTGAGTGACAGGTACTTCCCCGTGCAGCAGACATATCCAAAATGGATTAATGTCTAAGCCAGGCCCTTTCACCTGTATCCTCTCATGAGGATTGACAAAGCAGTGTGTGGGGCTTGTCCCTAGACCTGCTGACTCTTCTGATACCTTTGAGGTGACACCAGTTTCTGATCTGAGAGAGGATGTCATTTGGGGTCAGTTGTTGGCCATTTGATGATGTCTTGTAAGGGATTCCCTGTGGTGGAGGAAGAGAGGAAAGGAAGAGAAGACAGGGAGGGGGCTGGAGAGAGCTCAGTATAGTGTCCTGATAAATGCTATCTATGCCTTTTTAATTGATAATTTCTTTATTACTAACTATATTTCTAACAAAAACTGCCTTTATTACACAATTTATATAAAGCGCATACTCAGAAGTATGAGGCTCACAGGTAAGAATCATAAGTGTTTTTGTAAGCCCAAGTTCTTCTGGCCTGTTCTGATAGCTGGATTCTTACCATAGCGTTCAGGAAGTGTGCAGCTGGGAGCATCCAGGATCAGGCAGGCCTTGTTGGTCTTCAGTAATTCTTGCCATCAACATTCCCATAAATTACTCCTTCATAAAAGATGTTGCCTTCTGCCTAAAATCCCCAGGAGTTCATTTCCACCTCTGCTGTGAGGATGGTATGGAACTGCTCATCCTGGGCTGCAGATGAAGCCCTAATAATGTGATTAAGCTAACCAGGAATTTCCATATGTTGGGCATGGCGTTTGTCTTACTATTGGTCGGGTGTTTTATAAAGGTCTTCTCTGGCTATTCCAGATTATGGCCCTTACTTTCTGTCTGTGAGTGAAAAAGCTTGAAGCCCTATGTGTTTGTTGGCTCTGTACAGTGGTCCAAAGAACACAAATAATACTATAAAATATATGAAGTAGCAGCAGAGAGGAGAGAGAAAGAAGCCTATAGCACACCCATACCTGGGCATTCCTGTGGTATGAGGCTGTCTGTTCCTCCCATTATTTACTTCAGTATGCATTTTCTTACTTGCCTATCATCTAAACTCTCATAACTTCAATGACATGATTCTACTTCAAAATATTCCATCACTCATTCTTAATTGGCAAGGGGGCTGAAATAGTGAAAACTACCAACTACAACCAAACATCATCAACAGTCAAAAGCTTCATAATTAGTAATAGTACTAGAAAGGTAAGAATATTGAAACCCTACCTCAAATAAGCCAGATTTCCCCCTCCTCTGAGCTGAAGAACTGTCTACATTGTGGCTGTTCATTTTAATTTAACAACTGTAAGTAAATGAACATTTAGGTCCCACACCACCCTAAAGAGTTCATTCCATTAAATTTCTAGGAAAAAAAAAACCTACCACCTTTGACAAAAATTTGAAAGTCCAAGCATGAAAATTATAGGGTGTGCAAGCAAGCCACACAGCCCAATGTCAGCAGCCCAGTAGTTCTAACAGCATCTGGAGCTAGGAGGAAGAAGTAAAACTGTTACACTCTGTGCTGAAGTCTCTTTGCCCGGCTGATTTTTCTTTTCCCTTCTGAATAGGAAAGCAGAGTTAGCTCTGTCATATTGAGCTAGTCGGTAATGGGGTCCGCCAGGCGTGGAGGAGATAAAAGCCACCACCTGCCTTGCCTCCGCTCCCCCTGCCCCATTTCCCAGTCTCCAGTTGTCTGCACAGCTGCTGACAGCCAGTCATTGTTCCACTTCAGAGCTGTCCGGAGCTCAGCTGCCCCAGTCTTAGCTTCACAATTGTGGTTTGAATGCAACTCTTGGGTGGGTTTTGTGTGCACCTTGGCCATGACCCCTCGGTGGGCCTGTAGCACTGAGCAGAGACTGAACAGAAATAGCTGTGTGTGTAACATGTGCCAGGACCAAGGGGGAGCCAAGACAATATTCCCAAGAGGGAAGGGACTTTTGAGCAAAGATGAAAGAGAGTATACACTAATAACTATTTAGGATGGGTCAATTTGAGGCTGCAGAGTATACATTCACTTCATTGTGAGACTAGAGCCTTCTTCTCTTTAGTGTTGCCTGGACCTGGCCAATAGAAGCAATACATTGACTTTTGGAAACTGTCATTGGCTCAGAGATGGCACATGACTTAGGTCAACAAGAGTCCTGGAGACTTATCTCCACAGTAAGCTCCTTCAGCCTTCCTCCCTCGTATAGCGTTTGTTCACAGTGATGGATACTGAAGCCCAAACACTGCATATACATACAAAGACAGTAGTATTGAACTAGACCTCCAGCTCACATAGACCTAGTTTTGATAAATAGGAATCATTGTTTCTATTTTGAATAGAATTTATGAAGAGAAATATTTAGAAGTAAGGGTAAAAAATACTTATGACCAATATATTTTTGCTTATTAGGTATGATGGATGTTGTAGTAAGTAACTCAGATCCCCTTTAAGGGAAAATGTGATTATCTCCCCAGATTTTAAGAGTAAGCTGGTAGATAGCACTTTTCCATCTGGTAACAGCCTCTGCCAAAGAGAAACATTTTGCCCAGTCGCATGCCATCTCACTAAAGCTGTGGTCCATATTAAGTTACTGAAGTGGAAACATGAAGGCCTGATTTCTTTATCACTACTCTGAACATGTCTAGATAAAAGCACCTTCAATTTCTTGTAAGTTTCAGTGACTCCCTTGAGGCTACTGTGCAGCTCCCTGTTTGTCCCTTCCCTTTTGTAAATGTAAATCCCAAACTCCCACTAAAGAAGCTCCTGAAAATGTGTTAATTACTATCCCCTGGCTCTTCCTATAGCAACTAGCTAAGTAGATTAGACTTCCTCCTTGGACCTGAGTGGATGGAATACAGAAAGTGAGGGCTCTAAGAAAAAGGGATGACAATAAATTAAAGCAGGTCCTAAAATGACAACTCATATAGTTACTTACATTCCTTGGGAATCTACCCCAGACTCTCAAAAATATTGAAACTCTTGATCAAACCCATCCACTGAACCACACAGTGTATAGATTATCTATTTATCAGATTTGTCAGGTGTTTGGAAGTTATGTAGTCCTATCTGAATGCCATATATTCACATGAACAGCAAATACTTTTTAATGATGCACGATGTTATAACGACCACCTTAAATTGTGCTTCTTTCCCCCCTGGCTCTCAGATATGAGGTGCCTTTGGAAGAGAACCTTTTGTAGTTCCCTTCATAAGGGCATCAATCTTACCAAGCTTAAAATTAAAATGCTAGCACAAGTGGCATTTCCTTTTCCATTTCAAATATGCAGCGTGGTGAGAACTTTCAGGAAATTAAAATACTGTCTTTAAAGCTCTGCTTTTATAAGGATGAGAAGGAAATTGCCACACACTAGCATTTGTCAGCTATCAAGATTTTTTTATAGTCCAAAAATATTTGCTAACATTTTTCTCATGTGAAATGTATTATACACAGTGAGTAAAAACAAACATGAACACTTTATGTGTAGATAATTTTAATAACTTGAAGCTAGAGTAAATGATCAGCAAGACTCAGGGTTAATAATGGGCTCAAAGGATGCCTTAAACTCCAGCAGTGGCCCTCTGCATTAAGGCAGTAGTTTGCACATGTCTCCTATTACTGTCTTGCCAAAACAATGATTAAATTCTAAGCAGATGGTTCTTCCATTATTTAATTGTGTGTACATATATATTTATATATTCATATATGTGTTTATAACATTTTTGTATATTTACTTATACACACATACATGTACACACTATTGATTTTTGAACTCTATATTTCTTTTAAAAGTTATATTATGCAAAATTGCAATAATTATATACTGAAGCTATCCCACAGCATGCAACCACAGACCTATTTGTCATAAGACAGTATTTCATAACTCAGAGAGATTATATAATCTCCATCACTGATGAGTTCTGTGGTATGTAAGTGCAATATTCAATATAGTTTTAAGAATCTTAAATTCTTCACTTTCAGAAGGAAAACCAACTCATGTCTGTTTTTAAGTCAGTCTCAAAGATGTCACACAAAGTCTTAGAGCAACTTTAATTTGTAACAATTTCAAGAATATTATACCATCAACTTATTTAAATGTTGTGTGATTATTTAATTTTGTAAGTTTTTTCCATATTTAGTGGTTTTTTTTTTTTTTTTTTTTTTTTTTTGGTTTTTCGAGACAGGGTTTCTCTGTATAGCCCTGGCTGTCCTGGAACTCACTCTATAGACCAGGCTGGCCTCGAACTCAGAAATCTGCCTGCCTCTGCCTCCCAAGTGCTGGGATTAAAGGCGTGCGCCACCACCGCCCGGCATATTTAGTGTTTAAACTTGTATTACCAATTCTTTTTTTTCTTTCAAGTGGTTTTTTTTTTCTTTCAAAATTTGATTTTTTTCCTGAGAAACTAAAGCCAAAATTTAAATTACAAAATCAATATTTAAGAGCCATATAACTCACTATATATGAGAAACTTATCTAACTGAAATTTTAAATTACTTTTTAAAATTTTGTGCATTTTTACCACTAATATTTCTAATGCTCAGCACTGTACTAGGAGTAGTGGGATGTATCAGACAGAAGTCCTATCTTTGCATGTTTATGTTTCTTGTCATTTTTCTTAGTTGCTGTCATTTTCTGGGTACTGCCAATCTCACAGAATTTCTTCCCCAATCAAGAGCATGTGAGTGTAATTTCTTTGCTAAGTCACATGTCGTACATACTAATTATACATGTCTGTGCCTTTAACATTGAATTTATTCCTTAACATAGGAAATATGGTTGGCTAAGGCTAAGGGAACCTAACATAATTGTTCACTTGTACAAGTTTTCCTGTCTTCACATAAAACCCAGAGACTGATATTCATAGAACACATGAGCTCCTCTGTTTTATTGAAAACTTTTTGGTAAGAAGTATAAGTTCCACAAAATGCTTCTAAGAAAACATGTGTTAGGAGCAAGATGTCTTTGTGGGTATGTGCACTTGGGTGCCCTTGAACAAGCCTTTGTTGGACTGAAGAGAGCCAAAAGCATAAACCAGACATAAAGAGCTTTAAGCACATGATGTAGAAAGCAGTAGCTCTTTGGAACCATATTCTATTTGGCAGAAACAAATGCCGACTCAGCCCTCTCATCATTCATCTCTGAGTATATTAAATTTTCTGTCTTGTCCAAGGTGTGGATCTTTTTGTAAAAACCTTCCAAGGTGAAGTCTTTATGTCTGCAAAATGCAAAGGTTATAAGCTTCTTTCTTAAGAACAAGGGCAGTTTATTTCCTGAGCATTAATATGAATTTTCTTATTGGGTATTTCCTTAGTATTGTAGTAGGTATGAGGAAAATAACCACAGTACATCAGTGGCTCAACTCATGGTCTCTGCTTACAATCTTTCCTGATTTCTTGTGTCTCTCCTTTAGTAATTCTCATGAATATACATTCCCAATCCTTTCCTTCTCTTAATTCCCTAGGTCATAGCATGGCTTCTAGAATAAAGTCATATACTTAGATAAGGGTATAGGAAAGGAAAAAAAGAATTAAAAAAAAAAAGACCATTGGGATGTGACAGAACAAGATAGACAAATGGTTTACAAAAAGATCCAGAAAATGGTCTTAAGTTTTATGATCAAACACGAAAAGTGTAAGGTACTATGTGTTTATTTATGAGATACTGAGAAAAGAATCTTTTTTTTTTTTCAAAAACTATCACTGATGAAGTCAGATATAACAACAGCATCTGAATGTATCAAATAAGAGAGAGAGAGAGAGAGAGAGAGAGAGAGAGAGAGAGAGAGAGAGAAAGCCTGTTCTACCAAGAAGGATGGGATTACTTTTGAGCAAGTACCATTGTATTTTGTTGTCATTCCTAGTTTGTGTCACTGTCATCAATGTGATTAAAAATGGTCACCAGTAAACGACTTTTGTCTGAGCATCATTCAGAAGCAGAGTGCAGCCTGAATGATCTATTGACTGTAATTTGTCTGGTGTGCATATGCTTCTCATTTGGATCCTCACATTTCATAGGGTATAAAATTAATAATTCTACTGTCTTCTCTCAACTTTCAAAATTGTCACCCAAAATGATATTTTTGGAGATGCATGGCAAAACGTGTCAATCTTAGGAGGTTACAACATGTGGTCAAAGGCAAGTCTGGCCACCTGTCATAGGTTTGTCAATTAATAGAGCCAAATTATAAGTGGAAAGCAAAAATGAACAAACAAATAAAGATGATTTATTCAATGTGGTCAGACTGGGAAGAGGATAAAAAGATCCAGTGAAGTCCTATATCTGTCTTCAGGGTCCTAAAATGAGATTAAATTTTAAACAGTCAAGAATATTCGCAGCTATGCAGTGATCGAGGTGTTAAACCACCGACCACTGACCTGTCTTTCTCTGGGCTTCAGTCTCATCCTGTAAGGTGGACTGACAAGTTGTTAAAATTGTGTAAATCCTCATTCTGTGAGAGAAGTTCTCACCCTGTCTGGTGCATTCCCTTTTCCAAGTCTGAGATTCTCGAGAGAAATTGCCAATTTCTTTGGAGCCTATTATTTCAATAGTCCAATAGTCAGATTGAGAGCCAATAGGTATCTTTGTAGAATGTCTTCATTTCTAACAGGTCCTTTACATAGTTCATCTAGATTACATCCAAGTCATAGAAGCCTGGACACACTGTCTGGGACTTTAGACCAGAAAACAGTTTGAAAGCAATGTCTTAGGAAGATTAATGAAGATTAGACAAAATAGTACAATTTTAAGTCTTGATCTTTACCTATGTGGTCTTATCTGTATGATCCATATGATCATATTGGTTTCTTGTCTTAAATAATACTAAAGTAATTAGATACGCATCATTTTGCAAGCTGAAAAGGCCAGTCTGAAATAGGTACATGCAGTACATTTCTAATTAAATGTCCTTTCAGAAAAGAAAAACCAATAGACACAGGATAAAGACTAGGAAGAAAAGGAGGAGGAGGTAATGGAAGATGGAACGTGAGTGCCTTTTTAGGCAGTGAACTACTCTATGGAATTGTGACTCTAGGTGACATTAATGCATTAAACTATATAATGCAAACAGTGAACTCAGTGTTGTGGAATTTAATTAGTAATAATGTGTTAATATCGATTCTTTTCAAAATGTGTATTGTTTGTGTAGGTGTTTTGCTTGTGTAGGAGGCGTCATAGATGTGTACACACATGCATTTACATGTATGTGGAAGCCAGAAGACAGCCCTGGGTGTCATGTTCAGGAATATCTTCCACTTCATTTGAGGTGTGATCTCTGATTTGAGCTGGAGTTCACTAAATAGGCTAGTGTTGCTGTCCAGTGAGCCTCAGTAATCCTCATGTTTCCACATCTGCAGGACAGGGCTGACAGGCATGTACCACTATGCCCAGCATTTGCAGATGTGTTCTGGGGTTTGAACTCAGGTCCCCATCCCTATAAACTAAACACTTTACTGATTGAGCTGTCCCTCAGCTCTGGGTATTGTTCTTTATAAGACCCGTGGTGGTGCTGGCCATTAACAGTAGTTATGTTGGGGAGAGAGTTGTAAGAATTCTGTACTTTTTCTCAATTTCTAAATAATTGAAAACTACACAAAAAAGTGAATCCTGATAATTTAAAAGCATACATGTGTGAATCTAAATATCTATTTATCTGAAAATTCCCACAAACCAGCTACTGAACACCCAGATGAATGTTTCTGTGAATAATGTGTGTTATGTAATCCATTCTAAATTATTCCAATAATATTTCTGTGGCAGTCTGTTTATCATTGAAGAATTATATTGAGTATGAGGATCCTTAGCAATTCTGAGACCATTATTAAATATACTTTGCTGTATGCTGCATTGGCTTTATCTCTGTATTACACAAACATGACAAACATTTTAGCTAATCAACCTATAATTGCAGGGTTCCTACTAATGCAGACAACTGAACATTAAATATCAACTCACAGTCTAAAGCATTTAGAATATAACCATATAAAAGCCCCATTTCTAGGAGTTTTTTATTTTTGCCATTTTTGCAGTAGCATTTTTAAAAATGTATTTTTTTACTGATGATGGAGTATGGTCTTCTGGGAAGGCCTTATTTTATCAAAATGCATTTAGAAGAATTTATTTGAACAATAATATACACGGTTTGGCCTTTAAAGTGTTGTATTTTTGTAACAGCCTCAATCATGTTTAATCTCTAAATATAACATCCACTCATAATTTGAGAGTATTCCTGCAGAACATGGGTAGTGTTTTATTTCTAAATATTTATTTCTTTTATGTACATGCATTTCTTTCATGTGCTTGTGTGCAAGGTATATATGTGCATCACATGCATATAGGAGCCCACTAAAGTCAGAAGAAGAATCAAAGCCTGTTCAGATGGTTGTAAGCCACCATGTGGGTGCTGGGAACACAGGTCCTCTGCATGAGTACTTGATGCTCTTAAACTACTGTTAATTCTCTCCAGCTGCAGTTGGTAATATCTTGATTACCTGATTCTCTCTAGTGACTAATAAGCATCAGTTAGTTTATCCTCCTCTTTTACAAAAGTGCAACGTGTCAGTAAGCTGCTCAGTGGTGATTCTTCTACCCCGTCCTCCCTAACATTATGATTGAACGTTGTCTTTCTATGCCTGGTTTTACTGCTGCCTTTTATCAGAAGTTTAAATGATGTTTATTGTCATCCACCCAGTCATGGTTCAGTTCCTTTGGGTGTATTTTTCATCTTAGAACCCCAGTGTAGTAAGAATTTTGGTTTCTTAAAAACACCCAGTTACGTTATATGAATATGTTTTTGTTTTAATTCCAGGTGTGGGATATGGGGCTGCTTCAGATTGTCCACAGCCATTAACTATGATGGTTTCATGCTCTAGGAGAGGTGTGATCTTTTACCAGCTTCAGGTAGTTTATGCTTAGGACTCTGGAGAGGGTATAAAGGGAAGATCCCCAAGAGGGCCTCTGCAGGCTGCTGCTCCCCATGATACTGTGGTTTGTTAAATGGTCATAAGAAGAAGAACTGGAAATCCTGACTATGAGGATCAAACCTACATACCCCAAGGAACTTAACACTCTTAACCAGCAGGAAGCAATCTAAATAGGTCTACTACCTCTTTCCTTTCTAACCTTCTTTCTCTCTTACCTAGTGTTGGGAGGGATTGGAGGGAATGGGGTGGAATAAGGGTTGAAAGGGTGATAGATAATAGAATCCAACAAAATAGCAAAGACAAAGTATTACAACACTCCTGTCTGCTGGAAGGATCACACTATTGGAAGGTAAATGTAAAAGTAAATGTCCTGGGTTGCAAAGAAACTGAAGACTTTTGAAATTTCATCCAAATACTTCTAAACTCTAAGTGGACATTTACAATCTCAAGAAAAAAAAAAGGAGGAAATAATAATGTATTCTAAGAGCCACCTGTAAGCCTACATTATTTTGGTTTACTTAATCATATTCCTAATTTTTAAATGATCTATAGATTTTAATGTGGTGGTAACAAATATATTAGCTCCATGTTTGAAAACAATTGTTATATAAAATTGGACATTTTTATGATGTCTCTACTGCTTTGCATGAGTGTTTTTTGACAAGATTTTAACATTCAAAAATTCAAATTTTTGAGTAAATAATACAAAGTTAACTTCTTCTTAACTTTGACCTCATTTTATGGTTTCCAGAAATTATAGTTGACATCAAAAATATTTTTCTATATTACTACTTGTAATTAGAACTAAAACAGAACTTGGAATTAGTTTTAACAGCTTCTGAACAGCTATTCTTTTTTTTGACAACTGTCTCAACTGTCTAAGAGATTGACCTCCTCATAGAATTTGTAAGGAGTCCTTATTTCCTTTATAAGGAAGCAGGTAGGTTTGAATTATTATTCATGAAAACATTCTTTAAAGGAATTACTTTTAGAGACTTAGATCTTCCCAAAATATGAATATATGACACAATATTTTTACATAGCAGGACAATTATTCATACAATTTGAAGTTGTCCATATTGGTCTGCCTTCATGAATTTGATAAATATATTTTGCAATTTTTATTAAATACTAACTTAAATATTTCACTTGATAAAAAAGATGTGTGTGTGTGTGTGTGTGTGTGTGTGTGTGTATGTGTAAAGCTTTGAAGGAACTATTATTCTCTTTACTAAACAAATAGAAAAACTGGCATTCAGAGTGATATGTGTGTTTGTATATGTATACATATATGTAAATATGTATGCATGTATATGCTTGAGTGTTCATGCATATAAGTGTATACAATTTGTATTTGAGAAAAAGACAAGTGAATTTCTCTAAATAAATTTTATTTCAGGAAGAAAATTCACATAATATTCTTTAAGATGTTTGTATCAAGAGCCATGTTATAAAGAGAAAGCCTTAACATTTGTCAGTGGGAATTAACATGTGGATATTATTTATTCCACCTTCGATTGGATGTACTTGACCTTAGAGTAGCATGGCTAAAGTAAGCTTTGTGTAGATACAAAAAATAATGTGTCTCTTCATTCCTTGGAACTGGGTGTAGTGATGATTGCCTTGAATATTGTAAATCATAAAGTCTGGATAGCAGCACATGGACTATTTGTAGTTCCATCTGTGTCTAGACTGGAGAACTTAGTGCAGCTCACATACTGTAAAAACTGACATAAAAGTATAGGCTTAGATTTGTTAAGACCTACATTAATAAGAGTTCTTAAGTGCTTTAACTTCCCTTGTAGCCCATCAACCACCAGAGGTAGTGGAAAGGAAAGGTTAATAGGGAAAATGGGGGATGTAGACCTGTTTAGAAATATTCTGTGGGGTGTATCTAATCTTTCTTGTCAGAATATCAGGAATTATGTTCACATGAATCAGCAGTGATAGCTCAATCCACTTGCAAATACCATTCATGAGTCAGTAACAGCAGCTCAATCCAGAGGAAGCAGTGAGGCTCTGCCAATTAGCTCTGAGTCTGCAGAAGTGGCAAGAAGCTGCTGAAAGATCACCAGAAGTTCTTCGATGCATTTCTCTTTATGAAATCATGACAAATGACCAGCAAAGAAGGCAAGTCATGCCAATGCCACTGAGTCATCAGTGAAGACCAGTGTCAACAAAGCCCAAAGAAGACCAGTAAAGAGTGGCAAGGTGAACCAATACCAGAGCATTTTCCTCTCTCAATTGGATTATATTTATACCCTTTCCAAACATCACGTGTCCTCTCATCACATGCATCTACTCCAGCAAAATATCACATACCCTTTTTCCAGCT
This sequence comes from Mastomys natalensis, assembly GCA_021653895.1. Lineage (NCBI taxonomy): Eukaryota > Metazoa > Chordata > Mammalia > Rodentia > Muridae > Mastomys > Mastomys natalensis. Next base: position 326,387 of record JAJTUV010001396.1, read on the forward strand.
AGCTTCCAGGAAAACACTGTGTATTATTTCATCAAAATATCCTTTCATAAGACAGTTCTCTAGAAAAAAAAAATCACATACACAACTGAGTCTGCAAAGAAACCAGAAATTTCTACTTCATGAAAGCCCACAGGTAACAGCTGCTTGTTTTGTATGTATGTGAATATTGTTGGACATAGCAGAAGAATGGGCAGTTTCAGAGATCTACACCAGTTGTCATTAGGTTCATACAGGTAGCACAAGTGAGTGACTATATAATATGTCTCTTGTGTCCCTCTTTAACTCATCTTGGCATCACCCTTATTCTGGCCATTAATATGGAAAACATCGTATATAGACTTTGGCTGGTGTCACACAGATACAGCCTGACAAAGTGTGTCTCACTTCTCATTATCTCTGACAATGGCTTTTTAAACCATATAATGTGATGGGTAGGTATCTGTCAGTTTCCATGCTGGGCTAATTAAATAATAGAAATGTAAGTTGATGATTACCTGTGACCACTGGAGCCAGTGTTTGTTAGGCAAATGTGCCCTCCTTCCATTGCATTGAGGAATGGAATTGTTATGGAATCTATGACAAAATATTTCTTCAAAGACCCTAGGAAATAATAATAGTTACCCATTGCCAAGGATATTTCTAGAGTCTCATTGAAGTGATTCTACATCTCCATATTTTACCACCTTCTGAATGAGCCCTCACAGGTTATTTTGGACACTGACTTTTCTTTTTGAATTCTAGCAGATAATTCAGGATGTTACATGAGGCTTGTGTTCTGGGTACTGTAACAAGTTGTTGTCAAGCATGTCTAATGTTGAATTGGTTGTTTTACCAAGAAAGAGTATAAATCTGGAATTTTTGAATTTTGATTCTTAAGTACTGAAGATAGTTTAAAGTACTTTAGTGGATAGATGAAAACATAGCTGCAAACGGTACTTTCCCCCTGGGATCCATTTTATGGTCAGTGGGATGTTTGAATGGAAAACAACTCATCCTGCAATAGATTTTTTCTCCAATGGAAGGCTTGGGTTCTTCACATGAGGTCAGCTGCACATGGGCAGCATTGAAAGCACAGAGAAAATGGTTGTCAACTCTGTGAATGAATTGGCATTACTGTCAATATTATCAATGAGAGACCAGGGTGGTCACCACATGTTTACTTCAGAAGATAACATTGATCAAGGACCTTAGCTGGTGGGGTATCATCTCCCTTAGTAGATTTATAGGTTGATGGTGCTACTGCTTCAAGTAAAACCAGAAAAACACCACACTACAACACACACACACACACACACACACACAGAGAGAGAGAGAGAGAGAGAGAGAGAGAGAGAGAGAGAGAGAAGCTCTAATTTCCATATGCCTCTTCCCTGCCTTGCCTCAGACTAGCGCCTCCTACCAGCAGACAACAGCTCATCTATGCTGTGCTGTCATTCCTATTTCTTCTCTTCCTTTACTTTCTCTCCCTTTCTCTATCTCTTCTTTTTGATACAGAGTTTCCTATAACCTAGGCTGGCTTACTATTCTGTGTATTTGAGGAAGACTTTGAACTTACATTTCTTCTGCCTGTAATTTCCTGATGGCTTGTATTTTGGGAGTACGGCCAGATTATACAGGCCTGGTGCTCAGACCCCAGAATTTGGTAAGCCTAATATTCCAAAGTGCTAAATATTCTATTACAAATGCCTGAACATAGGAGTCTCCTGTCCCCACTATAAGCACTTGCAGCTCCATGCTTTGGTCTGCAGTGAGTGAAGTCGAGTTCTGAATTATGTGTAGCCACATCTCTGACTATTACTATTTGTGTCTCCTAAGCAAAACTCTGTCTAAGCATTACTAGATCTACATAAGAACTACTTCCTGAACCTGAAAAACAGCTGGTATGGTGGGCTCTGCACTAAGGAGTTTGAAGCAGGAGGATAGTGAGTTCAAGAATAGCTTAGGCTTAATGGAGAATCTGAATTCAGCTCGGGCTACATTCGGAGATGAGAGAGAGAGAACGAGAGAGAGAGAGAGAGAGAGAGAGAGAGAGAGAGAGAGAGAGAGAGGGAAGAAGAGGAGGGAGAGGAAGGAGATAAATAAAACAGGAGAGGATTTGGAGTCCTAAGGATATTTTTTGGAGAAGGTATCTACTGTAAAGGGTTTGTTGTTGTTGATTTTTAAATGTAAGTATATTCCTATCTATATGTCCCTCGTATAAAGAATTACATCTCACCAGAACAGGACGAATAAATTACTAACATGAAGTTAAAATGATTTAGGCCATAAAAATCTCATTGCACAACTATGTTCCAGTCAGTCTTGCAAAGACATTCATTGGTGCTCAGAGAAGAGATGCTTCTCTGAGTGGACATTGACTTATATAATGCTCTTGACCACCCAGGGCCAAATAAGCCCATATACCCTTGTAAACATTGAACAAATTTCTTTAAGGAGACAACCTCTTCCTCTTTTCAGACATCCTTCCAAAACCCCCTTTTGTTTCATCAGTTGGGAAAGTCCAGAAATAACATAAATTCTAGTCACTCAAAATGTAGTCAGGATTCTATCCTATTCAGTTAATACAAAGTCCCACAAAGATTAAAATATTTATTCTAGCATTATGTTGTTGAATGATGCCAGATTTAATTGAAATTCACATGGAATTTTGATTGAGAATAATTTGGTGTGTTTGTAAATGATGTAATTTTGTTAAGACATCACCTATTCAATAGCCACTGTGAGACTCAGAGACAAGGTGAATCCATCGGACTCTTAATCAGTGTCTCATTTGCTCCCATTCAAATGCGCACTTGAGTATTTATTTATTTATGTATTTATTTTACCAGAAGCATTTAAAAATATACCCAAAGAACGCTGCCAATTGCAGCAGGAGCTTGGGAGGTATCAATAAGAGAAATGACCTAGCATGATTTCGTGAAGCCTGACCAGCAAGTGGAAGATGCCAATAGGAGCTGAGAGCCAAGCTCATCAGCTTGGTAGATTAGATACAGCCAGCCAGGCCTGCAGAGAGGCAGGCATCTAAATGGGAAGGGCTCAGGGTACAGCCATGGAAGCTATTGAGAATGTTCTCCCACAATCTCATGTTCACATGATAATCACAAAACTTAATTAAAAATCACTGGTATTTTCTCTGTTTCCCAGGGAGAAAGCTCAAATACCAGACTGAATGGCTCAAAATTGAGCACCTGGCAACCCTAATGACTTCATTTGCACAGTGACTTATATTGTTGGGCAGATTTAGAAATAGAAGGAGGGGGAGAAAAGCACAGGGAGCTCAAGGAGATTCAAGAGAAAAAGAATGGTGTGTGTGTGTGTGTGTGTGTGTGTGTGTGTGTGTGTGTGTGTGTTTGTAATTGGTTTATGAAGGTTTTTCAGGAGTCAATGTCTTTATTTCTGACTCCATGTTGTTGTCTGTCCTCCTCGTTCTCTTACTGCTTTTTTTTTTTTAAATTCTTTTAATTCTTGCCTTAAGTATTCATCTCTATAGTTTTGACTCTATTATCCTTACAAAGTTTTAAAAGCCCACTGGATTCAATTTTGCTGTTGCTGACTGAATGCAGGTCCTGTATGAGTTTTGTAAAAGGCACATTGTGATTCAGACACATGGATAGGAGTAATAGGTATGAATAACAACATCACTTCTTAGTTACCTGTTAAGAGCCCAATTTTTCGCCGGGCGGTGGTGGTGCACGCCTTTAATCCCAGCACTTGGGAGGCAGAGGCAGGCGGATCTCTGAGTTCGAGGCCAGCCTGGTCTACAGAGTGAGTTCCAGGACAGCCCGGGGTTTTCAGAGAAACCCTGTCTCGAAAAACCAAAAAAAAAAAAAAAAAAAGAGCCCAATTTTTCTTCTATTTACTCAGATGAAAAAAATGGGTTGGTGATAAGAGATTCCTTAAAGATATTAAAGATATTTGTAATTAGTATAAACAGGCTTACCCTCAACAAAAATGGGCTACAGGACCTATAATGCCTCTGCATAGTGTATCTAAATGTTTCATGTTACAGATTACCCTATGAACTGCTAAGTAAATTCTTCTGCTAACTTTGATGGATATATTTTCACCAGTCTGAGTTTAAATTTATGTTTGTCTATTCAGGTTTCCTGAAGAATATTGAAACCATGTCCTAGGCAAACCTAATGTCTATTTTCAAAAAAATTTCCAACCCTATCTATCTATCTATCTATCTATCTATCTATCTATCTATCTGTCTATCTATCCATAATAGCTCAAGGGTTTTCTAGATATCCAAAATGCTTCTGCATGCCTAGCAGCAAAGGGCAGACTAATGTAGTCCTCAGACCTAGGACTAGATTTTGCTAAAGAAATAGAAGATTTCTCTGAAGAAATAGAAGATGGCTTGCCAACTTGCAAATAACTTCGAGTTCAGAGCTTTGGAGAAACTTGAAAACTGAGAGTATGGTCTTAGGAATAAACAAGAACAGGAGTCACCTTGGACGTAGACATGTCACCTAAGAAACAAGAGCATAATTAAAAGAGATTCAGTGATGAGTCTCTTAAAAGGCCAGATCCATGGTTGGATATCCTCTTGCCTGACCTGTAGACCAGTCTTATCCAAAATTAATGATTTTTTCTGAGCTAAGGAGGATACTCAAAACAAGGTCAAGCAGATTTTAAGGACTTGAATATTATGAGTGTTATTAAATGTCTACCGGATGCTACCACCAATAAGCACAGAGAATATACAGAATAAATTAACATAGTCACTGCTTTGAGAATCTACTGTTCTTTGGTTAATTGGCTTCTGAACCAGGAGATTCATCTAACTGATGTGGCAAGGGTGCCCAGTATGTTGGGGGATACATTAAGGAAACCCCCACTTCCTTGGTGAGGTCCAGGAAGGCTTTACAGAGAGAGCCATGTTGAGCTCAGAAGGGAAGAGTAGGTGTAAGTTCAGTTGCCAGGCAGCTGATAAAGGTGTCTAGCCCAGGCTAATGCAGCCAAATATCAGATGGGGAGGGGTTGAAAGAACATAACAACAGATGAGAGAGAGAGAGAGAGAGAGAGAGAGAGAGAGAGAGAGAGAGAGAGAGAGAGAGAGAGAGAGTTTTAAGCCAGGAAATGCACGATGATAGCAAACAATTAGGATCAGGAAGTGGGCAGGAATGGATCATAAATGGCCAGTCATTTCCTTCCTGAGTTTTAGAAATGTCACAGTGATCTTACATATAATTTTCTCCTCTTGTGTAGAAACTTGAATGGGGGAACCAGAGGTATTTTCAGAGAAAAAATTAAGACTTCAGGTGTTAGTTTTACAGCTCACAGGGAGCTAGAACACGAGCCCCAGGAAGTGGAATACTAGAATCCCAGAAGGTTCCTATCCAGTTAGTTTCCAGCCCAACTCTTACTCCTGACCCACACAGCTGAGTGTTTGTTCATGCCCCTCTCCCCACCCCTTAGGGAAATCATAGCCCTGCCTCTTCTATAGATGTCTCTCTAGGCTCCTGTTCTTGTTTTCTACTCATAGTTCCCATCTCTTAATTGTCATTTATGGAGTAAGCTTGTAGATGTTTTCCTCCTCATTCTCCTCCACTTCTGCTAGACCTTATGTCAAGGTACATTAAAAATGAAAGAATGAAGAATAAACATAATTTCTGGGAAGTCTACTGCCACTCTGGCTTCTGTACTTATGATTGCTGCCTGGTATATGACTGTTCATTTTATGTGTTTTGTGTCCAAGTTATTTATTTTTCTCCTCTTTTTATTTCTTTATACATTTGTCTTCTTGGAAATTTGTTCAAGTCTATAAGCCAAAAAGGAGGTGGTCTTTTGGATAATTGGGGTGACAATGGTTTATGCTTCTTATAAAATAACAGGAGATAAGCTGAGGTCAACCTTTATAACTCTCTAACTTTTGAAATCTGTAGCTTTGGTATCACCATTCATCATTCTTGTCTTCTACGACACTAATGGAAATTAAAATAAACAAACCAGTCCACATAAGAAGTGAAAAGATCCTCTGTGGTGACAAATTTCACACAAATTGCAATGTGAATAAAATATCCCCCTTGTTTTTAAACAGGTCATCCATTATGGACCCAAGGTGAGAGTACTACAGTTAAAAGGCAGAGAGAAGGTTTCATTAGCTGGAGGGAGGGTTCAAATGGCAAATGAGAGTCAAACATCATTTTATATTTGTGAAGATTAAGCACAGCTTACCCTACTACCACCACCCCAGTATGAAGGTTTGAAAAAGGGCTCTGCACAAAATGTACAGGAAGATAAACTGGAAAGGAACACAGCTTGTCAGAGTGATTGATGGGTTTAGTGTTCACCCAACAGAGTTTGAAAATGTAGATATCCTTAAATAAATGATGCTGTGCATACCATGCCAGCCTGAGGAATTAAGAGGACATTGTTGCACTTTGAGAAACAATACAATGCATAGCCACCGGTTCTGAGGATTGCAACTCTGTACTTTGCACTGAGCCTTGAGTGTGCTCTGGCAGAATGTGTGGCATCATTTTGAGTAATAAGTTTCCCTAGTGTAAAGAGGTGGAGGAAAATCAGTCTCCAAGAAGTTCCTGGAGGCGAGTCTCAAGACTGCAAAGTTAGCAGCATGCCTTTCTGGAAGACTTCAGGAATCCTCCTCCACAACTTTGCTTTCCCCACTTCTCTGTTGACAGAGAGCTTCACAGAGACTCAACCTACGTGTGGAAAACTGGGAGTTGGAAGGTTAGATACTGGAAATGATTAATTAACAATGTAAAGTGGTCTGAAATGGTTATAAATTGGAAAACACTTTTTGTCTAAATCCATAATGTGTAGTATTTGATTTGCTTACATTTTGAGGTTTCAACAAGAGACACATGTTCTGACAGATTTATAATTCATGAAACAAGATTATCTTCTATATGATATTTTACAACATACCTTTTCCTTAACATAAGTTAGTTTTTCTATCAAGAGTAATATTTTGAATATCTTTAGCAATTGTTGAGAAGGCTCTGCTATGCAGCTATTTGAATTTTTTATTGCACATTTAGCCCCGCCCCTCACTTATATAAATAGTATCTCTGAGATCATAGTGGCCAGATCTTGTGGTAGAATCCTAATTGTTTAATTATAACAAGAGCCTTGAAGAAGAATTGCCAGAGTAATGAGTCTGTACCATTTTAGATCTTTGGATATGAAGTCATACATCAGCGGGATCCAACAAGCTCCTTTTTTCTACTCTTTTGCCACCATTGAATATTATCATTTAAAACATAATCCTGACACTGATTTGAGAGACAAAAGTTGGCATTGCATTGTTGTTTGAATTTGGAGATATTTTTAGTAATTTTGAAAGTTGACTGATTCATCAAGTTATCTGACACTTTTTCACTTTAATAATTGCTTTGTAGACTTTTAATTATTGTATCTATATTATCTATTTATGAGTCTTTTACACATTGGTTACTGAATGTTATTTCTCATACATGTAACAAACAATTTTATTTTAAGCTTTTGACTAATTTTTTTTTTTCATTTTTCTTCTTTTACTTATGGAAGTGACTTGGTTTTTGGCCTAGAAATTTTGGTAGTTTTTCTTTCCCTGTGGTTCATAAGCTACTTTTAGGTAGCCTGGCATCATATTTAATTTTTTATTTTATTTTTCATTGTTATAATCACTGTCTTTACATATTATTTTGGTTTTCTGATAACAGAAGACATTGTATGTTTTCCTCAATTGATTAATTATATTTATATGCAGATTCTGAGTGGGCATGTATATATACATAGGTATGCCTAGAAATCTTAATGCTTATCTGACCTATATTCTCCCTCTTTGATTACTATCATTATAGCATTACCAACTGGATGAATTATCTCATTTTTGGAGACTTTCATAACATCTTTATACAATCTTCATTTTATTAAAAGTTTATAAAAACAGTTTTAATTTTGAACAAAATTTCATCATTTTAAAAATATTATGTGATCAGTACATCCTTTAAATAAGACTTGTACATCCAATAAAATATGCTTTTAAATAAAAATTGAGTTTATCTTTAGGAATGCTACTACCATCCACTTCTCTTCTTCTTGACTCTTCTGCTAGGTCATAATATTTAGATAACTTTAGATGGGCATTGCAGTTTGTGGATAAGTTGTGCAAACAATATACAAAAGGTAGTACTTAACTACAAAATATCTACATGACATTTTATATCCAAAGTTGTATCATATTGCTTGAAAATGTATTGACTTTTTATTGGCAGGAGATTATAAAAGCTTATTTAGTCCTAACTGCACAAAAGTTTGTACATTAAATTGCTAAAATTCCTTTTAGTAAGGATTTACTTATACAGTATCATAATTAATGTTTTTGAACATACACTTGTAAAAAAGTTGGATTTTTACTTAACTTAAAACTAAGTATTTTGTATGATTGTTGTAAACATGAGTGTTTCTGTTTAGTTGTGGTGAATTGCTCTTTGCAGCATTGTGATCATCCTCTGTATTATGATCCCAGAAGTAACATCTGTGCAGTTTCTAATTCATGTCAGGCACCTCTTTGGAAAGGCAGCTTGTTTTCATGGACTTAGTCCTCAGAGATGGATGTAAGTCAAAGGGACAGTGGATAATGGTGAGAGATCCTTTTAAGTTATCCACCCTTCAGGTACTCTCAGAAATGCAGGTGACAGAGCCCTAGATCTCCTATTGGATAAGCTTTAATGATGTTGTTCCCCAAGAGTAGGCATCTGTATTTACCATCTCATTGGCATAGGCTTATGGACTTTTTTTTTCAGACGTGCTAAAATGTTACTCAATGTACTGAGGACAGATCTAAGAGAGAAAAAAATAAGATAACAATTTTCTCTCCTTTTGGTAGAGTTCCATAGCCCCTTTGTATATTTTCATATTTCTCTGTTTTTAATTTGGCCAGATTTGACAAATAAGGCAGCAAATTTTGTCTTACCATATGTTATCTATCTAATTGGCTTTTAGTGGCCTCATTCATAAAGAGGAAAAAAATCTCTAGCTCACAAGGATATCAAGATTAGCAAGTGGGAATACTGCATTTAAAGTGAATTGCCACCAAGTTGGTGATTAGCACATAGGCGATCTGTCCTCGTCTTCATCGTTTCCTCAGTTTGGCAATGTTTAGAAACAGACACAAGCATTTTGTGCTTTCTTTATCTGTAGATATCTTGTTATATAAAGAAGGTCATAGTTGCACTGATACTATCATGTAAGTGATTCAGGTGAGGTAATTCCAGAAAGATGATGATTGGAAATAAAGCACCATTAATCATCATGTGTGTGGGATTCAAGCACAAAACTATGTAGTTAAAGAATACTAAGTGATCATTACAGAGGTCAACTAATAAGAGAAGGCTGTGTCAAGGCAAGTCATTGCAGGGGCAAGATAAAATTCTTTACCTCAAGCATTGCAAGATGACAGCTCTGCAATGAAAGATGAGCTGAAAAGAGAAAAGCAAAACAAAATTATCTAAGATGTGTTATCCAATGAAAGAGTAAGGAGAAATGAACACCAAAAACCCAAAGAGGATGTGTAATTTTATGCTTAGTCTTAGTAAATAATGGAAAGTGTTCAAGATCTATGGATTGCTAAAATGGGCTCATCTACAGGTAATGAACTGGGCTGGAGGGAAACCTAGCTAGGCTTGTTTACATATACTCTTCTAGGCTTCTCTCCATCATCCTCCACTCTGTTGATGGGAGAAGACAGTTGACACACAGGCTCTTATTACCTACATTCTGCAAAGACAACTCATATAATGACCTTTCGCAGATTCTATGACTTGTATTAAGGAGAAGAATTCTAGCTTCTATGACAGACTTTACAGGGATGCCAGGAAGGAGGGTGGGAGAAAAAAACATAGAGACGATCCTTATCAGGCCTAAAAATAGTCATCTCTTGACATCAACAGGGAATTGGTTCCAGAACCATCTGTCTATTCCTTCAAATGCTAAACACTGTGGAGGTTCAGGTCCTTAATATAAAATGGCATAGTTCTTATACAAAACCCATAAACACCTTCCTATGTACTGCAAACCACCTCTAGATTATTTATAATATCTAATAAAATATCAATCTCAATGTTATAGGGAGTTACTTTATTGTACTATGTGGAGAAAAGTTAAAAAAAATTATCTGTAATGACACATATAGATTAATGTTTCTTTCATTATAAATTATTCTGTATCTGAAGTTGACTGATAATGGGTGTAGATACATTGACACAGACAGCTACCTGGATTTGATAGCTAGCAATAGTATTTTCTGAGTACTGTGTCATTAAATTGTAATTTCAGATTTTAGGAGATATAGAAGTATACAGGGGATGAGAGAGAGGTGGCAGAAAACTGAGCATAAAGTGAGTGTGCAGCTTCCTGAGTGTAAAAGAGAAGTACTGAAGGCCCGCCACTGGCAGCAGCAGATTGTCAGTCCTAGCATCCTCTGGTAGGATTTCATTGTCAGCCTCTTCTCTGCTTTGTCAAAACTGGGCACAATGTTCCCAACATAGAAATGTTACAATCAGAAACTAGCTGATACTCACATTTCCCAGGCTTCTACAGAGGTTAATACCTCAGAGACCCTGCCTACACTATAAAGGGAGATTTATTTTCCCAAAGTTTCTTCAAGAATCATCTTGCATGAGATACATTGTTAATTTCTGGGAAAGAAAGCAAGTCTGTCTGTTGGAAAATGTGTTGATATTTACTTTTCTCATTGTTCAGTTTCTTCTCAATATTTAGCCAGAATCCTCCATTCCCTCTAATTCTAACATTTCACTTTCATAGTAACGATAGATAGTTTAATATCACTCTTCCTTATTATGTACTCTCATGTTGCTTAGCTAGAGTGTCTATGACAGACTATTTCTTTTTGTGCAATTTTTTGTTGCAGTGATGGATTAGGATGTAGATATTGGGCATTCAGAAGGAGGACTTATCTTAGGTTTCACCACCCCATTCTGTTTGCCAGGTCTCCATGTATCGCTTTATTTTGTGGATTTAAAGTTGTTCTTTCTCTGATCCTACCAGCATACTGGCTAGCAACAAAGTATTTTTTTTTTCTGATTAAGCATCATCTTCATTATCCTTAGAGTGTTTGAGGCAAGCTGTTCAACATGGCACACTGTAGTATCTATAATAGATGTTAAGGACTCTGTAGTCTTGGCTTTTAACACTTCTATCCAATTATGTGAGCTGCAGTTTGCACTTATAGCTGTTGTTCAGATCCTCGGGTAGAGAGCAGGCGTGCAGGACTCGTGATTCCCCCAAGTAGGGGAATTCTTTCACTTTTGTTTACCCTTCTGCATCTCATAATTTGGTGTCATGTCCTATGATACACTCACAATACTGAGATAGCTTGTCATTTCTATGCTGGATACTTATGATTGGCCATCATAGGTGAGATTTGGTAGTGTTGTCGTTCAGTGAATCTTGTGGTTTTTAAACTTGGAAACTGAAAAAAAAGGGGGGGGGAAGAAAAGAAATGCCATAGTTCTTGTATTTATAGCAGTAGATACAGAATAGGCATGAAATGAATTTTTCTGTTTATAATGTCAGTCATTGAATGGAATATCTCTTAGAAAAACAATATTCTTGTTAATACTTACACATACTCTGTAAAGGGCATTATTTTAAATGTTCACTGTTAACCTCCTTCCCTACTGTAGAAACAATTGTTTTGTATACTTCCAAGGTCACCATGCCTAGGTTTTAAGTATGTTTTATATTTTTTCAGCTTTGTTACAGTATTAATTTGTTACTATCTTAACTTCATTGAATACTTAGTTTTTCTCTCTGATTCTTATAGTTTTAATATTAAAATATTTCATTGCATTGATTAATAGTACAAAAATTTGTAACTTATTGAAAGAAATTGTAATGTTATAACATTTATGATCTAAGTTATGACCATTATTCCTGGTTCATAACTCCCTCCCAAAGACAAACCATAGAGACTATAATTTTTCTTCCTTAAAACATGTCATAGAAATTCTAATGTTTGCCAGCCTTTGGCTAGTCATAAAGGAATTCTGTGACATAGCTTATCTGATAGTAGGTCATAAGACTATCATTTCAGAGTGTTGCTGACCCATGCCCCAGAGCAAGTAGTGCTGCAAAGAAAGGCCAAAAAGATTATGAACAGATCTCTGTTGCTAAGTTTCCAGATCCAGTCTATTAGTCATGCCTGTGCAACTCAGTCTTCATAAACAAAACCAAGGGACACAATTCAGAAAGCTGAATGTGTGGAAGTTCAGGCCCAGAGAAAACAGAGAGGCTCCATGCCGTTTCACACATCCTTCATCCTATACGTTTCTTCTGCGTTTTTTGTTTTTTTAGTATACCTTTTTTTTTTTTTTAAAGCCCAGTATTGTTTCCCTGAATTCAACCATATGCTCAAATAAATTAATCAAACCTAAGAACAAGGAATGGGAACCCTGGTTGACACCTTGGTCTAACAGAAGCACAGATGAAGATATACCTGAGCTGTTACTGACATCTACAAGTAAATTCAGAAGGTTACAGTCCACGATCATCATGGTGGAAAATACACGCCTCCGACAGCAGACAAGGCACTCAAGCAGTAGGTGAGAATCCATATCTTGAAGCACAACCAAAAAGCCAAGAGAGCTAACTAGGAATGATGTGAGCTTGTAAAACCTGGAAGATGGTCCTGTGTGACACACCTCCTCCAAAAAAGGTGACACCTTTTAATCCTTCAACAGTTACACACACTTAAAACTATGTATTCAAATATATGAGACTATGAAGGATATTCTCGTCAATCTAGGACCTGACCTGAGCCCTTGACATTTCTTTTTTGATAAGAGCCCTGCAGTGAACCAGGGAAGATCCACCTCATTTTAGGTTCTACCATGAATTTTGAATACTGTAGAGCCAGACTGGGATTATCTTGTTATCCTTAACTGTCTCCCTGTGATCTTTGTCTCTGGATTGTGGTTGACCTAGAAGGGTCTAAGCTCTTGAAAATATGTCATCAGTAACCCACTGGGGTCAGAGTTGGCATAGAACAGGGACAGGAAATCCAAATGATTAAATCTGTTTACATCCCTATAGCAGGATGGTACAGCTGCTAGGCAGGAAGCTTAGCTCATACCTTCCAAAGAAAAAACCAAGTTGTGCTGACAGGAGCCCGGGCATACAGATGAGCACTGATAGCTTTGTGTTTCCAGCACTGTTTGTTTTTGGCATCTTGATTCTGCTGATGCAGCAGAGTCTTCCTCTGCTTCAGTGGGTTGTATGTCTGTTCCTGGAAGGATAGATGACTCATGCATGGGTGGAAGGAAGACATACTGTTCCAAAGTCTTCTTTACTGTGTACTCAGTCAAAAACCTTTAATATACTCTTCATTGCAGTCTACACAGATCCTTAGACTGAACAAACTTTTCAGTTGCTTTGGTGAAACATGTAGCATATCAATCCCTTAATAACTCCATATACTGAGGACCAGGGTGGATGTGGAATAGAGCTCATGAAACACATTTTATATTGGAAATCTCAAAGGTCTATTGAATGCATTCTTTTCTACTTCATCATCTTTGAAATATATAAATTCAGAAACTCAACTTCTGGGTTCCTGCATGGGAGCAGCCTATGGGTGGTATTTCCTCTCCTTTTTGCATGTCATGTGGACTTCCTATGTGCACATATTACCTCCTCTCCTTGTCTTGCACACAGCTTCCTAGATCCAACTGAATTTGTTGTTCCTCTTCTTTGTGTTGTGTGACCGTATTCTTACTCTGGAACATATATCTCTCCTTCAGTGGATCTTTTTGAAAAACTGAAATAATCCCCCTATACTCTTGTACTGACAGATCTTTCTTTACTTACATCTCTTCCTATTTTTCTTGGTATAAATAAGGCTTTTATTATACTAGAGCTGATTTCTACATTATTTGTTCTTTAGTGTACCCTGGCTTTGGTTTTTGGCTCCTTTTATTAGATACCACTGATAAATCTAGTTCTTCTGTACATCTGATTAACTGATCAACCAATGGGTTCCTGTGACATACTTGACTCTGATGACTTTCTGGAATGTTGCTCAGAGTACCTGACAGTATTTTACTTAACTTGAAGCATTTATTATAAAGGACATTACTTGGGATTAAGAAACCAAAACTATTACATAGAATAGGAAAGATGAATAAAGCATGACATCACCTCTGTCTGGCTGCTGCCCTACCTTCAACCAACCACCATTGTTTCAACTTTTCTTTAAGGTTTTTAGGGACTTTTACTTTAATAGGCATGACAGACTGAATTATTTGCTTTTAAACTCAGTCTCCAAACTCCTATTTCTCTTGGAGAAGCTGAGTAGACTGCAAGTCCTTACAGGCAACTAGTGTCTATCTTGAAGCTGTGTCTGGTCCAAGAGTCACTGTGTTATGATAACATCCAGCAGAGTTCAAGGGCTTACAATGAGTAACAAGGGTTCTTCCTCTGATGGTTATCACTCAGGGAATTGTAAAAGCTTGGAGCTCCATACCAGGACCCAAAAATACCTCAGAGACCCTGTTATTACAATCTTTATTCCATCACAGTTTTGAAATCTGAAATGCCATAACTGCGATTGTATCTATTTTCTTCCCTAACATTCTTCTACCCTGAGCTAGTGAGTATGTCTGTGTAACATGTCTTCCCCTACTCTTCAGCTCCTTCTTCTCTTTGCTTTCATAATCTGCTCAATATAAAATATCTTATGGTCCTTCTTGCATCTCTTGGTTTGATCAATGGGCATTTGTCAAAAAGTTAAAAAAAAATGTGAGAAAATGTGTTTGCTTTTTTATGCTCTCTCCACATGATTAACGAATCTTTCATGCTTGTGACTTGTGAATATTATAGTGCTCCTCTTGCTAGCCTTGAAGAATACCACTGCTCTGGTGATGGTTATTCCTCTATATTCTTGCCAGAAGTCACACTACTAAACATTTCAAATTACTCAGTTTGGAAGTGACATCTGTTTCTTAGTGGGCGTCAAACATACCTAGTTGCCGACATAATTGTTGACATAATTATATCTCAGATTTTTAAATTTCATTTAAAATGAATTCATTTTAAAGTGCAGCATTGAATCATGAACTACTATTTGAGTGCTCTATACATAAGAGTCACCTTTGGGGGAAAAAATCTAGAGTAACTAAATGGAACGATTTTTAACTTCTACATTGCAACCTTTCAACATGTGATGAATCCCCAGAGTAGCAATTTCTAAGAGAACCTAATCATCAATGATGATATAAAACAGAAAAGAAATGGGGTTACTGAAGGTCTCCAGCAACTAAAGAAGACTTACCAGTAACAACTTTATCATGGTCTTGGCCATGACCTGAGTAGAGAAGACCTTCATCCCAACACACAGCTCCACTTAGTTGAAATTTTAATGCTGTGCTCCACAGTGACTGAGATTAAGGTCAGCTTGCAAGTCTCAAACAGCCAGTAAAACAGGCAGCACCTCTAGCCCTCACAACAGTTCTCTGACCTTCTCTGTCATTTTCTCCTCTTAAGTTCACTCAACTGTAACTTTCAGTGGTGTCATTCTTGCTTGGGCGTTTGTAGGAAATGAAGAGTGAAGGGCTTGACAACACACATTTGATACCTAGGGGAAGGAAGTATTTATGGGCATTTCTGCATGTTGGTCAGAGCACATGGGATTCGGAGGTTTACTATGTCAGACAAAGCTATAGTGTAACCTGGCTCTCTTCCTTTTTAATCTTATTAAAAATGTCCAATCCACATTGACTCATAAGTTACATGTTTATAAGGTTGTTATATGTGGAGTACACCATATTCAGTAGAGAAAGATCTTTATAAAAGATTTGTTTTCAAAAAATTTCTTAAACCTGTGAGTTTGTTTGGATGATGCCTTTAAAATTAACTGTGAAAATGACTTTGTTATAACTGAAGAATCTTTATTTTACTGAATTGTTTGTATTGAAGAGATTTCAAATAGTCATAAGACAAAGATGGACATTTCTGAAGGTGCTCTATTAGTTTTACCATCTGACCTCTTTTTTTTTTTTTCATTTCTTCTTCTTTGTTTTCTAAAGAGCAGAATATTATACAAATCTAGAGTTTCTATTCCCTTTGGATAACTTTACTTTCAAGAATTCAGTCAATAACCTGAATTCAGCACCATTTAATTATACCTGTCATTCTTATGTTTCACACAGTTTTAATATATAATTCTCCACTCCTTCTAGAACATAATGGAATAAATGCCATATAAAGTGGAACCATACACATAGCAGCAATCCAAATAGAGTAATGATAGCAATGACAACATACCTTTGAGGGCTTTTAAGCCCTGTTGACATGTATTTTTCAAACCTGCTTTAATAAAGGTTCAACCTCTCTTCTAGCCCACTACCCACCAGAGGTAGTGGGGAAAAAAGGTGATTAGGATATGAGGAAAATAGACCTGTTTAGAAATAGTTCTTTGGGTCAATTCCAATCTTGTTGTTCTCAGTTCCATTCCACTAGCAAACACCAAACATGAATCAGCAGCTGTAGTCTAGTACACTTTGCAGATTCCACACATGAATCAGCAAGGGCAGTTAAATCCAGAAGAAACCACAAGGGTCTCCAATCAACCTGAGTCTGTGGCAGTGGCAAGAAGCTGCAGGAATCTCAGAGAGGTTCTTTGGTGAGTTTCTCTTTATGAAGTCACCACAAGTGAAACTCAGCAACACAAGGTAAAGCGAACCAATAAATGTGTGTTATCATTGAAGACTAACTAGGTGAGGTGGGCAAACCAACACTTGAGCTCCCATTGTCTCTGGAGTCATATTTATAGTCTCTCTAAACATCATGTGTCATTTTACATGTTTGGTATAGCAAAACATCTTTTCCCTGTGTTGGCTTCAGCAAAATGTTCATTCACATTTCTGCTTTAACAAGATATTCTTTCACCTCTCTATCCCAGCAAAACATCATTATAACTTAACTGAGTCTCCAAAGAAACCAGAAATTTCTACTTTAGAGTCCACCCCCACAGATGACCTCTAGAGTTCTCTCAGAAATGTTCTTTCTTTAGTACAAGTCTCTCCATCATCTCAGATCAACATGATAAAATCAATGGAGTGTTATCCTGCCTGTAGGAAAAAATTATAACTCACTGTCTGTGTTTGTCATATAATTACTCCCAATCAACAAATGTCACATCTGTATCACATAGGACAATGTTCATTCACAATGGCCGTTAAAGTCATAATTCTATAATGTACTTAGTTTTCTTTTCTTTTTTATTGGTTATTTTATTATTTACATTTCAAATGTTGTCTCCCTTCCCCATTTCTCCTCTGCAAATGCCCTATCCTACCCCTTCCCCTCTGCTTCTATGAGAGAACTCGCTTACCCACCCACCCACTCCTGCCTCACTGCTCTAGCATCTCCCAATACTAGTGTATAAAGCCTTCACAGGTCTCCCTTTCCATTGATGCCAGATAAGGCTATCCTCTGTTACATGTGCAGCTGGAGCCATGGGTTCCTCCATGTGTACTGTTTGGTTGGTGGTTTAGCCAATAGGAGCTCTGGGCAGGATCTGGTTGTTTGATACTGTTCTTCTTCATATGGAATTGCAAAACCCTTCAGCTCCTTTGGTCCTTTCCCTATCTCTTCTATTGGGGTCCCTGTGCTCAGTCTAATGGTTGGCTGTGAGGATCCACATCTGTAATGGTCAGGCTCTGACAGAGCCTCCCAGGGGACAGCTTTACCAAGCTCCTATCAGCAAGCACTTCTTGGAATCAGCAATAGTGTCTGGGTTTGGTGTCTGCAGATGGGATAGATTCCTAGGTGAGGCAGTCTCTGGATGGCCTTTCCTTCAGTCTCTGCTCCACTATTTGTCTCTGCATTTCCTTTAGGCAGGAGTAATTCTAGGTTAATATCTTTTGAGATGGTTGGCCTCAACCGGGGGCTGTACCTAACCACTAGATATGGTCTCTACAGGTTCTCTCTCTCCTTTGTTGGGTATTTTGGATAATGTCATCCCTATTGGGTCCTGGGAATCTCTTGCTTTCCTGACATCTGGGACTTTTTAGTGGCTACCCCTTCTAGAAAGTTAAGGAAAAAACTTTTTACTGGCTCTTTGAGAATTTATACAATGTGTTTTGATCATATTCACCTCTCCTCCAACTCCTTCCATATCCACCTTCCCTTTACTATATGTCCAATTTGTGTTCTTCTCTGGAGTGGTGTCTGTCCATCTCCACGGGGTATCTATAATCAATAATCCATTGGCTTGTGCTGAGTGAGTCTTTGTTCCCACATACACTCTCCATGTTGGAATTTGGTCTGACTCATGCTTGTGCAGGTCTCATACAAGCTGTCAAAACTGATGTGAGTTCATACATGCAGCTATGCTATCACAACATGTTGAAGATCTACTGCCTTTTACTCTTAAACTCTTTTCACCCCCTCTTTGGCAAGATCCCTGAGCTTTGAGAGGAAGAGGTGTGATCTAGATATCCCAGAGATGGCTAACATCATATAGTCTCAATTGTAGGTACTTTGGCCTGTCATAGGATTCTGCGTTACTAACTAGCTACTGGAAATAGATGTTCACTAATAAAGGATGACGGATGCATTGACTTGGGAGTATTACAGTAAATCATTAAGTATTCATTTCACAATGTGTCTATTTAGCTAAATAGTAGTATGTTCTCTTCTCAGGGCTATGACCTATCTAGTTATAAATTCTTGGACAGCCATGGTGCAGGGTATGGGTCTTATGTTGTAGAATATATCTTAATTTCAATAAGATGTTTAGTTACTTCCGTGGTTGTTTTCATAATTCCAAACCACTTACTGTTTCCTCTCTCACCTTCAGACTGTCACAATACCTGCTCCTTACTTCCTGTTTTCCCATGTAGGTTATAGATGACTCAGTTGCACTTGCGTCATTGCTTTATGCTTCTCCACTCAGTATATACTTCCTTTCTGAAAACAATCTTAATAATCTGGTTCCTTGTTCCTGATGAACGTGCTGTTTTGTCAACTGTACACTACAGTTACTTACATCTGATTTCAGTTGCTTTGATAACACACGGTTTTTGTTGGTTGCCCTTGGCTGGAAAGTACACTGTTTATCAATGTGTTCTATTCATGATTATCTGGCAGTTCAGGCCTAAGATTTAATGTAATTGATGTCTCCTATTTACTAATGGATATTACATCATCATTATTTAGAAAATTTGCAGCTGAATTGGCATCTGATTAAGCATACGTGATTGAGGTTAAGAGCCTGTGACTGTCTGGAGAATGCTTGTTTGTAGTGTGTGCTGTGCAGTGTATATGCTATATGTGGACTACAGCTGGCTTTTCATTCTGCTAATTGTCTGCACTCTTCGCGGTTAAGTGGCCATTGACATGCTCAAATTCAGCGTTTCTTTCTATATACTAAAAGACAAAACATTTACTTTGCCACAAGGATCTGAAGAAATATAAATATAAAGAAAGCCAGGATTATTTTATGTAGTTAGATAATGAATATGATACAAACATGCTTAACTCTCTATTCTCAGAATAGTTTTAAAAATCAAAGACATTATTTTACATGTAAGGAAACAAGAAACTGGTGTAGTTATAGTTCATTGAGTCTATGGAACAACACTTGAAATAACGTATTGTTACAGTTTAGTAAACTGGAGCCTTTGGGGTGTTCATTTTTAAACTCATCTACTAATTATCATGGTGGTCCCTTAAATTTTAACTTCATGGTAAAATAAACCTTTCTGAGTGGATACAGTGCAGGACTTGACTAGGTTTTGGCCAATGAGTTACAGAAAGTAGTAGAAGCTTCCTTTATGTTTGAAGCTTCTCTTCTCTCAGTGCTAAGAGTGGCTTCTGTGTCAGTTTTGGTCCCAGAGTGAAGGTATCACAAAGCAGAACTACAGCCAATTCTTGCTAGCTATGTGACATGCAGAAAAAATAAAGCTTGTAAATGAACACTGAGGTGTGAGAGGGCTTGTCTACACAGCCTAGCCTGATCTCTCCTGATAGGTATGATGAGTGTGATTCTAGCCCTGTGAATTCCTGACAGGGAGAGCTTCTGTGGGCTGCTTAACCTTCTCATTCCTTTCAGTTCTCTGAAAAAGAAAATGAATGGATTATTTAAATGCTGACCTCCAATGCTTAGTCTAAAGGCCAGATTAGCATTATAGCATTCTCAAATAAAGTCATATACATGCATATAAAATTATATCTGTCATTTATCCATCAATGACTATTTATCAATCATCTAGACCCTTCTTTATATTTTGGTGCTTGTTTTGGGGTCAGGTCTTGATGTATATCCCAGGTTGGTTGAGATTTCACTATGTAGCCAAGGTCAAGTTGAACTCAATAGAGATTTTAAAGGCTTTTGGGGTCATAATGCTGCATCCTGGCTTTTATTTTTTTAACCTTACATGTCCTTTGCATATATATTATGGTTTCTGGTTTTGTGTGTTTTGTGGTATTTCTGTGTATGCAAATGCATCTGTGTGTGCTACTTGTGCATTTTCTTTGGCCTCTTTATTTTGTTTGTTCTTTTTATCTTATCCAGTTTGTGTGTTTTTGTTTTATCCTACCCAATTATTGTTCTTTAGATGCCTATTTGTTTTGTAAAGAGAGAGAGAAAAAATGGTGTAGATCCCTCAGGGAGGAGAGGTGGGGAGAATCTGAGAGGAGTTAACAAAGGGGAAACTTTAATCAGCAATTTAGTGTATGTGGAAAATCCGTTCTTATTAAGAGAAAAATAGAAAAGATAATAAGATATATACATGTATATATATATATATATATATATATATATATATATACATGTATATATCTTTTTTATTTTTCTCTTAATAAGAATATATATTTTTCTATGTTTCTTTTAATAAGAATATATACATAATTTGTATGTATGTGTTTTAATAATCATAAATTTCATTATTAAAAATTTCTTAAGCCATTTGAAAACACAGACTTACTATCCCCTTTGCCACTCTCATGTTAAAATATTATTTTTAAAAGACACTCATTTTAGTTGTGAAGGCCTGGTGAGATGGGTTACTGGATGCAAACACTTGCTATACAGCCCTTGTGACCTAAATTCCATTCCCAGAATCCACAGGAGAAGGATTGTTGCGGTAAATCTCCAACTCAAATAAGATCAGTTAAGGAAAACACAACTCAATAATTATGGATATAAATTGCACACCTAGATTGGGCAGATTTACCATTACACTACTCTATTCCCCAGGTATGAGATCCCTTATAACTTTCGGTTTTTCCAGGCCACGTGCATGTCCTTCCACCATCGACTTCCTCTTATGTTGACTCCCTCTTCCTCTCTCCTCTCCTAAGCCTTTTTCTCCACCTCCGCTTCTACTGCCCAATCACTGGCTCTAGCCTTTATTTTACAAATTTAATTGGACAGAAGGTTCACAAGAAATCACCTGTGTACAGACTCACTCCTCCTCTGCAGCCCCTCCCAGGAAAGTGGAACTAGCATCAAAATACAAGGCTGGGGCTATCCACAACACTTCCCCCCTTTTGTTCAATCAAAAGATTCTTTTCTCTTAGATATAAATTGAACACAAACTATATTACCATGTTGTAATTATTAAAGTACAAAATAGACCTAATACCCATTCTATCACTTTTGTTAAATAAATAGAACCTCTGCCATCTCTCTTAACTAAAAACTTAGTTCTGAACCTGGCTTATGTCCTGTCTTTAGAATGAATGCCATCTGAAAACCATCCTTTCAAAGTAAATAGCCTGTGTTGGCTGTGAGACTATAAGTCTTCAACCCCATCAGAAATCCAGATTGACTGAATTAACTGAAGATATGGGAAGCACAAAGCATGACTTCCAAAACTTAGCCAATTTATATAGACTGCTGAACACCTGGACAGTCTCTTACTTCAAAACGTTGGAGCATCTGGTCTTCAGCCTTCTGGCCCAGGATCGTCTGACAGACCTAGAGACCTAGTAATGCAGAATTTTTAAGGTCTGATTACTCTGTCTTGGCAGATATAATCAGTCAACTATTCTGCAAGTGTGTCCTTTTTCTGGACAGTATTTTGTTGGTAGATGAAAAGAGGCAGTTCTTGCCTAGTGGCTGTCTCACCACAACTGGAGTAACTCCAAAGATGCTCAATTTCTTCTTAGAATCCAAGACAGGGAAACTGTCAGGAGCAGACAGGTCTCTAATAAAATGAATGTCTATACACAAATGCTTATAACATCAATTCTGTGGACTTCTGACATTTTTGAAAACCAACTATCTATGTAAAGCAATCTGGACTGTTGTCCATTAACTCCTTTGTGCTACTTCTAATTAAAATCTAGAAAACACCCTAATAGTAAACTCAGAGCCATGCAATTGCTATAGGCCCTTAACTCACAGGCTAATCATCTCAAATCAGTTTTTAAAAAGTTAAAAAAGGACTGGGTCTAACCTTGTATTCCTAAATGTGTTATATAGGCACAATGCCTAAGAGAGTAACAATATTAATCTCACTTTTATTTCAATAAGAAACTCATACCAATGAAAACCTTGAATTTGAAATCAAAGTAAATTTTGTACCATTTAAGAAATATAACTAATTAATCCTAACTATTCCTCCTTGTTCCAATAAAACCATTACTTTTCCCTAGAAGGACAGCCTAATATTAACCACCTCAGTCCCCAAGCCCAGGGAATAGGGGCACCAACTCTTCATTAACTTCTTCAAGCTGAATTAGGGTGTTGAGATATTAGAAGAGGGGTAGGGGGAAGGGTAAATTGATAAGCCTCTGATGTCTGTGTCTTCACTGCATCCAGCTGAAATTCCAGGACATCAGAGGTTTGAGCAGGTCTGTTCAGCTTGCTTGATGAGTAGATACACCAAGGCTGTGTATTCTGCAATATACAATTCTCAAACCAAATTTTAGTATCAAGATAATTTTTTGCTTAAATTCTGGAATCTAGTCTTGTGGTGGCCTGCCTCTGTCATGTCTAATCCATATAATTCTGGGAGGTAGAAATATCTTAATCATCTCTTCTGAAAACACACAGACAAAAGCTTTTTCCCAAAAAAGAATTTCCTTGAGCCAGTAACCAGAAAAACATTTATCTTGACCTCTTTCCCAGAGGAAAAATAAACTGCAAAACTGAAAATCATACCCATCTTGAAAATACAATCAACTGAATAACTAAAATACTGTATGTGCCTATTCTTTAGGCCTTCCCTATTTTGCCAAGCTGGAAAAGAACCCAGAATTCCCGTGGGGCCCACGTTAGACAGAACCCAAGTCTCCTATGATGCAATATAACTTTATATCATCTGAATACACCTGATTTACACTATCCTTCTGTTTGGCTCTCTGTCAGAACAGTCTCTATTTATATACTGTACTCTCTACTCTACAGTCAGTGACAAGTTTCCCTATCTTAACTAAAGTACTGTATGTCCCTATTCTTAGGTTTTCCCTATTTTGCCAAGCAGGAAACGAACCCAGAATTCCTGTGGGGCCCACATTAGACAGAACCCAAATCTCCTGTGAGGCAATATAACTTTATATCATCTGAATACATCTGATTTACACTATCTTTCTGTTCAGCCCTCTGCCTAGAACAGTTTTTTATTTATACCATCTATCTGTTTGGCTCTGTACTCCAGAGCAGCTTCCACTTATACACTGTACTCTCTACTCTAGAGCCAGTGACAATTTTCCCTATCTAAGTTCCAAACTGCAGGTGATAATCCCCATGTGATTTGGATAAATCTGTTGATAAATCTTTCCTAAAAGCAAATAATCCCTATATTTTAACTTTATAGTTAAATCAGTAACTGCTCCACATGGAGACTTATTTATTTAGCTCTCTTGATTAAAATATATATGTCTGTGGTTCTGTGTCTAGAGCTACAAATTTTCTCTACCTATCTTTGTTCTGAACTGCAGGCAAGATTCCCCACATGAATCGGACAAAACCGTTTCTAAATCTATCTTAAAAGCAAATAATCTCAATTTTAATTCACAGACACTGTATTCTCTACTCTAAAGTCAGCTACTTTCTTCTTTTCCTAAAAAAAAAAAAACAACTTGCATTTCCCCACAGCCAAGGAGTTCAGCTGCAATTTTTTTGTTCAGGGTTCCTGAGCTAGGAGTCACTTGACTCCTATCAGTGCCAATCACTCACTCACTTTTTTTGTTTGTTTATTTGTTTGTTTTGGTTTGTTTTGTTTTGCTTTTTGAGACAGGGTTTCTCTGTATAGCTCGGGCTGTTCTGGAACTCATTCTGTAAACCAGGCTGGCCTTGAACTCAGAAATCCGCCTGCCTCTGCCTCCCAAGTGCTGGGATTAAAGGCATGCACCACCACTGCCCGGCTCACTTTCTTTAAAAAAAAAAAAAAGAAAAAAAATACAACTTTTACTCTCAGGTGAATAGACTTAAATTTCTAGTGAATTTGTGCCCCAAATTGGTGCACCACTTTGTTGTAATAATTATTTTAAAAGGCCTCTAGCTCAGGCTGACTAAGCTGCAGCCACTCTGCCAAGCCCAGCTGCTATGTTTCTCAGCTGGAGGCCACCTGTGTGCTGCAACTAGAACTGGCCACCATAAACACCAGCCCTGCCACCCACTAGATGCCAGCGTGAGAGATGGCTCTGCCAATTTTCCATGCTGTCTCCGAAAGGCAGGACATTGCCCAGACCATTCTGCCATCCTTTTGGGCCCAGTAAGAGAATGAGACTCTAATTCTTATAGATTAAGCAAAGCTTATATATTTGGCAATGATCAGTAACAAGATACCCATACAGAAGTGTAACCCAATACCCAACCTAGGTATACCAACTACCTTTGATTGCTACAGACACGTGAACATCTGTCTCCATTGCTCCTCCCTCCCTCTCCCTCTCTCTCTCTCTCTCTCTCTCTCTCTCTCTCTCTCTCTCTCTCTCTCTCTCCCTTCCTCCCTGCCTCTCCCTTTTATCTCTTCCTCTCCTAACTCCTCCTCTTCCTTTGCCTCTTCCTCTCCTAACTCCTCCCACCTTAGCTCCTCCTACAAAGGATGAGATTCTACTTCTAAGATTTCTACACATATACATGTTTTATATTCTATAAAAACAGTTTTAACACTGTTGCTAAATTTCATTAATTAACTTTTGCTGCTAGAGATCAGATTGAAAATGTAAACAAAAATATGCCCTTCCCCTCCAAAAACAAACAAAATACCTCCCATAGTGTCATATTATGCCCAATTGTAGTAATATCTACTGTTACTTTTTTATGAACTATCAATACAGCTCAATGTTATTTTTATACATAATGTTTTCAACATCTTGGTCTTACTACCATTTGAACATTTTAATTACTCCTTTTGGTTCTAATGGCTTTCAGTGTAAGTTAAAGAAACTATGTTTTACATATTTTGTCAGTTTTCTTTCACTTTTGATGAAACCAATAGGTGTGTACTTTGACACAGTTTTGTTTTAATAATGAGAGCTACAGAGCATGCTTCAGAGACCACTGTCACAACATATGTTGTTGGCCCTGGGAAAGAGAGTAAAAGCTCAGTGATAGAAACTTTGGGGACATGGGATGACAAATGTCCATGCGTGCTAAGACCCAGGAGATAGAGGAGAAAAATAGGAGCTATGGGATAAAGAAAGACATCACAGTAATGAGAGGTTAAGGAGAGGGGAAGAGGAGAGAAAAGAGAGAGAGAGAGACAGAGAGAACAGAGACAGAGAGACAGAGACAGACAGAGACAGACAGAAACAGGGAGACACAGAGCAACAAACATAGAGAGACAGAGACAGAGAGAGAAGAGAAAAAGCTAAGAAAGAGAGATCCAGAAAAGGAGAGAGATAGGAAGGACTTGTTGCCTTCAAGGAACCTCATGACCTTAGAAGCCTGCAGCTGCCCCTGACCTGAGGAAGTCTGCTCTCAGTATCATCCCTGGGAGAGAAGTAGCTTCAAAAATCACTCAAAAATCTTATTATATACACATGTAACTTTAATTTTTTACATTTAAAAACTAAATCAAAAGCTTTATTTTTTAATTCACAAACCAATATTGTTGGAGTGCTAAGGACAACCGAATCCAGCTAAAATTCAGTCTGTTTGTTGCCTCTCAAGAAGTCCAAGGCGCACACCTTTAATCCCAGCACTTGGGAGGCAGAGGCAGGCGGATTTCTGAGTTCGAGGCCAGCCTGGTCTACAGACTAAGTTCCAGGACAGCCAGGACTACACAAAGAAACCCTGTCTCGAAAAACAAAAAACAAACAAACAAACAAAAAAGAAGTCCAAGGAGAAGTTGCAGCTGCTCATGAGTTTAAAGCACAAAAGTGCATATTGCTGTCCTATATGGTTGACCCCAGTGTGTTCTCTAACGTGGCTACTTTCCCACCTTAGATATATCTTTTGAAACCCATACAACTGGCTTCCATTAGCAGAAATCCCAGAAGAACAATATTTGGGAACCATTTTATTTCTACCCAGTCTTGTGCTGTGATGTCCCTAAGAACAGTGGCTGGTGGGCACCTCCGGCTTGTCCTTACAGTCTCCTTCTGTATCAGAATTCACTAAGGAGCCTTGCTTGTCAGTACAATGCCAACTTGACATCCACACAGTACTACAAAAAAGATAAGCATGAATAGGGGACAGCACATTGGCTTAAAGCAAATCATTCACCAAAGGACTTTGCAAAACTTTTCATCTCCATTATTCACTTAATTAGCTCTTCAATGTGAAGTTTGACCACTTTAATGAAAAAAAGTAAACACTCTCATGTATGAAAACTGACAGAATTCTGACATTATCCATTTATGGTTGTTCTTTTCTTGAAAGTCGTCTAAACTTAGATATATGCATATCATATGCTTTTAATGTGGTGTAATACTGGCTCAGAGTGTTTTGAAGCCTGGGTTGTTTTAATGAGGAAAACTAATTATATATCTCAATGGAAGGAAAGGTGTTTGTAGAAAAAAAAAAAAAACAAATCCATTCGTGTTGTGGGATCAATTGCACACTACTCACACTTATTTATAAGTTATAATGTAGATGGCTCTTGGCTGACTCTGAGTATCATTACATTTGAAATTCTTGTTTCAAGGGAGTATTTCCTTATGAAATGTGAATGTATGGTTGAACAAAGACATTCTGTTCTATCTGCTTATAAGTGTTTTATAAGTGCTACGATAGCTCTTCATTCTTTTTTTTTTTTTTTTTTTTTTTGATATGTCTGAATGTCTTCTTTCCAAACTTGGTAATTTTCAGGAGTCTAATAATAACTGAAAACCATTTTAAAAAGCTGCCAAGAGAGCCCACTTTTCTGTCTGATTTAACTAATGTAGCTATTAGATTTAATCTGTTTAGTTGGGGAAAAAATTAGTTTCTGACTGTAAATGGCTGTCTGCATTAATTACATCCAAATGAACAGGACCATTTTTAGAACTGTTTTTATTTCTATCAATTTTTTCTTTGCTTGGCTAAATATTTCCCTATCAGTATCAGTTAAGGATCACAGCTAGAGAAGTTCTGAGACCCCAGAGAGTATTTCCTATACATGTTTACTATGGTTCTCCAGTTGGAAATTCTAGAATTCATGAGGCTAGAGATGGGTAGGTCTGAAGTTCACAGGGTCATGCACGGCAGACAGGAAGCTGGCCATCACTGGTATTCAGCATATTGTTGCCCGCTTGAATCTAAGCTCTTTTTTCCTATCAAAGTCTTATAGATGGCCATATGACGCCCTCCCAGGTGATCAAAGATAATTTTTGCTTGGAATCAACTGGTTGTAGGTGATATTAGTTCTATCCACAAAACACCTTCACAACAGTATTTCAGTCACTGTGGAATTGAATGACCAATGACTATAGCTTAGTCAAACTAGTACATCTAGCTAATGATTATACCTTCCTTGCCATCTCCAAGGATCCTTATTGAATGACCTGATAATGTTTTTTCTGTGTGCTCACTCAGTACCTGCTAAGAATGCCTGAGAGTTTATATAGAAAATAAATTGTATTAGAAAATATTTTTGTGTGGTCCTCATACTGTGCCCCTGAGCATTCTCTTGAGATCCCAGAGTACAAACCAGTCATTCTTAGTTTCTTTAGCTCCTGTTATGACAGGAAGCATATAGTAGATCGATAGGACAGCATTCTTTGCTGTGCTGCACCATGTCCTTTATCATACAGTTGAGAGAAATTAAAATCCTATTTTCTTACTTTACCTATATTCACCACTATTGAATAACATGGTTTCTGGTCTTTAATTCCAATTCCACAACATAGCTGGCTGTGTTTGGACATCCACCAATCTATGACTATTTATTTTCCTCATCTTAAAGGCAGGGGGGTTAAATGAGATTATTTCTGGCTATGACATGGCCTGAGTGTATATGAAGGCATAGAAATGGCAGTGATAAGGACCAGTGGAGAATAAGTCCATGGGAAGGTTAAGTGGGAGTGGGGTAGGCATCATCTAGTAGAGAATCTTCACACTAGAATTATAATTTTAACTAAGGAGAATGGATGGAATGTTCTAGTAAGCATGGAGTAGACTGAATTTTTGTCCAGAGTATACACACAGGAGTCTAAATTCAATGTGTTATAATGCAATTCCAGCTTTAGAAATTAAGAGAGAGTGGACAGAAAGCAAAATGCTTACACTTTGAGTAACAGCTAAAAGACAAAGTTCTCCTTCTTTTCCTGTTCATGTAGTCACAGAAAGTATGATTTATGTCCAGGTAAAAAGCCAGAATGTTCTTTTCTCCAGAAACTACATAACCTCAGTGTACTATAGGGCTTCAGAAATAAGTTCCAGAAGCCTAGAGGTAAACTTTCCTCTTATTAGTGTTTATGTGAAACCTCATTCCAACTACTTGCTTGTAGTCAAATCTAAGGGAAGTTGCCAAAGTACTCATGGTACCTGATGAGATCTTCTTTAAGTAGACAATAGATTCTTTTTAGCAAATGCCACCATTTTCCCCATGTAACTATGTGTTGGCTAGTACTATGGAAACAGGAGTGGTGTTCACAGCTGTTACATAATGACCAGAGAGAGACGGCATCTGCTACTCCTCTTTGTTTAACATTGAATAATTTTAACATGATTTCAACTGCATACATTTTGTTATTTAAAATGTTTAGAGCCTGGAGAGATGACCCAGTGATTAAGAGTTTCTGTTGCTCTTCTAGAGGCCCTGAATTTGGTCCCATGTTCCATGTTGGGTGCCTTATAACCACTTGCATCTTCAGTTCAAGGCTTCTGATACACTCCACTGGCCTCTACAGGCACCAACATATACAGATACACAGGCACATACACAAAAATGCAAAAATAAAAGTAAATATTTTTAAATGTTCATAATTATTAAAGAAGTAACTCAAAGAGATCAGATATAACATAAATGTTTAAAACATGTTAGAAATACTAAAGTCAAAAGATCTTAAGAATGGAGAAGTAAAACTATTTGTACTTGAAGCAACAGCATTGAGAGGCTCAAGTCCACAACAGAGATGCATTACTATAATGGAGAAGAGAAGTAAGCAGGTGACTTTCACACATCAAGAGAAGAAGATGAGTTAAGATGGAAATAGTGAAAATGAGAGAGTTTATGAGGATTAAGAAAAAACAAAAAGTCGAGTTCAGCATAGACAGTTACATAGTTACTCGAACAGCCATGGAGACCAATAAAAGTGGTTAATTCAGGGATATATACGAAGCATGTAAGTAGGAGTTGCATATGTAAGATTTTGACCTTCTGTAGCCTCCCTTTTCTTAAATCATTTGCATGTTCTAGCTTGAAACAATGACAGTAATAACAATTAGTTGTATAATCAGGGCAAGCTCTAAAGTCAGGCTAGTCTGTTTATTTTGATTAATTTTCCTACCTAATATGATGTTTGTATGTAACATGTCAA
Organism: Mastomys natalensis; assembly: GCA_021653895.1. Classification (NCBI taxonomy): domain Eukaryota; kingdom Metazoa; phylum Chordata; class Mammalia; order Rodentia; family Muridae; genus Mastomys; species Mastomys natalensis. The sequence goes on from JAJTUV010001396.1 coordinate 356,282, forward strand.
TTAGATTTCATCCATTTATTTCAAGATCTAGAGTGTTTTCCATATGTTTCCCATTTGAGACAATGTTTACAAGAAAAGTTATATGAGTGTAGACATTTGTTTTTCTTGGTGGTCAGAAAGCTCTGAAACAAGCAGTAGGAAGGATTGCTGTCCTTTCTGTAGTCACTTGGATGACCCAGAGGTCAGATTCATCTTGGCAAGTATGTCTGACTCTCAAGAGCATGCCAAGCTGTAGTTCAAGTTCGGACAGGTTCTCAGAGACCAGTGAATCCTTCTGCTCTACATGTAATAGATGTCCCTTCCCCAGGAGTTCAACACCAGGACACCTGGCATATCTCATCACAAACATTTACATGAATTATGCTATGGGGGCATAAATGACCTTGACCAATGGAGACATGTTTGCATAGAAAACAGGTGTCAGGGTGTGACCAGGACACCTGAGTGTCTGCTAACTGCCACTCTTTGCCCACTTAAACATTTCTATTCCTGTTAACTTTTGCTGGTGTGATCTATGTGTTGTTGAACATCAGGACTCATGAAATGGAACAGCCAGAATCAGAGAGGTCTTTTTTTCCCTTTCCCACTGCCCCTGGTAGCTTTATCCAGAGGAGGCCTCTTTCATTGACTCAATGTGAAAGCTGCAGTTTTTCTGACTGTAACCTGCTGATTGTTAGGGGCAAAAGTATCCTAACGTCACATGGCAGGGGACTGATGTGATGGGCAAGGGGAATAATTTAATTATACTCCCCTCTCTGAACCTACCCTTTCCTTTATTTTCTAGGAACTTGAAAATTATAGTTAGTGATTTTATCACAAGGGGCCAAGACTAGATAGAGGGATGTAGTGAAGTTCATTATAGCAGACTCTATTTCTTCAGATACTCCATAATGAACAATGTTCACCCCATACCCCACACCCCTGCACCCCAGCAGTCATTTTATTTCTTTCTAGTAAGGTTGTCAGATGTCATGTACAAACCTGAAAGGAATTTTAATACCAGGTAGACAGTGAATATGGCATGTGTATGAGTATGTTTCAGATAGTATGTGGAACATACTTATACTAACATTTTATTTCAGACTTAATTCAGATTTAATCAAGCATGCCATATTTCTGTTTGTTAAATCTGATGACTAAGTGAAAAGCATTTTTTAGGAGGTACAACTAAATTTGGGTATTTCATCATGCTATGCTCTTATACCAGAGGGTATGGATCCAAGCTTCTCTCTTCCTTAAAAATATAGTTCAGGGACTGGGAAGATGGCTAAGTAAGTTAAGGCATTTGCATCCCACCCTCACTACCTGCATTTGCCTTCTGGACCCCACATGATGAAAGGTGATGACATACTTTTACCAGTTGTCCTCTTAATTCCAAACATGAATCCCTGATAAACATTTCTTTATTAAAAGTAAAAGCCAAGTATTTATTTTTTATATTTAAAAGCATTGTCCTCACACTCATGTGCTATGAGATCTTTTTTTTTCTTTTTTTAAAATTTATTTAGTTATTTAAATCACATCATAATTTACTTATTCACACAGAGGTTATAAACACAAAAAGGCAGGATGTGGGGAAGGGAATGGCACCGGAGCATAGGTGTTCAGGGGGAGTACAGATACCTTTCAGAACAGGTATCAGCTGGGTGCTATGAGATCTTAATTCAGCTGGAATGTGGCTTCTCCCAGTGGCTGTGGGAAAGTAAACTCGTCTATGTCTTAGTTTGTGTCTAGAAAAATGGCTTACAGGGAGTGGAAGCTCACATACTGCTTGCTTTGTGATTCACTCTCATCAGTATTTGTCATCCTATTAACTAAACAACTTCCTCGAATTTTAAGTATCTAGGAACCCATCGTCACTCTGTCTATACTGCATTGATACTGGATATACTAGGAAAAATGTCACAGACAGACATCATGATCAAGTACATCCCAGTAACTGATAGACTTTCAGATGGTCTGTGAGTATTTAAGCGCGAGGATACTTAGAGCAAACTGTCTTTCCCATTATGGGGTCAGTCACATTGTGTTTCCTCCAGGACCATCAAAGAGGCAGTTCTGCCTCAGAATGGAATAATAGTTTATTCACTGTTCCTATTAGGATCAGGCTTGTGCTGAGCAACGTTAATTCCAATCAGTTTGACTCATTATTCCTCAGAAGATTGAAGCCTGGGTATTTTTACTCAACAGCTAGGAATTTCATATGACTTTTCAAGGTCACATAGCAAAATTTGCCATGGAGAACAGAGTGTCTAAAGAGAAATTATTCTAAGGGTATTTGTCTCTAATATTACTTTTTAGCTAGCCAATTTCATGTAGCCATGAAGGCAAATGGATGTAGCTAAGTAAGTTATTTTCACTACATTAAAATAAATGCCCCAAAGCCTGTGTTATGTTGCTTTCATTCAGGAAAGATGATACACTAAAATATCAGAATCTTTTCCCATTTATTTTAGATTAGAGGTATATACAATTGTTACTTCTGTTATCTTACCCCTCCCAAAACAGTGCAAATTATTCTAGTACTTAAATGTGAAAAAATGAATGGAGCATGCATTTTCAATATTCCACTTGATATTGTTCATGTCACCTTCCTATAAAGGAGAATGTCATCAGTTCAGTTACAGGAGTCCCTTTTAGCTTGGAGAAAAATGTCCCAAGACCCCAAAGAATACCTGAATTCACCAAACACTTAGCCCTACATAGACTATACTATTTTTCCTGAATGTACAACCCTACACTAACATTTAATTTATAAATTTGGCATGGTATAAGAGTTTAAAATAAGGAGAAGAAGAAAGAAGGGATAAATAACACTAATGATGTTTTAAAAAGCTATACGGAATTATTTTATATTTGCCTAAAATTACATATAGTGGATATGAGTGGTATGTGTGTACTTTTAATGAAGTTATGCCGCTTGGGTTGACAATGCTTCCCACAAGAGCTATTGACCTATTATCATGCATGAGAGTTATTGATTAGGGGAGTTCAAGCAACTCCCAAAATAATATAGTCAATTGCTCTTATCACTGTTTACATCCCAGAAGCTAAATGTAAGTCCCTACTGCTGAAAACACCACACACTTCAGACACAGAACTTAGAATATGGAGTTTGTTCTGACCTGAAAGTCTCCTTCTTTTCACCTAGCAATTATAGTACCAGAAGGTGTTATGCAAGCTGCCACTAGAGAGAAGCAATAAGTAGTTCTACCCAGATGTGATGCCTGTGAACTGCAAAACTGCCCATCATGGCAAGATATCCCTCAAGGTACAATAGTGGCATGCATATCTTGATGATAACCAACATCTGTCTAATTGGACTTGCCCACTCCAATTATGAGTAGGGAAACCATGCTTGGTGCTGGAACCCTAGGCAAACACCTAGAGATCACAAGGTCATAGATCTTATATGGGAACTTACAATAGAAGTTCTGTACCTAGGGCTCAAGGAACATTGCAGAAGAGAGAAGGTAGAAAACTTTCAAGAGCCAGAGGACCAGAGATAGTGTCTTCTAGAAATTACAACGAAGGTACACCCAGGGCACCTCATCAATACAGCTATCTAAACAAGACCTAAATAATGAAAATACCAATAGGCATGCTAATATTGAAGAGGGCAATATCACAGAGGATCCCTTAGACAAAGAACTAAAGGCAACAACTTCTGAGAAAGGGAAAATTAGTCTTTCCCAGGGAGAGCAAAGTACATACAAGTGACACCAAATGGACTGAACAAGTTGTTTTACATGTTTATGCATATATCAATCAATAATAATCAAAGAAAAAGAGGCTGTCAATTTGAAAGAATGTAATGGACATAGGCATGATTAGATGGAAGAAAGGAAAAGGTGAAAATGATATAGTAATACTTTGATTAAAATTTAGAAAATAGAAAAATAAAAATAAACAGTATAGTTTTAGAAAGAAAGTATACAATAAGTAATAATAGGATAATTGTGGCTTAATAATTTAGTATAATTATCAACAACACTACTGAAACTATTTTAATAAAAGCCCAGGCATACCCAGTCAGTCAGATCTGGAAGAGAAGGTAGATGCAAAGTATCTAAATAGGTGTATAGCGCATACAGTGTGGAAACATTAGAAGAAGAGACCATTCAGGTTCTGGGTACTAATAGGAAGAACAGCACAGTATTTCACCATGCTTCTCAGAGCTGTGCACAGTTTGAGATATATAATTGTTTATTTCTGTTTATGTCCTTTTAAAACTTTCAGATGCTTGTAGATCACAAGTAACTGAAATCTGGGAGAGTTAAAGCATAGAGAAAGAAACCTAGGATCTCCTTTCCTTGGTGGTTCTGTTAGACTTGGCTAAAAGAGTAATTTAGTGTGTAGAGTTTGCCATGTGAATTAGCAGATGGTACTCTTTGAAGCTTGACATAATTTGATGTTGGTAGTCTGAGATGCTAAGTCAATATTGTCTTTACTGTACTGCACTATATTTTGATATTTTTCTCCACTTGGTTACATGGATAACCCAGCATTCCCAAGACCTGTGATCAGAGCTTTGCCTTCAGGTTCACAAAGGCAAGAATCAGATGTTTACAAGTTTTACTCTCCACCACCCTCCCCTTCCTTGTCTTGTGGAAGGCTTCTCTGCTTGGCTTCTCAGACTGAGTGATAACTTGCTTGGTCAGTGAATTTTCTAATGGTACCTGCAATTCTTCAACTTCTTACATAGCTGAAGAAAGTATAACTCTCATAATTCCTGTCCATTATTACTTCATTCCTAAAGCTTATCTCAAAGCTGAACATCAAAGTTATCTTCTAGAAGCATCCCACCAACAAAGTCTCTTTCAGCCTGCACTGCCCAATGAGCTCTGCCCAGACTGAAGGTGCTATGTTCACATCTTAACTTGAGAACCAAAGAAATATAAGCTATAGACCCATGACTTCTGCAAGCATATTGAGAATAATAACCTCAACAAAGAGAGAAACTCATAACCAATGGTGCTATCCCACAAACCTCGGGACCATGAAGAGTCTCTCATTTTAACATGTGTGTGTGTGTGTGTGTGTGTGTGTGTATGTGTGTGTGTCTGTGTCTGTGTGTTGCTACAAGCATATGTATGAATGAAGGCTCTGAGAATTTAATCCATAGAAAGTCAAGTGGCTTGTGAGTATTTATGGAAAAGAGACCCTATGTTTCTATAGTGTGTAAATGAAAAGGTTTTGTCAATCCTTAGGTATATTTGCATCAGTTCCTTCTTAGTATGACTGAGATTTACTCTAAAGATAGTCCTTAGTTCTCAATGTGCAAGCTGCTGCTGTGCCCTTTCTACTCCCTCAGCACTCACCTGTAAATGCCACTTCTTAAAATAGCTGTGACTCCGCCAGAGGGCTTTTTTTCTGTGGATGTATCCTGTCACCAACACACAAGCAAACCAGAAATACTGAAGTAATAAAGCTCTCTCAGTCATCATTCAGTGACACCAAGAAGTTTTTAGACACCTACCACTTCCATCTTGTCCCTCAGTGGGATGAGTCTGAAGTCAATCTTTTTGGCAAACCCCTCAGAGCTCTGTGGTGGGTTGAGTGCTGGACGTCAGTGCTCCTGAGATTCACTGAGCACTTGGTCTATCTGTGTGTTCTTCCCTTTTCCACTTCACCAATCCCTGCTAGTGTTCTCAGTGATCCTGCTCCCAGCAGCCCACCCTAGCTTTTCTTTGGATCTGTTTTCTAGGGATTAGAACAAAGACGTTATCCTTGGTTCATTCTGGCTTTTAATATAACTAAGGACTCATGAAGCTAAAGATAGTAGTGAGTAAAATGAAGAGAAGATTTGACAGGTAAAGTGGGACATCTGTCAATAAATTAAAGATTTTTAGATGAATGTTTTCATGGATGTTTCTGAATGAATTTCGTGTCTGAGAGTGGTCTAAGATGTTTAGAAAAGTAGCATTCTGATGAGAAACCCTTAGGAACTAGATGCATGCCTTGCAGTTGAGGGAGCAGTAGACTGGTGACTAACTCTAGTTTATACAAGCCAAGATGTAGAGTGTAGGTAATTTGCCACTCTAAAAACAACAAATAAACCCACTAGATACTGGACTCTTAGGCTTTCCCAGCACCTCAAGGGAATCTTTCCTTTGACAAAATGATGTTTCCACTAGGATGGAATCTGGTTTTTGCAAAAGACAGAGAATCTGTGTGTGTGTGTGTGTGTGTGTGTGTGTGTGTGTGTGTGTGTGATTATATGTTCTTTTACATCCTACAACTAAGATCACCTATGGAACAGGTAGCTGGAGCCAGTAGCTTGCTTTCTGTGTTTGCAAAGTAGACTGCTGAATTTAGTGTACAAAAAAATCATAATACTCGGTTAAATTTGAAGTGGAGTTGAACCATAATTGTTTCAAGCATTCCTCCAATACTTACTAGGTTTCTTTATATACAAAAGTACCAATCATTTAGCTAAAAACCCAAGGTAGCTTTTTTGCTTCATCTGACTACCCCTCTTCCAACCCACCCCCAGGACTATGGAAGACTAAAAACAAAAACTTTGAGGGATAGATTGGTTGCTTTCTCATTGATGTGATAAAATACCAGGTAACAAAGGACCTAAGGAAAGGTTTATTTTCGCTGATGATTGGAATCCATCTTGTTCAACACACTCCATTTTGGCAGGAAAGGCAGGGAGAGGTGAATTTTAGTACTCAGCTCATTTTGTCTCCCCCCCCCCCTTTTATTCAGTCTAGGTTCCAGACCATGAGATGGTGATACCATATCTAGGATAGGTCTTCCTTCCTAAGTTAGACCTCTGAAAACAAACTTACAAACATATTCAGTGGTATGTCTCCTAGCAGGTTCCAAACCCACCAATGTGGGTGATGAACAAAACATCTCAGTGTGATGCTTGTAGAAAAGGAAAATCTTGTGATAGGAGATAAAAATGTTCCTAGCTCCCACACTTAGCTAGAATGTTAATGCCGATGTAATGCTTTACTTATAACCTTTCAGTCAATTGATCTATTGAACATGCCTTTATTGAGAATCGTCTGTGTATCAGGGAAAATTCTCAGCACTTGGCAGAGAAGAATGAGCAGGGAAGGCCAAGCTTCACAGAATCTCAATTATAGGACTATTTGTACTTGAACACAACAAAACTTTGAAATAAGATATGGCTCTTGTCTCAGCCTTTGTTGGACAATATTGTGTCAGAAATGAAAAAAAAAAGTATGCATGTTGAGTAGTTGATTACTTTCTATCTAGGGTTGGTTGAATCCTTGGGTACAAAATCCATGGATCCATAGAAGGTTGTTTATATGTGTGTGTTTCCATTCCATGCTCCATTTCTAAAAGGGTTTGAAGCCACATCCCTCATTCCTGTTTCTCTCCTTCACTCTCATGCATTTGTTTCCTCTAGTCACAAAAGAGACAGGTAAGGTATGATGATGGCCATGACTCTGAACTGATGGAGTAAATAAAGCACACAGCCTCAAATCTAAAAGCCATCTATTTGGGGTACTTACATTATCATCACATATGATACTTTTAAGAAAAAAGAGATGTAGGATTGCTTGAACTCCTGCTCCTAGAACTTAATTCCCCTATGGTTCCTTAAACCTTTTGACTATGTTCTACAGGATCTAAAGAATGAAGAATGATGATAAACAGTAGCTATATAGAAAATACCACATGTAGTAGAACTATACCTCTCAAGAAATAATGAATAGGATTTAATAAAACATTGGGGAAGTTGCCCATTTTTAAATTGAGTATCTTTGGGGAGAGTTTTATTTTTATTTTTTATTGACTTATTATCTAACAATATAATTCACTTTGTAAGCATATTCAAAGAAATATATTTGACAAGGAAGATGTCACTTTATGAACATCAAAGAGTGTGTGTTTAGATGTTTGTCTGTACTTTCTGTTTTTATCTGGAACATTGGTGTCATCCAAAATCTGAGCAGGTTGAGAGTTTGATGCTTCATACCATATGCTAACTGTTCCCCTTTGCTCTCTTTGTTTTCCCCATCAGTGATATTACTAAGTTACTCCCCAAATAGAGAATTAAAGTGTTGTACTGTGTACAGAATAGAAGAAATAGATTATGATTTCAGCAAGTTGGGCGTTCTCTATAGTCCATAACATGATAGCTATGAGTCTGTTACCAAAATTTAGTCCTAGAGATTGTTTTCCTAATTGTTGAATGTAATTTGGTCCATTTCCCCCCATTTATACCAATAGAAAAAATCTTCTAAACTTTCATTGTTCGTTTCTTTGTATAATCACCATTGCCTACCTAGCAGCCCTCCCCCTGCATGGGCTCATTCACTCATCCATTTTCATGCACCTGAGCTGTTTGCTTATGAGTGCTACTGTTTTGAAAGAACATAAGCCTTGCAGATTCCAGGACACTTTGCAAAACAGCACACTTGGCCTTCCTGTTGCATGTACTCATATCCAAGTTCAATAATTATTCAAGAGAACTGTTGTGCCAGAAGAGCTCTGAATTAAACCAGAGTGATATTGGCATGTCAGAAGCAATGTGCACATTGATTTCCAACAAGCACATCACACATCCTGTCTCCGTGGTTTAATGTTAACTCTACATGTAGCATAAATAGCGGTGTACATTATTTCATACTGCAGTTCATGGTGGTTAGTTAAGTGTAGGGAAAGAATTGAATTGTTTTTCTCAGCATTTCTATATGTTAAGATTGTCCTTGACAAAATGTTGAAGGGTTGTTAATTTAGTTCAGGCAGGATGCTGTAATTCCTCTTGTCTCAGCAGGGCTGGACCACCCCTTCTGATTTTATAATAAGGAAAGAACACTGTACTTGCATTCACTCCTCTGGTAGTCAGCTAGAGATGTGATTATGTGATTTTCTTTGTCAAGCAGTATCTTTGCCTTGTCTTCATTAAGTTGCATCACTGTGGTTTTTTCTTCTGTAGTATTAAAGGAATGCGCAGTTTTATTCCTCTTCTTTAAGCACAGGCATATTATATTCCTAGCAGAATGTATTATTCAATGAAGTTTGCTGAAATTTTTCTCACAGAAATTCTGCTAGGTGATTGTGTTACACTCTTACATAAAAGGCATATTCAGGAGTGAAAGTTTGTTTCTTTCTTATTACTGATGATGAGTGCACAAGTTACATGTGCTTTGGCATCCATGTGGGGTCAGATAACAACTGCGTGGAGTCAGTCCTCTCTTTCCATCCTCATGTAGTTTTTAGGATAGAAGGAAAATAATCAGGACTGCACAAGCAGCTGCTTTACCCACTCACTCATTACTCCAACACAAGAAGAACATTTTTTGATACTACTTTTTGTAATAACTATATGTAACTATGAGGCCAATTGTTGAGTGTAGCTTTGCTACCCACCTAAGCTCTGGGGACAGACTGTGCTACCAGCCCCACCTAGCTTTTCCTGAACCCATGGATAAAAGACATACACAGTTGTCGAATTTCAACTTGTCTTTTGACATAATTACTGGGTGCTTCTTATCTCCTGCTTGGAAAAGCATGCCCTTATCAATATTTTTATCTCTGTACCTCCCACCTGCCCTAAACTTTAGTGACTCAGTTAGATCCCTGGCTGCTACCACTAGGAGTGTCCACAGGCCTCCACTCCACCCAAGATCTCACATGACTGGTCAACGTTTCTCCATCAGAAGCATGGCAAACCCTGTCTCTCCTCTCTTGCATCTCTCTGCTTGTCTCCAGGGACCCAGAAGTCCCAGCTATCCCTTCCACCCTTAGCCCATAGCTTCTTTCCTGACAGATCAAGAACCAACTAGAAACAGGAGCCACCCCATACACCTCACTTTTTCTATCCAATAAAAAAATTAAAAAAAAAATCTTCTCCTGGACATAAATTGATCAGAACCATAGCATTCATGTAAATTACACAGTATTATATACAAATGATATCCAGTCTATCATATTTGTCAATTAAAGTACTCTACCATCATTCCTCACTTTAAAAAATTATGATTCTATCCCTAGATTATGTTTAGAGTTTAGCGTGTAACGCCATCTGAAAACCATGTCTTCCACCCTATAACCTCTCTCTCAATGTTAAACAACTGGAGTTTGATTAGGATGCTAAAACTAGTATTCAACCTCATCAGGAATCTGAGAGTGACTTAAACATTACCTGGGTATGTAAGAAGCACCAAACATAAGTTCTCAAACATAAACAGTTGTAGAGACAGCTGACTACCTGGATATCCCCTAATTACAATTCCTCAATACATTGTAGCATCAGTCTTCAGCCTTTGCTTTTCACTCTCCCATTCCTCATTCATCTGAGGGAGGACAGCTTCAGGCTAGGGGTAGATTTTAATTGGGAGATATAGTCTAAGACCTGACTTGGGGACCAGTGGCTACCAAGAGTCATATTATCATGTCAAAGTATGAAAGGTTCCAGAGAAACAAATGGGACCAGTGAGTCTCCAAACCTGGGCTTCCTACTGATGCAATGCTAGTTCTGTCCTAATCCATTGGTAAGGTAAACTCATTCAACAAGGAGGTGCCTCCCTAGAAGAGTACTTCTCCTGTAACACTAAGTTAGGCTTTGCAAATTATTGACATATTACCATGTGTGGTAATTGTTTGTCCCTCAATGTTTCATGTGCTAGAATGTTAGCCCCCATAATATCAGGAAATTTAAATGGGAATCAGTCAATAGCAGTTAGGTCTCAAGGACTTCACCCTCATGAGTAGATTAATGTATTTTCATTTATATACTCCAGATCTCATATCCTGAGTTCATTCTCATGAAAGTGACTTGTAAAGTGACTCTGCTTCCAAAATATTCCCACTTCTACATGTAAACCCTTCCCTTTCCATTTGCTTTGTATGCAGTGAACATCATACTGTCTGGACCATCCAGCTATCAACATCATAAACTAGATAAACTTCTTAAATAAATGAGCTTACAGCCTTAGGCGTTTGTACAAAGGTAGAAAATGTTTATTCCAAATCTAATCAAGAAACAAAAGTAATTTTGAATATATTGAAAATTACTCAAACTCAGTCAAATTAATAGAATTATACTGATGTTTTAATAGTTTAACTAATGAATTACAGTATAATTTGATGGTTTACTCTTACTGATCATTACGTGTAGAGTATTTTAAAAGTAATTGGTTTTAAAAGCCATTATTAAAAGTTCTTTTAACTCATTAAGTGATTCTTAGCTATGTATGAATGTATACATATGTACATAGAATGTAGAGATGTTCCAATTCATCCATTGACTATGAAGACTGAATGAAGTTACATGATGGCTGTGGATGATAATATTATATATTTATTAAACTATAAATTAAAATATATACATCTATAGAAATATTTTGTTCTGATGAGAAAACTGAGTCTCACAGAACACTTGCCCAGGACTGACAGTTAAAAAAGAATAAATTCTTTTTCAGGATAGTCTTAATTATGACTATTAGCCACAGCTATAAACCATAGATATGAGTAATACAGGTTAGATAATGGGGAAATCCCTCCAGTTTTCATTGTAATAAACCTGAAAAAAATTAAAGAGAACAAAGCAGCTTTTTATTTACATATTTTCAGTTTTTAAAAAATTGATTAATTTTTTCATAGAGTGTATTTTGAAAACTTTACTCCCTCCTCCCAGATTTCTCACCTCCCAAATCATCCACTTTCACATTCTTTCTCTCTCATTCTTGGGGAAAAAATAAGAAAGAAAGGCAACAAAGTCAAAACAGGCAGCTTTTTATTTCATTTATACAAAGGAAACAAAGTTTAGTAAACTACTGATTTAGGATTCAGTAATGAAAGTCATGAAAATATTAGAGCAAACAATATTGTTTTTGACAACTATTTTGGTACAACTAATAAATCCTATAGAAGATAAGAAATGTTAATACCCAACAGACAAAGAAATTTAAATTAAGTTGTGAGATTTTTGTACTATTGTTGATGAATAGACCACAGCTGACATGCTTTTACTTGATCAGAAGATAAAAAGAATAAAGACCTTCAGACCATTTGTACATTAGTAAAGTAAGTTAGAATTCAAGAAGACATCTGATTCCACTCAGAGGAATCAACTAAGAGGGTATAGAAAACAGATGGTATTTTAGACCGAAGTGAAGTCCCTTGCATACCTTCAGACTTAAAATCCATCTGAATTAATATTCCTCTCATAATTATGGATTTCCATACCCAGCGAGTACCTGGCATACAGTACTTGCTCAGTAAATGCCTGAAGAGACAAGACATTCTTATAAATGCTACTTAAAAACTTGTGGAAAATATTTACACAAATATTTTGTATTCAGTATTTTTCCTCTTTGTCTATGAGCATAGTGGAGTCCAAATAAATCATTGCTGCTAGTGCTCATTTTAGAAGATTCGATTTGCTCTGTATTTTTATTTTAAGCAAATGTATTATTTTCAGGCTTGAAGATAAAAACACCGATGCATAAAAATAGTGAAACAGTGATGTAAATTAAAATGAACACCTGAGAAAGAAAACCAGGCAGATTTCAAGGTTTGTTATTCTCAAGTAAACCTGTGCTTCAAATTTAAACTCCAAAATCCATAATGTTATTTTTTAGGCTCCATAAAACATGCCTGCGGTTGACTACATTGTTGAAATACATTTTCTATGCATTTGGCTCAATTGCATCTACTTACTGTGATACACATTCCTGTTAGTCAGTAGGCAATAGCTGCTTCATCTTTAATATTGGAAAAGAATTAAGGAGAAATGGATTTTGTACGTTGGAAATAATACAATGTGAGATCACTCAAAAGCATGACTTTAAAACAAAGAAATACTTTCTTTCCTTGATTGCTTAAGCTATTAGTGCAATATTAGCACAACACTTCTCTATACATATAAGATGGGATAGACCCTGTCCTTTTCAAAATATTTGAATACTTCTTAACAGAAAGTAAAGGCATTCAAATTTTCTATAGCTATTCTTTCATTACAAAAACAAGTGGCTTGTCCTGGTGTTGCATGCCTGTAATTGTAGTAGTTCTGGAAACAGAGGCAAGAGGATCCTGGGAGTAAGGCATGCTTAGCTTGGACTGGGAAGACCTTATCTCAAAAAAATAATGAGGCAAAACAAATTTGATGAACACAAACTACAGAACAACCTAAAGCAAATAAAACAATTATAAATGTGACTATTTTGACAGCTTATTGGGAGAAAATCTATAGTAATTTTCATAAAACTTTTGATGAGCATGATACTTTAGAAACTTGAGTTGTGCTGCAGTTATTGTATGGTTAGTGCATTTAAAGACACTTGGAGTAATTCATCTTTCCTGGAGTGATAAACAAAATGGAGGCCAGTATAGGCGAATGCACACATCATAGTAATTCTTGGTCTTTGCTTATCGTGTTAGTGGAACTTTTTCTAATGATTCCTATAGAGAAAGACAGTATCTACTCTGTGCTTATAAGGAAAGGCTTATCACAAGATATGGCTAACAAATACCTTATTTTCTCCTTCCTTCCATCTTTTCAAGCTGCCTGGGTTGAAGTTAGCTTTCCTGGTACATAGTCTAGAGTCTGGTAGCAGTGTATGCCATTTTTGCTGGTTATCTTATTCAAGACCAAACATTTTATTCTCATTTTGAGTATTACCACATCCAAATAACAAGCCCCATTAGTATGGTTTAAATGTATCTCCCCTAGTTCATGCAAACCTGATTCCCCCAAAAGTCTTCTTGGGATGTGGAGCCTAATTGGGAAGTATTTGGACATGTGTCACTACCCCCATACACAGATATCTTCCCATGTTGTGTCTGCTGTTATGGGAATAAACTCCCCTGCTGTATGCTTCTCTCCTTCTTTTCCCTCCCTTGCCCTTCTCTTACTTCCTCTCCCCTTTTCCCCTTTCCTCTCTCATGTTATGATTCAGTCTGGTTGATGTTGTACTCCCATGCCTTCAGAACTGTGAGAAAAAAAAATCTGTTCATTATAAATTATACAGTCTAGTATTATGTCAAACCAGTACAAAAGAGCAAGGCTCCTATGAAAGAGAAATGATAATAAAGATAAGCTTCAGCCTATCCTTTCAGAATCCCAAAAGAATATAATTAAATCATTAGTATAAGAAAATGTAAAATCTAAAAGATGCTCTATATCCTCTAAAAGCAGCTGACTTGCTGATGAAAAGTCAAAGTAATATATTAAAATTAGAAAATGAGTGAAGTTGTTGAAACCTTTAGACTTTTGCAGTTATTTCTGATTCTGGTTTCTACACATACACATGTATACACACACACACACACATACACACACACCCCACATATCTTCACAGTAGCATGATTGTGATCTTCAAAATGGAAGTAAACAATATTTCAGTCAATAATAACTCTAATAAACTCCCTTTTCCTTTAAGATTGGATGTATGCTAACTTGAGTTCAAATTTGTAAAGTGATCAGTCTGTCCTTGAACTCCTGATCCTTGTGCTTCAGCCTACTAAATATACAATCAATATTGTTTAAATTTCTTGTATACTTATGTTCAGCTCTGATCTTGTTGAGTTCATCTAGAGGGGCTGGTATGAAGGTCTTAACAGTAGCTCTTCATGAAGGATGCTTGTGACTACATGTTAAAGAGTGAGCTGACTCAGAGTAGTAGATGTTAAAATTATAAAGCTTTACTTTTCTAAAAAAAAAAAAATTCTGTCATTTAAGAGATATTTATTATATAACTATCTTCCTGCCCAAGTCTTTTTAATAAAAATAAAAGAATATGTTTTTATGGAAAAATATTATCAGCCATTTATAACAGATGGCATGCCAGAATCTGCAGTATACTTTGTTTTACCACAGAGATGCAATGAGTCACTCAAACCTTCCTCTAGTTGATGATCATATCCATTATATATACTATGATATTGTGAATTTATATTTAATAGTTCTCCAAGTTTTGTGAAGTAAAAAGTCTCTGAAATCTCCACAGTTATAAATATCTTCTTGTAAGGTAAAGATCTGATTAGTAGTATGTAGTCCCTAGCTACCTTCAGAAAAGGCCTGGTCCTAAAGCATGACTCATGGATTGGGGCTTTCAGCCTTCATCTTAAAACCATGAGGAGAGAGAATATGAAGGTTGAAATGGTTACTAATGGGCAGTAATTCAATCAGGACTGGGTTTATGATATTTCTAGGTAGCTATATTGGCTAAGTTTCCTGGTAAACAATGTACTTAGAGAGGGCATGGAACTATCTGTGTTTGTAATTGGCATTTCAAAGGGAGATTTGTTGGACTGAGCTTTCAGTCCATGAGATCTAAAGCTCTATATAGGTAGATCTTGTCAGAATTGAATAGATGATAGTTAGCTAGCTGATACCTCTTGCAGAAAAGAATCATTTGTTTGATGTGTCAGAAACACCCTTCTCATGTCTGGTGTTACATTCTGTTATGTGGTGGATAGAGAAGAGGAAGAACATACTTTAGCTTTTCTCATGTCCTGTGTCTGCTGATTGAGAGAAGACATTTACATGGAATTCCAGACTCTGCAAGCAATAAAAACATCTACAAGGCAGCTTTGTCGCTACCCTTGTCTGACCAGCAAAATAAGGCAACGATAACTGTGTTCTTCTTCAAGCAGTTTATTCAGGCTTCCTTGTTACAGCAAGCTTGCTCCTTCCTCCTTCTTCCTCCCTCTCCTCCTCCCTCTTATTCCCCGCAGCCCCTTATATACATGGCCTTAATCCCATCAGGAGCTGCCACGCTGTCACTGTTAATTGGCTGCTCCATATGATTTGAGGTGGGCTGATCGGGTAGCCACACCTGGAAGCGCAAACCTTTTCTCTTTAATGAGCCACAGCCGGCGGGGGCCCACTCATGCCTGCTGTCTATATGCCAAACACCATCTTCCAATGGCAGGGAGAACTGCTTCCTACACAGCATCTGTTTCCCTAAGGGTCCTACAGTCTAGCACAGTACTTCTCAACCTGTGGGTCACAAGCCCATTGGTGATCAAATGACTTTCACAGGGGTAACATAACAGATGTCCTGCTTATCATATATTTATATTATAATTCATAACAGTAGCAAAATTATAATTATAGTTATGAAGTAGCAACAAAAATAATTTTATGGTCAGCGATCACCACAACATGAGGAAATGTATAAAAGGGTCACACAGCATTAGGAAGGTTGAGAATCATTGGTCTGGTGGAAGAAATGAGATATGAATACCTGCTAAGTTTAATGACCACAGTATAATCTAGAAGTCAGGAGAATTTTAGTTCATCATTAGCTTTGTTAAGGATGAAGAAGAAAATTTCAAAAGTATGTAACAAAAAAATTGAAATCACACTATGAATATTTAGAGCAAGGTTACGTATAATTTATGAGTTTTTAGGGTGTGGCCAGAGTTATTTATTGTGGTTAGATCATGGCTAGGTATACTTTATGAATGGTTAGAGCTGGCTAAGTATACTTTATAACCAGAGCATAGCAAGTTATAGTTGTGAGTGGTTTAGCATGGGTAGGTATATTTATGAATAGTTAGAGCATAGCTAGGTATACTCTCGGAGAGGTTTCAGCTTAGGTAGATAGACTGAGTGGTTAGATCATAGTTAGGTATATCGTATGGGTGGCTAGAGCATGGCTAGGTATATTTTATATGGGTGATTAGAGCATGGCTAGGCTTGCTAAAGCAAGTTCAGCAAGAGCTAATTGTAGACTTTAAGCCAGTTCCTTGTAAAATTCTTTCAGCTCTCTGTATGTTTGAAAATTGCCATAATAAATGATGAAAAAAGACTACAGCATGCACCAGGAAAGTAATAAACTATTCTGACAGCCATTTAATTTTCATGCGATGTGATAGAAATAAAATATGAGAATGAAGTTCTATGAAAATTTTTATTTTATTCGTTTCTCCTCTATTTGATCAGAAGACGAAAGGTGTTTAATGTTAGAAAATATACTGTGCACCCATCAGCAAATACCAGAATTTCCAACTCAAGTTGACTTAACTGTAAGGAAGGGGATTATTACTAAGAATAGGGAGAGAAAGGTTATTCATTTCAATTTCTCACAAACCCTCTAGAGGCCTAAGTACCCTTTAAGCCATTACAATATTGGATCCTTACAAGCCTCATCAGGGCTGCCCTCAGTTTGGTGTTTAGTTTTGGAGTCAGTGTCCTGTATAGCACAGGATGGCCTCATACTCTGGATCCTCTTGTCTCTTCATTATGGGATGGCTAGGTTCACAGATATAGAGCACCCTTGGTCCCATCCTCAGTCTTGGCTTTTAGAATTCTAGAAAACTTACTGGAAAACATCTTGTTTTAAATTGACTTTCCATGCTTGTTTTGGATCTACCTTTGGTAAAAAGACAATAAGGAGTGGGGCCAGGGTTGTAAGAGACTCATGACAGCTTCAATTCATGTTGGGAGAAGGTAGAGTCAGGTAACTACTATGGGATACTGAAGAAACAAATGCTTCAGGATGGGGAACAGGATGCATTAGTGTGTAAAATTCATATAGAAGGTACTTTAGGAAAATTTGTGAGCATATAATACATTCTAAAATAGAATCAAATTATAAAGTAAGTTTTTCAAGTGCCTATAATAATTGCATGCTTAGTATGAGAACTATGAAAAGATTAAAGAAAATAATCATTTATAGTCTTAGCATTTATAAATAATCAAGATTAATATATTGAAATTTCCTTCTAACATTTGTACCTTTATAGTAATATACAATTTTGTGTTCTATTCGCTTTGCTCCAATTATTTTGTTGGAAAAAATAATTTGGCATATATCATGTCAAATTATATGAACATTCTAAGAATTAGATTGTTTTAAAAAATGTGTAAGCACCCAAGAAGGGCATCAGATCCCCTAGAATTGTAGTTCCAGGTGGTTGTAAACCAAAGTAAGTGGATGCTGGGAATTAATCTTGAGTCCTCTGCAAGAGTACAAATACTCTTGATCACTGGGTCATCTTTTCAGCCCTATATTAATATTCTTGATTCTCAGTATGTATTGTCACACTGTGCTTGTCTATCTTTACTTCTCTCTTTATGAAAGAATATCATGATTCTAAACATGTCTGCTTTTAGACAGCAACTACTGTTAGATGGAGCAGTATTCTTTGACAGCTTTTAGTTTCATGGCCTCCTCAAGACTGACAACTAACTAACTAACTACAAACAAACAAATAAACAAATCACTTATGTTCATCAACATAGATGTTCTTTGTTAGATTTTTCTTTATTTAAGAATAGGTGTGTAGCTGAATATGGTGACTTTTGGCTTCTGCTAATACCAGCACTCCAAGGGCAGAGGCAGAGAGGCAGAGGGGCAGAGAGGCAGAGAGGCAGAGAGGCAGAGAGGCAGAGAGAGGCAGAGAGAGGCAGAGAGGAGAGGCAGAGAGAGGCAGAGAGAGGCAGAGAGAGGCAGAGAGAGGCAGAGAGAGGCAGAGAGAGGCAGAGAGGCAGAGAGAGGCAGAGAGACAGAGGCAGGCATGGATCTCTGAGTTCAGTGTGGTCTATAGCCTGCAACACAATGAGAATTAAAATGTGAGAACCTGTCTTAAAAAAATAAATAAATAAATTGAAAAAGAAGAGAAAAGAATGGGGTATATAACCTGTTATTTCTTACTGCTTTCTAAATACAGTCGTGATTTCTTAGTCCAATGTCTACAAAAGGTTTAGGACTTAGTTAAGCACATGAATATGTGTACATGGAGTTCTTGTAGGTTAAGGAATGCAGTAAGAATGAGAGAGTGAATGAATGAAACAAATGGGGACTCAGGATCTGTCCATTTGGGATGGGATTTGTTAAGGGCTTATTAAGTCTGTAAAATTTGCAAATTACTTCATAAAAGTGCTTTATAGGTTTTGGCACCTTAATGATGTTTACTGTGGCTTAGAGGAGACAAAGGCCTCCAGTCGTGTGGCAGTTGCCCAGAATCTGAAGCAATTGTGCATGCAATTATATAATTAAGTTCTTAAGAGTAGTAAGACATTTGCACAAAATGGACTTTGAATTGTTTTAAACTCTGTTATCTGGAAAGGTTAACAAGTCCTTCAACACCAGTTTTGTTTTTTAATTCACCTTTGTTTCCCACATGGTCATATTTTGTTTCCGTTAAGTAAATAGGAATTAGGAATTTTCTTTATAATTTAATATTGTGAGCTCAGTTCGGCCATGTAAAAGATCGTATGATTCAAGTTTATGATGTTAGAGAGAAAAACTCAGCACATGTCGGTGTAAACTGCTTGGGAGAAAGGCAGTTTCATCTCTTGAAGCACATTTTTAGTTCAGGACCTGTAGGAGATGATGTAACCAGAGTCTTCTTGTAGGGAGGGTTAGAGTACCATAGAAAAATGAAGGACTGGTATTAACAATATGGGTAGTTATTTCCCTGAAGGTTGGCGCAGGCCATTTATGATATTTAAGTAGATGAAAAGACGTAAAGTCTGTTTTACTTTAGGCATAGCCGTTCCCTTCCTCTAGAAGGAAAGATACACAATCCAGGTTGGAAGTGACTACCCCCCATGCCATCCTGGTGGTGAGAGCGACTGTGGGCTCAGAGTGTGCTTTAGGGTAGGAGGTGGGCATGGGGGCGTTCTTTGTCTATGTTAAATTTTGATATATGGTAGCTTTTTATTTTTTTTAAACTGGGGCTGCTGGGAGTCTCTCACTTAATTATTCTTTTTATCAGTGCATTTCAGACAGACTCACTGGAGGGATCCCAGCAGGGAGCTGCTGCCACACTGGCTCTTGCTAGGGCATTTTCTAGTGCTGATAAGACCCATGAAATCAGTCCTCTTCCTTTAAGAGGTCTGGGAGCAGGAGGGAGGTGTATTCAGAGAGCCCAGAGTATTCCATTAAGAAAAAAAGTACCTGGAAAAGTGGCTCTCCACACCCTGCCTCTCCAGCTTTCACCCAGGGTTTTTAGGCTCTGGTTTTGTGTGGGAACACTAATTATGAAACATTCCAACATTCTCCATATAAAGTAACCATGGGGAGTTTATCAGGTCTCAGAAAGCTGCAATCAAGGGATCAACCCAAGAGGTAAAGCAGGAAGAGTCAGGAGATTTGAAGTCTGGCAGCCGGAACAAACCTCAAGTTACCTACGAGCTTTGAAAAATCAACACAAACCATCTTGGGATGCCCAGCTGGTACTTTGTTCTCACTCTTCCCATAATCCTCTGCTTGGGTTTCCATAGGAACCCTTTCTCTTAGTCATCGAAGGACATTGCCAACCTATCCATTTTTTTTTTTTCCCAACACGGTGTCAACGTGGCAGGGGGTTGCAGATGAAGGAGCATGTGTTACAATTTCAACATCAAGTTCATGTGCAGGAAGATTGACCGCTCAGGATAAGAAACGTGGTAGTAGTTGATTTGGGCTCCTATTTCATCGTTTTTTCCCACAAGTTTTATTTGAACCAGTGATATTTGAGGGGTACACTTTAAAACTGACTTGAAAACACTGACAGTCTTCTAGGCCTTGGTCTCTCCCTTTCATTGGCATGGAAATTTTATCAAGTCCTATAGGAGAAACAGAAAGCTCCTGCGTTACTAGTTATCCTTCTCATGAAAATTGTCTTTGGCTTTGCTGGCTGTAGGTGAATCTGGCTGTCCTCAAGGGCTCTTCCCACCTTGTACCTTTACAGCTTTTTCACCTGGACCTCCTTATGTCTCTCCTACAGATCCCGGAGACAAACAACTTTTTCTACTTCCCTGGACCATTTTAGACAATTATTACTTTTCTACTGAAAGGAAAACCCATCATCTCCTTGGAAACAGATTAGTTTATATCTTCTCAGATTATGTCACCTCGAGTTAACTGGCTTTCTTTATCATTTCTTTGTCTTAGCAAATAAAAATTGTAGCATCGTTGTGAGTTATTAACAGTATTTGCTTTCTTTTCACTTCAAGTAGGGTTTTGATTGTGGACGGCTTCAATATAGAATTGAAAGTTCTTACCTGATCCAGCCATTATCGAACCCTTGGCTTCTTCCCCTTCTCTTTTTTAATTTGTCTTTATTCTGTTCCTCTCCCCTCAGTTTTGTGTTACATGGCCTGCCCTTTTATTTTAATGACCCAAATTTTTATTCATTTGTTTCTTGCATTTGAAGTATTCTTCAATACCATCCTTGGCTTGAGATTCTTTGGCATAGTCCTCCTTAACTACTATACAAGTACAACCATCTACTTTATGGGGTATCTCTTCTAGATCACTTTTACAAATGCCTTGTTCTTTTTGCCTCATTCTTAGTTAGGTTGATATGAAGCTTAATGCATATGTATACACAGGCCAATCATAATTGCATGCAACCACAAAAAAAATGGGCTGCTTGGCCCCTGTCTAATGCTTTAACAATTCCAAAAAGTCCATGTTATGCTTTCATGCTGGAGGAAAGTTTCCATTACCTCTTACAAAGCAGTATTAACATCCATTACACCTCCAGCAGTAATGCCCTCCTAGCTATGGCAGGAGAGCACAGGTAGGCTAAATCTGAATGCACCCAAGCACTGGAGGCATCATGGAAAAAGTGTTAACTCTTTAATCTCTTCTCTGTTAATGGTACCAGCTCCATATATCCAGTGTCCAGCCTCCTACTCATGCTGCCACATCCCATCTCTGTAGTGTAATCTCTGAATCTAACAAAATTTCCTATTGTAGATCTCTACACTCTATCCTCTGTTCTCTACCCATCCCCATAATGTTCACACCTTCTCAGCATGGAAGTCATAGACCATCATACAACATGATGACTTCTGATAAGGTACTCTATTATCTCCTTTGCGCCTTCTGTCAGAATTTCCAAACAGTAGTCCCCCTCCTTTCTGATCATTTTTCATCATTTTCAGATGGCTAGTATTATCCAGGAGAAAACCACCACCATATTTTCAGGTTCTCAGTCAATCATCAGCGTCAAAGAGAGTTCACACTATCACAGCACCTGACACACAGGTGCCATCTTGCTTTCTGACTCAACCTGTTTATTTCCTAGGCTTTGGGCATCTTCCAAACTTATTCTGTTCTCTTTCATTCAATTCTATAGTTTACAAATCTCTTTGATTTTATTATAGTTCTTAGACTTCTAAAACACACACACACATTCATTTCATTGATAGCATGTCTATAATGTCAAATGTGAGGAAGGTGCTCTTTGTGTCTGTACATTTATCAGTTTTCCTTAGAAACTGTCCCATAACTATATATCAAAACCAAACAAAAACCTAAGAATTTTTAACCTCAAATCCACCATTCATCTCTTTCCATATAAAAACCACCAGTGTCTTTTGGGATGCTGTGACTGTTCAGCAGGTGAGAGTACTTTCTGTGCAAGCATATGAAGCTAAGTTTTTCTAGCACTGATGAAAAACCCAGGTATGCTTTGCATGCTTAGAACCCCAGTGTTTGGGAATAGAGATGAAATGGTAGATGCTGAGAGCTCACTGGCCAGCCAAGGGCCCTTCACAAACACAGTGATACCCTATCCCAACTTTCATGTATACATCTCCCCCCAATCACACTGCAAGCATTTTCTGTGAGCCCACGCTCAGAGGGAAAGCTCTGGAGTAGAGCTTCTTCATTGCTTTGGTCTTGGTACCTTCTCTTCCAACCTCTGCTGCTTTTTGTCTCATGCATTTGCTCTTGGTTCTCCACATGTACTCCATCATTATATCTTGCTGGCACTGCACACAAATATACCTTCCTTGAACTCTTTGTAATTTACCTCATTAGGATGTGAGTTCCATGAAGTCTAAGATCTAGAGCTGACGGACTAGCCAGATCCACATTATTGCTGAATGGTTTTCACATTTTTAAATGGCTAATTTTTAAAAAAGATTTTATCTTTGGATTATGTATGTGAGTATGTATCTGTGTGACGATATATGCTATGCATGTGAGTTCAGGTGCCTGTGGAGGCCTGAAGAGGTTTATGCATCTCTTGAAGTTATAGGAAGTTGTGAGCAATCCAACATGGTGTCTAGGAACCTAATCCAGGTTTTCTGTAATATAAATACAAGCTCCTAAGCACTGAGTTATTTCTCTAGCTACAAATGATTGGGTGTTTTTTTCTAAATAAAATTTTGTGGAATAGAAAAGAAATATGAAATGGAATTTTCAGCATCTCTAAGTAAAGTTTTATTGCCATTCAGCCATGCTTATTCACTCACCTTGTCTGAATCTGTCTGTTTTATTATGGCAGTTGAGTAGAATCATTTTAACAGGGATTTTGATGGATGGTAAAGCTGAAAGTTTTACTAACTAGCCTGCTATAGGAATGTTTACTGACCACTGCCAAGGATTAACAGTCTCTCACAGTGGCTAGCATCTAACGTTGTTGGTCTTTTCACCGGTTCCAGTAGAAATCTCAAAACTATATCTGGGAGCCTTAGATTAAATGGTTATTTCAGAATGAATTTCTGTTCAAATCCTCAGTTCACTGCAGAAATCTGGCTCCATTCCATACCTATCTCTGAAGCTGTAGAATAGGGAAAATATAATTCCCACTGGGTCAAACACTTGACACAGGAGAGGGGCCACTTCTCAGCTGTGACTAAGATGTTACAACCAGAATAGTGTGAGTAGAATCTCTGCTTTAAACAAGCAAACAAAATTGTCATCTATATGACTCCTTTTTCTGTTTCAAAATAGCATATATTAAAATACTGTGTTTTAGTCCTCTTGGGAATTGAAAAAGAAATTCTCATTCAGTTTAATATTATGCAAATAATTGGTACCTTGAACCATACCTGGTTTGAATAGGACATATGTTGTTTTTTCAATCTGTGAACTTCATGTCTATGTGATCACTGTTTGGTAAGCCAGTTGTTCTGGAATATACAGAAGTTACTGTCCTATCTGAGGATACTTTGGATAGATGCCACGATGCAGCACCTCTTGTACATCCTATCTTTTGGCAGTAGTTGGGTTTTATCCTGACTCAATGCCTGATTTAAGCTTTCTCTCTTTATGTGAGAATTAAGCATACTTCATCCAAAATGGGATGGTTTCTGCTTCAAATCCTCATCAGTTGTCAGGCAGATTATGGTCTTTTTTTTTTTTTTTTTTGGTTTTTCAAGACAGGGTTTCTCTGTGTAGCCTGGGCTGTCCTGGAACTCACTCTGTAGACCAGGCTGGTCTCGAACTCAGAAATCCGCCTGCCTCTGCCTCCCAAGTGCTGGATTAAAGGCGTGCGCACCCACCGCCCGGCCAGATTATGGCCTTTACATAGGGTAGGGTTATTGAGAAATAAGAGGGTATTGACTTTTAATCAAACTATATACCTGTAACTCTCCCAATAAAGGCAAGCCTTTGGAAACCATTTATAAGACATGATACAGAAATCTTCATTTGCTCAGATTAATGATTTTTTAGAAGTTCATTAATGGCAATTTGGTGGATCTCTTGGCTTGGGGGACCATCATGGAATCTGAGCCATCGTAGGAATGTGGAGGCATTGGTAATTATTCTAACTCAGTAGCTTATTAGTTCCCTATCCTAGATGTCACATGGAAATACTTGACTCATTGAAATATTTCTTATTACGATGTCACACTGTAGGAGGTTTTATGAACAGAGGTAAAAATAGAGTTATTTTGAAAAATTACACCAAGTGCTTTGTAAGATGGAAGCTGTTATTTCTTTATTGATTATTTCAATTAAAAAGATTGGTTTGAGAATTAGATTTTGATATACTAGACAAGTTAGCAAAGTGCAAAAGTTTTTTAACTGTTCTTTGCTAGCATTTCTTTTTTAAAATAATAATACTTTATTCATAATTTTGACATTTCTTTTCTTTTCATATCATCTCATTGAGAATTCTCCTTAATAGGGAAGTTATTTTACAAAAGAAATTACATTTTTATGTGAGTGACTAAAAAGAAATATCTAAGTGCCAAAGGGTAAAAGTAAGCTTTTTTGGCTATAAGACTATTAACTCCAGATGTAAATTTATTTGATTATTAATGGCCCAAATAACTGTGGCCTAATCCTGAAGCTATGTCTAATGCTACATTGTTGTATACATCTCCTGGAATAAAGTGTAGTTCACACAAAACCTTAGAACTCTGAAATACCTTATTAAAAACATGACTAAATAAAAATATCTATAAAATAACTCCTGATTCTTGGTTTTTGACAAAAGTCATGACTAGTGAGAATATGAAATAAAGGCTCTTAGAACTGCAAAGATGATTGGCAAACACTGGAGGGATTAAAGACTATGTCTCTGTATAGTATTTAATACATATTTGATTTTAAACAGTTTTTCTCAGTGTAACTGTGTCCATGATTTCTAGTGTTACAACAGTGATAGTCTCAGTGTCTATATCTCCCCAATCTCTCAGTCTCTCCCACCACCTGTGTGTGTGTGTGTGTGTGTGTGTGTGTGTGTGTCGTGTGGTGTGGTGTGCGCGTGCGGTGCGTATGTTTCTCAGGACATGCAGATAGGCACAAATACTTCTGGAAGAATTCAGTATTATTACTACCAAATAATGATGAGAAAGGAAGGAAGAAATGATTGGTATTCAGTATTCTGTAAATCCATTATATTAAAGGGATCACAGAGAACTGCTTCACAGATAGATAGATAATGGATGTATAGTTACCTCTCAAGGAGGATGGCCAGGTTTGGCATAGTCCCATGAGGACATTTGCTGATCTTAGGCCAATAGTCTGTAGAGTGCTATTAGAAATTAGTAAAATTAAATGTTAGAATACAGTTAGGAATTATGCCAGTTTAGTTCTCATTCCTCATCAAGAAACAGGCAGGCCATTACAGGAAGCCACATCAAATCAACTTACAGAATTGTATTGCCAAGTCTCAATTGATACATCTATAGTACACCTCTTGTACCTAATGCTCAGGATCATTCCAGGAAAGGAGGTGAAAACATTGTGAAAGCCAGAACAGGAAGTTTATTGTGAGATTGTCTCTAAGAAATGTCAGAGAAGTGCTACCCATAAAGTTTTACTGCCATAGCTGCTTAAACATGACCCAAAAAAGTATATCAATATATGTGTCCACATGAACTCACAGACCTTACCCCAGTCATGGAATTATAGGAAGACTGAGGAATGTTGATAGTGTAAGAAACAATCTTTCCCAGAAGAGCACACCAGTTGGTTATCCAATACCAAATGATCAACCCAAAAAACATACATACAAGTAATATTATAAGGGCTACGCAAGTCATATTTCTACATTGAGAAATATTTACTTATACTCTAATAATGATACATATTTAGGAACACATATACACACTACAATAATTAAAGAAAAAGGCCACAATTTGGAAAAACAGAGAGGTTGAAGGGAAAAGAGCAAAGTAGGAATATGATATAATCATATTACAATCTCAAAAAATAAAAATATATAATTAAATAAAACATAAAATTGGTAAAGGTTCTAGTCATTTATGCTATTAAAACTAGAGATGCCAAGATCATCTGTTAATGCTACCCTTGTGGGGATCCCAAGGCTATGTAGTAGAAAATATATAGATTACAGAACAACCTAGAGAATTTTGTTTTTAGAGAGTACTTCTCCCTTAGTAGGGTTTGTCTGCATTAATTTGAATGGTCATATGATTTTTGGAAACCCCAACACAAGTGAATAGAAACAGATTGAAACCAAGAGCAAAACACACAGAGAAAGTAATGAGCAGCCCTCATATGTGTGGACTGATTATCATCAATAAGTTATTCCAGGATCTCATGTTACCACCAGATTGTTCTCATATTAGATCCTTTGTCTCTGCTAGAAATCTATTCTGTACAACTTCTAAGATTATTTCACTGTGAAACCCCTTAGCATAGCTCAGAGTGTATCCACAGAAGCAAACCTACTAAATGTTGCTGGTCTAAGATGTTGATCAGTTGAGGTTTTCTGAAACTGTGGGAGAAGCTGACCAACTAAGAGTCCAAAAATCTTTCAGCATTAGAGAAGGATAAGTGGCCAATCCTGTTTACAAAGACATTCTCAGATATAGACTATATTATACTTGGCTTAGCCATATAGTAGGGAGCAAGCCCTAGCCATAGCATTTTAACGCTTGAATGAAACACTTAAACCAAATCAACACCATGACAATTATTACACAGTACCACCCTTTGCCACATGACCTATGCTGATAGCATATAAAAACCCTACAGTCAACTTTAACATAGCTTCCTCTGACCAAACAGCAGATAGGCATGATGTACAGAGAATCTAAGCAAAAATCTGATATAGTAACTATGTTTGCCAGGGCCACTCTTGGCTTTCTGTCTTACAATCAGTGTAGCCATTTCATATCTGTCATATGTACTTACAGTTTGACGATCAGACAGAAAAGAGCCACAGAGAAACTAGTATCACCAATATATGGGAAGGACGAGAAAAAGTTGATGCTAGATGTAACCTAATATTGTTTTGGTACCATAAGCTGATGATTCCTGAGGTAGAAAATGTACTAAGTTGCCAACAGCGACTACATAGATTTCAAGTTATAGATTAATCTTTCTGTGTCTTGGCAATTATCTATAACATATCAATTTGTAAGCAGGAAAAAATAACATTTTTTCTTTTAAATGTAATTCCAGTTCCTCCATACCACAGAACTTTGAATTACATTTAATACAAATTAAATATTGAAAAACCAGTTCTTGATCAAGAATGCATGTCCTATCTAGAAAAATATATGGAGTACTATATTTAAAAAGTTATTCTGCAAATTGATCTATGCATTAGATTCAATATTCAACCAAGTACTACTTACTTTGAAAACAATACTGATGAAGAACAAAGTAGGTAATATACCTCCTATTTCTAACCTGTAGTAACCAAGGAAGTGTGGCGTTTGCATAGTTTTAGAAATGGAGGTGAGTGGCACAGAGCTCAGAAGCTCTACGTTTATTCTTATTATTAATTTCAATTGGTTTTTTTTAAGAGTGTTAAAATAATTCAGTAGGAAAATAATAATTTTTCAATCTATGGTTTGGAATAAGTGCATATCCACAAAAACAATGAATTATACTTCCTTGTCTTACGTCATACAAAGAATCAACTCAAAATTATTAAAGACTTAACTATAATCATCAATGAAAGCTATCAAATAAGATTTGAAGACAATTAAACCACAAAGTTACTGGTTTGAGATTGCTGTTATTGATCTTTCTTTTTTTTTTTTTTCTGGTGGGAGTATATATATGTCATGGTGTGTGTGTGTGGAGACCAGACAACAACTTTAAGAGTTGTTATCTCTTTCTACAATGTGGATCCCAGAGAACAAATTCAGGCAAGTGCCTTTACCACTTTGCCATCTTGCTAGCCCCATTTTAATATTTATTTTTTAAAATATCAGACATTTATTTTATTTGTACAAATATTTGTATATATAAATACATGTATACATATACACATGCACAACATGTGTGTGTCTGGTAGCCATGGAGGTAAAAAGAGGCTGTTATATCCCCCTAGAACTGAAATTAGGAATGTTTGTGAGCCAGTATGTGGTTGCTGGGAACTCCAAACCCATGTCTTCTTATAGAGCATCAAGTGCTCTTAAACACTGACCCATCTCTTAAATCTACTATATTTTCTCTTAAAGCTAAAATACATGAATCACACTTTCCTTTTCCAATAATCTCACATGTATCCTGGTGGTTGCTTCAGTTGTTGGGTATATAATTTTATTCTAGTTGAGTCTTCAGTTTTACATATATCATTACTTTTTCACTACTGTAGAATATTAGAAAACTCATACCATTAACGCAGTTCAAAGCAAAACACCTGCATATTGTAAACAGTATGCTCAGTGTTACTGGATCTTTCATGATTCAGAAATGAATACATACCTACAAACACGTGGTTTTCCTTTAAGAGATACATGATTCAAACATCTGTTTCTCAGACTGTCAACATCAACACTGATGAAACTTGAGTATATTATTAATCTACTGAGACAGAAACTCAGTGTTTGGTGGCTAGAAGACTACAGGAAAAGAGCCATAGTGATTGAAGTCTTTACAAAGTCCTCTGGATAACTCAGTGTTTGTTACCATTGGAGAGCTACTGGTTTAAGAGAACAGATAAAATAGTTATCAAGTTATTACACTGCAAGGCAGAGTATGGTAAATTCTACAAGGTACTAACCTATAGAATATAAAAAGTATAACTAGCATTGTTTTTTAAACATTGTAATATACAGGGTTTTTGGTTTTTTTTAATCTTTGTTAAGTTTTCTGAAGAGTATTTTGTTTGGAATAAAATCCCTTCTTCCTCTTTATAATAAGAACAGTACTATAGGTCCCCTATAAAAGGACCTGAATCTCTTTTTACTTTGTTCCATGAATCATTAGCAGAACCACAAATCTAAAGGGTAGAAATGGAGTACTCAGAATTTTATTTAGATCCAATTTGTTTGGCTAGGAGCTGATTTGAATATTCATATTTTAATTCATCCTTCACATTAATTTTATCATTGTCACTAAAAATTGTTTTTCTTCTAAGTGTCTTTAATTTACCAAGAGAAATTTAGCATTTTGTAGTACACATGGAGGCATTATATAAGCCATATGTAGTGACTGATTATATACTTTTGGGCAAGTTGCTTAACATTTATAATTGGCCCAAATTTCATTATAACAATTGATTAATAAGTAAGGTCTGATTCATAAACTATTGGTTATATGGGAGAATATACTATTTTTTGACAAATATACTACAGTTAAGACCTTTAAAATTAACAATACAGTTCTGACTCTTTCTATGGATTTTCTTCTTCTAACCTTGAATGTCAATAATACTAAGTTTCTAACATGAAAGACCATATAGAAACTTAGTACTCTAGACATTTTCTAAAATATGTAATATATATGTGTGTGTGTGTGTGTGTGTGTATGTATTATTATATTATTATATAATCAAAATATATATATTATAAATATATATATATAAGGAAACAGGGCTCCCAAGTAGGCATAATATACAACAAAGCATAATCTCCAGTTCCAGGAATTGGTTACATCTTATTGAATCATTAGTCAAAGGGAATCCCATATTCCCCACCTCTGACATCACAGGCTATTGCCAACACTATTGGTTACTATCCTCACCTTGACAATAAAGACCTATTGCTGAATATACTACTTAATTATGTCACTAAATGTGGAGAAACTAAGCTGGCTGGCACTCATCGAGAAGCTTCACTCCTACTGATTAGCATGCATAGTGCTGGGGTTATATACACCCTACCAGAGGAGAAAAGAAATCATCAATACAACCAAGCTATGAACTCTAAAACCTATAACAGTGCCCTTTCCACATGATATACAGTACATTAATGGCACAATGTTATTGGAGTCACCAACAGGTTTTTGTTATTGTTGTTTTTATTTTTTGCTTATGTTTCTCAGGCCTACTCTAGGAGATAGAACTCATACTTAACATTGTTTAAAAAGACATGAACCTAAGACTAGATAAGTTCCTAAGACCACAGGATAAAATGTCCTACTATTATTCTACTTAATGAGCTTAGCAACAAAAAGATACCCAATGTCATATCACTATCTCCATAGATCAATGTGTCCTTCAGCCTTTTTCAGAGAAGCTTCTTCTTGAAGTAGATGATAATTAACATAAGGGCCCACACATAGGCAATGTGTATATAGAAAAATATCTTAGAAAAGTAAACCCTAAATAGAATGTCTTTATCAAACCCCTTTCCTCAAGATCACCATCTATGAAGAACAGGAGTCTGAAAGAATGTAAGAGCCAAAGGAAGTAGATGACTCCAATGAAGCAGCATCTTCCAGAGACAACAGGTCTATTGCAGTATGATCTTATAGATACATGACAGCATGTAAAAGCCCTGCATAATCCAAGGAGGCAAAATCTTATACTAACAACAAGAAGTAGCCACAAAGATGCATTCCTAATAAAGAACCAATTTACAATTAATATGTGCTTGGAGAGGGAAAACAACTTTTCTCTCCTGTCACTCCATTAGACTTTAAGAATCTGAAAAAACAACGACAGAAACAACAAAACAAAATGAAACAAAGATGGACTGGGTCGAGTAACCTTTGCCTTGCTGATTGAGCATGATAAGTGTCTGATAGAAGAAATGTCTACATAGAAGGTAATTTAAAATGAACTGCACACAAAGAAACAACATCAAACCTTTCAGGTAAGAGAAAATTGAAAATATCCTGTAAATTGTCCCATAAGTTAAAATTAAAAAATGTAATTGACAAACAACTTTGAGGTCAAGTTGTTTAAAATCTTTGATAGATTCAATTGGAAAGTACCCACTACACACTCGAGAATTTTTATTAGAAATGGTCACTATAGAAAATCAAACTTCAAGGCTTATTTTGATATTTATATATAAAACTAGTCATCTGAAAAATCTGAATGTATTTCATTGAGACAATATTTAATCAGAGTCACATACTGGAATATATATAGAGGCCATATCAAAAGGATCTTGAGTTCCAGGTCAGCTTAGGCTACAAGTGTAACTTTCCTTTTCCTTAAAAGGCATAAATTCAGTCATTATTACTGCATGCTCTACCACTAGCTGCACTTCTAGTGCTTATTGAATTTTTTATTTTGAGGTAAGTTGCCAAATTTTGCCTGTAACTCACTCTGTCTCCCAAGCAGGAGTGCTCATCATACTCTTAAAGTAGTCAAGAGTTGGTTTTGTTTCCTGCCCTCTCCACTAAACAACAGTTACTGGTTCCACATTAGCAGGCATGATAGTTGTAATTTGTTTGAGTGAGCTGATTGTCTATTAGCAGAGCAAGACTCTATGCCTTAAGGAGATGTGTCATTCTGTGAGAGTATTGACTTATAGTGGTCCCAACTAAGAAATACAAGGTATAATCCACTGGTTCTTGTGAAATTCACCCACATTATCTCTTATTGCTCCTATAAACCATTAATTAAGGACCATTCAGAGGTTTTAGCTAGAGGGATGGGTGAAAGAATATCTTTATTCCCTACTTAGCAGAAGAAAGGTTTTAAAGTGGAAAATGAGCAGTTGATGATCGCCTTGCCAAGTATAATTAAGAAATCTCAGCAGCACTGGTTGTTCCAAGCTCTGGAAGGAAAATCTGCCGAAGGCTGAGATTTGGCCTTGGTGTAGCTCATACTAGAAACACAGCATGCCACTTTTTTCTGTCTAATTCTAATTATTGGAATAATCTGTAATCTCCTATAAATAGAATAGCATACTTTATGCTGATGCTCATAGCAAAAAGGCTTCCTTTGTCTTCTTCTGATATTATGTAGGTCCTTGGTTCAGTTCCTTTATTCCTTGCCTCCTTATCCTCTAGGATCCCTCTGTCTTTAAGCCATCACTACCTTCTTGTATTCTATAGTTTGCTATGGCAATGTTTCATCTTTTTGTAAGCATTGGTTAATTTAGGAAAGTGCCCAGGGCTTCTGTGAGAGAAACATGGTACTAAGTTTCACAACCACGAGATGAAGACATTAAAAGTACTTACTGGGAAGTTCTTCCTTACTAGGGATATTAGAGGGTTTTTGTTTTATTTTATCTTTTTTTTTTTTTTTTGACACAAGCAGCAACAGGTTAAGAATGTAAATACTTATAAGAAATAACTGAATTGGCTGCCTATGCTAAAGCCCACATTAGAAGACTTGAGAGCAAAGGAATATTAGAAATATGGAATGGAGGTTTAAGCATAGAAAAAGAAATCACAGAGAATCTGACCAAATTAAATGTTAGCAAAAAATTAACAGAATTATGAGAGTGAACTTAAGATCTCAAAGATGAATGTTGACTTGACATAGGAGTATATTTGTTATTATATATTGGTGAATTTGCCTGTGTATGAAGAATAGTTTCAAAAGACAAAATTACCATGAACTTAAAATCACTTGCATTTTATTTGTGATTTTTCCGAGGGGCAACCACATTCTATCAGGTTAATTGAGTCTTTGAGGGTTCTAACAGAGGTGCTTGGCTTTATCGAAATAAAGAGACTGAAGGAGACAGAAACTGGGAACAAAAATACAGATTTGTTACATTAAAATTATTTCCTTGATATGGCCTTGTTTTATAAGCTGACCAATTTAAACATTTTCTCTGATGACAAGGTCCTTAGCACAAGAGACTCTGATTTGATTTGATACGAGGCCTAATGCAGAGTTGAGTTCAAAATAATGGCTTCGGATAATCATTGCTTAATAGCAGGGATGAATTGTTATCTAGTGATGCTGATAGATTTGGTTAAGAATGTTAATGAGCTATTTCTACTACACACTGATACAAATTACCCCTTGAGCCCATGATACTTTCGTTGGATGAGTTACCTTTCCCAAAAATGATGATAACTGATCATTTCTAAAACATATTTAAGAATCCCACCCATCACAATGAAAAGTTTGTGCGTATCCATCCTGATCACTTTCCTCTCTCACGTCCTACAAGGTAAGGTGCATTCCAAATCTAGATGCTCATAATAGCCCTATTTATGACCCACATAACTGGCTCATACATGTTTACCAAAAGCTGTCATTTAAAGAAATAAGTCCCTATAGCAAAAGAAGACAAGAAACAGACTTACACGTGTGGATAGGGCAGAAAGTGCTGCTACATTTTAATGGGGAAAATTCAGGAAACCAATGGGACTTTGCAAAGTCAAAGATCTGGGGCTGCATCAGGAACACAGAGAAAGTCTGTTCATAGAAGGAAGCAGTGGATAAAGAAAAGTTTGTAGGCAAATGTCATGGGAAGAAAAGAATGCAAAGTCAATGAAGTAGGTAAGGGCTGTTTGGAAATGTCTTTACTTTTTGTTCCTTACTTATAACCTTTAGAAATTATTATATTAGAGGCCAAATTCCTCAGCATCAGGTATGGTTTCCTGACTTAGTTTTTCTGTGGCTCACCTCTGTTAGAGCCAGCACAACCATCTGGAAATGAAGCATAGAATTCCAGATTTTTCCTCCTATTCTCTGCCACGTGCCTTAGAGACTCTAACTGCACTTGTCTATAACATTAGTTTAACTAAGATATATACCCTTGCTTTAAATTATTCCAGTCCCTGACCTCCTTGTCTCCATGGTGGCTCAGAGTTCTAGCTACACAGAGAGAGATTTTTGTTCCAAATCCTACTGTGAGGGAGTTGAAACCAAGACAAAAATCTATACCAGATGGACAGATTGAAAACTGGAAAGGTGAAATCAGATTGCAAACAACAATGCTTTGGTATTAGAAACCGTTAAGACCTAGATAAAGAAAAAAAGGATTTTCTTCCTTTCAACTATGACTTAGAAAAGGTCTGGGAAATGCTTCTCAGTTTCTGGGTTAGTCCTATATAAAGGAAAGAAAAACACAAAGTCAGTTCTGCAACTGCAGTGCTTTAAGCCAAGTCACTTTAGCTGTGGGAATAGGAGCCCTCCTCACTCAGAGATAGTACCTGGCTCTCTGTGTTTACCACCATGCTACAGTGGTTCTTTTTTGAAAATAGGTGTTTTTTTCCAAAGATCATTGCTGCTGTGTGTTGAAATACTGAAAATGCTGCTGAAACATAATATGCATTTTTAAGCCCCCTAATAAGGAAAGGATATGCTGAATAATGTTCGGGCAGATTGCCTGTGACACCATATTTGCTTTGTGTCCAACACTATCTGGCACTACGCTATTCACCAGTACTGTGCACTGTGTTCTATTTAGTCTTAATCAGATGCATTTTATCATAAGTGTCACTTCAGCACTGTGCCATTGTATTTATATGTTTTTAAATACTGAGCTCTCTGTAAGTGAATGATAAATGCTTGGGCTGGAAAAGCATATCATATTTCTGGGCATGGGAGTGTGTAGGCACAGGGTTTTATAGTCAAATTACGATCATCTGAAAATAAATTATGTTTTCTTTCTTTTATACTGAATATTCTTTTATAAAAAAAAAAAAAAAAGAAGTGTTTGTTTTTTTCATCAATGAGAAAAACCAAGCAAATATCTTTAGATTGTTCATGGACGATATTTAATCAGTTTCTAGATCACATAAATGTTGATGAAAACTGTTGATATTAAATATTAAAAATCATTAAGCTTTCCAATTAATGTTTTATATATGTGTCTCTATGTTCATCTATGTCTGCATGTGTAGATGCCTGTGGAGACTAGACTTACAGATGGTTGTATGCTGCCTGATATGGGTGCTGGGAGCCAAATTGAGATCTTTTCAAAGAACAGCAAATGCTTTTAACCAGTGAGCCATTACTTTGGCACCTTAATAGATTTTTATTTAATGAATCCTTTTTATTGTAAAATACATTTTCTTATTGTGGGGTGCATGAGTGCCATGGCGTATGTGTGAAGATCAGAGAACAATGTGAGAGTTGATTCTTTCCCTGCACCATTGTGGGTCCTGGGAATTGAAATCAGGTCATCTGGCTTGGTGGCAAAACCTTTAACCCACTTCAGCTGCATTTGCTACCCTGATGAATGAATTTTAGAACAAATAAGAGGAAATTTGAGGCTAATATGATGGCTCAGCATTTAAGAGCACTTTCTTTTACGTTCCCAAGTTCAATTCCTAGCATCCACATGGAAACTAAGAACTATATGTAACTCCATTTCCAGCTTGTTCCACTGTCATTCTCTGGCTTCCAGGGGACTGCTCACATATGGTACAGAAACATACATGCAAGCAAAATACACACACACATACACACACACAAAACACACAACCTTTTAAAAGACCTCATATTATATTAAATATAATGAATTAGCTCAAATCAGTGAGTAATTGTCAATTACACTTTTAAGATTAATTAATCAGTTATAAAACTCATATTTTTAAAATACAAGCTGGCCTTGAAAAGCATCTTAGTTCTCTATGATATTAGGGGGAATAAATATTTACAAAAAATACTATTAAATAAATTAAGGCCAAACTCTTACTTTCCGTAATAATATGAGAAAATTTCAATTTAAAAGATATACCCTAAATCCAACTTTATGTTGCTTCAGAGTTTTGGGTTTTTTGTTTTGTTTTGTTGTTTTTTTGTTTTTTATCAAAAGAACAACTATAGGACATATAAATGTTTAGATTTGGAGACAAATAGAACTATTATAATGCTATACAATTAATTTTTTTCCTTTAAGTATAAAGTTCATCATCTTGAATCAAAAATATTTCCATGTTAAACCACATACAGTGATTTATTTGTGCAAAGTATTAATTTAGAGTACTGCCTCCCATTGAATAAGTTTAACAACTTTAACAACAGCAGAACACATGCCATGCATGTTTACCCCAGTACCATGAAAAAACTGACAAACGAAAATCTGGCTGATTATCTATCTAGCTTTCCATAGGCCTCCATGGTATCTGCAGCCTGTTCTAGTCTTGAAGACATTAAGTATTGCAGAACGTGGCTGCATTTTGTTTCCAATTTTTTTTGTTATGTTTTATTCTTTTTGTTTTGTTTTGTTTACGAACTATAAGTGATCAGTAGTAAGAATGTATTATTCCAGTCTCTTTTCTCTTGGCATCTCATCATCATTTTAAAATATTGACCATAAGTTCAATGATAAGTCCTTAACATATTGATTTCTTTTAAGAGTCTCAATTGTCTGTCAAAAATCACTTTGACACTTGACTTGGAGACATTAAATCAAAGTATGAATCAACATTAAAAATTAGTATGCAAAATTTAGTTTTGACATTGCTAGAGTATGGATAATATCCTATATTCTTATATTTTGGCCAAACATCGTAAAGCATGCATGATAAGAGGAAAAGATGAGCATCTTCACACAACAGGTAGTGCTTACAGCAACAGCGTTCAACTATTTTGTGAGCATATTACCAACTTAGAGTATCTGTCTTGGCATTTGGTTCCATTCTTCTCCTCTAAATGTTTCTTCTGTTTTATTACCATTAACATAGCATAACAAATATCTTTTGGATATGATAAATCAATTCTTTCCAAAATGCCCCAGTCACTGCTAGGGAATAGTAATGAAAAGTGTTATAAAAGTAATGCCCATGAAAGATGTCACTATTAGACAATGCAATACTATTTTCCAGGGTTATAGAAAGAAGTTAAATTTGGCAAGAAAAGTCAGCAAATGCAGCAGTACCAGTGTGTTATGTGAATAGTCACGTGTTGAATAATAGTGTTTGAAAGGATGTGGTCAAGCTGATATGCTAGCTTAGAGTAACAGCAAAACTGTTCATGCTTAATTCCTATAGGCAGACACATAACTGGTTTCTCATGAAGGTTAATGATGGATACATTTGGGAAGAATCATTTTAGTGCCAAGTCTTCTCTGTGAGAGAATGTGCATTAAGAAATGTTGGATATTTTCTATTGTACACTGGTATTTGTACAAATGTTCATAACAACCTAGAGTTGGAAGTTCTGAAAGATTTTTTTTCTAATAGAATTTCAAATTACAGAGCCTCCAAATTCTAGGGAGTTTAGAGGGAGTAAATTAAACCCCATTGTGTAGTAAGCTTAGACATTCTTGAGATGTAGGCATGGAGAAGAATGCATAAGGTTTTACAGCCTTGAGTCACACAGACTTTCAAGGGATGATAGAAAATGCTTTTAAAAATGGTCTATTGCTCACATTTTGGAATTCGAAATAGCATTCAAATGAGCATCTTCATTTCATCCTACAAATTATATGGATGCTCCTGCATGGAACTATAAAGACATAGTGGGTTAGGTTCTCTATGACTTGAAGCCTTTAATTTGCACTAGGTCTTGGGTCCCTGGCTATTCTCTTCCAGTGTTGCTCTTATCTATCTCTCTTGATCTAGCTATGTGTCATTCTGAAGTGAAGGACAGACTCTTTAACATGCTAGGCTCTCCACATTTAAAGGATCTTCAACGCTTGATGTCAGATTGCTCTGGGTTGTTTAAGCCCTCTTTTAGATGACTTACCTCTATAGTGAGCTATATACTCTGAGCTGAGTTTGTCAAGGCTCCCAGCTTAAGACTATGTACAGCAGTGGATAAGGAAATCTATGTTCTCCCAAGCTTAAATCTACAGAAAAATAACTGAGTAGCCAGAATGAGATCAGCTCCAATGATGGTGGAACAAGGCTGATGGGAACACAGAAGAGACATAATTGACATGACATATAAACAGAGACCTGAGATCTAAGTGTGAGCAGAGAGTATCCAGGAGAGGGAACAGCATGAACCCAAGCCTGGAAGTGAAAGGCTGCCATCTTCAGGAAGATTTCTCCTAAGGACATTATATAGGCTAAGTTGAAAACAGAGTAACCAGTGACTGTTCTCAGGGAGTTGTGAGGTCTGTAGTGTTAAACTACAGAGAGTCAATTGGTTTGGCATAGCAGCCACCAAAAAGGTGTCTGCCCTACTTTAGATCTTTATTCTCAAAGCCCATGTAACACCTGTCTGAACTGAAAGATGTTTTAATGTATGATATTTATAGACGCATTGAAGATTCCTTTGGGTGTTTGGAAGCCAAACAAATGTTA
Source organism: Mastomys natalensis (assembly GCA_021653895.1). Classification (NCBI taxonomy): domain Eukaryota; kingdom Metazoa; phylum Chordata; class Mammalia; order Rodentia; family Muridae; genus Mastomys; species Mastomys natalensis. Next base: position 394,723 of record JAJTUV010001396.1, read on the forward strand.
ACTTTAGGGTTAAAAAAATCTATTAGGTTGGCAAGTTGTATGTTAGTGCATAGACTGAATTTTTAGTCCTTTCAACATACATGTGTTGTAGCTATAATCCCCACTGTGATAGTATTTGCAGCTGGGGCCTTTGGGTGATAACAGGCTCCCAGATGTTATGAGAGTGGGAATAACTCCCTTGATGGTTCTACTGCTACTGTAAGAAGAGCAAAGAAGGGACTGAAAGAGATTTCCTCTTTACTATATCCACTCAGCGAAGGCCCATGAGCAGTGAGGTGACTACAGGCTTTGCTGAACTCTGAAGTTGATGGTAATTTAATTTAGACTTTAAGCCTGGGGAATATGAATATATATATATATAATGTGTTTGTGTGTGTATTTAAAACAACTTTGTCTCTTTCATAGTACTCGTTAGAGTTGTTTGGAAATGCTAATATATGCAAAATATCCTTTAGTATCCTAAGAGCTTGCAGCATATTTTTGTTTTGTTTTGTGTGTATTTGTATGTCTTGGAGACACAATCTTAGTGTGTAGCCCAGTGTGGCCTTGAACTCACAATCTTCCTGCATTGATCTCTTCAGTGCTGGGACTCCAAGCTTGTGCCAGCCCTTCCAGTTCACTACTTCATTATGTGGCTTCAAGGGTAGTTTAGTAAGTTCTTGCACAGCCATTATGAAGACCTTAGTATGATCCCCATCACCCAGGTAAAATGGCCTGGCATGGAGGCATATAGTCCTGATCTCAGTTCTGGGTAGGCAAAGGCAGGAGGATTGTTGGGGCTCATTGGCCAGTGAGTCTAGCCTAACTGATAAGCTCTTGGCCAATGAGAGATGCTGTCTCCAAGGAAGTGGATAATGTTCATGAGATGACCCCTGAGGTTGTCCTCTACTTCTACATGCACATATACATATACACTCACTGGCATACACATGTGGACTCATACACATGGATATGTATACATGAATCAAATACTCTTAATCATATAACATGCATTAAATGTGAAAGAAATCCCTGTAAACATGAAAGCAGATTACTGACCACAGAGCATAATTAACCAGCCCAGACCACCACATTGCAGATTGTCATCATGGCTGCAATCTGTCACTGAACAGACGGCTTCATAAGTGTTCACCAGAAGAAAGAAATGGATAGTTGGGAAGGTTTTCTTTGTTCTTCATCCCTGTGCTTTATAGGCAGATACATATTAGAAGCCTTTCAAAGAGTTCATTTACCAGGAACCTTCTCCAGATCAGAGCTTTGTGGAAACAGATGGGGGTTCATTAGCAGGGATGACATGAATCCCAGAGCCACTGTTAACATGTCTGCTCCCACTTAGAATAAAGAAAGGAAGCCCTGAGATTGGAAATGACTTTTCCTTAAGCCCCTAACAATGCTTTTTGACTACATCTTTTGAGAGGGGGAAGAAAAAGGCTAAAAGAAGAAATTTTTTTTTTTTTTTTTTTTGGTTTTTCGAGACAGGGTTTCTCTGTGTAGCCCTGGCTGTCCTGGAACTCACTCTGTAGACCAGGCTGGCCTCGAACTCAGAAATCCACCTGCCTCTGCCTCGCAAGTGCTGGGATTAAAGGCGTGCGCCACCACCGCCCGGCAAAAGAAGAAATTTTAAAAGATTCCCCACAGGTGGACTGGATGGGGGGACAAAGATTCTATTTCTTTGCTTTGCCTACTGCAATTTTCTTTTCCCTGTAAAATATGAGGATTTGGTGTCTCTTATACAGCTATTGCTCTTTCCATTGTAAATGAACCCATAGAAAGAATACACATTTGATAGTAATCTTCCTACTTGTGCATGGTCCTGTTACAAGCTAATGAAAATGACTGAGTGTGTGTGTGTGACAGAGAGAGTCAGAGAGAGAGACAGAGAGAGAAGGAGGGAGAGAGATCATGTCTTAAGGTCTATATGCATGGAGAATGAGATCTTTCTATTCCTATGTTGAAATAAGACATTTTCTCTGTTGAACTGATTCTATCATCTCAGTGAAACTAAATAGACATCTGAGAATGGTTAGTTTTTTTTTTTTTTTTTTTAATTGGAAACTCATTCTGGCTTTACTTTTGTAAATGATAGATCTCAAGGCCTTTTGCACGCTGAGTAAAAATTCTATCATTGAACTGTACCCCAACCTCTTTTAATTTGTTGACTTATTTAAATTTGTGGAAGTTAAGAAGCTATTGGAATAGCAGGCTGCTTTCCTTTCCTTGTTAATGTGATACACTATAAAACTTATATTCAATGTAATTATAGCATTTGCTTAGGCCAGTATGATTGCCAGGTCCTAGTGTAAAATACATGAATAAAGTTAGTTTTTTGTTTGTTTGTTTGTTTGTTTGTTTGCAATTCCAACAACACATTCTGAATTTTTGTGAAATTTAAGATGTAGTGGTTGGAAGCTATTGATATTTACAACTCCAGTGAAGAATTCCCAATTCTGCTATTTTTTTTTTTATTGGAAATTTTATTTACATTTCAGATGTTCTCTCCTTACCCCATTTCCCCCCCTCCCTCCCAGGAACTCACTATCCCTTCCCCCCTCCTCCTGCCTCCACGTTGGTTTACCCCCACCCACCCTCCCCCATATCTCACCTCCCACCCTTGAATATCCCCCTCCCACAACGCCCAGCTTTCATGGGACCAAGGATCTCTTCTCCCACTTATATATAGCTCCCTTGCATATATAGCTGGAGCCATGGGTCCCTCCCTAAGCGCTCCCAGGCTGGTGGTTTAGACCCTGGGGGCTCTGGTTAGTTGGTATTGCTGCTTTCCTCATGGTGTCACGAATCCTTTCAACTCCTTCAGCCTTCACTCTATCTTCTCCATTGGGAACCCCATGATCAGTTTGATGGTTAGCTGTGAGCATCTGCCTCTGAGTATGTCAGACTCTTGCAGACTTCTAAGGAGAGAGCTATATCAGGCTCCTGTCAGCATGTACATCCTGACATCCTGAAGATGCTCTAACACATAACAAGGACATATGCTCCACTATGTTCATAGCAGCTTTATTTATAATAGCCAGAAACTGGAAAGAATCCAGATGCCCTTCAACAGAGGAATGGATACAAAAAATGTGGTACATTTATACAATGGAATATTACTCAGCTATTAAAAACAATGAATTTGATAAATTCTTATGTAAATGGATAGAACTAGAAAAACCCAATCTCAGAAGAACATACATGGTATCCACTCACTGATTATTGGATTTTAGCCCAGAAGCTTGAAATACCCAATTCTGCTACTTTTAAAAAAGTATAAATATACCTTTCCATTCATTGATATTTAAAAAAATATTTGAGAATGTGAATGATTGATTCCAGGTGTTAGCTTTAGTGAAATAATTTATAACCTTTAAACATACAGACTTTTCTAGCTCCATTCAACATGATATAAATACCTTATGTATTTACTATAATTATTTCCCTGTGATGGTTTCCTTCCGAAGTCACTTCATTGTCTATGCATTTACTTTCTTCAAGCAATGAGTTAATTAGCTGCTGGGTCTGCTAGGACATTTTTCTGTAGGTAATGACTCTCAATAGAAATGACTAAATGAAAAGGATATATATATATGTGTGTGTGTGTGTGTGTGTGTGTGTGTGTGTGTATACCCAAATATATACACAGATGTATATATATACCCAAATCATAAGGTAAGCTAGGAGTAAAATATAAACTTAAACTACAAAACACAGGTATTTAAATGCATGAAAACATGCACATATATAAAATATATAAAAAACAAACTAAAAATCAGTAAGGGAAAACCACAGGAAAAATCAGATGAGGAAGTAAAGTGGTTAAATAATTTTAAAAATGACACAGGGAGTTACAAACATTGGAAAATATTATATGATTAGTCAGCAGAAAAATGTAACGTAAAAACAAGATAGGATGTCATTTCACATAAAATCCTACAATATAAAATGAGAGGAATATGACTAGAAAGAGACTCTTGCAATATTGGGAGAAATTCAACAAGCAGACATTTTAGAGTTAAATTTGATTATGTGGAACAGACTTTAGGACGCACGAATCTTTTAAGAGAGCATCTAAAAATATGCAGTAAGTTGGTGGATAACTTTAAAAATTAGTGTTTCCCCAACAATAGGGTAGTTGCACGTATGAACTTATAGCATGCATAAGACTGGTGTAAACTCAAGACATATACAATCCTTCCAGGTTCAGAGGACAGGTAGGCATGAAGTCTCACCACAAGCTGAGAAGATACTTTTATTTTAAAACTGCCAGGATAGGGAGGTTCAGTTTTCCTCAGTGGTGTGATCCCACTGGTGGATTAGTATAATGTAAGTCAAGTCCTATTCCCAAGAGTAGTTGGGAAACACAAATTGAAGTCCATGTGGGGAATTAAAAAAATCAAAGAAAGGAAAGGGAAGGGAAGGGAAGGGAAGGGAAGGGAAGGGAAGGGAAGGGAAGGGAAAGGAAGGGAAGGGAAGGGAAGGGAAGGGTGGGAGGGAGGGAGGGAGGGAGGGAGGGAAGGAGGGAGGGAAGGAGGATAGAAGGGAAAAAGAAAGAGGACAGAAAATTCAAATTTGGATGGGTAAGGATAGATCTGGGAGGAATGGGAAGAGAGGTGGATATGATCAAAACATATGAAATTTTCAAATAATTAGTAAAAAACATTAAAACTTTAAAAGTTCACTGTATGAACTTTATTATTGTAATCTGTACAATTTCATGCTGGGCATAGCCATAGAAGCAATTTTTATTGTAGTAGAGTACTAATATCTAGAAAGAAACAAACTATATCACACAGAATATAATCATTTTTATAAAAAATTTTTCCTGAATATTTTATGCATCCTTAATATGGATGAGCATACTTTTTTTTAAAAAAATGATATAAACCTTGTCTTAGGATTACAGTTGAATACAATTGATAAAGCTTACGATAGACAACACAAACATATATACCCACCCTCACCACACCCATGCCCACCCACGCCCACTCACACTGATGCATAAACACATACATACACAAACACACTATACACACACACACACACACACACACACACACACACATATAAAAACCTTGTTTATAATAATAAGAATTGGAAACAACCCAAATATGGCAGTTGAAAGGTTGTATTCATATACATATGCACTTCTCCATATTCAAATAAGAGATCTGGAGTTATATCTTTTCATATAAATATATTTCAAACCTATAATGATGATAATACAAAAATACACTTGACAATTCTGTTTATATGATGCTCTCATAAAAAGTGTATTTAATGTTCTAAAGTGTATTGTATTATTTAGGTATAAATATATATATATTAAAATATAAAAATTTATGTAATTTTTGTAACAGAAAATTTTTGATATGTCAAAGGTAGAACAGGATTTGTTATATATAGCTCTTTCAATGTTTAGTTCCAGGCAAAACAAAAGAAAATAAATAAAACAAAAACACACTCAAGGTATGATTTGTCCTCTGGAAAACTAAACTATCTAGAGTCTCAACAATAATGTTAAAATGCTATTTCCTTCTGTCCACACTGCTGGACTCAGTATCTTCCTATTATGATTACATGTTTGCTCCTGTCCTAGTTGTGATGAAGCAGCATAATCAACCTGGAGGCAGGAACTGATACAGAGGCCATGGAGAAGAACTGCTGCTGGGCCTGCTTTCTTAAAGAACCCAGGACCACAAGTCCAGAGGTGGCCCCTCATACAATGGACTGGACTCTCTTCCATCAATTACTAATTAAGAAAATGATTTACAGGCTTACCTGCACCCTGATCTTAAGGAGGCATTTTCGTCATTGAAAGATGACTCTAGCTTGTGTCAAGTGACTTAAAACTAGACAGTAGAGCTAGTAGGGTCCTCTTTGAAGAATCATCATGCCTTAGACCTCTTCTTTCCTCCAGCCTGGGTACATGTTTGTCCTTATGCCAGACACCAACAAGGACAAACAGATTAATTTGTTAAAGTCACATAGGAGAAAAAGAAGTCAGTAGTTCAAAATAAAGAAAAAAAATTCTGATATATCACTTGTGCTCATTGTGGACTTGCATGTGTCTCTTCCTCAGGGATTTGCAAGCAAAGATATTCTTTCAGGACAGACTGATATTATTAGACAAGATCATTTGTCTCAGAGAGATATAAGTCTATGAAAACAACAATAACAACAACAACAAAAATCCCAAACATTTCAAAGAGAAACATAGTAATCTGGAAGGAATGTGGTAATGGAGTGAGATTTGAATCACAAATTACATAGGTTTTGAGAAAGAATCTAGAATGGTAGAGTGCCATTCAAGAGTGAATTTTCACGACACCATGAGGAAAGCAACAATCCCAACCAACCAGAGCCCCCAGGGTCTAAACCACCAGCCTGGGAGCGCTTAGGGAGGGACCCATGGCTCCAGCTATATATGCAAGGGAGCTATATATAAGTGGGAGAAGAGATCCTTGGTCCCATGAAGGCTGGACATCGTGGGGGGGGATACTCGAGGGTGGGGAGGTGAGGTACGGGGGGAGGGTGGGTGGGGGTAAACCAACGTGGAGGCAGGAGGAGGGGGGAAGGGATAGTGAGTTCCTGGGAGGGAGGGGGGAAATGGGGTAAGGAGAGAACATCTGAAATGTAAATAAAATTTCCAATAAAAAAAAAAAGAAATGAAATGAAAAAAAAAAAAAAAGAGTGAACTTTCTGTTCTGGAAGAGACAGAGAGGGGGATTCCTGGTGTTTCCGTGAGCAAAACCAGACAGGTATAATGTGAGCAGAAACAAGGTAAACTGCTACTTGAGTCATAAAGGTGTTTCTTTGAGGCCTAGTAAAGATGTAGTTGTATGTGTAGAGAAAATACAAAGCCTTAGAGGTGGACAGTTGAGATTTGCCCCAAGTCACATATATCACTGTAAAATGACTGTTGCTCCAGATCAGGCAATTGAATTAGGGTTGAGAGATATGAGCTGGGGGTATAGTGGATGAACTCATGATGCAATAGTGAAGGAAGTGCCCTAAAGGCTATATAAAGGAGGAAAGAGAAGAAATCCAGACTACAACTATCTGTGGTTCTGGTGAGCAGGCTCTTGAGACCAGAACTGGAGAGCTAACCTAGAGCACCAACCTACAGGAGATCTTCCCAAATAGACAGAGAACAATGGTAGGGCACTTTCTTTGAATTTTCAGAATCCAGGCTCATTTTTCTGCTTCTGTGGACATCCATGGACAGCAAGCACTCACTTCCAACTCCTGTTCAGACCCAGCATTCCCGGCTATCAATCCAGCTGTAAAGTGAAGAGTTCCTTCATTTATACTTTGTTAAAATGATCTTACAAAAGCACAGACACTGGTCAGGAACACAACTGTTGAGACCTAAACTACTACAACAAAACAACAAGCAGGAGAATGTCAGAAAGAGCCTCTAGAATAAAAATTGGGTAAGTCATGAGGTGGCTTGTGTCTTTCCAAAGTTCCTTGGAATGGTCTTGTAATTTTGAACATGTCTCAAAGGGGTTATTTGTTCACCTGAAAAGCTGGGCTTTTAATTGTCTAGCTAATATGCTCTAAGCTCCTGTAATTGAGGACTCCATCTTGAATATGGATTTAGCCCATTAACTTTATGTGGCATATTTAAAAAGCAATTTCAACAAATAGATATTAGGCATTAAAATAACTTCCTGGTAAAGAGGTCCATTTGAAATTGCATTTTAATTTCTACATCTAAAAATAAAAAATGCATGGATTTCGTTTTGTTTCTTTAGAAGACCTCTGCCTCAGCCCCCTTCTTCTTATATTTATAAATCTAGATCAATATAACCTTTTAAAATCAATCTTCATTAAAAATACTAGTAAAAGATGGACCATTAATGAAAGTAGAGGATATGCAACAGATGGTTATATATACAGGTTTCTTTGATAGTAAGTAACAGGAAACAGAATTCAAACTAGCAAGGGAATTTATTTGTATCTAACTCGGTGATCTGTGTGTGGGCTGCTCGCAAAGGACTGATATGAGCTACCCAGACCATATATTTTCTCTTTGTCTCAACTCCTCCTCCTTGTCTCTACCCCATTGGTAAATGTTCATGGCTTCATGAACGAATGATGACTGTGGCAGCTGTAGTCCATAGTTGGGTCTGATAGCTATTTTTGTAGGAGGTTGGCTCTGGTGGTGTCGGTTCTGGAATCACCTCTTGGCAAGATCAGTGGTGATATCTGGTTTCTCTCATTCCCTCTCCCACCCCAAAAATTCACTCTGCCCCACATGTGTGGCCTGAGAGTAGGTGAAGTAGCTTTCACTGCTAGAAAATTAGGAAGTTGGCACCCAATCTAAAAGAATAAATGCTGAGAAGTCAGGAATTTGGGTTTTTTGTTTGTTTGGTTTTTTTTGTTTGCTTTGCTTTGCTTTTTGTTTTTTGCCCATTGAATTATTTCAGGCCCAAGCAATATGAAAGGCAGAAACAGAGGCATATTGTTCTCTGATAATTTGTCAAGAAAAGGTTATATTTTCCTATATTTTAACATAATCCTTAGCAAACTCTTTATACTTTCTTCTGAACCTATAGAGATAGAGGTAGCCCAGAGCCAAGGGGGGCATCTGCTGACCTTGTTGTGGGTCACACATTATGTCCAGTTCCGCTTACTCACAAGGTTTCCATTATTTATCACAGTTTTCAAGTAAACAAACAGCCTCAGTCAGGATAAGAACCTTTCTAAATTCACATAATAAAACTGTTTCCCCCCTGTTGGAGCCCAAGTTTTAAGCAGCAGAATTTTCTTCTTAAAGAACATAGCTAGCTACTTGACCAGACATAATTTTTTATTGAAAATTTTATTTGTCCCTGTAAACTATAGAAACTGGAGATTCCACAAATATTTTTAATATTTTATTATTTATATAAAATATAATTTATTTTATATAATTATAAATATAAATATTATATAGTGTAAAAAATATATGTAAATACCTCCTCCCTCTATACTTTCATGTATTTTACGTAAGGCTTCAAATAGGAGAGAAAACATATGCATTTGTCTTCCTGAATCTAATTGCATTTGATACAATGATTCCTATTTCAATCAATTTTCCAACATCATTTTCTTATCTCCAACCCCCATTCTCCCTACCTCTTTAGCCTTTCTCCTTCTCATTTCTTCTCCATCCCTGTTCTATTTATTTTTTAACATAGGGCCAGTATCAAGTATTTGCCATGTAGCGCAGCATGATCTGAACTTTTCAGACTTCTTGCCTCCCCTCCCAATTTATTCCCTCTTTGTTGCTGAATGATACTCTATCATAATCTAACATTTTATTTATACCCTCATCAATTGATAGCAAACAAGGCAGATTTTGTGAGTTAGCTGCTGTGTGTAGTACCATAGGAAGCATCATCATCACTCTTTAGGTTAGGCAGATATACATTCCTTCGGGTACATACTCAGGAGTGGTCCAACTGAATCACAAGCAGTCCTTGTTTAGGGTCTTGTTTATTTTCTCTCTACATTGATTTTCATAGAGGCCAATCTAACACACATTCCCATTTATTATTTATTTGTTTATTTATTTATTTACTTATTTTGAAAAGTGACTGCTAGTTTGCCAAGGACTAGACTCGGCCTGGAGAGGGATTCCAAGAGAAGGGATGTTTGAGAGCAACGAAACAAATAACTCAAAATCAAATTGTGTGTTCAAGCTGGCGGCCTATGTTCCTCTTAAGACAACTTTCCAGACTGTTCTCTCTATGTTCTACTGGAGACAGCTTTTCATACTGCTTTGTTCTCTGCTTGAGATAGCTTTCTCTTGCTATTGCAAAAATTCCCTGGATAGCTCATCTCTTGCAGGCCAAAAAGCTCATTCTTTTATTTTATATATCAATTCAGTCTTTACTCCAGGTTCCCGTTTGATTCAATGTCCCATGACCCAGCCCCTTGATTCTTAGGAAGAGACAGTAAGTACAAGGACAGACAATAAGATAGCTGGGTGGGACCCCACCCTGGAATTACCATTTTGATCACCTGTACCTAAATTCCCCCTGTCCCAGGCTGACCTTGAACTCAGGAATCTGCCTGCATTTGCGTCTGCCGGTCTTTGTATCTTCCTGACAAGCTGGCTCATAGTGCAGCTGCCTCTATACCTTTAGATTTGTGAAGTTCCTTATACAATTCATATTGCAACCTTATATAATGCATAGTTGAGATATTATATATTTTCAAACTCATGTTTTCAGCATTCTTTCCCATGGCCTTAAAGCTGTCCTGTAGGTCACAGCATTCTATTATGCTGATACATAGACATGTTCTCACTTTCTGGACTCATGCTATCTCTGGTTATCATGGAGTCATTAACATTTGCAGAGAGGGCATTCATTACTTGAAGGAGGAATGTGAAAATGTGTACACTATTATAGAAACAAGCCCTATGCCCACAGCATCCATCAATGCTCATGGAGGCCCATCCTATAATGGCTCTATTCCATGGGTAGGAAATCATGTCATACTGTCTATTACATGGCCATGCCAGACTTGGCACTAGTTGTTATATAAATTTAGTGATTACACTGATTGCTTTTTGATGTTTAATTTTGAATTCCTTATATATGCTGGATGTTAATCTTCAGATGAATAGTCTAGCTGGCAAAGATTTTCAGTCTTTCTATAGACTGTCTCTTCACTCATTAATTCATTCTTGCTCACAGAATTTTGTTAATTTAATGCACCCCTTTCACTATCATTTGCCTCTCCCTGAACTGGTAGAATCCCATTCTGTAGTAGAGGAAATTATTTAAACCCCAATTTGCCGCTGTAAATCTCCTACCCAAAGTGAGACCAGTAAAGGAAGACTCAGCTCAATAATTGTGGTATAAATAGCACGCCTGGATTGGGCAGATTTACCACTACACTACACTAATCCCCAGCTATGAGATCCCTTATAACTTGCGGTTCATCCAGGCCACGTGGTTGTCCTCCATCGTCGGCTTCCTTTTTCTCTGCCCCCCTTCTACTGCCCAATCTCTGGCTCTAGTCTTTATTTTACAGGTTTTAATTGGACAGAAGGTTTACAAGATGTCATCTGTGTACAGATTTAATCATCCTCTGCAGCCCTTCCCAGAAGGGTGGAACTAGGATCAAAATACAAGCCTGGGGCTATCCACTGGGAACTAGTATCAAAATACAAGCCTGGGGCTATCCACAACACCATTCAAAAGTCACTGCCTGTGCTTATGTCATGAATTGTCCCCCTCCACTCCCTGTGTGTTGGTCACTAGCTGAACAGAAGCTTCAGGTTTAATGCTGTAAGTAAGGCCTTTGATATATTTTAAGCCAATTTATACAGTATGTTTCATTCTTCTGCATGACAATATCCAGGTTTTTTTGGTACAGTTTTGTTGTTTTTTTTTTTAATTAAAGAATTTGTGTCCTTTGTCAAGATGTCAGTAATTGTGTGGCTTCTGGGTCTGTGGGAAAAATCCGGGCGCATCGGTGGAGTCCCAGGGCCCAGGAGGTGGAGGCCCATGACCTGCGAGGCAGCGGCCTGGGGCCTGCACGGGACCTGCATGGTTGGAGGCTGCCTGGAGGCCTCCAGGCAGCCTGTCTCACATACCGGAGAAAGGTCCCAGGTTCCAGGGGCTGGAAGCTCCGGTGACAGCAGACCCATCAGGCCCCAATGATACGAGGAAGTCCTTGGTTCCAAAAGGGTTTATTGTCATGGCGGATGGTGGATGGATCTGGATGTACCCCCCCAAACTCAGGGCAGGCCTGAGTTAAGTAGGGAGGGAGAAAAGGGGGAGGTTCTGGGGAGGAATGGTTAATTGGCTCCACCCTCTGACCTTCATTAGTATGTAAATCTCTAGGGCCTGAGGCCTGTAGTTACACCCTCTACCTGTGCACTTTGGGAGGGGCTGTAATGGCCTACGTGACTGAACAATGTAGGTCTATGGAGATTGGACTGCTTGTTAGGACCCTGAGTTCTGGGGTCGTGGCCGAACTCCTGCCATTTCACCCTTGGAGTCTCGGGGTTCCAGGCCCATGCCCAACCAAGAACCAGGATACCCTTACGCAGTACCTCATGGGTCTTCTCTTCCAATGGTTCACATCAACTACAATTCCTAATGTTAACTCCCTCACTGCATCAAAATGTTGACTGTATGTATTTATTTTCACTACTTAATATTTAAGTGTTGTACCTTCTGACTGGTGATATCTCCTATAAGATACACACTTTGCTTATGCATTTGGTGAACTTTTGAAAGATCTCCATCGGGAATTGCTGATTTCTCTAGAAGTTTTTGTCATCTGAACTACACAGTGAGGCCAAGTCTACAGAAGCGGAGAAGAGTTCTTTGAAGTGAGTTGGCCATGCCCCTCTGGGTTAGTTCACTGTAAAAGAAAGAAGAATTGTATTCCTGTTTACTGGCACTATACCACAGTCCACTTAGAGGGACCCCTATGTGAAGTTATCCAGGGAGGCATTGGGCTAGCACCTCTCTGGGAAGGCTAAGCACATTCTCTCCCGGCTTGAACCTTCTGCATGTTGTCTGTTGGAGCATCTTCTGGGCTTTTTTGCTCTTGAAAGGAGACATTTAGATTCCTTTGTATTTGCATTATATCACAAAACATGGCCCAGATGCATCTTAGATGCTCAGCAAGTACCTCTGCGTGCCATATTAGAGTCATTGAATACAAGAAAGAGCAGTAATGTTGAACATTTAACCACTTGTGACATTTATGTGAAACATGTCACATTTTAGAAAGTAAACATATATTAAATACCATGTTTCGTAATGCACACACTATGTGTTGCCTGACACATGATTTCTATGCATATAATAAATAGAATTACATACTTGTATATAGCCTCTTATATACAGGTGTTTGTGTGCTTGTTTTATGATCTGTAACATTTAAAGATGTTTTTGACTTTTGTTTCTAACAAGTGTTAAAGCCTGAAACCTTTCCTAGGCTTGTACTGTTATCTTGGCATTTTATGAAAACATTTACCTTCTGACCTCTACCCTCCCTAACCTACTTTCTGCTTGGTGACCTTAAAAACAAACACATATGAAATGAATTATATTTAAGCTTTGGAGCAATTTTTTTTTAAGAAGTCACAAAAAGATGCAATTCTATTTTTCAAAAAAGTAATTTCGTTTGAGAAAGCAGAACTGACATGTAAGCAGTTGGTGGTTAGAGAAAGAAAACATCATTTGTTGTCAAGCTCCTCTCATTCACGACAGGTGGGTTTGCAAAGACCTGGTAGGACAGCTGCCGGAGCTGGGAAGCTTTCATTTCCATTTTTAAAAACCTTCAAGAAATACATGATTCTTAAGGATTCATAGTTTCTTGAACATGCAATATGCCTTCCTCCATGACTGGTTGTTCCCCACTCCTTCCTCCATAATTGCTTCCAACAGACTTTTCAGTCAGAATTGTGATCCTGGGATTAAAGGAACCCAGTGTGTACCCCAGCCTTGTGTCCTTCTGACAGTGCTTCCTGGAACTATGGTTTTATTGACCTAAGACATGTTTATTCAACTTAAGGAGAGACAGGAAACTTCCTAGATGTTGTTTGTTTGTTTATTTAGACAGGATTTCTCTATGTAGCTCCACTGGTCCTGGTCCCCACTCTGTAGACCACCCTAGCTTCAAACTCAGAAATCTGCCTGCCTCTGCCTCCTGAGTTCTGAAAATAAAGGCTTGCACCACCACTACCCAGCTAACATTCTTACATCCAGGTTTCCAAACACTGAATTAAATTAATCTCAGTTTTTCTGCCACTGACAAGAGTTTTGTCTGCTTTTACTTTTTATGTAATAAAACATGGAGATTTTGCTTTTTGAATTGTGGGAGAGTAGAGAGAAGAGGTCAGTAGGTAACAAATGAGCATGAACTAATTACAAACTGCTTATCCTGGGAGTTAATCCTATCCACTTATTTCTTAGCTGTGTGACCCTTTGGTATGTTGCTTCACTATATTATCTACCTACCAGTGTCTTGATTAGTGATATCACTAAGCATTTAGAATATAGATTACATACAGTAATCCTCGGTTCAAAGTAGGTTGATCCTGAGATTTCATGGTTATTGTTTTTATTGTTACATTCTTTTTATCAACATTGGAAAACATCACCAAGATAAGAAAGAATCCCTGCATGGACCTCAATCACTTATGGGATACTTTGTCAAGCAGTGTGTCTACTGCTTCCATTTTGTTTTTATTTAATACACTGTGCATTTCCTTTTCTCTATCTCCCTCTCTTTTTTTGTTAGAAAGCATCATGAAATGTATCATACTTGTCTGGCACTCATGACTCTCTTAAGTGCTAATTTCACAGGTATGCTTTAGTTTGCCTGGCTTTCTTATACATTGCCTATTTGTGTGCTACAATGCCTCAGTATCCTTGTTCTGTATCTATTGACAGCTTTTCTGGCCATGCCTCATTTTGCTGCCATTGTTCTAAATACTGGAAGAAGTCCATACTATTACAATTTACCCCTAGCACTCTAATTTGGAGGTTCACTGGTTCTACCAATTACTTCTGTTGGGCGTCTTTTTTCATAGTGACCATATTAATTCTACTTATATTTGAGTCCATGAAAGACAGTTTAGATGATATATTTCTCCAGGTGAAATCTTTGCACAGATCCTCACATTCCTGAGGAAAACAATACTTTTTTTTTTTTTTTCCCCTGTCTCTTCTGTGCCCATCTATATTGGACTTGCAAAACAAATGTCAGGGTACCAAACTCCTACTTCAGATCACACAGCTAGTGAACAGAAGATGCCGTACCCCAGAGTTCTGTGCTTCACAGTGGAGTTTAGCAAGGGAGTTGCATAGATCAGTGGTCAGTCAACTGCTGCTCTGCCTATGAGCCACATTCATCTCAGTGCCTGCTTTGCCTATGAAGTCACACCGCTCATTCATTTACATATTATCTATGGCTGTTTGAATCCTAGAACAGGAGAATTGAGTAGTTGTGACAGACACCATCTGGCTCACAAAGTCTAAAATATTTATTATCTTGCCCTTCACAGTGAAAGCTTGCTGGCATCTGGAGTAAATCACACTCAGATTTTACAAAGCAGAAGCGATGAATTCTAGGAAGGACCTAGTGAGGACTTCTTTGGCCAGTCTTCTGCCAATTTAATGCAGGTGAATAGCACATTGGCTTTACAAACACAAGAGTCACTCAGGAAGGAAGACCTGGACACACTGTGGGGAGAGAAGACTTTAATTACCTAGCTATCTACTGTTAAAGCAGCTGGACAGGATGCAGATTGTCTTATTAGTTACTTTAAAAGAGTTACTGATAGAGTTTAACAGGGAAGATGGGGAAAACAGGAGAAAGCAGAGCAAGTTTTCTCTACCTGGTTATGCTATAAAAAAAAGAAAGAAAGAAAGAAAGAACAAAAGAAGAAAGAAAGAAAGAAAGAAAAGAAAGAAAGAAAGAAAGAAAGAAAGAAAGAAAACATGACTGCAAACAAAACGGGCTAAGTCATTTGTAGGGGCAGAGACTGTGAAATAAGTGGCAGAATTCACAAGGCTAAGGTGGGGATTAGGGAAAGCAGCTGAACAAAGAGAATGAATTTTAAGGAAAGCTTAGTGCAAAATGCTATGAGCCCAAATGACTGACTATTTGCATAAACGTGTGCACAGTTGCCTGCTAAATGTTCACCAAAAAGTCAGAAGTTGACCTGCTTTTCTTGGAAAAATTGGAAAAGTAAATCATTTAGAAAAATTGACCAGTCATTTAAATTAAGTATTTCAAAGTTCCCCAAAGACCTTAGCATGAATAATACGTTTGACCAAAGCAAACTTATCTCATGCAGAGAAATGTTTTGAATTTGAAAGATTGGGGAACTGAGGCAGGGCCACCATGGACTGTGTTGACACACTGGCTGAGCAAGGGGAGAAATTGTGTGAACAGCATACCAGGAACATGTGACTTACTGAGCATTATGTTGGTGTGTAGTAGTCCTTCTGAAGAACTCCAAGAATGGCAAAATGGCATTTTAGTGGCCTTAGGCAATGAGTGAAGCTTCTAACCAATGTTATCTCAATTTCTTCCAGAGAGGAAACCCTGTGCTCAGGGTTCCTAGTGCTCAGACCCCTGAGCAGCTGTAACCCGAGAGAACAGAAAGAACTTGAGATCTATTGGTTGCTCCACAGGAACCAATGAGATAGATGTGGGTTTTTCCTTCTTGCTTCCCTTATTCACGACTTAGCTAACTTTTGTCAAGGGCTTATTGAGTGTCCTGTACTAGAAGTTTGATTACCAACCTGAATAAAGTATTGTATAAGAAGGAAGGGATCAAAATGAAATTACCCTTCAGTTTGATAAATTACATTTAACACATGAGACTAAGTCCAGAATGATTACTGGGGCAAGCTGAGAGAAGATACTGAAGACTTAGGCAAAAACTTAAGTTATATGAACAGACTCCATCATCCTCACAGTACGTACAGCTATTTTTTTGCATATTAAAATAAAACAAGCAACAATGCAGTAGCATATTTTGCCAGTGATCCAGTGCATACAGTAGAAGAAAATATAAACAGGAGCTGTGTATCCTGACGGCATGGCCTCATGCTTGTTCTCATAGCTTCTAGCTGCATTTGAGTGGGAGTTTTACCTCCTTAAAGCTGAAAGCCAGTTCTATGAATGGAGCCGATAGTCAAACTTGATTGGCTTTAGGAGTTGTTTACATTGTTTTAATACTAATCTTCACTTACTAAGGGCTTATGATGTGTCAGACACTGTGTTCAGCCTACATTTCTTATTCATTTGATTCACAGTGGTTCCATGAGGTATGGCTATCACACAGTTTTGAGAAATTGTCACAGATTATGTTTGCTAATGTCATTTGCTTTATTCATGCACCTATGCCATGTTCAGCCTCTCACATCATAGATAGTTTTCACTCTGAGGGGATTATATTATGCCTCGAATATTTTTGATTATATGCTGTTTTAAAATGTAACAAAGGAATTCAATGATGGAAGCAGACCTGTAATAACTATGAACTGTTTCAAGATTCAATTGTAGGAATATTACATCATTAAGATTGGAGGACTTTTCTCTTCCAGTCTCTCAATTCCCATTCTCTTCTATACTTTGAGAGATGCCATGAAAGTTATGTGGATATCAGAACATGCACATATCATTGTTTTCACTGCAGGTTTTCTTTTCGGAAGGAACACTTATACAGTCTTCAGTGATCATAAATGACGATCATGTCTTTGCTAGTAAGGAAAGGCTAGACCCCATAAAACAGTTTCTTGCCCGGCTCAAACAGCCTGTGTATTGTCAAATGCCAGTTCTCAGCTAAACTATTCTTAGCCCCTGTGTCTTAGTTACAAAAGAGATAAAGAGAGATATAAGAGAGAAGAGAGAGACAGAGACAGACAGAGATAGACAGATAGTGAACTCAGAGTGAGCTTTTGAAACCTCAAAGTCCAGCTCCAGTGGCATACCTCCTACAACAAGGCCATACCTTTGTATCCTTACCAAACAGTTGTACTAACTGGAGACCAAGGGTTCAAATATATGAACCTGTAAAGGCCTATCTCTTTCAAATCACTCTACCTTATCTAAGCCAACCCTTTGAAACCACAAGAATTAGCTTCTTTGTTTATCAGTATTTATTTCTTGTACTTAACATAAAAGAAAGGAGAAGTAAAGGACAATGCACAGCACACAGGGCCTGAGTTAGAAGCCATTAGAATCCCACGTACAACATTCCCAGCCATCCTTGGCTCTCAGCCAGAATCAGTAAAACCTGGTTTATGACTGAGAGGTTTTGTTATGTTGGCTCACTTGCTTTCTTGTTGTTGAGGTATGGTGGTAGGATTCTCTTGCCTGTGAATTGAAAAACCATATCTTCTGCATCACTCACTAGTGGCTATGAAAGAATTTCAGAAATGTAAAAGTAGAGAGCTGAGCCTAGGCATTAGATATTAAGGATTTATAAAACTGCATCTGGCCCTGAATAGAGCAGCTAGAAGATAGAAGTACTCCAGAGGTGAATCCTTATGAGGACTAGGAAAGTCTTCTAGTGTAAGTGCATTTAGAAATGAATAGAAGTAGTAACAAAGAATATAAGTGAGTATTGAGTTACTTTTAAAGGACTTTCAACAAATAGATATTTTATACATGAGAGCCAGAATCCTGGAACTCACACAGGCTCTGACTGTGTTTACTATTTATCAGGTTCTCATTGTTGATTGTCTTGATATTTTAGAATTTTATATTTTGATTTCTTATCAGTCTACTATGATGAAGGCTGATCAGCTCTCTTGTTCTTTTAATTGAGAGGAAAAAAAGTTATTGAGATCATAAAATCAAGAAGTGGAAACACTCAGGCTAGGAAGTTAATACATTTGACCACAAACGCTGTGCTCTTATATTTAAAAGTAATATGTAATGAATATATTATTCATATGTAAAGTATATTTTTATATGTTCATATATATGTGTGTAGGTAATCAATTTACCATTTTAACCAATTGTAGCATTTTAACCAAGTGTTAGATTATATGACATCAAGTACATTCATGTTCTGATTCACTGTCAGCACCCTTCTCAGCTCTAGAACTTTTAATGCCTCATCAAACAAATGTGGTAGCCATTAACAATATCCTGCATGTTATTTGGTGTCCCAATACTGTAATGGAATAGCCAAGATAATTAACTAAATGAGAAAAAAAATTACTTTGGAAGTGCCATTCCACAGTCAGCCCTTTAGCTTTGCCTTTGGTAAAACAACACATCCCAGTGGAAATGCAAACTTTTCAACTCAGGAGACAGGAAGCAAAAACAAAAAAGGAGGAGACAGGATCAACAACCCCTTTCATGCCTACCTCATGAAGGTTCTACCTGCTGCTGGTAGTGCCACCCGAGGGAACAACCTGTTAGCACGTGGGTCTTAGGAGACATTTAAAATTCAAATTATAGCATTTTGCTGCTGGCTTCTGAAGTTTAATATCCATCTCACAGCGAAAAATGTATTCATTATGACTCAGAGTCCTCTATCTAGTACTTACCTGTTCTACAGGGTTCAAAAAAGACGATCCAAATCCCCTTTCAATACTCGAACTCCGTTGTAAACCCTCCTGAAAATGACACAGAACTACACTGATCCTGACACATAAAGGAGGGTTAGACACAAAGAGAACATCTATATGCCATAAAAGAGGAAAAGGAAAATAGTAAGAAAATAGTGCACAGTAAGACACAAACCACAAAGTAGGCAGCTAAGGGATTCTGGCGTAGGAAGTGGTTCTCAGAGCCTCGATGGTCAGGCCCACGTGGACATTGTCTCAAGTAAGTTTTGCTGTCCGTGGCTTTCCTAAGCAGCCACTTCACTAGGACTGTATGCTCCTAGGGTCTGTGTTGCAGCTTCCAGGCATAACTTACGAAGAGAGGCTTGGAGGAGCGCTGACTGCTTGGCTTCACAGGCTTTCTCCTCTTAGGGATGCATCCTACCACTTCCCACATGCCTGGCCAAACCAGAACCATGTGGATGATGCTGTCGTTGGTTCTCTGTGTAAGTCGTATGTGGCCCCATGTGAATCCCAGCTGCAGCGACTTCTGGGTGTTCTGTGAATAGAATATGGAAACGTTAATCTCAGTGGTTTAGTGTATTTCAGGACCTATCCTTTTTTATAATCTCTGCCCAATACTTGCCTACTTTTATTAGTGTGTATGATCCCATGCTCTTTGGATATATCTTCACATACATATGTTTTCTGGCTAAATTACAATTCTTGTCACTTTTTTACCCCTCTTCTATCATCTTTGCATCTGATTCTCACTGTAAATGTGGAATGTCCCATAATGCCTGTGTTGTATCTACTATGTTGTGCTGCCCTGAAATATCTGGCAGATAAACAAGTTCATTACCTTTATGCTCAGCCTCCCAAAGGTACCAGAACATGAAAAATATACAGTCCTGTATGTCCTTCTGCAAGTACACCAGCATTACTTTTCTCTAACATTTTTCACTTGGCATTCTGGTCTCCTGAAGTACCTTCAGAATAGCCCAATAAATTTTACTTATAGCATTTTAAACTTTCTTTAGCTTGCTACTCCAAAAATCTTACAAATTTCTCCAATAAAGCACTTTAGTAGGGTCTTCCATGTAACAAAAACATATAGTACCACCAAATTTTGCCCCATTCCTCATGATTAACTTTCTGTATTACTCAGACTTCCATTACTACAATGATGTGAGATGATGAACTTTCCTTTGGAGGGTCCAGCCCGTGCCAGCTTTGGTCCTGAGGCAAGTCAGCAAATTGTGGTAGTAGATTATAACTACTCATAGCTGGTTACTTCATGAGCTGGAAGCAAAGAGAAGTGACAATGAGACTAAGGTCCCACAGTCTCTTATAAGGGCTCATCCTGCAATGATGTAAAACTTTCTCACAATGTCCTACTTCTTAAAGCATTCGTTTTCATCCTTCCAAATGCTGCAACCCATTAATAAAGCTCTTTATGTTGTGTGGCCCCCATTGTTAAAGTGATTTTCATTGCTACTTTGTAGCTGTATTTTTGCTACTGTTATGAATTATAATGTAAATATCTCATAAGTAGGACATCTGATATGTGGCCCTTATGGGATAACGACCTACAGGTTGAGAACCAAAAGGCTCTGTCACCTCCCAATGCCACACCTTGGAAATTTAGCATGTGAGCCACTAAGATGCAGACCTCAATAGTCCCTCAATACAGTACTCTTCCATTCTTCCTTTCCCTACCTCTAACCACCCAACATTCCGATGTCTCTATGATCTGGACTACTCTAGTTATAGCTTAAAAGTAGATTCATGCAAGTTGTAGCATATTTCCACAATTGCTTCCCTTCTGTGACCAAATGGTATTCCACCATGTGTGTGTGTGAGTTTTTTATTCATTCATAAATAGATGCCTCCATTTCTTTTTTCTTTTCTTTCTTTCTTTCTTTCTTTCTTTCTTTCTTTCTTTCTTTCTTTCTTTCTTTCTTTCTTTCTTTCTTCCTTTCTTCTTTTCTTTTCTTTTTTTTGTTTTTTTGTTTTTTTGTTTTGTTTTGTTTTGTTTTTCGAGACAGGGTTTCTCTGTGTAGTCCTGACTGTCCTGGAACTCACTCTGTAGACCAGGCTGGCCTTGAACTCAGAAATCTGCCTGCATCTGCCTCCCAAGTGCTGGGATTAAAGGCGTGTGCCACCGCCACCATTATGTGCTGAGTGTGAATTTAAATATCTGATACTATTTTAGTTCTAAGTGTTTGTTAAAATGGAATCATTGGATTTGGATGCTAATTCTACTTTTAGTTTAGGCATAACAAAATAAACAAAGGAAAGATTCCCATTCTTGTGTCATTGACTTGGAAGTGAGGGAGAGAACAGTCAGTCCTGTCACGTACTACAGACCGTGGTGTATCTGATCCTAGTACTATGTATCAATTCAACCCATTATGTGATATGGACAGTGATTGTTTTTAATACGTGGGGGATGAATAAAGGGTTTTTGTAACTTTTAAGTAAAATCTAAATATAATGAAATCTCAGTGGTTTTAAAGGGTCAAAAGAAATGGCCTGTCAGCATTTAGCATATTGACCTTTGTTAAGATCAAATGCTTGTTTCCTGTCTTTAGCATCACTCAGTGTATAAGGGCTGATCATTAAGAATCTAATATCTGATCTGTTCTAGGCTCAGAAAATCCATGAACAAGTTTAGCACTTCTACAGCCTTCCTTGCTGAGTTTTACTGATTTCTCTCTTTCAGAGGCTCAATGCGAATTGAACCAAATATCTGAAGACAGGTTCATGGTTGTTTGGTCTTGAGGTGTGTGTGTGTGTGTGTGTGTGTGTGTGTGTGTGTGTGTGTGTGTGTGTGTAGTGTGTGTGTTATTTAGATTTACTCTTTTTCTTTTTATGGGCAAGATAGCTTCAAATGATCATGTTTGGAAGTCTCTCCTTTTGCTTCAGGCTTGACAATGTAATTCATTGAGAAGTAAGAAAATTCCTGGCTCTAAAGGAGCTGTAAACCTATCACCTCTTTTCTAAAGCCTTGTAAGCCCTTCTCTAGCCACAGACTGTCACTAATTTCTAAGCATCTGCATGCCAGGACTCATGAGGTATATGAGGGTTAAATGGGCATCTTTTGTCTGGCTGTAGCAGTGTCTGAATTCCAAGTCACATTCAGGACAAGCTAACATTTGTCAAATAGTCCCTAACATGTCCCAGTGATATAAGCCCTGTGCACACTCCGGTCTGTGATTTTGGGTGTATGACTTGATGCTAACCAATAGACCATGGTAAATCTGAGCGCCTAGTACCCCTTGGATTGGGTCACATTATGGAGTCTTCTTGCTGACTCATGGAGAGATTCCTCTGCTGGTGTTGACGTTTTCTTCTGTGACAGGTTATGCTATGGAAGTTCAAGGTCATGACAGGGCAGTCCCAGGAGGTAAGAGAAATGTTAGATGTAAGTCTATAGGAGGCCATCAGCCTGTCATGTAATCACAGAAGATTGAATTTCATCTCTACATCCTTGGAAGAAACTTCTAAGCGCTGAAGAGGAGCATATCTTGTCACACATCTTGATTATCATCTAGTGATACTCTCAGCAAATGACCAAGTTTAGCCATACCTAGATTCTTGACACTTGGAAACTGGGGTATAACATGTTTTTCTAAGTTTCTGTATTCGTATCATTAGTCACCCAGAAATAGACAATGAATACATATATACACAATCTTCATTTCCCTTTTCCTTCACCTACTTGTTTTTTCAGTGTGTCTATTATTTTTCTCTTCATTTCCTTCTGTAAATTTAGTATGGTTATGGTTCGTCATGCTCTATTTTGTCCAGCTTAAGGTGATATACATCATCCCAAGATGATAAATCCCACTGTGTTTGCATGGAAACATTCTTCCCCCTATCGTTCCCGCCTCCTTTCCTTGCCATGTGCTGTTTCTCACCATGCTATTTCATTTTGGAAGATTAGTAGATTCTTCCTGCCCTGTTCTTGATTGACCTTGGAGAATTCAAATCCATGTGTCTCGTTGAGTCACACTATGGTATTCTTTCAAAAAGACCAATTTCTCCTGATGACACTTCCCCCAAAGCACCCTAAGATTTAAAATGAAGTATGATAATTAAAATGAGAAGATTTTTCACCAGGCACCAGAAACAATACATGAGATTTGTCAAGTAACTGTCTTAACTTTAGTCAGGGCCAGAGTTTTTGCTGGGGTCTCATAAAGAAAAGATGTATAAAGAATAACTCACAAGATTCATATTGCCTGTAAGATGAAAACATGTATTTTTAACCTGGAAAAGTAAGAATACTGCACAGTACTCAGCTTTCTAAATTCTTAGAAGGAAGGGAAAGTTGTCAGAAGTGAATGTTTTCTTGATCTTCAAAAAAGATCAAGATAAAGTAGGTGAAGACATGTGTCCTGGCCTGAAGTTTCAGAGGCAAAGGAGGAATCTTGAAGAAATTATAAACTGGAAGACAATGAAAATTAGTAATAAAAATTAGAGCTGAAATCTTACTGGAATTTTTATTTTTTACTTAGAACTCAGTATATGGGTCCTTGTTCCTCACCATTAAAAATTTTTATGAGATTGTTCTGAAGTTCTTCCATTTTTGTAATTATTAATGGTACCTAAAAATTCAAAAGTACAAATAACTTGTAAGTTAAAATGTGAGTGTTAATATGTTTCTTACAACAATTAACACACCATTTCAATCACAGCTAAGTGCTTTGTTTATTTGTTTTTGTTTTTCCCTTGATTTGTTGAATTGGAACTCAGGAAATTTTTTTTCCTCTGAAGTCCTAAGGATGCCATGTTCTATTGCCTGACAAACTCACTGCTGATAACTTTCACGACTATTCAGGAAATGGAAACTTTCAGCTAGGAACAAGATTGAAATGGGACTTACACCTGTGAGTTAGAACTGATCATGGGGAAAAGAAGTATATAGAGACATTATATCAGGGAAAACCTTTACCTCATCAGTGAATCAATATTAGGAAGCTTTCCTTGGTTTTTGCATGGCTCTCAAGCCAGCCTTAGCCGTACTGTAACATCCCATCTTGTCAGCTTTCCTACAACAGAAACATAGTTGCTGTTTTGTTTCACCGTTGCTTGCAGAAATGAGCTGATGTATTTATAATACTTCTTTTGGAACATGAAACTGAACATGGTGTTTTAAAGGATCTCTCTCTTTCACACACATCCTAACATAGGCTAAAGTGAAATCAATTGAAGAACTCAGAAAAGTCTCAAGATTTCAAATAGAGAGTCCTTAGTTTTTCTCTCTGATGGTTCTGTATTGCATTTTTAACCACTAGAGATTTGAGTTTTGAGCATGAACTGTGTGTGCCACCCACCGTAACCCCCAACTGTCACCTCCTACCATCTTTAAACAGATGCTTTCCTGCTTTATTTTATGTGTAAGGTTGTTACAGATTTTATGATTAGTCAAATAAACTATCCAAATGAAGTGCAGTACTTCAAGATATTTGCCAGAGAGTGGCTGAAGAAGCTCCTTGGCACCTCCCCACTCTCCTTCAGTTTTCTTCAGCAATCTGCCCCAAGATAAACCCAAGGAGGAGGATGTAATTTAATACCTAGAACCCACAGGTGGAAAGAAAGAATGAATCAACCCTCACAGGTTATTTTATAGTGTCCACATGGATGAGGTGGTATATACTCCTGTTCACAGATACACATAGACATACATACATACATACACTGAACATACACACACACACACACACACACACACACACTCAATTCATGTGATAAAAGAATTGGCATTTGAACCCTATCATTGAAATAAATATTAAGGATTCAACAAGTATAGAAGTAGATAGATATCTACATGTTGGTTCCCAGAATTTGAAGAGTAGGTGTAATGCCTCTAGTGCTTTGACTCCATCTTCACTTTTGAATCAGGAGCCTAGAACCAATGTACCTAAGTCACATTAACAGAAAGGCAAACTTCATGTTTAAGAATATGAAATTGTTGATTTTTTACTCTGTCCCTTTTTTCCCCAAGTCAGGACCATCAAAATGAAACCTTGGTAGAGGATCAATAATTTTTCCTCTCAATAAAATTTAAAGGAGATACTTATACCTCTCAGAAATTGATAAATTACATGTTCTGTTTACTTAAGAGAAAAATATACTAGTCCAAGTCTGTTCTGCCTTTCTAAAATCAGTATTTTAAAAATAATCTGTTTGCTACACCTGTTTTTTAAAGACAAGATATTTATTTAAAGTTAACTGTTGACAAGAACTGTTACTGACTACAGTCGTCTTCTTCTTCTTCTTCTTCTTCTTCTTCTTCTTCTTCTTCTCTTCTTCTTCTTCTTCTTCTTCTTCTTCTTCTTCTTCTCCTTTTCTCCTCCTCCTCCTTCTCCTTCTATTTAATAAAGTTCTACACACTGTGTCCACAGCCAATTAGATCAATGCTGAAGCATGTTTCTTTCCTTGGTGCTAAGAGGAAACAGCCCTTGGGAAGAGCATGAGGTTCTCTATCTCCTCTTTAGAGTTCTTTTCAGCCCTTGGACATGTTGATTTTGTGCATGAGAGTGGAAGGCAAGGACCCAGTCAGTGATATTTGAAGTGCGCTACTGCTTTCTGAGGGACTGTGTTGATCTTTCCTCCAGGACTGTTGACAAACCTTACCTTTATAAAATTAATTTCCTCTTGGCTTTAAACCCTTGTCAGTACTTTGTTGAAAATGCAGCCCTTCCCAGAAATTATCTGCATTGCAATTTAGAAGACAGGAGAACATCATTACTTATTTTGACTTTTTTTTCCCCCACCAGAGGAATGTATGGATGAGAGAATGTCCACATTTTTATTCTGGGCATGAAATGTAAATCAGATTTTGTGTGAAATATCTGTGTCTATGTATCAAACAGTATCCTATTTGATAGGGTGCCAGTGTTTAAAATCCTTAAGAACTATGGTAATTAATCTTTCTCTTTGTTTATGACAGTCTCAAGAACTGGGATGTTTCACCCCTTTATACCATTTGGAAAGCATTTTTTTTGGCACATAGGGTTTAGCACATCAGGAAAAGGGTTTCTTGCCAGCATATTTTGCAAGTTCTGGCTGGCTGCTTTCAGCATTACCCATCGCATTATCTTTTATCTCATATCTTTTCCTGGGTTAAAGGTTTCAGCAGCCTCTTCTGCTTTGTACCTATCTTTTTCTTTTCTATTGTCAAAATCCCCATCTTCCCAAGCAGTAAGGCTATTTATGAAGCATGCCCATCCACACCTAGCTGGCTCTGCTGTTCTACAGAGCTGCAGACAGAGCTGTGATCTTTAGACATAGTAGTGTCAATAAACAACAGTGAGGATGACACAGCATCCCAAGGGGCCGGAGTTGAAGAGATTTTCCCTTTCTTTGAGCACAGGCACATCCTTAAAGAGCACACACCATCTAAGGGATACAAAGAGAAGAGATTAAAGGTGAAGCCTCTAGCCTGCTTCTCATAGGGCAGCATCTTAGAACCCCATTCTACCAGGTCTGCCTAGTGCTTGGTGCAGGTATTCTCCAGATATATGCCAAGTCCTAAGAAGGAAAGTAAAAGAAAGAGAGTAATACGCAGCACTAAGTTAACATTCAAGAAACTGCAGTTCTAAAGTACTGGGATGCAAAGCATATGTTAATGTATACAAATGAATGGAAATTATCAGTGACCTTGAGCCTTCTCCTGAGTTGACAGTGTGGTCCTGGTGCCATAGAAGGTGACCATTGCTGGTACAGATTCTGGTGATCAGTCATCTTATACTGTGAGTTTGTACTGAATCGGAATTTTATCTACTTAGCAGTCCGATCAGTTACTTCTTTGCCAACAGTTTTGCTTGCACGTGTAAGTAAACAAATGTATTTATCACCCCAGGGATCAGTAAGTGCTAATAAAGTTGCTGCTGCCTGCATTTGAGATCTGTCTTGATGACAGACATTTCCTAAATTAACCAAGAATGGTTTGGTCGTTTCAGAGCTCAGCAAGGAGAGAAAAGATATGAGCATTATTACAGATGTCACCAGTCAGTTCAGAGGATAGTACACACTATCTCTGTCATCTTCACAGTCTAACTTTGTGTTAGATTGAATGTCTGAGGAAAGTGTATGTGTGCACAAAATACTATTTGCTTTTGTGAGCATTTTTTTTTTTTTTTTTTTTTGAGAACAATGCAGTTTGGGCTTTATTTTAGAATTCCTTACGAAATGCCAACCACCAATGAGCACATATTTTCAGACACTCTTTTACTTAAATTAAATTGCTGCAGGAGTCATTAGTCACTTGTCTCACTGTTGAGACAAATTACCCAATGAAAACAACATAAGAAAGGAAACGGTTATTTTGCTTCACAGTCTGAGGGCACAGTTGATAGTGGCAGGCAGAACACAGTGACAGGGGCTTTAGGCAGCTTCTCACATGTTTATTCTGTTCTGCTGAAGCAGAGGACAATGAATCCGCTCAGCTTCCTCTTTGCCTTTTATTGGTTCTGGAACTCTGACCCCTTAACACCGTTCTTTCCATATTTAAAGTGGCTCCTCCCACCTTAATTAACATGATACGCGTTATCCTCACAGAAGGACCCGGACGCTGTTTGTGTGGTGATTCTGAATCTTATCAAATTGACCATCAGGATTAACTATCAGATTCACTCTGAATTCTCCTGCCCAGTTTACAATACTCTCTCCTGTCTGCTCTACAAACATTCCTCTATTTACTAAAGCCTGCTTTGCAAATACTTCCATTCTCTGCTCGTTCCTAATAGACTGGGAGTTTTCCATTTGACTCTACACAAAAAGTGATATTTAAATTATGAGTTTAAACCATTCAATCCACCCCTAGATGTTTCTTCCCTTCTTGGTAGAGTCTTCTTGTCTGCTCTGTGCTGATTACCTAGAAAGAGACTTGTGTTTGATCACTGCTTCTCTTTATTCCTTTGCTTTAAAAACTTGATCTAGTTTCCTCCTAGAGCCTCACCAGCTGCTTCATGACGTACTTCAGGGCACTTTCTTTGGATGCTGGCTCCTCCCACACCTGTAGCATTCAACAGAGCTTTACTTTCTTTGCTGAGACCAAACATTTATATCAAACCTGTAGAATGTATGCATTAGAATCGGACCGCTGATATTCACCCCTGCTTTCCCCCTTGACCTTTCTTTTCCCTGGCTACCTGCATATTATGTTCTTGACTTGTTCCTTCTCTCCCTTCCCTGTCCCTTCTTTCTTCCTCTATGGTGCAAATATCCTATAAAGACTAATAATTGCTTAAATGTACAGTATGCCATATCTGTTTCTCTCTGGTGAAAAATGAATACATGGAGTATGGATGAGATTTGCTTTATTTTTTATATTTTAGAATATGCCTCAATGAGCTATTTGAACTGGCTTATGACAGCTTCTGGAATTTATTGTGTATCTGGTTTAAGTTTTCTTCAGTGTTTGGTGTCTATTATCTTTTGAAATTTTTAACACAGCCCTTCTATTATTTATGTCTATTAAGCACATGAAAATACCTCATGTGTTTCTCACATTGAGAAAGTCTAGGTCACTTTGAAAGTCAGGCTGAATGGAATGTATTTAATTTTTCTTGTGAGAGAAAAGGAATGAAGGCTTAAAATGATGACATTATTTTTCTAGCCAGGATGATGACTTCAAATAATTATTTTCTAATTAAGCTAGACTGTTGTGTTGTATCACATGCTGTCATTGCAGTTTTCCCTATGAAGAGAAAGAAATTAGTATGCAGGGAGAAAAAATGTCTCAAGAATATTGCATTTGTAATCCAACTACTCCAACCTGCATACTTAGATAAACTGCCGGGTTTTCCATTGTGCCAAAATAAAGAGGCCAATGGAAACTTGTGTCTTTTTAAAGCCTGTTCTCTCCTTCTTCTCTCAGTGTCAAGAGCTTCTAAGTCTGGCATCCTCCTTCCATCTTGGCTTCCACCATGGTGAGGAATGAACCTGAGAGAACTTTGTGGGTAGAATCAGTTGTCTCTTCTGGTGCAGTACATGGACAGTTACTCAGAAACACACCCACTGTGGCAAATTTGCCAAACAGAATGCTTTTACCTTGCTATTTTAGACTGTATACTGGCCAGAAAGTCAACAGTGACATATACTTCATGTGTGATAAAATATGCAGTATTGTAGGATAAGAATAAACATTTTTACTTTTGTTTGTTTGTTTTTTTGCTTCTATTGTAATCTTCTGAGTTAACTAAAGCTTATGGTGCCCATGGTACATAATATTTTATTCCAGTTTCTATTAATTTTTTTTTCTATTTGTAGGACTCTGTTCCTTTATCTTCTGACACATCATGAGCAGTTCTTTCCACCCATATGAACCCAGACCACAAAGGACACTTCTTGCTTTGGGAAGATGAAATAATGTTTCCTCTTTTGTCTATGAGTTAAAATATCACCCTTGGGACATGTTTCTTGTATATAAACATGAGTAAAGTTACTCTCATTTTAAATTTACTTCTTCCTGTTTGTCCCTGCAAGTGTGATACACATAAAAGTACATTGAGGACACTTGTATGTGCATGTAACACACATACATACACACACACAAACAGACACACACATGCTTTCCCCTCCTCCATGAGTAGTTCTCTTCTGTTCTAACCACGCATCTGTATATTTCACCATCCTAAGTCTTAGTTTTAAGATCTGAAAAACAAAATCTTAGGTAAATAAAAGGACACATAGCATTTGGGCAGTTGATTTAGGATCAAACCCAAACAGTCTGAGCTTCATTGAGAGAGTTAGGCTGGCTTGGGCCACAGAGTATACATGCCTTCCCCTCCCTCACCAAATAGTCGTAAATTAAACATGTATGTGAGACTATAGGTTCTAGTCAGTATTGTCTGTTCAGTTTGGTTTTGTTTGTGTATGAATTATGTTTTATTCTTGCTTTGGGTATGCATCACCTGTCTCATATTTTCATTTCCTCCCATGTCTTCCCGGATGTCATCTCCTACCATACAGCACTGCAGAGTGAAAAGTTATTTACCCCAAACATAAGCTTGGAGTTTAAGATGTTAGACTATAAGGTTTTCTATATAGAAGGTCACTAGTGAGTTGTCTTTGAGCTTATATTTTTTTTTCTTGAAAAGAAAACAAATATAAAATGATAAGGTCTAAGGTAGAATAACAGTCATTCATGACCTTTTTGAGGGAGACTTCCATTCTTAATGAAGTTCATACAGATAAAGCAAAACTGCACAGTGGCATCAGAATAAAACACAATCTGCATCTCATTTAATTCTCCTACAAACAGAAAAACAGTTGTTAACAACAGACTGAATCACTCCAACTGCCATTTATTTTGTATAATGATTTTTAAGCAGACTATTAAGATATAACCACACGGCAAATTTAAGATTAAAATTCTCGTATTCCATGTATATTTTCTTGCATATTTTATTAATTCTTCAGAACAGACATCTGAGTTGAAATTGTATTTTCCTCCCAAACCTCTGTTGTTTCTTTCACTGCCTAGCTTTTTTTTTTTTTGAACTGAATAGGTACAGAGAAAAGCGTGCTGTGTAGATTTTGTTTTCCATTGGTGTAATTATGACAGCTGAATAAAGTAACAATAGCGATGGCATTTAAAACATCAAGTGTAGTGTGGTAAAGCTGTTATCCACTGCTTTCAGGGAGTATTAGAGTAAGCTAGTCTGTGATGTGAGCACCTACAGTCAGGAGATGAGCAGGAGATACTGTGGATAAAGAAGAAATTATTTAGGTGAATTGTGTCTCTTTTAACCTGTCACTATAGAACAGCTTTTGTGCAATTGTTCTAATTCTGATCATAGAAGATCTGAACTCAAGTAATTGTGTTTACCAGTACTGACCTTGAATTCTATATTAAACTTTCAACAGCTGTGTGCACTATGGCTTATCCTTTGGAAAATCTTTTTCTCCTTTGCAAATTATGAATGCCAATATCATTCTTATGTTAGAAATTAGTTTTGAAACAATGTCCCTCTGTCCCTCTGTCCCTCTGTCCCTCCGTCCCTCCATCCCCTCCCTCTGTCCCTCCCTCTGTCCCTCCCTCCATCCTCCTCCTTCCTTCCTTCCTTCATTTTTCCCAGTTACCAGTCATTTATCACAGGGGCTCTACTCTGTTTCAGCAAGAAGAAACTCTGGGGTCCTTTCTGCCAGGAGGAGGGGTGGCTTGTACCCATATGTTATTGCTCTCTACAAATATTCTATAAATTTAAAGATGTTAGAAATTCATAGTAATATGAAGACAAAAATATGGCCTGATTTGTCAAAACTAAGTCAAGCTTGGATTATTATAAAGAATTCTGAACTTCTGCAGCAAATACACATAGCTTACTTTCCTCTGTTTGAGTCCTTTGTTTGACAATTTGAACCCTTCTGAACTAACTTACAAAATCATAGGGTAATTGTTTAAAGTGGACTTAAATCTTAGTAATTACTATAATCTTTCAGTAGTCAAATAAAAACAATGAATTTGAAGAAGAATTGTCTATTTCTGATTAGTATTAAAACAACTATGGCAGTGATAAAAAGCAGGCTATTTTTGTTCAGCTTATGATTGACTCTTAATAGGTTTTTTTATTATGCATAACTAGGACAGGGCATTTTACTGATTTTGGCTTATTGTTATAAGTTTTGAATATTTCTGTTTCCAAACTGAATATTTTACATAGGAATGTGAAGGCAACTCTGATTTGGCTTCTATTCAGGAATGAAGTCTTCAATCAAAAATCATTACCAAGCCTTTCTCTGAGTGCAGTAGAGGGCACAATTGGTGCAAAAGAGATAGTTGCTTGGGAAGATGCTGAGTTTGTATCATAAACAATCTGAGAGTCAATCAAACTTATTAGAGTAGTGATATAGAAAATGCTGAGAAGAAAGTATTTTAGAAGTTACTGTATTTTGTATCTATTACCTTATAACAAATTATTCCTTAACTCCATTGTATAAATAACAATAAGTACTTTTTAAAATCTCAGAGATTTGGAATGTCTTAGCTAAATGATTCTGTTAAAGAACGTCCCTCTGAACTTTACTTCCAGGCTGTGGATGCTCTGGTTCCAACTTGCTTATGTGGTTATTGGCTGGGGGCTTTAGCTTTATTCCACATGGGCATCTCTTAAGTTTACTCATAACATGGTAACTAGATTACTTCTAAGGAATGGTGATGGAGACAAGCAAAGAAAACTCAATGTTGTAGCATTGTTGTAGCATTATCTGTGATATTTTCTTAACAAGTCCTGCCATCTACCGTGTTCTTTTGGTAACCACCATATCTGAGAGGAACACATCCTAGACCGAAACATCACAGAGACAAGTCTCCCTGTCAAACAGTGATTTGGGGAATAGGAGACAATTCATCAGAATACCTCACTTGAGTGTTTTCATTCCTGTTATCTCACTAATATTTCTAGGTTAATTATTACAGTCTTCATGTATTAAAGTACATAGCTAAGTTTGTGCTGCCAATAATTAGAGTTAACTACTTACCATATCTTTTATATAAGAGAAGTTACCTGAATATTAAGATTTTCATAATTATGAAATACTTAGAACAGGCTACATTATATAGGAAGGATATCTATATACATTACATAGGAAAAGGCTGAAAGTCTAAACATCCTGGCACGTCTCCAAGAGAACCTTCTGAATTTCTGTGGGTGTGTTTTTGTCTTCTCTCCTTATGAATCCAAAAGGGTTTATTCAGATGACCTGGATTCTGATGACTGAAAGTAACAAAACACCTTGAAACATTATAGCTCAGAAAGGTTCTACTCTCTTAATGCCATTGACATATGACACCGGGGATGAAAGTCTTACAAGGGTTTGATGGGCAAATCCTCTTTAGACCTCAGTAATTCCCAAGAATTTATAAGTTAGTAACAATCAAGGATGGCTTACTTGGTGGATGAAATACAAGATGAGCCCGAGTGATCTCCATATATTTATTTATTTGTTTATCTCCTCATATTTATTTAATACCAGAAACAAAATTAACATTAGTCTGGATGTTCAGAAGGATATGGTAAGAAATGGCACAATTTTTCTTTTAAGTATGGCTTTTTTTGTTTCGTATTTCAGTACTTGTTTTTAACCCTTTATTATTTATTTATTTATTATTTAGTTATTATTTTTATTTATTAATTAAACTCCACAATTTTATTTCCTTCCCAGTCCACCCTTCGAGTGTCCCATTCTTACTTCCCACCCCTGTCTCCACAAGATAGTCCTCTGCTGTATTTTTGGGGGCCTATTATAAGCTGGGTATGCTTCTGGGTTGTGGTCCTGGTGAAGATCTCAGGGGTCCAGTTAATGAGACTGCTGGTTCTCTACAGGGTCCCCTTCTCTCAGCTTCTTCAGCTTTTCCTATTCTACAAGGTGTTAGCGTTGAGATTGGTGGTGCAAATATGCATCTGATCTTCAGCTGCTTGTTTGGTCTTTGGAGGGCATCTGAAGGTCCTTTTGTGAGCACTCATAGCCTCAGTAATAGTATCAGGCCTTGGTACCTCCCCTTGAGCTGGATCCCACTTTGGGCCTGTCGCTGGACCTTCTTTTCTTCAGGCTCCTCTCCATTTCCATCCCTGCAGTTCTTTCAGACATGAACAATTAGAGCCAGAATTTTGACTGTGGGATGGCAACCCCCTCCCTCACTTGATGCCCTCTCTTCCTGTTGGAGGTGGGCTCTGTAACTTCACTCTTCTACTGTCAGGAATTTCATCCAGAGTCCCTCCCTTTGAGGCTTGAGAGTCTCTCACATTTTAAAATATATTTTTGGGCGTTTTAAGCACCAAGAGTAGTTGAATTTTCTTAACACAGAAAAGGGGATCAATGAAGCTGCAAAGACATGCACTTTAATCTTATGTTGACTTGTCATCTGATGATTGGTTTGGTTCTTTGGGACACTGTCACCATTTGGTTTTTTTGTTTGTTTTTTTTTTTTTTTTCCTGTGAGTAGAGCTTTCTTTCCATAACACATAAAAGACTGGCATCAGTAGTGCTTTCATGACTGGAGAATTTAAATTTTATTCTATATCCTTGTGTAACTTCTCTGGCTGTGTCCTTTCCTCCTACCATACAAACACTAAGGAGCTAGCATTATGAAGGATGAGAGATTTTATTTTAATACTCTCAAGTAGGTTCAAGCTGTTTTCTTTCTGAATTATAGATATCCTATGAAATAATTCTAGGTGTGATTGCTAATGAGCTTGGGTTGTAGGTAGAAATCATGTGTAGTATAATTTGCTTTCAAAGGTAATCATTCCAAAGGAAATTTAGACTTGAACTTGATTCTGAAAAGCAAATGTGCACCAATGTCACAGGATTGTTTAGATTTTATCCCATTGGCTCATATTATTATAGATTTACCTACATGTTCTTTTAAATGTGTAGTTCTTTAAACTGCTCAGCATTTGAAAGATGGTCAATTTATATCAGGAGTTTATGAATTTATCATCTACTTTTTGATTGCTCATCTCATTGAAAAGTACTTCATCAGTCACATCACAAAATAAAAATCAGTACTACCATAAGTAATTTATGTATATCTTTATGGTTCTTTCTTGACAGCTTGGAGAATCAGGAGTTTAGAAGGCTAGAGAATACATACTTTTCTTTTCATGCATAATTATTTTTTCTTTTTGTGTTTTGACATTCTTAAAGACACAGGCAACAGAAACTAAGCTATGTTTTTATGGTTTTAATAGGAAAAATTGTTAGATAAACTGGCTCATTAATGTACATAATTTATTTTGATAAGTTTTAAGTTTTTTTTTTATAGTTTTCTACAAGCATATAATGTACTTTAGTTGTTTCAGACTTATTCCTCTCTCTTATGCTCCCTTCTTCTCTTGAAGAAACCTCACTTCTTCCCAGCAACAATCCCCTACTCTCCTGTCTGTTCACATGTCAGAACAACTGAGTTTAATTACAGTTTCTTGTATGGGCATGCTCTATTACTATAGCATGAACAGCTTATCAGTGGCTACAACTCAAAGAAAATGATACCCCCCCTTTTTTTTCATCAACTGAGAAAACCAGAGGATGATGGGGTCTCAAGAGCTCTCCCCACTTGGAACAATTGGAGGCCTATTAACAAGCAGCTGCAGCTACTCAGAGAAGTGAAAGGGCCTCAAGGTCTCCTCCAGCCAATAGCAGGTAGAGTCCATTAAACCCTTCTGTTCAAATGGATTCTTATGAGACCCTCCCCTGACGGTATTTTGTAGTCTTGTATAAATTATCAAGTCTGCTGTGAGTTAATAAGTGAAATGGTGAGGCCATACTTAGAAGGTAGCCTTCTACAGTACTCCTCCCCTTCCTGGTGTAGGTCATATAAACTCTTCTTTTTCCCCCTTCTTTGGTGTGTTATATAACTACCCCTTCTAGGGCTAAGGATCCAATAGTCAAGCTAGAACTTTGACCAGTGGTGGGTCTCTGCATTAACTGCTACCTGTTGCAAAAATAAGCCATAGACATCATTAATGCATGGTCTATGAATTAATTACTAGGTAATTTGACAGATGCTCCATGTTTATTTAGTGGAACAGCAGCAGTAGCTTTCCCACTAAGACCTATGACCTCCCAACCATGGGCAGTTAACCCGGTGTACAATACCAGATGTGCATTCCTTCTTATTGAACAGACTTCAACCCTAGTCAGAAAGCAATAGTAACTCCCAGAATACTCATGTCACTGTTTCATCAGGTAGGCACAGCTTGCCTGGAAAGTTAGTAGTGTAGCATATAGGGTCCACAAAAGGATAAAAGTGTTTATTTTTCTCCCTCCATAGCCCGTACAGCACACTCGAGCATTATGAAAGTTATCCAGCATGAAAGACGCTCTCACCTCAGTTTTAGCTTGATTTATATATGTCATCAACCAAAGTACGTGTATCTCTAGCAATAAGGCCATAGCATCTAGTTTTCATGGGCAACCAATAGCAATAGCTATTGTCTGTATTTTTTGGGGGGAGGGAGGGTGGTCTTAGGATCTACTAGACCAAGAACTTGTAGGAAAGCATTCCATGTCTGGCACTGAGATTTTAATGTAGTAGTCTATACTTATCTACCCGGGAAAGTATCTCTGTTAAAACTGGTTTCTTCACATTTCCCTTTGTAATTAACTTACAAAGCATCAGAGTTCCTTATAGCTTCCTCATATAACCTCATATAACATCAATCCATATAGCTTGGATTGATGGTTACCCTCTACCTCCTTCTTTCCTCAATCGTCGTGTATCTACCATTCCTACTTAAACCATTCTATCCACAAACATGTACCTCTTCTACTATCCTCATTAAAGCCTCTTCCTCCTAACACCACCGTTGCTCTTTCCAGATTGTTGGCCTCTGTACCACACATGTTGCTAGATCAATATATGTACATGTGACTTAGAAGTGAGGGTCTGCCCAGGAGAGAAAATATACATCTTTCTGAGCCTATGCAGATGTACTGAGTCTTTACTACTATAAATGACATAACTGTGTCCACATCCAGCAGTTTCCTGTAAATTTTACAGTTCAGCTTTCCTTTACAGCTGACTGTGATTACATTGCACCTATATCCTGCATTTTCATTTCCATTAGTCTGTTGATGACCACCTAGGCTCATTCCATGTCCTAGCTGTTGTAAATAAAACAGAAATCAACAGGGCTGTACTACAATATATGTGGTAGGATGCAGAAACCTTTGGGTATAATCCAGCACTTGCAAAGCTAGATTATATGATTGTTCTATTTTTAGCTTGTGGAGAAACCTCTAAAATGACGTTTATAGTGATTCTACCAGACTACACTCTACAAAACAGTGACAAGGATCTCCCTCAATCATTCCAGTAACATACACAGAATAATATGCCATGTCAATACAACACATTAAACAGATTCTTGAAAATTGTATTATGGTTTTCTATTTCTATTGCAATTCAACAAATCCTGAATTTCTATGTTAAATACACGAAATAACTTACTTGCTAAATCAGTATACAGATTATTTTTATGTGACTGTTGTTTAAAACCAAATGTTGATTTACATATTATCATGTCTGGGTTATGGAGAATGAATCCCAGAGCAGATTTACCTGAGTGTAGTCTCTCACTGTAACTGGTGACAGTTTTTGCTTTTTATAGCTTTTATTTGCTTTTTACAGTTTTACAGTTTATAGCTTTAATTCACAACCCCCACCCCCTGCAAAAAAACCAAAAAAAACCAACCAAACAAAAAACCAACAGCCTGTTTGGCTGTTTCAAAGCCACAGTATAGTAGTGAAACAGACTCAGGATTTCAGTGGCCTTTCATCTTTTCTTCCTCAAGAATAAGGGCATTTATTGCATTTTCATGGGTATCAAGGATACAGCATGTGCTGGTAGTTTTTATCAATGTGATACAAAGTAGTGCCACCTAGGAAAAAGGCACTTCAAATGAGGATTTACCTCTGCCAGACTGGCCTGTGTGCATGTGTGTGGAACATTTTCTTAATGATTGGTGAAGGAGGGAACAGCTCATTGGAGGCGATGCTACTCCTGGCCAGGTGGTCTGGAGTTATGTATAAAAGCAGATTGAGCAGAGCATGGAAAGCAAGCCACTAAGCAGCAACCCTCCGCGGCCTCTGCTTGAATTCCAGCCCTAGCTTGCCTGGATGATTGCCGTAGAGTATAACGGGGCTAAATCTTTTCAGCTCCACGTTGCCTAGTGTTTATCCCAGTAACAGGAACCAATGTAGAATACAACATATTACTCAGGTGTTAGAGTTCATAGAATTAAATTTAGTAATGTGAACAGAAGCAGAAAGCACTGGGGTGTGGGGAGGGCAGATGTTCTCAGGATAGCCACATGATTCTGCTCCACCCTCATATTCCTTATTCCTCCACTTCCAGTCTTATTTTTATTCTGTGAAAATGAAAGGATTTAATTTAAATTACCTGGGAAGCATGAGATGCATAAAGGTACTTGTATGTAGTGTCTGGTGATCTTAGTCTGATTCCCAGAATCGACTTAAAGGAGAGACTAAGTAGACAATGTTGTCCTTTGATCTCTACACGTCTGCTGTGACACACATGCCCACATGCATCATGCATATTCTCTCTCTCTCTCTCTCTCTCTCTCTCTCTCTCTCTCTCTCACACACACACACACACACACACACACACACACAGAAGCGCACTCACACAATTTTTTAAAAAATAAATGCAATAGTCAATGTAATAAATATGAAGCTTCTAAAAGTCAGTGTTATTGATAGATTAACAATTTCGAATAAGAGCTTTAGACTTAGAGCACCCCCAGTCAGACTGTATGAATTATAATCAATTACAACTCAACATGCTTTTTTCATCCATCCACTCACCAGGGTAAAACTCTCAATCACTAATGAGAAAGAAATGCTAAGACTCGACAAAGGAGTCGGACAAAGGCCCAGAGTATACACAGCTGACTTTATCAATATGTTTATAATTGCTCTCCACATAAGTGAATAAAAGGAGACACATACAAAGTAAGAGTTCTGGGAACCAGGGAGATGGCTTAGTGATGGAGAGTTCTCTACTCCTCAGGCAGAACACTAGAGTGTTAAGTTCCCGCTATACACTTCCGGTAGCTCACAAGTATTTAAAACTCCAGCTCCAGACATATTAGAAGCTTTTGACCTTCACAGGTACCTGTACTCATGTACACATACCCATGCCTATACACATAACTGAAAATAATAAAAATAAAATCTTTAAAAGAGAGTTCTGGGAAACATTCTCTCTAAGCTATGGAAAAGCTAATGAAACAGTCTTGCAAGAAGAAACCTGGAGCCAGGCATGGGGTAGATGAATTAGATCCTTGTACTGGGGGAGGCAGAGGCACAGAGACTTCCATGAGTTCCAGCCTAGTCTCTGTAAGATAGACAGAGAGAAAGAGAGAGAGAGAGAGAGAGAGAGAGAGAGAGAGAGAGAGAGAGAGAGAGAGAGAGAGAAGAATATGAATATACATGTTAACTTTAAAAACTTTTCATTGGTGCCTCTGTAGGCATGACAGCAGTTTAAAACAGAAAGAGAAAGAACAGAAATGCTTTTGGCAAATGTGATGTTATCAACCTAGGATTCTGGTTTGAGTATGCTTTAGGCAAGAAGATGTCAAATTTGAGGCAAGAGTCAAGCAAAGAAAAAAGGAAGGAAAAAAAGAAATAAGGAAGGAAGGACCAATCAAAACCTACAAATCAACTGAATAAACAACAACACACAAGATGCTGTGTGCCCCAAAACACACAAGATCTCACCTCAGATATAGTCATCTTCAGGAATAAACAAGGTTTTACTTATCAAAGCAGTGAAGCAATTGGTCAAAGACTTGGAGTAAGTTTAATTATCTCTTATCTAAAAGATTTGGTATCAAAAATGTCTCTGATTTGGGGCATTTATGATTTGGGAATATTTGAATGTACATAATAAGAAATATCAGGACTAGGACTCAAGATTTTATATATATTTAATCTGGAAATAATTTGATAAAATATTATGTCTTCACTGTGATCATTCACAGGAGACTGGGTGTAGGATTTCCACTTATGGCATGATGCCATTCACGATGGTTGACCTGGTACATTTGCAGAAGAAGAAAAGATGGCTGCTAAAACGATGAAGCTAATTGGTCTTAGTAACCTGTTGAAGCACTTTGGCAAAACTGGACACTCATCCACTGAGCTTAGTAGAGAAAGCTGCCTGATGCCATGAGATTAGATCAATTCCCAATAAAACAGGGCAGACATTGGAGGTAAGATAATTAGCCAGACTAGAGAAGAGATAGCAAAGCCCCCAAATACTAACCAAGACCCCTCACTAAAGCCCTAGAAGACTGTTCCTTGCTATTTAGCCCGAGTATAAGCTGATAAACTTTATATTAGTATGGATTAAATAATTAGTAAAAAACCAAAACCATAAAAACCAAAGAGCTTCCTCCAAAACTTCAAGATTCACTGGCCCAGGTTTTCATGGATGAACTGTGTGTTTTAGCATGCAGACTATGGGAACCATGCAGGAATAAAGAACTCAGTCTGTAAAAACAGATGCACTGTCTTAGGGGAAAAAAAAGAGTGAAATAAATGGCCTTAAAACCATTGTCACTCACAGGAACCTGCTTTGTAGACTAGGATAACCAGGAAATCACAGAGATCTGTCTTCCTCTGCCCTAACTGTTGGGATAAAAGACACATGTCATCATGCCCAGTCCTTTTGTTTTCAGGATTTAGGGGGAAGAATGCATGTCATTCAACAAACTATGGCCAAAATAAATTAATACATGCTCAAAACATTGGTTTTAGCAGGAAATTTATGGTTTGACTAGTGGGACCAGCATTGATGCCATTTAAATACAAAGAGAAGCAAATCATCCTGAGACTGGAGATTATAGATATACAAAATTACCATTAAATAGGTTGAGAAACCATTGGCAATAGGATGTAAGTTCCCCAAGTGTCCTGTGAGAAACTGATTTAGCAGCTATGTGGAATGGAATTACTGAAATCAAACTAGTAAGTTTTCAGATCATCACAGAAGAGAATATTCATATAGCACATAACACAAGCAACAGCTACGATGACAAAATTTAAAAAGCAAAATAATGATCCATGGAGACTGAAGAACAAAGGAAGCATTCTTTGAGACAATATGAGTCTATTACACTAGTTATAGCAATAAATACAAATTAAAGTGTGCTTGTAATGACATATATAAAATGCAAATATAAAATACATAAAAGGACTGGGTATGATGGTACATGCCTTTGATCTCAAAATATTAAACTAAATTATTTTTAAAAAATTAAAAAATTATTAAACAAAATATTAAACTAAATTATAAATGTGAAGGCTTAGAGGAGTGGCTCAGCAATTAAGAGCACTGACTGCTCTTTCAGAGTATATGAGTTTGGTTCTATTTCCAGCATTCACACAGTGGCCCACAACCGTGTCTGCCTCCAATTTGAGGAGATCTGGTGACTTGTTCTGAACTCCAGTCATCAACACGGTCTACAGACATACATGTAGCCAAAAGACCCACACACATAAAATAATAAAATAAATGAAAACTAGACTCATGTATTGTTCTATATGATGAGAACCCACATGATATGCATGAGAGAACTCTAAAATGTTATTCATAGCTTCAAGGAAAAGAGTGGAAACTGATGCAGAAAGTATATACTGTGGTGTTTTGAATGAGCATGGCTTCTAGAGGTGCTTATGTCTGAATGCTTGATCCCAGCTGGTAGAACAGTTTAAGAAGGATTAGGATTCGAAGTTATGGGCTTGCTGTGTCACTAGGGGTGGCCTTAGAAGTTTCTGAATCCCATGGCATTCCCAGTTAGCTCTTTCTTTTTGCCTTGTACTTGTGGATTAGATGTTAGTTTCAGTGCTCTAGCACCCTTCCTACCTGTCTGCTGCCATGCTCCACACCATGATAGCCTTGGGCTCACCCTCTGCAACAGTAAGCAAACCCCAGTTAAAGGCTTGCTTTCTATGCTGCCTTGGTTATGGAGTTTTTCATAGCTGTGTTTATTAGTAACTAAGACAGATACTAATAAAATAAACTAAATTTGTAATATTAATTTCAGACTAAAAGATGAACAAGGATTGTGGTGAAGATTTCCAACATATGGTAAAGAGAGTAATTTTAAAAACTAAATATACTCACATAAATCCTTAAGGCTAAATAGCATATCAAAGGAATAAATATTAAAATCATAAAAAATCTTTTATAATTGAAGATTTCTGAACAGGCCATAAGATTTGAAGTCTATAACAAAACTTAAAATAGCAAAAGTCAGAAACAAAAGCTTTACATAATATAAGAGAAAAATAAGACTGAAAGATAGATTAGAGGAAATTAACCACAAAAGACAAACTAAGAAGATTTCCTACTAACTTTAATGTATCCTGTAGAAGGAATCCAAGTGGAAGCAAAATATGAACAATGATGAACTTATAAAGAAAAATAAATGAAAGCTGGGTGTAGTGCGATGTACGTGTAATCACAGTGCTCAAGTTACTGAGGATGGTGCACCATCAAGGCCAGCCTGCTACGAGTATCAGACCAGACAGAGCTGCAGAGAAAGACAGGAAAAAAGAGAGGGAAATAGGGAGAAAGGAGAGAGGGAGAGAGGGAGAGAGGGAGAGGGAGAGAGAGAGAAGAGGGAGGGGGGGAGAGAGGGAGAGAGAGGGAGAGAGGAAGAGGGAGAGGGAAGAGGGAGAGAGGAGAGAGGGAGAGAGGAGAGAGGGAGAGAGGGAGAGAGGGAGAGAGGGAGAGAGGGAGAGAGGGAGAGAGGGAGAGAATGCTAAACAAAAAGTAATTACTTAATCTCATTCAGAAGAAAAGCAAGAAGTTAGATACATACTCAAAGGCAGATACATATATAGGCATACACATAGACACATACATAGATACGCAAAGAAACACACACATACAGAGAAACATATTGAAGCACACACAGACATACATACACCCCTCATAAAACTCTTGTTATTTAATGAATAAATACATAAAGGGCTGTGACGTCTCTGTAACTCCAGAGACTTGACGATGTTAATCAGCAGTTTATACATGGATATTCGTTGACCACAGTACTATAGTTAGCAATCACCCTGTGCATATATTCACAGAAGTTGATCGACTTACTTATAAAATATTTATTAGCTATATATGTATGTGTCCCACTTCAGACACAATTATAAGCCATTGATTGATTGGTCGGTCAGTCTGGCTGTCCACAAAACATCATTTGAAGAAAATTTTGAACATCATTTTATTCTTTAAAATTGTATTTTATTTATGTATATGAACTGTCAGTGGAAAAAATTCCAGAAGTTGGTTCTTTGTTTCTACCTTTATAGTCCTGTGTATCAAACTCATGTCATTAGACTTTGTCCACTGAACCATCGACTAGCTCCTGAAAGCCCTTCCAAAGTAACAGTTACCATTTGGAAATGATTTAAATATATATGAATATAATTTTAAAGATAAGATATAAAATATGCATGTTGATGTATATATTCAGTTCTTATTTCAATAAATCATTCAAAAGAAATCATGCACAGATATAATGTAGCAGAATGCTATAGACTGGTTGAGTGGGGGAATACCTCCATTCATTTTATCCTCTCTGTACTGTTTAAATCATTGACATATAACATTTATCAGCTAAGGTTTTTTAAGCAGTAGTTATCTGTGGTTTTCTTCCCTGAGTATATTAAATATCAAAACTAATCTATGTTGAAAATTTAATCGAAGAGGAGAGTGCTAGAGCCAGAATTCACTAGAGCCCATATCCTTATGTTTTGGTGAGCTGAAAATTTAGAAATGCTCTCAGCTTCAACATTTCTAAAGAGTTGTTGAATATGCAAATTCACTATTAATGCACATAAGACAGTTAAGTTCAGGCTGATTCTGTTCAACTCCCAGAAGAGTCGAAATAGTTTCAATATATTTTGTTTTATAAATATTTAACTTAGATTTGCAGAGGTTGAAAAAGGCAATATTCCACAAGGGTCCATTTTCCAAATGTGAGGCATGAATGATTTTTTTTCCTAGTTACAGTATTTATGAAATACTGAGAATTTAAAGCATGTGAAACGTTTGGTAATGGACTATTACAGGCTGAAGCTATTCTTCTTCAGGCCTCTAGGGTAAAATTCAAAGAGTAGAAGCTGTAGCAAATGAATATTCTGGGTTGCTTGTGTTATAGAAACCTTAATCTTTACAGGAGTGTTATTTGCTCAGATCAAACTAAAAGACTCTTTCTCTAAAGAAATCATTCATTTTCTCTCAAATCATTCAAGAGAAATGGTTCCATATCCCAACTTCTTCTGTTGCATAGCAGAAAGAGGATTGCCATAACCTTGGCCTCACTCTGCTTATTTTATGTCTAATGTGCCATTGAGGTTGTAGTTCTTTGACACAATTTGCATAAATCACTTTTAGCGATTAAAAGTATTGTCTTGGGAACTGTGAATTAACTGGCGTGAATCATTCAGACATTAATAGAGAAGAGCTTTGTTTTAATTTCAACCACAGTGTAAACTCGGGTGTCCTGGTTTCTTTGAATTTGTTTATTTCCATTTACTCAACTGCTACTGATGATTCCTGTGGCTTTAAGTAGGGAAGAGTTTTAGATTTGTCCTTAATCTTAGCCTGATCACCATAGGAACTGGCAGATGTCCCATCTGTACTTGAAAAGTCTTCTGAAGCTCGACCGAGTTCTAGTAACTCCACTAGCTTCTATGAAGAGAAATAGAATGTTTTTGCAGTTTGGGAATCCGGCAGGTGAAAGCTCAGTCTTCGATTGGCCCCACTGAATTCCATCTGCTCATCCATGCTTAGAACGGTGAAATAAAATAGAAACCATTGTTCTTGCTCTTACAGAAGCAACTGCAGGTTTTATGAGGAAAACAATGAACATGTCACCCCGGATTTGGCAGGAGGAAAGAGCTGGTAGTACATAAATTGTCTTTTGGGTGCCAACTGTTACGCAGCAGAATTGTTTATATTAGTAAAATCCTCTGGTTGTAAGTTATGTAAATTGTATTTTTTTTCCTAGACAATGTTTTATGATGGCAAGGGGGGTTAGGGAATGTGTACTAAATCTGAAATGGTCTCATGCTTAAATACCGCAATGTGGTAGACAGTTAATCTTCCAAACAGATAGTGAATGCAGGCAACTGCTTTATTACCATCAACATATGTCTCTCACTATTCTGGCTGCTACCTTGGATCAGCTTGCAAGAGCCATCTCAGCTGTGGGAGAAAAAAAAATCACACAGATTTGCCCAGCATTGATGAGCTTTAAAACTTAGCTCTGAAGACAACAGTGCTGTCTGGCAGGATCTAGCAGGACAGG
This sequence comes from Mastomys natalensis, assembly GCA_021653895.1. Taxonomy (NCBI): domain Eukaryota; kingdom Metazoa; phylum Chordata; class Mammalia; order Rodentia; family Muridae; genus Mastomys; species Mastomys natalensis. Next base: position 439,626 of record JAJTUV010001396.1, read on the forward strand.
GGTTAGGAAGCTGACTGCATAGCTTTGCAGGATACCTTCATAAACCAGAGAGTCGGGAAATAGCTTAGTAGATTTATAATGTGCAGGACATAGGGCTGTCCCTGGTTACCTGATAAGGACATGCTTGTCTCTTGATTTACTTGCACTTACCTTTTAGCTTCCAGGGATTTGCTTCTAAGAGATTGCATCATGGCTTGATAATCAAACAGGGAACTCCACTTGTTTATTTAAAAAAAAAAAAAAAAAAAAAAAAAAAAAAAAAGAAAAGCAGTCCTCCTCAAAGATACATCAATCTGTTCCCTGCCAAGTATTTCCACTGAAGTATCAATACTGATAATTACTTTTTCTTGCTTAGTAATGTGGACAAGCTGTGAGAGGAGTATTCAGTAAAATAAACACTGCAGTGAGTGTGGTCCACAAACCCATATGTGTAGGAAGTAACTGGAATTAACTACACACAATAAATATTATATATAAGTGACAGAAATGAAATTTTACTAACACACACATCTATACTAGAAATATCATTTGCCTCAGGTTATCCCAAACAACCCAAGGTTGTTGCAATCTCCCTTGGCAATTTTTCCTCTCTGTAGAATATTTGCTATCCCACCACAACAACTTTTCATCAGTTAAGAGAGAATGACACTGATTCTTCAGTGTGAAGAGCTGCGGGAACAAAAGTATACAGAGTAAAATCTTATTTGTTGAGTCTTCAAATTGTCATCCCCCTCCATCAAAATATTCATAGATTTCCTTTGTATGTTCCTAGCTCTCCAAGGTTCAATATAATTTCATAATACATAGAACATAAATGGAAATTGGCTAGGAGACAGCAAACATATTTCCCGGATAATGTAGTGTTTTATCTGGGAGGACTTGATATACTTTGGGGTGGCTCATTAATTTTATGAGATCATTAGTTTACTTATTATTCAATAAATTTAACTCCTCTGCACTAATACCTATAGTAAAATATTTTCTATGACCATGATACTCTCTGCTCAGAAGTTACACAGAGTTGGGGATGGCTGGAACATGGACAGGGGAGGAGAAAATAGATGAGGTCAAAGGAGGTGAGGCAATGCTGCTGAATGGGAATCTGTTATTTGGAAGCATCACATAGCTCCTTCTTGAGGGCTTGATTTAGGGGCATAGCAATGCATCATACTTATCCAAATCTGATGCAGGTTTTAACTGCCCTCATCAATCAAAAGTCAATTGTGAAAGCCCGTCCTAATAGTAATTGGCTGCCAGGATCCTATTATATGAATTAGGATTTAGATACAGTACCCACCAACCTGACCAAATTTGGTGCCATGTAAGTCATAAAGTTCCTATCAATCCTGACTTTATTTTCATTCATACATACAAACAGCCATGTATTACATAATTATTTTTGGGTAGCCACATTGCAGTATGTATGTTGGTAGTCCCATGAGATTATAATTAAGCTGGAAAAGTCCAAACACCTAGTAATATTACCTAAATTCTCTATGTTTAAATGGATGGATATCATTATTTTGTTGTTCTTCAATATTCAAAATATTAACCTGTATAGGGTGAGCCCTAGAAGCATCACATTGTATCATATGGCCTAGGTCTATTCCAACCATCTACATACTACTGTAGTATAGTCACACACTGACAAAATTTTCTAGTCATATATTACTTGGGCCATAGCTGTGGTGGTTTGAATGAGGATGCCCACCATAGGCTCATATGTTTGAATACTTAGTTCCCTGTTTGTGGAACTCTTTTGGAAAAATTAGGCAGTGTGGGCTTACTAGAGAAGCTGTCCCTGAGGTTGGGCTTTGAGGTTACCAAAGCCTACACCATTCAGTGTCTCTATCTCTCTTTCTTGTGGTTCTTTCTTTTTTTTTTTTTAAATTTTTTTTTTAAAGGACAACATTTAATTGGGGCTGGCTTACAGGTTCAGAGGTTCAGTCCATTATCATCAAAGCGGGAGCTGTGGTTATTTCTTAAGAAGAAAGCTCTCAACTACTACTGCAGTAGCATGTCTGGCTGCTAGGCTTCCCACAATGGTGGATGATGATCATGCTCTCTGACCCTCTGAAACTGTAAATAAAATAAAATAAAATAAAATAAAATAAAATAAATAAAATAAAAACAAGAAAAAACTACTTGCTATGGCCAAAATGCCTTATCAAAGCAACAAAGAAGTAACTAAGACAATAGTTAAGTGATAAACAAGTATATTTGCATAAATATGTGTATATTCATGTGCACATGAGGTGATGTCTCTCTATATATATTCTTATAATATATATATTCTTTAAGATTTAGTGATTACATTGTAATCTCCTGTCATCCTCTGTTCACAGCTTGCCTTCTTTCATGGCCTGAAAATCAGGGAGAGCTATTGTTGGTTTTGGATTCCAAGCGACCTCAGAATATATATACATTATTTTTCTACATGTGTGTGATTCAGATTTTCTTAATGCCTGAATAAATCATTTGTTTTTTTTTCCACTTCTTTGTGGTTATTCAGAATAAACTCACTTTTTTGATATTCTCCCTCTCCTTTCCTTTGCAAAGAAAATAATCCTTCCCATCTTTGAAATGATTTCTAAGTATGCATTTTATTTGGTTTTCAAAGTGAGATTAAGAAATTACCACTCATCTCTTCTGTGCCAGAATTTCCTAATGATTTAGAAGGGGGAAACGTGTACAGGTTCAGGCATTACATTTCTTTAAGTATAAGATGAAATATGACTTTCATAGGATTTTACCTCTCTAGTTCTCGTTCTGTAATGCTTTCAGGGCTATAGATACATTGCAAAGACCATAGGACTTGTGTCATCTCAGCCAATGCTCATTTGATAGTGTAGATGATCCCCAAATATGTAAATTTCTATCATTTTGTTCTGATTATTGCTGTACATTAATTTCTTTCTTTATAGTGTGTGAATTTCGATGAATCATATCCTTTATTCATAATAAATAGACCACCAGCTCAATTTTTCTAAGGTATAATGTGCTAAGAATATGGACATACCAGGTGCAATACTTTCCCAGACTCCTATGTTGAATAGAATCTTCTTTTCCTTCCTGAATTGTTTGGATTCTTGATGAAAATCAATTGGCCAACAATGGAAAGATTGCTTTCTGGACTTTCAGTCACATGCCATTGATCTGCATGCCTATTGATATCATACTGTTTTTGATTGCTTTGACACTGCAATACATTTTGAAATTGGAAAATGCTAGTCTCTCAACTGTATTTTTCATTTTCAAAGTTCTTTTCTTGATTCTGTTTTTTTTTTCTTTAATTTCCTGTATGAAATTTTGAATTAGTTTGTAAGGAAGGACAACAGAGAATCAATAGATTGTGTTCATTATGAAGGATATGATCGAAGTATTTTTATCATAAAATATTAAGCCTTCTAACCAATGAATTTAAGGTGCCATACGATTTATTTGTCTTTTCTAATGTCTTATATTTGTTTTGTTAAATTTATTCAGGTATATATTTCTTCTATTAGGTACTATTTCAAATGAGTACCTTTCTATCTTCATATTTTAGATAAATTATTGCTAATCTATTAAGTAAAAACTGATATCATTTTCATATAATAAAGATGGTGGACATAGCAGTAATACAGTTAATATGAAAGTGAGTACCTTTCTATCTTCATATTTTAGATAAATTATTGCTAATCTATGTAAGTAAAAGCTGAAATCATTTTTATAAAATAAAGACAGTGGACATAACTGTAATAAGTTAATATGAAGGTACAGTAGCAATTAGAATTTAATAAAAATTTAGAATGTGATCTATTTGTATTGGATCCTTGTGATAATTTCATTCATCATCACAAAGAAAAGTTTAAAATAGAAAGTACAGTGTTAATTAGTTTTAATTTAATTTAATGCTTTTTTACCCCTCATCCAATTATAATAAATGTGTCACAATGTGACAGGGAACACTTGAAGCCACCTAGCAGCATTCACACAAGACACAGTGACCTTTTTGTTGAATCAATTAAGTTTCTCTGTAAAGTAAAGCAGTACTTTGCTATCAAAATTTGTACATTTTGTTGAAAAAATGGGGGGGGGATCACTAAAATCACAGAGGCATAATTCAATTTTTACTCCCTTTATTTAAGGAAAAAAATAATCATGTAAATGTCACACTATGACTAAGATGGTTATAAAACCAGCCACAAGTTTAATGACAAATTTTATGTTCAGAGAGGAAGCATAATGATCTGTGCCATCGTTATGAACCGAACCAAATAGAGACCCCTGGATCCTGTATATAATGTGGGAAAGCAATTATATCCTAAAACAGATGGGCAGGTGTGTTAATGTAGCACAGAGCTACACATTCAGAGTTGGCATTCATCATGTGTATATGTATATCAGGGAGAGGGATACAATTATTTGTCTTTCTTGATACTGGAGATTCTGAGAATAGAGAATATTTTAAATTCAGTTCATGGTCATTTTAAATTCTGAGATATAGCCTGGAAAGAAACATTGGGTGAGAACTGACAGAGCCCAGCCATCAGTTCTACAGGGCAATACAACCCTGCTGTGTTCACAGGCAAAACGTGACAGTCAGCACTTTCCTCTTGATATTAATTTGGCGTTGAAAGAAGTCTTCCAAAACTTACAGCCATGGATGAAAATCTTTGCAACTTGCTCACTAGGTTTCTAGAACGGTCTCTTCTTTTCCAAATTGAACTTCACCAGCTGGTGAATGAAAAATGTCGCCACAAGATTCTGTTTTTCTGTGAAAAGGCATGTTTTCAGAGAATATAAATAAGAACCATTCCTACTTGATGTACATCCTCAGCAATATATTTGGGAGTTTGAAGAATCTAAACACATCATTCTAGCTTGAAATATTTATTCCAAAGACAACCTAGGAACTGAAATAACTTCCAAACATTTTCTACCATTCCTGATGATGGTGGTCTCTTGTTTTTAAATTATCTTTAATCTTTTTTTTAAGTCCAGTTGTTATTCCCCTGCCAGTATACCCTTAGACAGTTCCTTATCCCATTCCTCTTCCTTCCTGTCTTCAAGAGGATGTCTCTCCCCATCAAGTCTACCCCACCCTGCCAGACCTCCCTACCCCCTGGGGTCTCAAATCTCTCAAGGGTTAGTTGAGTCTTCACTCACTGAGGCTAGATGAGGCAGTCCTCTGCTGTATATGTGTCAGGGTCTTTGTAACAGCTGGTGTATGCTGGCTCAGTGTCTGAGAGATCTCTGGAGTCCAGGTTAATTGAACTGCTCATCTTCCTATGGGATTGCCCTACTCCTCAGCTTCTTCTAGCCTTTCTCTCATTTAAGCACAGGAGTCCCCGACTTCAGTGCACTGTTTGGGTTTAAGTATCTGCATCTGTCTCAGTCAGCTGCTTGTTGGGTCTCTCACAGGACAGCCATGCTAGGCTCCTATCTGTAAGCACACCATAGCATCAGTAATATTGTCAGACCTTGGAGCCTCCCCTGGAGCTGGATCACAATTTGGGCCTGTCACAGGACCTCCTTTCCCTCAGGCTCTTCTCCATTTTTCTCCCTGCAGTTCTTTTAGACAGGGACAGTTCTGGGTCAGAGATTTTTTTTTAACTGTGAATGGTAACCCCCATCCCTCTACTTGATGCTCTGTCTTTCTTCTGAAAGGGGGGCTGTACAAGTTCCCTCTCCCCACTGTAGGGCATTTCATCTAAGGTCCCTCCCTTTGACTCCCTCTTTCACCTCCAGAGTCTCAAGTACATTCTAGAAGATGCCCATTCCCTTCAACCTCCTGAGGTTGCCTGTTTCCATTCATTCTGCTGGCCCTCAGGGCTTCTCTCGTGCCCCCACCCCATAACTGATCCTATTCCCCTCCCTGTCCCCTCTCCTACCCAGGTCCCTCACTCCCTCTGCCTCCCCCCACAACACACACATCACACACACACACACACACACACACACACACACACACACACACACATTGCTTTCTTCTCCCTCCCAAGTGTGATTGAAGCATTTTCACTTGGGCTCTTTGGCTTGTCAATTTTAAAATGGCTTCTCTAATTTACTGAATGTGAAGACTTAGGAAAGCTGGAAGTCAAGTAGGAGGTTTGAAACATCTTAAAGTCACTAAAACCATATGATATTAGTTCAAATAGCATAGCAACTTGCCCATGAGCCCACAAAACATTTAATAGTTTTTATCTCCTGTAGCTTTACATTCATTATTCTCAAAAATTTATCCAAAAGATAGTATTGTTGTCTATGTCTAATGTCCATGCAGTCAATATCAAGTTCTGAGAATTAGAATTAGTCTGATCATAGATTTCATTAATGGATTGACTTGGTAATGTAGGAATCATGCTATACATATGTACATATCAGCAAAAGAGGTCCTGAGCACACAAAATATGATTAAGTATGGTTTACTCATGTTCATTCTCAATCTTGAAGCTATTAGAATACAGCTTTGAAACATTTGGCAAATTTTAAAAATGTATTTTAACTTGTCTAAGTCAATGATACCTTCCACATAAATCTTATATTCTTTATGTATTCTCCCTTGATATATTATTTTATTTGTCCATTTTTTTTTCAGGAAAAAATTAAATGCTTTGACACTAAAAAAACTTTGTTTTACTAACAATTTTGCTGAACTCATAATATTTGCACAACAGAAATGGATGCCCTGTGTTCTGATCCTTATTTATTTTGGTATTAAAGTGAAAATGACTGCCTAGTGTTTTGTTTTGTCTTGTTTTGTTTTCATTCCTGGCTTCTCAGGTCGAGAGATAAAAAATAAATAAAATAAGTTACCTATTAGTGAAGTGACACAAAGTTAAGGGACTTGATGTCCTGTTTATAGGAAGGGAAAATATCTCTATAGTGGCACAATTGGAACAGGTTGTGAGATGCTAACCTCTCTTGTTTTCTATATTGTGTTGGCTTGTTCATGTCATAATCAAAGAAATAAACTGCATCAAGAAGATCTTTATGAGTTGTCTTTTCTTTATTTGTTTTCTCCTTTATGCATGTCTTCTCTAGATCCATCTTTTGTATAATAAAGTTCATCTATATTCCTGAGTTCTCTTTAATAAATGTAAGAAGTTTCTTGGTGAAAAGAGAGAAAGGGAAAGCCATTTCTCTTTTTATTTTGACTGTGTGGAAGACCACGGTGAGGTGTACTGAAGCATCATTTATTAATTCATCTTTGAGAAGTCAAGCAAAGAAGAGATCATCATCTGCTCTTGAGAGTATAAATTTGTTTCTGGTTTGTCATCATGCCTGACATTCTGATTTGTAATCTTACTGTTTTAGTCATTAAGACCCAGTTTTAATATGATTAGCATTTTTTATTCCATTTATGAAGTGATACTGGTCTCTAATTTTTGAGAGCAGGATAACCCTCAGTTGGCCTTATGCAAATAAATCATATCTTAATGCCCTTGAAATCGGAGCATCTCCTAGGAGGACAAGCTGTAAATCAGAGTGGAAGGAAGTGAACTCAGCCCTGGAGGCCAGTGCTCCAAATGGCATCGTCAAGATGAATCAAATGCCTGTGTTCCAGAATTTTAATTCATGGCACTTTATCCTTGGTTTCAACTGATGCTGTCATCTTGAAATGACAGTGAGTGCAAAATTGCTATTGCATAATTTTTCTTATCTCTCATTTATAGACTAGGTTTGATTGAAAGTTCAGATTTTGATATATGGCAAAACAGGTTTTTTTCCACATAAAGGAAAGTATGTGTGTCTCTGTGTATGTCAAATTAAATTTTTCATCTAATACTGTCCAAACCAGGGCCTTTGTTTTATACAAATGAATAGGCATTTTCCTTCTGGATGCTATCTAACAATTCCTCCTATAATTTATTACCACCTTTCTCCTAAAATTATATTATTTTTGTCAAGTTACAAAAAGGTTGAAATATTTCTGGAAATTACCCATCCATTGGTACAAGCCCATTCAGTGGTGCTAATAACTCTTAAGATAGATACCCCTATGGCCACATTCTTATTACAGTAACTGACTTGATAAGCATGGTATTATAAACTTACAGGGAAACAGTGTACATACATAAGGACCTCTCTTGCAGGAATGATGTAGAATAAATGAAGCAGACACAACAGGGTAGACCAGGAACCCACACAACTACAGAAAACTTGGTCCAGCATAATTCATCTGTGTGGCAAAAGTCTGGGCTTTAGGATAACCATCTCTTTCAGAGAAAGGCCTAAAGGTTTATGGAGATCATGCCTTGTGTATTTATTTATTTATTTATTTATTTATTTATTTATTTATTGCTAATTTTTTATGTAGATGCTGGTTATAAATGTTCCTTTGTGAAAATTATTATAGCTAAACATTGCAAAAGTATTTCCCTAAAAACATCCAGTTCCAACTGTAAGTTAAGATGATTTACTTCTGTTGGAAACAACATGGTGATCAGAACAGTGACTGGAGCCTGGATTGGCTACAGTTTGGGAAGTTAGTGAAGGCTCGATACCAGATTCTCTAAGATTCTCTCTAGTGTCCTCAACTACTTGACTTCAAGTGATTTGCTTCCTTTCTTTCTCTTTCTTTCTCTCTCTTACTGCAAAGAACCCTCTTTCCTCAGTGAGCTTAGTACTTTCAACCAGTCAGCATTTGCCAGCAGGAAGCACACATTGGACATGAAGAAAAGCAGTGTGACCCCACCACACCAAAGAGCATCTCAACACTCAGTGCTGTCTTTATTACATTCACTCACAGGTCTGACCAGGAGCTATCACAGTTTCCATTGACTTGTGACTCAGCAATTAGAGTCTCAAAAACCTTTACAAGAGAGAACCTAGTGATGGATAGAAAGGTCCTGGCTACTCACTGAATGAAACTGCACTATATACTTTGTAAAGATCAGTCCCATGGCCTTGATACTTTAGAGACAGAGTATAACTACATGTTCTAGTGACTATAACAAAATACCAAATTCATGTGACTTATAAACAAGAGATGATTTCTGACCATTTTTGAGCCTGAAAGTATACAGTCATGGTGGGGTCTTGTGAAGATCATCTTCCTGATTATTGAAACTGTCTTCTTATTATATCATTACTTGGCAAATAAAGGATGAGATATCTCCTTGAGATCTCTATAATAAGAGCTTTGATGCCATCCATGAAGGCTAAGTACCCATCTATGGATTGATTAATTCCCAGATGCCAAAGGTGGTACAAATCTCAATTTATTGGTATCGGGAGAATGTAACCACTGAGTTTTATTATGTTCTTTCAAAAGTAAAGAGTTCCTTGTTCTTAGAAATCTTTAAACACAAGGGTTTCTTGAGTGGTTGACTCAGGATGACCTCACAGTGAAAGGAAGTGAAATATGTAGGCAGTCATAGGTTCAGATCCTGACTCAAATCCAAGCCAGATAGATAGAAAGCTTATGCCATTTCTTCAATTAAAATAAATTAAATAAAATAATAGCAACAAGTAATATTGATATAACAGCTACTATCTTGATTAGAGTGGTAATCTTTCAAAACTAAACAAAGTATGCAGAGTCCTTTATTCACATAGGGAGTCAGCACATGATGACTAGTGGATAGAATTTGCCAAATGAATCTGCTATTTCAAAGCCTCTTATTCACAGATAAACGTCTTTTAACTTGCTCTTATTGAAGACTACAGTACATGTTGTGATGTAGCCTGTTTCAACATGAGCTTGGTCTTCTGGCCAGACACAAATCACTATTCTCTCTTATGAAGTCTGTCCTTTCCTTCCTCCTTTACATGTGTTCAGGGAGTAGAAGACATGACCTCAAGTTTATAGAACCAATATTTTATGTCCAAAGACATTTCACTGACCTAACTATTCACTCACAGTTTATACTACACAGGTTCACTCAGGCTTTGGGCATCCCTAGCACATGTTGCAAAGCATGATTTGCTTTTGCCTATTCCCTCTACCTGAGCTGCCCACCCTGGGCTGTCTCCTGTAATGCTTTTTTCTTTCCTTGGTCATCTTATGCAGGGACGTAGATGAGATCAGTATGTTCATGTTGGACATAGTCTTCTTTTGTAACTCAGTGACCTCTTCTTGAACATGGTCTTTCTGGAATCCAATAGTTCTGATCAACAAGGTTACTATTGTTTCTCCTTTCCTTGGACTTGGAGCTCTCTGTACAGGCAAAATGACTCTATTAACTGATGACTGCAAATGTCTAAATCAATGACTAGCATTAATTTTCTGAATGGATGAATGAATCAGTGAATAAATACATGGTGGTATAGTTAAGCATGTAATCGCCCTTAGAACTAAGTCTCCATGTTCCTATCCAACACCCCAGTTAAAACAAGAGTAGTAGTTAAAACAAAACTAAAATTCAATATATTTTTGTTGCTTGTTAGCATACTCTGCTTTGAATTTTACAAATGTATGCTTTGCTTTTGAGAATTATCACCAGTGATCTCCAGTGCAAAGCCAGACATCCTAGCATGTGAATTTGGGGTGTGTACATTCTCACTCTGAGATGGTGAGCTGATCCATGGTGTTTACAGCTTAGCCAGGATTTCTTGATGAGTTGGTCCTATTCACAGAGGTAAAATGAATCCAACTGGTTTCTTTCATCTCTCTTGAAGAACTGAAGTCTCCTCATTTCTGAGAAATCTGATTTAATAAAGTGAAGCATAAAGTACAGAGTACTAGACATGAGGTGTTGTCTGTTGGGGGACTACTTCCTAACCCTTTACTTGCAAGATGCACTGTTGGAATCTTTGCTTATTCATCATCCCACTTACTGGTATTGTAATCATTGGTGACTAAGAAAAGAAAAGAAAAGAAAAGAAAAGAAAAGAAAAGAAAAAAGAAAAGAAAAAAAAACTTTCCATCTTAGCAGCACTAACAGAAGCTTCCTCAACTCATCTACCTTATTTCCTTTGGCTTTCCTCCATAGAGAAGATTAACCCTCATGAAATCATAATTTGGTACCATGTATCCCCATAAAACACCCAAATTTAACATGCTGTCATAACATTCAGTCCTTTGAAATGAACCTTCAGTCCATTTCATCTTTTTCTACTGTATTCCATTTATAAGCCTATCATCTATAGAATTTCTAGAATCACCATGACGGACTTGGGTGAGTCATCTCATCATCTTCATTCCTTCTAAGAGGGGGAATAAGAAGCTAGGAGAGATGAGGGCTATTCAAGAGCTTTTGCTGAAAAATGCCATGTCTTTTAGCTTTGTTCTCGCTCCCATGCCTGTCTCTTAGCAGACATTCAGGAAGCCAAGGATTGATTTAGACACAGTCTCAGGTAATCAGTTTATACAAACAGTTTCTCCCCTTGTAGAGGAGTTGAATTGACAAAAATAAAATAACAAGTTCTCCTCTTCCTAAATCTGTTATCAAATTAACTTTATCTTGTTGTATATTTTATGTAATTACCACACTAAATTAATTGAATGTGTTTAAGTTCCCTAGTCCATTTGTTATCTTTCATCATTATTTCATCACTGTTTTAAAGATTGTTTTTCTCAGCAAATACTACAGACTTGTGTATCTTAAACAACAGTCATTTAATTCTCAGAACTTGAAGTTGGGAAATGCAAGACAACAGTGTAGGTATATTGGGTATCTGGAGAGGGCCTTTTGTCTCTTTGGAGTTGATTACCTTCTCACTGTGTTCATAGGTCCTTTCTTCACTGCACATTTATGGGATGAAGGAAGAAAGGAGGAAGAAAGGAAGGAAGGAAAGAAGGAAGGAAGGAAGGAAGGAGGGAGGAAGGAAGGAAGGAAAGAAGGAAGGACAGAGTGGGATAAAGGAAAATTAGGAGACATGAGAACTGTCTCTTTTCATAAGGACACCAACACCCTCATAGTCTAAACTAAGCCTACTCATTTCTCAAGGCCTCACTTTTGAATATTATCACATTGAGAGATAGGAGTTCTAAGCAAAAGTTGTAAACATGCAATCATCCTGTGCAGTTAACAATGACTGTATATATATTTATATATATATATATGTGTGTTTGTGTGTGTGTGTGTGTGTGCGTGTGCATGTGTGTGCATGCTATGTATGCAAGTGTATATTTTGATTATATGGTCCTTTGGAACATTAATATAAGATCAGTAATCAGAGTAGGCAGGTGATATCATCCAGGCTATTGTCTTGGTCCATGTAGACTTTGTCCCCTGAGTTTTCCTCATCAAGTGGTGGATGCTGGTGAGTCTAGGCATGGGATAAGGAAGAAGTCATTGTGCTAACTACTGCACCAGCAAAAGATGTCAGGCATGTCTGCATTCCTCCACAGAAGCAATTCCTTCCCATTGTACAGTGTTCACTGGATATCACTATTTTCTTCTCTGGTTATATTCAGTTTTTAAAGTAGCAAAAGCTGTGCACTGCCCAAAGAAATCCATGGGAATGTTGATATCCCACACTTCTGAAAAGAGTTTCTTCCATTAAGCATTTTTATTTTTTTGAATTATAGCCACTTCTTCCAGAACCACAGCTGCCACCCACATGTGTGCCACCATGAGTGGCTGAAGCTCCATTGTAAATGCAGATGGTCCACCCTTTACTTTAATTCTCCTCAGGCCTTCTGAACAATGTCACCAAACATGCTATCTACCTTTGTGGAGATTTCCTTAAATGCATTTGAGTATGATTTTGAAATGTGTGGAATGAACATTCGTAGATTTTTTTCTTCCAATATTTTTGCAAATAAGCATGCTTTCCTGTTCTTTAAAAATTATTAAACTTGTAATATACATATGAAACTACTACTACTAACAATAGTGTGTGTGTGTGTGTGTGTGTGTGTGTGTGTGTATACACATGCTGTGGGAATCCATTACATATGTGTTTCCTAATAAATAATATGTTTAATTTTCCCCTCATGATGTCAGCAGGGGAAATTGAGTTTCACAGAGAGTATGTACACATAAACGTTAAACTTAGTAAAAGGCAGAGTAAACTGAGAGCCTTTTAGGTATAAATCTTTTACCTCTGCCTCAACAGAAGAAAGATGGCTGTAAAAACAGAGAGATGAGGTTGATAATATTACCTTAAGTTTGCTTCTGTGTTAAGTTCACTTTCATGAGTCCTTAGTTGTGGGTCATATGTTTACAAAGCAACAGGAAATCCCATCCTCAGTTCCTACAGCAGTCTTGTTCTTTTCCTAAAGACCTGCTGCTGACTTCTCTTTTGACTTCAATCTGTAATTCTACAATCCTATGATAAGATCATTAAATTGTTGAGCAGACTGCAAAGTAGACACTAATACAATATAAAGTGATACACACTGGGACTCTTTACGTATACATTAACAAGGAGTGATGTATTTAATTCATATTTCTCAGTGGGGAATATGAGAACCTGAGCATATTGACCATGGGTGGTCTTGTTCTTGTTCCTCTTTCTCTTCTGCCTCCTCCTCCTCTTCTTCCTCTTTTCTTCTTCTCCTCCATCTCCTCTTCTTCCTTCTTCTTCTCCATTCTCTCTTTTCTCCTTCAAATGCTTAATGATCTATTTGTAACATATTCTGTTTCTACCCAGAAAGTGTAAAAGGGAATGTCCTTCTCCTTTTCATATTTGAATGTATAGAGAGTAAGCTTGATCTTCTGACTGTACTGGAAATGTATACATTTTAGTATATTTGAATCCCTTTAATAGTAGAATATTATTGCAGTGAGAATTAGTCCTCACAGTCCTCATCTTGGCTTTTATAAATGTGATAATTTACCCTGTGTTATATAATGCAAAAAAAAAAAAAATGACCCTTAAGGAAATGTCCCTCTCTTTCCCTTGGCTTAATTTCGTCATTTACCTTTAATTAAGTTTTGTCATGCTTATGACTCAAAAGAATTTATACATATAAGAGTTCAATTAGACTCTTAGGTTCTTAAATAATGAGTCTTAAAAAGTATATAACTTCATGCTATAGAAATATAATGACTGAAATATCCCCTTATATAAAGAACAATATTAAGGGTTAATTTCTAGCTTATTTCTTTGTGAGGATGGGGAGGAGAATATGGTCATTTTGAAGGAATGTAGGACAGGACTTTCCTCCAAAAAATCTAATTATATAAGGGTATTGATTGATTGGATGGTTGCTTGATAAGGAAGAGTGAGTTTTATATTTGCCATTCAAGCCAAAAATCTTGGCTCATTTTCTCCCCTTATTCAGCATCTAAAGGGTGTGTGTGTGTCTGTGTGTATGTGTGTATGTATGTAGTATGTGTGTGTGTGTGTGTGTGTGTGTGTATGAGGGTGTGTGTACATCTCTTTAATTTGTGCAATTGCATATTATGAGAGGTTAGATTCTTGATTCCACTAAGAATATTTTAATTTCTTTCTGTTCCAGATTCAGATGTGAGATGAAGAAGTTAGAAAAGCTGTAACATAGAAGTCTTACAAATACTAAAGAAGTTGTAGATGAAGGGACTTTAACCAAATATAAAGTCTATAAAATTATCCATCTGCCTATAACATTTTGAATGACCTTGAACTATGATGTTATTTAGGTTCTCTGAACATCAACATGCAAATAGATAAACTGGGTTTCTGTTCATCCATAGTTTTCTATGTGCTTAGTCACATTTTCCCAACAAGTATGTACAAAATACCTACTATATGCTAGGCACAATGTTTCTGATGGAACATGAACTTTTGTTTTTTAATGTTATTCACTTGAGCCTTTGTATCTGGTAGGCAATGGAGAGCCTGAGATGGTAGATATCTATTAAGTAGACAAACACCAAAATAATAAAGTTAAAGATGCATAATTACTGTCTAGTTTAGACAGCAAGAAAGTTAAGATGACTCTATGAAAATGTCAAGGAACTACCATTTAACTGGATAGGTTATGGTTGGTATTGGCAGTCAAAGCTTATAGGAGAAGACTGTTGACCCAATTCAGGATGTGATTAGGATGTAGTGTGGTATAGGGATTAAAGATGAGTATTCTACAGACTTAGAGTAGCCTCGAAGCCCATAACATCAAGTGACTACTACAGGGTGAAGTAAGCATGCTGTGTTGTGGCTAGAAATGTATTTATGTGGACAACATCTGTTCATATTGAGTCAGCCAAATTCAAGGCCTTTATCCTAAGAGTCTTGGGATTTTTCTAAGAACTTTACAGAATTTTAGGGTTTTAGAAGAAGAAAAAATCACATTCCAACATAATAAACATACATCAAACATATGCAGCTATATCTATAGGAATATGGTTTTTGACCCATTAAAGCTATGATATTCATTTAATTTTATTCACTTGGTATAACATTCTATTGAGTTTGCACACTTGAAATTAGTTCAGACTTTTGTATTATGAGATATTGAATTTTTTTTATGTAAAAAGACGTTGATGGTAATGGTAGCACATGGTTGTAGAGAAAGTGTACATTCCTTCTCTACCCCCTTAAAGCAGACATAATGAATGTTAAATCACACAATTGTTCTTTAAATGCAATTTCCAAACAAGCCCATTATCTATCTCTAATTGGCTATTACAGAAGTCTAGAGTTCCAGTTGTCAAGAGAACTGTTGCCTTGAGATGTCCAACATGCCACCTGCTAACCAGTGGGGCCCACCAGAATGTCCTTTTCCTCCTAATTATTTAGCACACACAAATGAGTGGCTCCCAGAGGTCTTCCACCTGCCCTGCCCACTGCTTCTGATGGAGATGGTTAATCCCTGCCAGATGTCAGACTAGCAGGAAACCTTGAATATTAATAGAAATCAGTCCTGGATATAATTAATTGTATAGTGCTCAGCTTATCAAGCTATGTCAAGCTACTGGGACACTTTGAGGGATTGCCAATGGAATGAGTATAGGCTTATCTGTTCCTGCTTGACACGACTGTGGTGACACTCAGCTTTGGCAGGGAAGATTTTACAGGTTTACTGGCTACTTCCTGGTAGCCTTGGCTGCTGTCAGGTCTTCTTCCCTATGTCTTATTGCTAACCAATTGAATAAATAGTATTTTTACCACTGGAGTTTAAGGGAAGGTGACAAAAGTGATCCAGGAAACATTATCACTGAGTGTTTGTGATGCTCAAATTAGTCATATGTGTTGGTGTTTGACTGGAAGACTGAAAGAAAAAAATCTACCTTATAACAGGTTTGATACTCTTGTGTGTGGCATCCATATTAAACAAATCTCCAATTAGATGGCACACAATCCACTTAAATTTTCACATTAACTATCTAGAATTAGTACAGTCCCCATAGGTTCATGGTTTAGTCTTGAAATATTGTTCTGTTTCAGATGCCAGTCACAAGCCCTGGTGTCCCGTGCTTCATGGTACCTGCATACAAATTAGGGGCACCAACATCTCCTTCCTTGTTGTTTGATGCTTTACTAAAAAATTCAAGGAACAACGAAGAGGACTTCACTTACTTTACTGAACCATTACAAAAAGTATTGCAAAGAGTACCAATGTTCCCCCAGGGCATGTCTAGAGGACTCCAGGTATAGGCTGCATCTATCCCTGTGAATTTAGGCCATACTGTCCTGCCAACACAGGGATGTCTGTACCAGTCCAGAACACCTTTAGTTCCTGAAAAGATTTTTAACTGTTTCATTATATGCATTTGGCAAGTTTATTAATTCAGTTGAAGCTCCTGTCTCCTTATAAGGATGGTGTGGGAGTGATCAGCTCACAAAAATCCGCCTGATTACAACCAAACACATTACTATAACCAAGGAAATGCCCATGGCTTCATGAGAAACAGGAGTCTCTCCTATCACTCAGGAAATCACAGAGGCTTCAGAGTTCAGGATCAGGATCCAAGTTCAAAGATTTTAAGTTGTGAAGGAAAAGAAAAACAAAAACAACAACAACAACAAAAAAAACCCAAATACCACTTCTAGTCTCTGCATGACTTTTTCAAATTGCATGGATTTTAATAACATTGAGTCAAGAACTAGAAGCAGAGATTAAATGTTTCTTCTTATTGTGTTGCAGATGGAAAATTCAAAAACGGTGCCTGATTTCCCTTTCTAGCATCCTACCTAGCTATAACAGACTCCTTAAAATCCCTTCCTTACATCCAAACTAGAAAGCAAGATTTTCTATCATTGAAGATATACCCAAAATATGGCTGCTTTGGTAGAATTTATTAGTTCTTACTCTAAATATTGCTTCTAGAAGGATGAAATCAGAAGGGTTTTTGTTGTTGTTGTTGTTGTTCTGTTTACAATGGGCCATAAATAAATTAAGAGTTATGCATCTAAGTGCATCATTGCTCTGACCTTGGAATCTTCTTGCCCTAATTTTGGAATAGGACCTAGGAAGCAAACTAAGGATGGTTCCATCAGAAGACTGTCTAGCTAGCTCAGAAGCATGGAACACCAACCAAACCTTCTAGGCAAGTCTGGCTCACACCAACAACCCTACTGGGAACATTTGATTCACTATGCTACATATTTAGATACTTTCTAAAATTTTGATTTATTGGAAGAATGTAATTATAGCACTGAGGAGATATTAGCCATATTTTTCTATAGTATATCATTTAGAATCATAACTGTAAGTCATTTATTTCTTTGATAAAAGGAACTAATAGCATATTCATGATTTAACTTTCTAACCTTCCCTGTACCTCCCCAAACCCACTTAATATTTCTTAATTTAAATCCATCAAATAATCGATTTAACCTATTTTCTCCTGGATCAGAAGACATTTTAACACAATTAAAATAGATTCAGGCTTTGCTAAACTACATCACTAGTTATCATTTTCTGACCAGCAACAATTATGAGTAATAACTACTTAATTATAGATGAATAATTTGATCTTATTTAAATAGTTGTACCTTCATGAAACAGTTTCCTGAACAGAACACCAATGGCTCATGCTCTAAGGTCAACAATTAATAAATGAGACCTCATGAAAAAACAAAGCTTCTGTAAGGCAAAGGACACTGTCAATAGGACAAAATGGCAGCCTACAGATTGGGAAGGGATCTTCACCAACCCTACATCTGACAGAGGGCTAATATCCAAATTTAGAAAAAATGTAAGAACTTCGACACCAATAACCCAAATAACCCAATTATAAATGGGGTGTAGAACTAAACAGAGAATTTTCAACAGATGAATCTCGAATGTCCCAGAAACACTTGTTGGCCAAGAACATTTCAAAATCCATAGTCATAAGGAAAGTGCAAATTAAATAAATAATGAGGTTCCATCTTATACTCATCAGAATGGCCAAGATCAAAATCTCAAAAGATAGCATATGCTGGCGAAGATGTGAACCAAGGAGAACATGTCTTCATTGCTGATGGGAGTGAAAACTTATATAACCACTTTGGAAATTAATTTGATGGGTTCTCAGAAAACTTGGAATAGTTCTACCTCAAGATCCAGCTATTCACAACTCCTGGGCATATATACAAAAGATCTTTCAACATTCCACAAAGATACTACTCAACTATGTTTGTAGCAGGTTTATTAGTAATAAACAGAAACTGGAAACAATCTAAATGTCCCTCAACTGAAGACTGGATAAAGAAAATTTGGTACGTCCACACAATGGAATAGTATTCAGGTATTAAAAACAAAGACATCATGAATTTTGGAGGCACATGGATGGATCTTGAGACTGTAATTCTGAGTTGGGTAAGCTAGTCTCAAAAGGACATGCATGGTATGTACTCACTTATAAGTGGATATTAGCCATAAAATTCAGGTACTGTGCTACATTCCACAGACTCAAAGAAGCTAAACAAAAAGGAAGGCCCTAGCGAGGAAGCTAAGCTTGAATCACACATAGATGGGAGGAATAAAATAGTCATAAGAGGCAGAGGGAGGAAAGGCCTGATGGGAGGGTAATAGGGTTCAGTATCAGATTTGGGGAAGGACAGGAAAGATGGCCAGATAGCCATGAAAATGAATGGAAGTCTGTACCTGATAGGGGAGGGGGCATCTCCAGGACTAGACAGAGACCTGACATAAAGGAGGCACCTAAGAATCAATGGGGGTGACCTTAGTTGTGACTCACTACATTGGGATTATAGAACTTGAAGAGGTCACCTCCTGTAGCCAGGCAGGAACCCCAGTGGAATGATAGGGACACTAACCCACCTACGAAACTTTCAACCTAAAATCACCATGTCTACAAGAAATGTAGACATGGTGATGGAATGAGAGAATAGCCAACCAATAACCTGCCCAATTTGAGACTCATCCCATGGGCAAGCACCAGTCTCTAACACTATTAATTGTTACTCTGTCATGCTTGCAGACAAGAGCATGTTGTCCTCTCAGAGGTTCCATCCAGCAGCTGACTCAGACAGATACAGATACCCAACAGCTTGGGAACTAGTATGGAATTGTAGGAACAAGGATTGCAGGCCCTGAAGGGAATAAGAAATCCACAGGAAGGCCAACAGAGTCAACTAACTTGGACACTTGGAGCTCTCTGTGTCTGAACCATCAAAGAACATATACAGACTGGATCTAGGCTTCCCTACACATATGTAGCAGATGTGCAGCTTGGTCTTCATGTGGGTCCTGAACAAGTGGGGCAGGGGCTACCTCAAAAGCTGTTGCCTGTAATGTGAGATATGTTTTTCTAGCTGGGCTGCCTTGTCTGGGCTCAGTTACCTCACAGACACTTGAAGTGCCTGGGTAGGGGTATACTCAGGGCACTACCCTGGCTCAGAGAAGGGGAGGGAGTATGGGCAAAGGACTGTGGGAGGGGGTGACCAGGAGAGGGCAGTGAGTGGGATATAAAGTGAATAAGTAAAAATAAATAAATAAATAAAACAAAAAAGTAAAAATCTAATATTATGAGGCCTTTTAGAAATGTCTAGTAATGGCTGAGAAAATGATTTAAAACAGAGATTATGATCTTTGATTTTAAAGAAAATGATAGATAATCATGCTTAAGAAATACTCTAGGAAATAGCAAGAAAGCACCCAATTCACCCTGATGTGATCCCTTTTCTAAAGCGATCAGGCGACTATTTATCAGACAAGAAACATAAATAAAAAGATAGATAGATAGATAGATAGATAGATAGATAGATAGATAGATAGATAAACACAAACTTCATTTGGCTCAATAAAAGTAGTTGTACCTCTTCTTACATTGGAGAAAAAAATGTTGCAGGAATTCAATGTTGATTAGAGTACAAGACTTAAAGGAATAATGGGAACTGACATTTATGTACACAGGACAAATGCACACTGAGGAATCCACAATAAAATGTAAGGACAGAAGCCTTCATTGGTCATCTCCATTTTACAAATTCTGTCTTGCCACCTGTTTGCCATATGGACTCTTGAGTTTGTTTCTTCATATGTACTTGGCACAATGGTGCATCTCACTTGGCTGTACAAGGACCAAATTAGGAATATATGAAAACGTCTGTACAAAGTACATGGTTAGTACTTATTGAGTATAAGTCTTTGTCCAATTAAGAAGACACAAATTATAATAGTCTAATACCATCAAAGCAATACATGATTATTTACTGTCCTCTGATTAAAAGGCGATGTTTTCATGTATTTCTTCAGAGCTGAACCAAGAAAAATTTTATGTGATCCATATGCATTGTGCTTCTAAATGAGCTATTAGTATACACAAAAGGAAGGCACATGGTTTGCCATAGCAAAAGACAGTCCAATAAATTACCATTTTCTCTAAATCTCTACCATCTGGATGTTGCTTCGTCTGCATTGTCTCATTAATTTATATTTTCTTGCTTTCTAGACAAAGGTGTACTTATAAGGAAGAAAATCCATGTTTATTTTAATTCAGTTTAGAACAATTACCTCTGGAACACGTCAGCTCTTAGTTTCTACTTAGATCTTGAAATGTTATGTCCTCATTACCTTTGTACCAGAGCAAAGAATTAGTGTTTCAACATTCAAGAAAACCAAAGTCAAAATAAAAACAAAAGTTTTACCAGAGTTATCTCTCACTGCAGCTTGAAATTTCACACTGAATGTGAGTTGAAGTGTTCACTTTTACCAGCTGTTCAAAATCTAAAAATCATTCTGTTGTAATTGTATGCTGTTGAAATGGTTTAATAAGACTAACCAAAAACATTTTGTAGATAAAATAAAGAAGGTTATTAATGTATTAGTACAGGGGACTAAGTATTGTGTAGAGACATCAACTGAAAACAGATGTTTAGCGGCAAAGCGAAGTGCAAAGTTTTCAGGGATGGTGGGAGATCATGGAGCCTTGGAAACAAAAAGAAGACTGAGACCACTGTGAACAGGAAGGATGAGAACTGAAGCTCTGTGTGGCTCTGCGGTGCTTTGGGGACTAATAGACTTATGAAGGCACGTCTAAATCTGAAGAGACTACACGATGAGAGCTAATCCCCCTCCCCCTCCCCCCTCTCATCTTCAAATGGAAAATAAAGAGTTACAGAAGTAATTTGAAGAAAAAGTGGGGAAGAGCCTCAAACACATGGGTATAACTATAGATTATTTTATGTGGGTTTGTGATCCAAAATTATTGCATGCAAATGAAACTGATTCTGGCTGTTGACAAAAGCAACTGTAAATGCCCCTGGAGAAAAACATCCCTGTGAATTTACAGTTTGATCAGACACAAGAAGATTCTGTAAAAAAAAAAGTTACTAACCCAACATAGAAAGGAAAAATAACATAAAAGTTCACAGACTTCTACAGAACTTGGATTTGATTCCCAGATGTTTGAGATTTTGCACATTTCATATATACAATATGAAATAAGTATACTGAATATTTTAATGTTTTAATAACATTAATAATAAATCAGTATTCAAATAATACTATTGAATTTATTTAAATTAATATATATGAAATACACATAATTTAATTATAAATGTGCATATACTTATTTAAAGTGAAATAGAAAACTGGATGAGGAAAACTTCATTAGACTCATATAGGAGAGATAAAGTTACTTGAAATACAGATTTAAAGTGATAAGCTATATAATATATAATATATAATAATATAATATATAATATATAATATATAATATATAACATATAACATATAACATATAATATATAATAAATATGTAATATAAGCTATATTCTATATAATGATAAGTAAGCTTAAAATAAAACCTAAGTGATAATATTTGATTGAGTAGAATTTGAAAATATATCAAAACAATTAAGGAAAGCAATATTCAGAGCTAACGTTATGAATTTTTTTTCAGAATTCTAGAGAAGTATAGATTCTTAATTTTAGGAAACATGACACATTCAAAAAGATAAAGATATTAACACCTAGAATCTTAAAAACAGAGAACAGCTTTACAATAGAAAAAGTTAGATGATATACAAAGAAACGACAATCAGACTGCTAGTGTATTTCTCCACTGGAGGAGACAGAAAATTAATTTACAAGTGGTAAGAATAAAATAGCTTTCAGCACATAATTGTGTACTGAAAAGAGTTGTCTTTCAGATATTTTTCTAACTTTCAGATAGAAAAATAATGCAATTTTAAACAAAGAAACACATGGCAATTTTATAATTGATACATTCTTTACAATGCAGAATTTAATTGAGAAGAGAAATAGTAATTGAAATCATTTCAGAAAATAAGGCAAATACTATTAGAAAACTCGTGTTTTGAATAGAAGAAGCATTAGCAAGTCCTGCGTTTCCCTATGGCGTTTCCAAACATCCTTGGTGTTACTTATTTTATTGCCTTCTCTCTCTCTCTCTCTCTCTCTCTCTCTCTCTCTCTCTCTCTCTCTCTTATATAATATATATATATATATATATTATATATATATATTATATATATATTATACCCGTTGTATACTGGTAAGTGTAGCTTTCACTACTCACAAGAGAAGTTTTTCCTTACAGCAGGCAGAGGTTACTGTAGAGATCCACAACTACTCAAAATGCAGAGAACAATGATCATGGGATGCAATCTCAACTAACACATTTATAACTCTAGCCCTAAGCTTAAGAATAACAGAAAATTGTGGAAGAGATGACAGATGGGGATTGTAAGAGATAGAGGTCTTGGACAACCTGCTGAGAGAAAGTGTCTACACAAGCTAGAGATGCTTTACCCATAAAATCTCAACAACATGTGGCCAAACAAGACCTGCATAATGACCATCTAGTCAATATAGTGGTGTAGACTGTGGAAATTTCATAAGACCCATCTCTAAATGAAGGATTATAGGTAGTAATTGACTGCTAGAGGAGGATCAGGGTTCTCTAGGACAATCATCCTAATAGGTTAACCCCAATTGGTCAAGTGGTCATCCCTAATCACATGTACATATGAGCAACACTGATAGACTCAGTTGGGCTTAGTAGGTTACACATGCATATGTGTGTTGTATGTGTGTGTGTGTGTAAAACTAGTACTATTAGAAGAATCAATGAGTTCAAGAGGGAATGTGGGAATGTGGGAAGAGTTAGAGGAGGGAGAGGTTAGAAATGATGTAACTACGTGCTCATGCATAAACTTCTTGAAATGAAAATGTTAACATATTAAAATACGATTATTAGCAATTTATTTTCAGCATTAAACAACATAGAGCAAATAAAAATGAAAACAATATATAAGATGGAAAAATGAAGAATTAAAGCATTTCCAACTCTCTATTATTGAGGAGTTAAAGCTCAGTCAGCACTGAAGAAACTTCAAAAGAACAGAGTAGATTTAAAGAACTGCAGGAGAAAGACAGACATTACAGGTAGATTTAGCGCTTTAGTTTTCTCAATACTGGTTTTAAAAAAACTGTTTTCATCAGTTAAGAGAGGTAGCCAATAGATTTAATCATTTAAGGAAAAATGTGGTATATTTTTCTGCGTTTATTGGAAAAATAAGGGAAACATAAAACACTAGTTAAAGATTTTGCTACTGTCAGACAATTCAGGAATATGACTCAGTTACTACATGGAAAGTTATTAGATTTACTGCTGTCGTAGGAGAGTTAGAAATAGCATTGTCACTAATTGAGAAATACATTTAAGATATATGGTTCACTTATTATATGGAAGAGTTATTAAATTTACTGCTGTAGTAGAAGATTTAGAAATAGCATTGTCACTAATTGAGAAATACATCTAAGATATATGGTTCACTTATTATATAGAGGAGTTATTAAATTTATTGCTGAAGTAGGAGATTTAGAAATAACATTGTCACTAATTGGAAAATGGATCACACACATATACACATGTGTTTCTGTATGTGTACATGTGTATATATACACAAACTATGGCTGCGAGTGTAGAGTGTTTCCTAGTATGTATAGGGTCCTGCATTTGATCCTCAACATGTAAACACATATGCACATACATGCATGCGTGCACACACATGTGCCTGATCTTTAAAATTAGGTACTCAATTACTAGTTGACTATATTCTAAGCCATGATCATCGAACTGTGACTAGTCAACCAAGTCCATCTTAAGGCTTATTTTGAAATGGCCCTCTAATCAAAAAATAAAATAAACAGCATTTTTAAAGGGTTATAAATTACTTTTTAGAATAGAGAATATGTAAGAAAGTTTTACCTGTAAACAGACCACAAATTAGTTACTAAATGACTTTTACAGAAAAAGCTAGCCAAACCTATATGGTAGGCTATTCAGCAATCTCAACATACTTTATAAATTAATCATGATTTAACCGTTGTTCATCAAGGCTTACTGCATGTAAAGTTCTGTGACTATTACTTAGGCAAAAATGTATTTCTCTGGGATACTTGCATTCTAGTGGGGAAAAATGTGAATAAATAATAAATAATAAATAATAAATAAATAAATAAATAAATAAATAAATAAAATACATAATGAGATTGATGCTTGTCAGAAAAGGAATATACAGAGAAAATAATGGTATTACTTCTTAAAAGTGTATAATTTGTGAGTCAAAAGTAATAATTTAAAATTTAACTATATAGATTCGAATCATAATAAAATTAATACATATTAAAATCCTTAAAGTATTGACCAGGAGAAATTTCAAGTTTGTATAATATTGAATGTTAATAATAAAAGTTTATACCAAGTGAATAAAATTGAATTAATATCAAGGAGCCAACATGTTCTCTGAAAGACGTATCATTGTGAGGTTACAACATACCAGTGTTGTAGAGGACTGAATAAATTAACACAGCTCAGATGGTTCAGTGATATTGGAATCTGAGCAAGTGGATTAATTAATTTTATATAAGAAAACAATATCTGCAGCAACAGTGAAGCATGGTTATCTCTATGACATGGCCACTGATATAGCTGAGTTGCGTGTCATGCTAGAGCAAAAGTGTCCTTTGTCTGTACTCTTAGCAGAATCACATAATGTATTATTGACAGAAGACACCGGTGACCTCAAAACCATTTTATCCAAACCATGCACTTCTCTCAGAAAATTCTGACTCCTAAAAGGAAGACATAAATGTGTCAATGATCATTGTACTATATTTGTGGGTTTTTTCCATGTTGGTTTTGCTATCACCATGTTTCAATTACATTGTTTCTTCCCTTCAAGATCATAATTTTTTGCTGAAATGCTGGAGTTAAGATCAGTCCATATGCTGCTTAGTTTTATAGATTCGTGATCCAAAGAAAACAGCTTACAGAATACAACCAGGTTGTTTCCCTAACCAGATGATAATTAAAAGCAATTTCTATAAACGCAATTAGAGATAAGGTTGATTCATACAATTTATGAACTCAGCTCTTCTCTTGCTAATTTGTAAGGAACCTTGATTTTCCCCCTAAATTTCTGAGTGAAGATAAAGTTAAACTTCCTTTCTTTGGGGTAATACATTCATATCCTTCAAGGTTCAACTGACAAAGCAAAATCACCAGAGTATGTAGTATGCAGTAGGGCTTACTGAAGGCTTGACACATTATAGTTGGAGATTAACAAGAAGAGATAAAAATAGTAGTGAAAGGAGATTCCAAAAGTCCATGTCAACACCACTCTATGCTCTTATGTCCTACCTTCTAAACCTACCCAAATACTTCTCTTACCTTTTATTCTTTGGACCATCTGCTTCCCTCCATCTTTACCCTTTCCATCCCTCTGCTTTCCTTGATCGCCACTTTGCAGGCTTCCCGTCTTCCTTTTCTTCACTCTCCCTCCCTTTTCCTTTCCATCACTCCCTGGCTACCACTCGGTTCTTCACTATTTTACCCTTTATCACTTCCTGTAATCTCATTGACTTCCATCAAGACTCAATGGCTCTTTGTAGCATGAACATCTTTACAAGTTGCTTCTTGATGTATAAGTTCTATCAGTGCATTCTCTATCCTTTGTGGTGACCCACCCCTTCTCTTTCTATTTCAGGATTAGCCACTTGACTTGAGATCACAGCTGAAACAGTCAGGTCTTCAGAGATGTTTTCTGTAAAACTATCATAAGTGAAATATGAACTCCTGTTTGTACATATTATTCTCTCTCAGTGCATCATTCTGACATCTTTCATACCCTTTCCACAACTGACAATGATGTGCTTATTTTTCTTGGCATGTTTTCTCCATACACTGGACTGCATACTCCCTGAGCACTAGGATAAGGGCCCTTGTCCATCTGTATATAGTCAGCAACTAGCTAAATACATGGCACTATTCCAGCTGTTTATTATAGTCTTTCTAAAGGAAAATAATTAGATGAACAAAAATCTAGTAGATGGATCTGATTTAAAATTTTCAGAAATGAATATTAAAGCTAATTGGATTAACATGTTTTCTCTTTTAAAATGCTTAAGCTAATTGTTATCTCACAGGTCAGTTGTCAGAGACTGGGAATACACCCAAAGTTGACAGTTGAAAGCTATAATGGGACTGACATTACAGTTATCAGGAATCCCTAATAAACACAACATTTGCGAGGGAGGCTAAAGAATACAACTTGCAAGTCTTCGTCATGAGGAACTATGCTGAAGAAGAACGGATCCTGTTTTGGGTCAGTGAAAGTAAGAATTAGAAGATGATTACTGGGATTTAATGATGGGAAACATTAAACTTTTCTTCATAAAATTGTCCACTTTTGATGCCATGATTATCTCGCCAAAGATTTGAACACTAAATATTTGAGTACAATTTTATGTTAGCTATATATTATAAAGCTGTCAATAGAGCTGTCTTTAAAAATGTAGATCACCAGTGAACAAACACAGCCATGTATGTGATTTACAGACATCATAATAAAATTTTTACTAACCTACAGGAGGATATGTGTGCAATGTTTCATATATATCATAAATGTTGCATCCCTAACATTTTAAAGAGTCAAAATAACACCAATTTTTGTGTTTGTTTGTGTGAATTTAAGTAATTGATTTAATATATATACACATATATACAGAAGACTATGCGTATGACACCCTCTGTGTGTGTGTGTTGTGTTAATCTTTGGGGCAGTTAAAAGTTCAAATGTTAACTCTTGATAACTGAGTACACCTTAGATTCAAACTGATATCATTGGATACATAATTAATTTTGTAAGTAGTTTTTTCCAAATAGTATATTTTAGTTAGAAAACATGTCTTTTTATTTATTTAATATTTCTGAATTTTTCCTGCTGAAAGAACTCATTGTTGTATCTCTGCTAAACAGACTTACATTGTTAAAGAGGTCCTGTCTAAGTCAGCCTAAGTTCATTGGGACCAGGACCAGAATTCATGATTAATCAAAGTGATAGGTGCTGCTAATGGGATAGACATTTCTAAACTCATTTTGCAAGCTCTGGGAAGATCTTATTTGAGAGCAGGAAGACTATGTCTTTCTAAGCCAGTGCCAGGTACTCCTCACATTGTTTTTGACCCATATATCATATAAAATATCTAGTCAATTCAGGAGGAATTTTGGAAATTCTCTGAATATCAGAGTCTTAACTCAGCTTTTTAGCAAGTATTTTTTTAGCAAGTATTTTCTAGTAAGTCTAGGTTCATGGCTGGATAACTGCTATGAATATAGTCAGTGCAATGGCCTGCTTTAAATCATACTGAACTCCATTTTGGCTTATATATTATTACAGATGCACATTTAAAAAAGATCTAAACAATTTTTTAGAGAATCTCACAACATCCCTATATCTTCTTCTCCTCCATAAACCTAAAGTATACATTATATGGCAGTCAATGAACTCCCCTAATTACCTTTATCTTTCTAATCAACAGGTATCGTGAGACATGAAATTTATGTTAAAATGTTTTTCATTTCATAATTAATTCTATAAACTTCCAATGGTTTCTCCATAGTCTGATTATGAGTATATAACTACCAATCACCTTTCCTAACTTCACTGCTTTGCGTAAGCCCGCATATTAAATTTTTGAAAATCACAACTTCTTAATTTTTAGTTTTGCATTTAAATGGTATAATTTGAGATTATTAAATCCAATATAATTAAGTAAAAAGGAAAATTATACTAGTTGCATACAAGTATATAATTTTACAGTTTTGACACTCTAAAAATCTTTCAATTAGTTTTCTTCATATCTATGTTTCCATTTGTGACAAAATAATGCCAGTAGCATTTATAATTTAAGAGCTTTTTAAATTAACCTAATATGTCAAGGATTTTTTTTTAAGAACTAAAATATACAGAAATAAAAAGCAGCCATTGGAGACTTAGAGTGAATAGAGGAGCTATCACTGGTCATTTCAAAGAATGGTGTTCATATACAGTTGCAATGCTTTGAATGTTGAATTCTTGAAATACTGAAAAAGAGACTTAGTCCTATAGACCTGGATATCTGACAATTTATGTAATCCAAGATCCCTCTGAGCCTGTCATTTTAGGGAATGAAATAGAAGACATTTCAAAGTGAAAACTTAAGCCAAGAGGATTAAGTGGCATCACAATTTTCAACTATCCTATGTGTTTTTAATATTGTTTGAATTTTGTGATAACCCTTGACTATCCTGCAAGTTTCGCTCTCTATTGGTCTAATCATCCTCCTTGACCTTGCACCTCTCCATGTCTGTTAGAGAAAGGATAAAGACAGAGAACAAACCTACTGTCACTGTGCCTTTATATGGTTTGTTTTAAACCATGGTACCTGGAGTGTTGAAATTGAAAGACACAAAGTTACTCATCTGTGGTAACACATCAGAGAGTCTGTCTGTGACCTGTCTTTGACTCACACATCCCTTTTGAGTCATCATATCATATCCTGGCAGGAACTTTGAGACAGAATTTTGCATTTTTCTCTTTTCAGTCATCTGCCTCACTGGATGCTCAAGGTCCCACTAATGAATGTGACATTTGCTGCTAAATAAATAAATCAATCCACCCCTCCATGCTGCTTCCTTGTTCTAGAGAGATGGGGTGAACACAATCAATAGCAAAAGGAACCTTTTCCTACTTTCTCACTGGCTTCTCTGATTCAGTTACTTTTGATGAAAGAAACAAAACCACCAACTGTCATGGAATAAATCAGAGCAGTGGCTATTTTTATGAATATAGAGGTTGAGGTAGAATTAGGTCCTCTGTTGCTCACCCAAGAGGCTCATCATATCCTGTTGGCTTGCATTTTCTCGTGCTGTCCATAATCATACATGAAAACAGGAAGTTCTGATTTATGGTTTATACCAGGTTGGTGAGATTCTGAAATGGGTGTGGTTGTAGTAGTCACAATTCACTCCCCTGCAAATGCCAGAAAAGCAGTTCCATCTAGGGAAGAACAGTGTGGAGTGACATGATCATGACTGTCCTTTGAGTGACTTGTAAGATATGAGGATGCCCTCAGGAAAGACTGCCTTGTACCAGGTGTTCTATAGTCAGCTTGGAAGCTTTCTTCTCCCTTCTCATGATATTGCAGTTATGTGGGAACTGCTTCAGGCAGGTACTCCTCATCTACAGGATGAGATACCTCCACCACTCCTGCCTAAATTAACCCTTGCAATGCATACCACTTTAGTTATCAAGTTTCTTTTTTGTGAAATAGGATTTTTGTATATCCCAAGATAGCTCCCAAATAACCGTATAATCTAGGTTGGCTTCAAATTTGGGATCCTCCTGCTGAAGCCTCCCAAATATTAGGATTACCAATGTCTATCACTATGAGGAGACACAGCTAACACTTCGCAATGTTTTTGGTAGTTAGCATTTTTTCTTTTTATTTCTCAAGTATTGTTTTAGTCAACATACACAGTTATTCTGTAAAGTTATATCCTTTCCCCAAAGTCACAGCATTATAAAGAATAGAAGTAGATTCAACTAGCTGACTTGGTTTCAGCACTGCATCCATGTGCGCATGACCCCAACCTTGTGATATCATCAGGAGACCTTTCTAATACATAGCAATCTTGACACCAAACTGCAATATCTCTATGGAGTCCTTGCCCATCATGTACTAATCCATTGTCAGAGACAATGTGTCTATGGTTCCCCCCTGGCAGATGAACTACATATAGACTATACAGAACAGTAGGAAAAGGGCAAGTTTAGAAACAAAAACATACATGACAGAATACAAAGTTGTAAATGAACAGTGCAGGCCAAGCTTCCAACTTACTGGAAATATGTACAGCATTGCAAGAGTTAATATGAAACAACTGATATGCATAACATGCCTTTCTTTGCCTTTTGATGCTTCTTACTGTTATGAAGTGAGAAAGTCCTTTTCACTGCTGGGGTGAGAGACAAGCTGAAAAGTGGGTGAGAGTATACAAAGGAAGACATTACAGAGAGAAGCCTATGGGAAGGTCAAGGCAACATGGAGACAGACAGGATATGGCTCCCTAGGCAAATTCTAAGGATATGAAATCTGCCAGGAGTTATTCTGGTAGCTATTCAGGCAGTCTAGATAAAAATAATGAAATTCCATACAAAATTTAGACTAATAGTTACCTTTGGTGAGATTATTAACTAGATTTGCATATAGGACTTTTTGATGGTAGAGGGTTCCCTTATGTGAGCATATAGTGAGAGGGACTGAATTAAAAACTAAAACTGTATGATCTGTTTTATAGAATTATGATAATCCTATAATCAGCACATCATCTAGAAACAAGCTCCTTAAAATCAGTGGCCTCCTTTTTCACTCCAAAGGGAGTGTCTGCATCTAAACTTGACTTTCATAAATTTCCAGATGACAAAAACTACTCTTAGCCATCAGCCTTCAAAAGAGGCATCTAAGAAGAGAATTCTTGCGCCTAATATCAGACTGCTCTCATCCTGCTCAGAAGATACCTGCCGTCTTGCCCCACAGGAATAGCTTGTGGCTGATCTAGCAGGGCCCAAGAACACACACCAGTGGCTTGTTGGGATGGAACCCGGTGCTTGTTTGCGTTTCTATTATATTGATAACATCTAACCTGGCTTCAGGAAATATAATTTACTGTTTGTGTGATACTACCAATCAACATCTAAATTTTGGGGGGTTGTTGGGCATTATTGAACAATATAAAGATTCTGAAACTCTAAAGGTGTGTTGTTTTGACAAAAATACTGTAACAAAATACCACAGGCCAGAGAGCTCAATCAATCGTTCTTTACTCTCTTACTTTTATTAAAGGATGCCTTGTTTCTTCAGAGAACTCTTTTCTTGGGGTTCACATGGCCACTTTCTGGTGATCTCTATATAGCTACCCCTCTATTTATTCCTGCCCTTCTGTTACCTCTCTGCATGTACAAAGCATCTCATAAAATACAAGTTATATTAGATTATAACCTACCTACTAATAGGTTCATTTGATGTAATTATGTTTTTAGTATCTTATTTTGAAATATACTCAGTGGTATATTAAGAAGTTCTGGGGCTTAGGGTCTTAAATGTATTTTTGAGTTCAGCACAATTCAGCCCATATCAATCTGTAAAGGAAACTAAGTGACTCTGTTGAATACAATGAGGCTGGATATGCTTTCTTTTTTTGTCTACTTATTGCTCAATCCAATTAAACAAGTCTAAATTTAGGTGGGCTATGGTTCACGCTAATTATGATGCCTGTGTATCTACACAAATTAGTATAGAACTTAAGCTTCTATTTGGTAAATTGTGAAGCTCAACAAAATTAACATCACAGAAAATTCTTGGATTTCAGAAATGAATCAGTTTTCTCTACTTACGTTTTTATGCATTAGGGCAAATATGTAGTTATTCAAACACATCATTCATAACTATGAGAGTGGGCCTTTGTATGAGCTTCTGGCTACACCAAACCTTCTTTTTGCTCCAGCTAAATACATAGGTTGTTGCTCCTCAAGAAGTCTTGTCAGATTTTCCATTATAAACATACAGCTTCCATAAACACAGCCCCATCATACAGATTCAGAACAGTCCATTGCTGTGTGTTTTCAATTCTAAATTGTTCCTACCCTACTATTTACATTAATTAGCAGATACTCCATGACCAGTATCTTATACTGTCTCCATCCTTGTTTTTACTCTTAAGAATTTAATCGATCATTTCTAAGCATGTGGCCAGGAGGGTTGGGGAAGTGGGTGGTAAGGAATCATAGATGTCTAGGAAGTCCTCAAGGAATGACACTAGAGACTCTAACCATTCAGATCCAGGCAGGTCAACTGTGTCAAACTCACATGCACATTCTGTTCTGAATTCCTTGGCCATATGGACAAAGGGGAAACTGAGCCAATGGACAGTCTTACTCTCTTTTTATTGTCTGACTGAATAGTTTATTGTCCCAAAGTTTAGCTGTGAATTGTCACTACCTCTCTACTCCAGTGAGCATACTGTTATTTATTATTATCATTGGACAAAAGAAAACTTCCTTATAAATTTAGAAACGTTGGCACTGTTTCTTAAAAAAAAAAGGAAGTGACACTAAGAGTTATACATGTTGCCAAGCGTTAGTTTGCAAAATATTTTTTCTGCAATAGTGCAAAAAAAAATGATTACAAGAACTGTGTGTAAAATGAAAAAGTTTCTTCACAGCAAAGGAAATATTCACCAGAGTAAGAGAAAATCCACAAAATAGAAGGAAGACTTTCTGAACTAACTATATACTAAACAGTACATTAACATCTAGATTATATAAAGAGCTAGAAAAATTAATTACCAGAAAATGAAATCGTCAATTAATAAAGGAAGTAATAAACTTAATAGACACTTCTCCATGAAATAAAAATATGTGGCATATATATCTGTATAATTTCCCACATCCTTATCTTTCAGAAGATTTTGGTTGATAGCTACATTGTTGATAGAATTTAAATGTGATATATGAATAAAGGAATAAGGTACATTATTATTCAAACACCATATAATCTACTGGAATCATGAATACTTTACTGACTGTTCATACATTTTATTAAATAAACACTACAAAGAAGACAGCATCTATAATGGTAATTCTATTAATTTTGTTTAATACATTATTCATTTTCTTATGGTGCCTTGCACTGTATTAATGATGTACAATTATCTGAACTATTAATTGGGTCTAGAAGTGTTTATTATTTTGAGCTGATACTGTTCCATGAACATTAAAGTATTGAACTTCAGTCAACAGCTAACAGTGGAGCCTTTCAATGGCGGGACCATCCATGTGGCTTAACAGAGAAGCAGTGTATGTTATAAAGTGTGTTCTCTTTCTCTCACATAGGCTACGGTACATATCTCTTTTCTAATACTCAGATGGGCCAATTAGAATAATTGTGTTGTTTTGCATGGTCTATTTGGGATTACTCTAGGTCATTTCCTTATTTTAGTATTGCCTAGACTTGCTTTTCAATGCAACCATTTATGTGCAAGGCTCCTCTTCTTGTAGCTTAAATTTTGTGTACATCTCACAAGGTCCATTCCTTGCATTTTCCTGTCTGACACAATGACTCCTGGAGCATAGTTACATGAGCTGAATGCCCATCATTTTGGAAATGATACTTCTCTGTGTTTGTAGTTAATTATGTCCTTGACGAAGATCTCCCTTGAGGTTAATTTCCTAAACCTAGTGAGTACTCCACTGGAGTTTCCTCCCCTTGAAAGTCAAATTATCTGCATAAAAAATAACTTACTCAAAATTGGAGGGCATAGTGCCCCCTTGAAGAAGGGTATTCTTTGAATCTATCCTGCCAGAGAACCGAGTAGAATACAAAACTACAACTAGACCCTTGGTGAACTACAGACTCCTGAAAAGCAGTAGTCTAAATAAAGTCTTGTTTTTGCTGCTTCTTCTCCTTTTTACTTCATTATCCTTCTTTCTCCCTAAGCTGTTTTTCCATTATGATGAGGGTCAGAGGGTGGAGGTGAGGTAGGAAAAAGGAATCAAATGGATTGTTGGAGCAATGACCCTGTCAGTTATTATAATGCCAGCTCTAAACTCCAGTTTGAATAGCTTCAGCCATGTCTTGCATTTTTGTTTGATTTGACAGGAGAGTTGATGGGAATATATGGGACAATATGATCCAGGAAACCAACTGAGCACGGTGAGCATGGGAACCTAGCTGACTTCTCTGAGACAGAAGACCCTGGACTTGCTTTCCATAATTTTGCCTCATTAGCCCATACTGAAGGAAAAGATTTGCATCAGTGAGCACTGAAATTTATCTTTTCTGGCAGTCAGAGCAAAGTAAGAGTATTTAGAATTTGGAGACATGATTTATGTTTACCTAGATGTCTTTCTAGTTTTTTGTTAGATAATTTACTTCCTCATCTGCTCTGAGAAGGAACTAGACATCTAAAACTATATAGTGTTATTGATACTTCATGTATATGTTTTCTCACTCACTCGGCTCTGTAGCACCTGAAATGAATGTAAAGTCAAATCAGTGCTATGTTTAAGACATATTAAACACCTGTGTGACCTCTAAAATTCCACAAACATATGTATTTGCAAGGAATGGTATAAACTGAAAGACTATTACACTGTAAATGCTTCATTATTTTCAACTTGGAAATTAGTAGGTTTATGTCATTGGAAAATTCAATGTGTTTTTGCTCAAATTTTGTTTTCTCTAACCCCCCCCCCCCATGATTCCCATTCCAACACTATCTTGCAATGGTACTTTGTGGAAATTCTCGCCTTGATTCTAGCACATAAAAAGCTGGCCGGGTCCCAGGGTTCAGAATACATCTGTGCTACTTGTGATGGAACAGAGTGGGTGTAGGAATTCAGAATTTGGTGTCATCAGAAATCCCAATTCTGCCTTTGTTTTCTTTGGTAAATAAAAGGGAACATAATTGACTCACTGAGAAAGTTTCTCTGGGTTGTATTTTGCAGATCATAAATAACTTCAACACATTTCCAAGATGAGATTATTCTTTCTGAGAGAATTATTTTTACTCAGGGATAAGGGTTAGGGGACAATAAAATTATCTGTTCTTCATTGTGTTACCTGAACTGGCCATAATTTTAGTCCCCTAAAGACGTCTGGGATAACTGCTAAGGTATTCCTAAGCATACCCTGGACAAACATCCTTTGATTATTTTACTAAAAAAATTTATATCTTAAAAAAATTATACCTTACTGAATCAAGATAAGCATAACTAATCAAATAAACATGAGCTTAATGATGGGCCTAGAACCTCAGGCCTCACTGGTGTGAAGAAGGGCTGCTCACCCAAAATATCTGCCAGAGCTAGTCTGAATTGAGGCCATAGAGAGAAGTGGGCTCTGTTTGAAAAATTGTAAAACCTAAGCCCTGTACAAAGAAATCAGTTGCTACTCAACCCAATTCATTCACCAGAGCCTCTTTCTCAAGGGAGAAAAGATAATATCCCCTTTCCTCATTAAAAAATTATCTGACACCAATATATTATACTAGCATATGAATTAACATAACCTGGCTCAAGCATAGCATCCCAAGGACCATGACATCACTGACTCTTTATAACATTCAGAGAAGTGGTGATAAGAAACTTAGGAAATAATTGAATCTTTAGGGGAACTACTAAATAGTTGATTCTTTCTGCTGTGGAATTGTGCACTAATTCATGCTGTTCCATCCCACAGTGAATGGCTTCCTTTATCACCTGCCCCTCTTCCCTATCATCTCGTGTTGTCCCCACTAGTATTAGTCAGAGTAAGGTATTTTGCCACGACCTGCATGACAGCACAAGGTACAGCAGGGCAAGGGACAGTGTGACATGGTTCAGAGCATGGAGCAGAGCCAACAGCGCATGGGCCTCCATGAATATTCACCTCTCTCCAAGCCAAGGCTGGTCCTTGGCAGTACTTACTATAGCAGTCATAGTTCTCGCTCAGAGGACAACAAAGATGCAGTTCTTATTCACAAAAGTCCTAATGCTCATATTTTGGGTTGAGAGATTCTTCTGAAAGCAATAAATTCCAAGGCCTTGGCATCCTCCCAATAGATGATTTTGTCATCTCAAGTTTTCTACTTCTAGATGTGTGAGAGAGAACATGGGAAGTAACATGAAATGTTTCATGGTTGGCATAAAGACTGACTTTATACTTTTTGTGATATCCAAAAGAAGACAGTCATACCACCTTTTTTCTTTTCCTTTTCTTTTAAGTTTTATTTAATTTTTTTTACACTCTAGATTTTATTCCCCTCCCAGTCCACCCTCTGACTTTTCCACATCTCATACCTCCTCTCCACCCCTCTGTCTCCACGAGGATGTCCCCATCCCCCATCCCCCATCCCCCATTCCCCACCCCCCATCCCCCATCCCCCATCCCCCCCCATCCCCCATTCCCCACCCCAATAGACCTCCCCACTCCCTAGGGCCTCCAGGCTCTTGAGGGTTAGGTGAACCTTCTCTGACTGAACCCAGACACCTATCAGTCCTCTGTTGTGTATGTGTTGGGGACCTCATATTAGCTGGTGTATGCTGCCTGGTTGGTGGTCCAGTGTCTGGGATTTCAGGGGTCCAGGTTAATTGAGACTGCTGGTTCTCCTACAGGGTCACCCTTCTCCTCAGCTTCTTCCAGCTTTTCCCTAATTATACCACAGGGGTCAGCAGTTTCTGTTGATTGGTTGGGTACAAATACCTACATCTGACTCTTTCAGCTGCTTGCTTGGTCTTTTGGAGGGCAGTCATGATAGGTCCCTTTTTGTGAGTGCTCCATAGCAAGCTAGCTTGAAAATAAAACTAATCCAAAACATTGTCTAATAGCAAGAATCAGAAACCAATTTATTTACCTATGCAACTAATATATTTCACAGAGATATTAGTTACATGATAGTCTTTCAGCAGGACTGGAAGCCAAATGATCCATAGCCACAACCTGGTGCATCAGGTAGGGAGGCAGGTTTGTAGAAAATGATGTATAATAATTTGAAAGGAGCTTAAATGACCTTCTAAGTACAGTTGAGAGCAGAGTTGTCCAAGTTCTCAGTAGTAACATGGAGCTTGCCATTGTTGGGCCGTGCGGATCTCATTTTTATCATTGTGCTAAAGATGCTTGAGGACACTGATCATGCCTTATTCCTCTTGGTGGCCTGGCAGTTAGTGACATTAGCAAGCATTTGTTAACATGGGAATGGATCTTTGATAAAAGGATAGTAAGAACAGAGTTATAATTTGAGGATAAAAACTGATTTTCATTTGGTTTTAATCATTTAGCATTTTGCATCTTCTTGAATGTGTTCTTTTAAATTCTTCTTTATTGCTTCAAGATTTCTATGGTTTCCCATTCTATGATGTCCAAATAGATTGTTCTCAAATAGTTCACAACATTTAGACTTTAGCATAGCTTCCTGGTAGTATAATATGTGTTGATGTCATTTGGGCAACATGCTATATTGCTTATCTCAAGTAAAGTGGATCAGATTAAGTTTTAGGGCAGTTATGTTACTTTCTTTGCTGGCAGAGTCATTATTAGCTTAGGACTTGTTTAAGAAAAGCCAATTTCAAATATCTATTACTATTATTAGATTTACTATATGGCTTTTTAATAAATGTGCTAGTATCAATGTCCTGATAGCAATCCTTCTCTTTTGTTATTGATAACATTCAATAGAAGCAAAAGAAATGTCAGTTTCTAAACTGTGAGCAGATGCCATTCTCTAGTTTAGTTCAGAGCTAACAATCTGTTGTTTGCTAAATGTGTCTTGTTATCACACCAGTACCAGAAGGGAATCAATTTCTACCACGTATCACTAAGTTTCAAAGTAGCCTTTCAACTTCTGCTTGGGATTGGTGGGGGAAGGAGACAAAAAGTTTAGAAGTGTGCTATTTTACATCCCTCATTTTTGACTCATTGTTTGACAGCCTGGGAGTGAAGTTTAGGATCGTTTCTATCAGCAGAAGGCTGGTGTCTGAGTGTAGCTTTTGGGGTTGAAACTGTGTAGATTTGTGGACGAGCGGAAAGTAAACATCAACCAAAGATAATAGAATTTTCGTAGAGATGCCTATTGATGTGCTGAGCATGCATTTAAAACATCCCTCCAAGATCTCTGAAATGTTGTTTAGTCTCTGTCTCTTAGTTTTGGCTATATTTAATTTAAATATGGGACATGCCATAGAGACCTGCTATTAATTTGTTAAGTGTTCTTTCCCTCCTGAATCGTGCCTGATGGACTAGAAAATTAAGAACCTTGAGTTATTACCTTTGTGCTCCAAACCTCGATCATGTTCTTACCATTTACTTATTACTAAACCCTAGGCAGCCTTGTTTCTGAGAGCTCTGAAGTCTTCTTTCTGCTTCTTTTGTTTGCATGTGTGCATGCTTGTGCCTCAGGATATGAAAACCATACGTAACACTGGATATGCCCAAGAGGTGCCCACCTTGGTTTTTTTGTGATAACTCAAGAGGTACTTACCTTGGTTTTTTTTTTTGTTTGTTTGTTTGTTTGTTTTTTTGTAATAACTTCTCTATCTGGCATGAGCTAGCCAGTTAGGCTATATGTGTTGCCTACTAGAATCCAGGGACCCATATATCTCCACCTGTTAAAATTATAGTATTGGAATTACAAGTGCTTATTAGCAGAGCTAGGTTTCTTTAAAATGGCTTATAGATACCTGACAAAGGATCTTTGTGCTTCCAAGCATTTTCCTGCTGGGCTATCTTCTTAGACCGTTCTTTCTTCTTTTAAATACGAGTACATGTGAGATTTACCTTCTGCAAGTCTGGCCCATGTTTTAATTTTTAAAGTGCCGTGTATTTCTTCTAGTCTTAGGTCAGTGATATGCAGACAGGAAACACTATGCACTTCATACATTATTTAAAAATCTATAGCCATTTTTGAGAAGCATTATTTAACATGATCATTTTCCTTTGTAGTGCTATATATTGTATTTTGTTCATTGAGATATTACTTGCAGCAGTGTACATAGCTCCTTTAGGCCACTTAGAAGCGATTGAATGGGAAGAAGGTGGGGATCATTTGCTTTATATTTAATTGGCACATGGAATCCTGCCAAGAGGCTTCTGTGGGGTCCTGAAAACAGAGTCTTTAATCCACCCTTGGCTTTTCATGATGCTAACTTTGTGACTTCACATTGCTCTTTGGGATGGCAGGAGGTCTTTTCCAGCTGTGAATTTCATGGTACTTGTTTTTCAAACAGCTTGAAATGCATGTTTCAGTGAATGCAGTATACCTCCTCAGTACTCGAACACACAGAAACTCCAAATAAGTTCACAATATATATTAGTTTTTAAATGGTTTAGATGAATACTTGACTATCATATCTATTATGGTGTGACTTAGATTGGTGCAGTGACTTTTATATTAAACCAGCCTCTCAAGGTACTAGTCTGTGAAAGAATTTTCCCTCCCCACAGAAGGGTTGTAGAAGTGGACCCTGGACTACCTCACGCTGAGAACCAACCGCCTCCCCGGGGATATTCAGCCCCGTGGAGGAAGAAATGATCCACATTTTCCTCCAGCGCCATTGATTAAACT
Source organism: Mastomys natalensis (assembly GCA_021653895.1). Classification (NCBI taxonomy): domain Eukaryota; kingdom Metazoa; phylum Chordata; class Mammalia; order Rodentia; family Muridae; genus Mastomys; species Mastomys natalensis. The sequence continues at coordinate 479,330 of JAJTUV010001396.1, forward strand.
CTGATGCTGTTTTTGTTTTTGTCTTTTTGTTGTTGTTGTTTTGAAAGGGAACACTAAAAACAGGGATCTCTTGAGACAGACATGTAATAATTATTATTATAAATACTTTGCATTTTCTTATCATCATTAATTACAGTTCCCCTTTAATAGTTTATCATAGTCTCCAAACTTGTCTGCTCACTCGGCTCCTAATTATCCATGAGTACGCAATTTGTTCTGCATTCTCAGAATTTAATTGTTCAGTGTTTGGTTCCTTTCTTTTTGATTGTTATTTTTGTTTGTTTTGTTTTGTTTTTTGTTTTTCAAATTACTGCCTTGTAAGGAAAATTGTGGGGCAAAGTTCTAATCTTCATATTTTCTCCATATTTTTCTAATTTCCTTAGTTATTCTGGACATTACCCTCACACCTCTTTTCTAACACTAAAAGGAGGAATACTCTCAGAAAACCTGCACACGGACCTAGGAAATGCATATCATGGAGTGTGGAGATAGCTACTGACTTTTTCTTGGATAGCTAGACCCGTTTTGGTATCAAGTCCTCCGTTTGCAGAAGAAGCTTACTTGGTCTTAACTGTCTATGCTGTGAGTCCTTTACAAAACGAAATTTTGGCCACTTGCTCCATATCAAAGTTCATTTAATTTCCCTTGTCCTACCCTTTCCAGGAAATATGGAAATGGAGCCAAGACTGGAAAAGAAATATGTCAAAATGGAAAACATATATAGAAAACAAAATTGAAATAAATATTATAAAATATCTATAAATGTCTAGGTCAGACTCCCATGTCTACAGAGACTCTTACAGGATGGTTATTAACCTATTAGGGGTAACGGATTTTGATCAGCTTTAGTGTCTGGGCAGACCCTTATGTCTACAGTGGTGGCAGTTTCCATGCCGCCAGACTGTTGTGAGGATTACGTGCTGTCCTCTTTGGGTGAAAGTTCATAATTCTTCCCTGTATAGTTTTCAGGGATATGCTTTTCTCATTATAAGCTCCAGTCATAAGATGATTGCTCACATTCACTGATAAACATTTGTTCCTGGGTGAGACCGAGGCGATGAAAACTCTCTGCAGTTGGCATGTGATTCTTTAAGTGAGCTGTCATCTGTGACAGTGACTTTATTAATAAGAAAGATTTCCTAAGGGAATGTGGACTTCTTGACCTTGAAATGCAAATGCTTGTAGCAAATCTGTTCAACAACTGATTTTTTTTTTTTTTTTTTTTACTTCTTAAACAATAAGAATCTATTCTTGTTCTCTACAGAACTGCAATCAGCCTTGAGCCCTAATTTGGATGATGCCACATAACTTCGTCAGAGAAATAAGTTTTGCTATTATTCGTGTCATGTACAAGTGCTGTTTGTCAAATATTGATAGCTTTCTGTCATTTAGCCAAGCCAATAAGGTTGTACAGGTTCATCCTCTTTAAACTTCTCCATTTGACTTGATGTAGCCAATAAAATACAATCAGTAGTACTTTGGAAGTGAACCTGGAGTAATCACACTTAATAAATGCTTCACATCTGCCTTTACATTGATCAATGAAAAAAAGTATCTAGTCAACATGAAACTTTCATCAACCTTGTCCCTGACTGACTCCCACAAGCACGCTCCTTTGATGAACTGTACTGAGTATGTAGTATGAGAGAGACACCCTTGTTTTGTAACGAAGCTCTAAGATTTGAAGCTAGTAGTCATCACAATATCACCTCCCCTGTACTGCATGTTGTACAGTGCGCATGACGGCAGGGCTATATTCTTGGACCTATTTCACCATTAGAATCTGACTCTCTGGAAGTATCCTCTGTGGCAATAGTGGCTTCTTTATTAAGAGCAGAGGTCACCCTAGTGAGAAGGGACTTTCCACAAACAACCGTTCTGTGTCCTCCCCACATAGCATACCTACGTAATTAGCTAGGGGCTCTGAGATTCTCTTCCAGGTACAAACACAAATTATTCTGACCTCTTAGAAGTGTATGTATGTGACTAAAATGGGCTTGCTCCCCTCAGGATCTTTCTGCTAATATTTAGGGACGAGTGTGTTTAGTTAGCTAGTGTGTACTGACTGGCTCATGTGTAAGGCATTATTTTAGGCAATAGTATTACCGAGGGGGAAAAATAAATCAAATACCATTATTCAATATAATTAGGAGCCAGGCATGGTGTTTTGAAGAATGATTGAGGAGACTAAATTTATAGATGGGAACACCTGATTTATCACTCTGGAATTTATATTTCTTTTTATCAAACTTAAAATTTAAGACCAACCACTGAGGAAGAATTACTTAATCCCATTTTTGTCTCTCTAGTTCTTTATCACTCGGTAGCTGCCTTTATTTTGTTATAATTATTTCTATTACATGTCTTCCTTTTTTTTTTTAATTTGCCAAGCTGTGACTGTTTATTAACTCACCAGATTACAAAAATACCACGGGCAACACCTCAGTTCATCCGTCTAATAAGCCTGTTTATCTGGTCTTCCCTGTTGCCAGCGTCTCCACCTTCTACAAAGTGAGTTGTCTTTTTCTTCATTCCACCTCGTGGGGAAGATAATTTGAAAGGCCACAGGAAGTTATTTGCTTCCTTGAAGTGTTTCCCAACTGTATAGATCTCATGAATTAGATCCTCCATGCAGATGATGCCAAATTTACCTAGGGATCAAGCAATCATGGAATTATCTGTCAAGGCAATCCGCTTCTTATTGATTTTGCCATAGCCTCGCTTGAAGATGAGCTCATTTACTGACTTCAGGTTGGGGTACCCCCATGCAATGTACGGTTCCACAATCCTCAGCATGTTAATTGAAGCCTTGTTGAGCTTAACAAAGGTGCCATTGAAGATCTGTCGAAGGCGAAGAAGCTGCAATACCTTGCCGACCTTTGGGCTTGCTCCATTGGTACCTCGGATTCTGATGACAAACGCCAATTTTGATTCTGCAGGCACATAGAAGTTCCCAGCTTTCCTTGCCATCCTGGCCATCCGAATCTCAGTCCGGTACATCTGCCTGCACTCCTTGTGGTAGTGCTTTGCCTTCTCATAGATGAGCTTCCTCCTTGCCTTTCGAAGTGTCTTCAGGGCAAACGTCTTCCTCAGGCGCTTCACCGTCAACTCTGTGAAATTCCTTCGCTTTTTCTTAAGGGTTTCTGGCACAGCCGGAACCTTTGTCTTAAGGGTTTCTGGCACACAGGCAACCTTCTTTTTTTCTCTGGAACAGCCTCCATGGTTCCAGCCGGAAAAGGAGCTATGTCTTCCCTTCTTGACAGGGCAGAAAGAAACTGTGTCTTACTCGTAACTCTGTTTTCATAATCAACACAGACTTTGCTGTATTGGTGATATGGCATGCATTCTTGCATAGATAGAGTGTATGGATATGCTAGAAGAGGAGGAGGAGGGAGAGGAGGAGAAGGAAACTGTGGAACATGAAAACTTTCACTTATGACCTTGTTTGTTTCCTTGGATTCACTTAGTTAATTCAACCAGTTTTATTTTAGCATTGCAATTACCATTATCGACTTAAAAAAAAAAATGAAACAGGATATTTCAGTTTTTAAGTGACCCCCTCACACACACATACATGGGATCTATGCATGTTCTATTATTTCCTATGTAGATCAGGGTATCCTAGAACTCAAGAGATTAGCTAGCCTCTACCTCTGAGATTAAAGGCATGTTCCACATATTCTGTGTGAAGAACTAATTTAAAACAGCATATCCTTGCCTTTTTAATGTCTATCTGACTGTTGTTTGGTGAGAGTAAAATATTAGAGCTCAATAGGCAGGAAAAACAGAAGAGAAATACAGAGACTCCTTTATGTTCAAGAAAGGCTTTCAGCACTTATACCTTGGGTTGAAAAGTCTTTGCCATCCAGAGCATGAGTCACAAGAAATAATAAATGGGTAAGATGGAAATCAGGACCTGAAATCATTACAAGGGTACCTCACCGGGGTGCATTTTTTTCTATCTATAGAACTTCCTGGCCTGATCCTATTGGAAAAGAGAGGATAAATTGCTCCTTTTTGAAGGGGCATTAACCTTAGGTTCATTTAATGAATTACTTCTCCAGTGCACTAACAGATACCCTGGGGCCCAAGATAAAAAATGGCCTCTCTCCTCACAGGGAGGGCTCAAATATGTACTCTTCTTTCTTTCGCTTTAGCTTGTGTTGACTTTCATTCTTTACCTTCTAGTTATGTATATTTAAAATATAACTCTGTATTCTAATCTCAGCTTAGAAGCAAATATATATATGTACATATAATATATATATGCAATCTGTTCTCTAGCAAGGAAAGTTCTAGTTTTTATTCCAAGTTGATAGTCTTTTAAAAACGTTTTTAATCACATGTATGATTGTGTGTGTGTGCCCGTGTGTATGTCTATGTGTATCTGTGTGTGTGTGTGTCCATGTCTGTGTGGTGTGTGTGTGTGTGTCTATGTGTGTGTGTGTCTGTGTGTGTGTGCTCATGTGTGTGTTTTGTGTGTCTATATCTATGTGTGTGTTTGTGTGTCTGTGTATCTGTGTGTGTATGTGTGTGTGTGTGTCCACACATGTTCCACACCTATGGGGCAGACATTTCAAGTGGAGGTTATAGGACAGCTCATGGGCATTAGTTCTCTTCTACCGTGTAGGTCCTGGTAATCAAACTCAGATAAACATGGTCAGAGGTTATTTGATGTTGTCCATGGAACCATCTTGCCAGTTTCCAAATAGGTTCTTTTGTCTTAATTTCTCCCTCCTTTTCTCTTCCTCAAAATCTCATACTACAACCTAGTTTCTATTCATGGAATAGAATTCCATGGTTAAAAAGGAAAACTGGTGCTGTAGAAATGTGAGCTTGTAGCCAAGTGGACCAGAAGATTGGTGGTCAGCCCACAGTTTGAGACTTGGCTGCCCAGGCAAGTTAATTATAACTTCCTCCCTTTTCTCTATAGAATTCCCTCCCTGGAATCATTTAATCATACATCTATTACAATGGTTTAATGTAAGAATTTGGGAGATTTTGTAATGCAAAATAGCTGAGTTTTAGTACTCAGCTATTGTGAGGTCAACAGGTTAAGAAATGTCTGCCACTGAAGAGACAGTTCATTCATCATAGTTCCCAAGGCAACAGACACTCTATGCAGGGCCTCATGAGGTAGCAGTAGGACCAGTTAAAAGGGGGAAAATGGTCAGTTATGAAATGCAAAGGAGACTATAAATGAAATATGGTTGGTCATGAACTTATAAATACAGCCTAAGGGAGAGAGACCCCTGAACCAAAAGCAGGTTTCTTTTCATTTGATGATGAAATTTGAATCACAAAGCATGAAAACCGTACTTAACGCTTTGTATTCCATTCTCTTACCTATCCTTGAAACTTTTAGTCCATCTTTCTCTTATTTCTACCTCTTCCATCCCAGGATTTCTCCATCCCTTCTCTTCCTTTCCTCTTCCTTCCTTGTATCCACTTCCTCTGACATCACTTTTTTCTCTTCTTTTCTATCTCCTTTTCATAACTCTCATTTTTCATTCAAATGACCTGGGTCCATCTGTGTGTTTGCTCTCCAGCACTGATGGAAAAGTTAAATGTCTAGATAGCAACCCTGTTGTGGGTTTCTTTTCATTCATCATTCTTGCCAATTTTTTTTTATGAGAAAAAAAGACCAGAAAACATTGTTAACTTTATATTGAAATTATACCACAAAATTGACATAGGACTTTTATTAGATGATGTACCAGAAAAGCACACAGTAATCCTTACATACTCCTCCCAACGAAGCTCTATCACCTGGAATTCAGGCTACAGTGCGTCCAATGTTCAGCATTTTGATAATCATTCGGAATCCATTATCACAGAGCCATAAACTAAGTTATTAGTGACGTGAGTCCTGGATTACTGTGTTCGTCTCTCACTCCATACATCCAGGTTCTGACAGTTAATTATGCCATCCCACAGTAGATCAAGTTTTACAGCAGCAACAAAGATTAACACTGTTTTATATTGGGGACATTTAGAGGATAAACAGCGGAAGGTTCTAAGAGAACAACAGTCAGCTGTGGGATCATCTGGGAAAAACCTGTGCAATCACTATTAATATTTAAAAAGCATTTGGATTTTTATTTCTAACAACCCAGTCTTTAACTCCACAGTGAGTTTTTGTCAACAGAATATTTTGGGATCTTTTATAGTAGAGACATATTTGTCTCCTTTGTGCTCTCCCCACCCTGTTAACACTACTCTGTTCTGTCCTCCTACTGAGTCCTAAAGAGCAAGGGAGAAGTTTTCAAGTCTGGTGTCTGTTGTATAAGGTAGGTCAGAAGTAGAGTCATTGCACTGGCATCTAGATAAGAGCAGAGAATCTTTCTAAACTTCAGTTTAGTGGAGGAAACTATATGCCATGACAGCTTATGAAAATCTACCATTAATTAAAAGTCATTTTGTCAATCATAAAGTGTCAAAAATTCAGAGAATTTAGAGATTAATGAAAAACCTGATAAGATCATTGTATGCATTCTTTACCAGATTTCTATTCTTGAGGAGTTAGGTAAGTTTTACCTTAAAATGATTTTAGATTTATAAAAATGGATTAAACCATTTATAAAAATGGTATAAAGATGATATAGAAATATGTCACTTTCCCTTTGCCTAGTCCTCACTGTGTTTGCCATGTTTTCTAGTCATTCAATAATTTATTAATAATATTTACACATTAGTATTTTTAATTTTTAAAGGTGAATTAGTGACTTCTACCCTCAAGTATTTTAAAGAGCTTTTTCTTTTCTTTCTTTTTTTTTGTACACTTGCCAATTCATTTTTTTCTGAGAACATCAATCTTCTTAAATTCTTATTGAAATTTTTATACTTATATACTGTATTTCGATCCTTTCTTCTCCCCTCTCTCACTCCTCACATATCCCTCCTAGTCCATGTCATACTCATAATCTGTTCATCTTTAATTACTACTGTTACATTTCTATCTATTTGTAAATAAAAATTTCTGAGTCTATTTAGTATTGCTCATTTGCATATGTGTTTAAGACTCACTACTTGGGATTAGATACCACCTCAGTAGTCTCACTCATTCCTGAAGAAGATATATTTTCCCTCTCTGAAGCTTCATCAATTGCCTATACCTCTTCTTCTATGGGTGGAGTCTGTTGAGATTCCTGACCCTTGACATTTGCATGTCAGCTGGTGTCACTGTGCATGTCTTGTTTCGTGACCATATTTATCACCCAGAATATATCCTGATCCTCTGGCTCTTATAATCTTTTCACTCCCTCTTCTGTGATTCTTCCTAAGCCTTAGGTATAGAGTTTTTGTAGATGTATCATTGCTATTGGGCAGCCCACAATCTATTGTTTAATGCATTTTAACCAATCAGTTAACCAGTTGTGCATTCATCTCTATCTGACACATAAAGAAGCTTCTTTGATGAGAGGTGAGGGCTACACTTATCTGTGGATACACGCCAATACATAGTAATTATCCTTTTAGAAAAATGTTAAGAGTAAATTCTTGTCTGTGATCCATGACACTTCACCAGATACGGGTACTGGGCTAGATTTATAGTATCAAGCCTGAATCCCTTCTTTTCAATGAGCCTTAAGCCCAATTAGATGACCGTTGGTTATACTAAAAACATAAGTCCCACTCTTACAGCTTTAAGACCTATTGATTTCTTTTTTCCTTGTCAGCTTGTATAACACCTTTGGATACTTTATGAGGTAGTAAAAGGGAGCCACAAAGGTGAGAAAGGGAAGACTTTAGAGAAGATAGTAATATACAGGGAGTATGATTCTGGGTGGTGGGAAATGGGGACATGGTAACAGGGTAGAGGGCGTTAGTACAGAGAGAGAGAAAGGAAGGATGGATAAATGACACTAAGGATGTTTGAAAATGCCACAGGAAAATATCATTTATGCTTTATTAAAAATACATAGGTAATATATAAGTGCCTACATCTGCTACACACATATCCATTCACATATATTTAAGTGAAGTTGTGACACTTACAGTGATAATGCTGCCCTTAGAAGCTGTAGACTATCTAGCAAAGAAATTCAGTGTCAAGCATTGGAAATCTCCCTTGAAGTTGTTGGTCAAGGGACCACAAGAGACCCCAAATAAAATAGGCTGCTGCTGTTACCCTTGTTACCTTCCTTCACAGGAGGCTCTTGGTTTGATTCACAAGGCAAACCAAAGCAAATCAATCCAGTGGCTTTTGGGAGCACCTTGTAAGGTAGGTAGACTTCTATGACATTGAATAGTATAATTTAAACCACCTAAACTAAAAACTGAAAATATCATGAGACCTTTTTAAACAAAACATTTTATTTTTATTTCTTATTAGTATATTTGATCTGAAACTTAAATATTTGCCTTTGAAAAACAAAATATTAATAAATCAATACATGACTATTATAAATCAATACAGCATACACATGGTTGGTTAGGTTTTATTTTCTGTTGTTTCTGTACAGAAACAGGGTGTCACTCTTAATCCAAGCTAACTTCAAGCACTCAGGAATCCTCTTGCCTCAACCTCTTGGGAATCATCCCCCATGCCCTGTACATTTAGAAATGTTCTAAAAAGTTTGATCTGAAATACCCATATTCTAGTACAATGACATCGTGCTCATCAAAGACTTGACTACCAGAAATATGAGATCTGAGTATGATATGAAACTGGATAATGTCTTAGCAACCATAAACCATAATCTTTGGGATGATTCCACTAAAAAAAATAATGCATTTCCCTCTCATAACACAAAAATATGTGAGCTAATTCCTGCATGTATAGATCATTAGGTAGTCCAGCCTAGCATTGCACTTTAAGATCATACTTTTCTTCCTGGCTAGCAATGTTCAAAGGGAAAAACTTGCAGATCACACAGTGTGTCTTGAGACCCATGTATCCTCCTCCCATGACCATTCCTTACCTGTGTTTCTTTCCCAAAGCTTCACCTTTGAGGGAGGAGAAAGGCTCTGGCCTTGCTGCGGATATATTTGCTACACTTTGAGGAATATAGTTAAAGCTGAGTAAGAACTTTAGAAATCATAGTCTTCCAGACTTGGGAATCCAGAGTGCACTTTATCATGAAAGCACAGTCAGCAGGAGAGGGCCAGCAGGCAGCTCCCATGGAGCATGGCGGGATTCTGCTCAGTTCTGTAAAAGCCTTAGCTTTTATCACTTTCCCTCTCCTCTCCTTTGGCATTCCCTCTTGTGCCCTGGTGAGCCTTCCTGCTCTGCTTCTTTGAGTAACCTTTTGTACAAGGCTCCTTCATTCTAATAGGTTTCTCTTCAGCTTGTCAATTATCCAAGAAGGATTTAATGCCAAAGTTGAGATCTGAAGTTCTTAGTAAAAAAAAAAAAAATGATGCCCCAAAAGGAAGAAACTTACTTTTTTAAATACAAAGGAAATGGTATAAGTATTTCTTCTGATTGGGAAAAATATGTACCATATAATTTCCTAATTTTAAAGTTTTTTTTTTAAGAGTTTGAATTTTTTCAGCATCAAATACATATTTTTTCATGACAGTTCCTGTTAGAATACAAGGAAATATTAAAATTTACACCAAGAATTCCTAGAATTTCCACTTAATGATGGTCTTATATTAAAGAGGGTTAAAGTACCATAATTCATGTAATTTTTCATTTGTTAGCAGATTATTTTTCCCAATTTTCTGAACTGTGTGTAATCCTTTGAAGGTAAATTCTTTTGTTGTTGTTATTGTTGTTTTTGATGATTTCATATGTCAATATCATTCTTGTGCTGTTTCTTCTCCTCTTCCTTCCAATTTTTCCATTCTCTCACCTCCATTTCCTGGCAAACCCATCACATCATCTTTCTATACAAATATCTATTGTTACACACATACAGACACACAAACACAGACAAAAAAAGACACACACAAACAGACAGATACACAGCCCTATGCTGAGCTTATTTAGTGTTGCTGCATGCATATGTGTGTGTGTGTGTATGTGTATTTATGTATTTATGTATGTATGTATATATATAGTTAAGATTGAGCACTTGTTATTGGATAACTAGTTAGAAAACTCATCCCTGGTGAAGATTGATTCTCTGTCTCTTAGCATCCATTAATTACTTATAGCTCTTCATCTAGAAATGGTGGCTTTGTGAAATTTCCCCTCATCTACATGACATGTTAACTAGTATTGTCATTGTTAAGGCCTTATTTAAGTGATTATATTGCTGAGGTGTCATGAGTACAGTTTCCATGTTATATATTGAAGACATACTTTCCCAGCAGATATCCTGGTCCTCTGGATTCTATAGTATTCCTGACACCTAGTCTTTGATATTCTCCAAGAGAATGGATGTAGGGTTGTAGATGTAGATATAGATGTAGATTTTGGGTTCAGCACCATACAGCTAGAAGTTCTCTATATTTTGTTCACTTGTGGATCTCTATAATGATCTCAGTCTACTGCAAAATGAAGCTTTTTTGATGATAGATGAGATCTATACTTACCTGCAGGTATAAGGATAAGAGTTTAGAGTGTAGTTAGAAATTATTCTTTATTAGGAAAGTGGTATTAGTAAGATTTCCTTTATGGCTCATATCCACACTAGCTCTAGGTAGTTGGCCAGGTTTACACTAGGAATCATCAATTCCCTTCTATCGAGTGGGACTTAAGTCCAGTATCTTTAGTGGATTATACTATTCACATTGTAAGAATTATTCCCATACAGTAGACTTCCAGAAGTGTAGGCATCATTGAGCTGGGTTCCCATCTAAGGCTCTAGCTGTACAGTCTCCACAGTGTGTTCAAGGTTCTATGTCATGATCATCACACTGGGCTTGAATTTTATGTACTCAATTGTTTTTGCAAATAGTTATTTTAACAATATTATTTTGATTAATGGCTTAGATAAACATTTTCTCAAATATTAAATTTTATCTCTTTTTCTAATAATAGTAATAAATATATGTTGTATATCATATATATTAGTTCTCTATAATATCCAATATATTAGTTATTCATGTCTTTTATATAATGGTCACTGGAAAAATATAGCTATAGCCTACACTAAGAATGTGTGTGTCTGTGTCTGTGTGTGTGTAACTACAGGCAGTTTTTTAGCTTCTTTTTTAGTTTCTATTTCTCACTTGTAAAATGGGACATGATAAAAAATGTCATAGAGTTATTAAGATTGGAGGAGATAACTTGTTTTATTATATAGGACAATTCCTGATTATAGTAAACATTTACTGTGTGGCTTTGTAATAGTTCTTGCTAATGTGACAATTAACCTTACCTCAAATATCTACTAGGAAAGTGGGGATTATTCTATTTACTTACAACAGTTGCAATGGATTACATATATTAATCCTTTGTTATACTTGTTTATAGATGCACTTTCTTGTTTATTGCTGTTACAATATCTGAAAATTATCTTAATAATGTTTCTTTGCTTTGTCCAAATATGGTTCCATATCAGTGCAGTACTTCTTAATTGAAAATGGAGTTATGATGCTCTTTGTGTGGCCTGATTTAATAATGATCAATGTTATTAACACTAAGCTACAGGAAAGATAAAGAAGCTCAATGCTCCTGCTTGTCAGTGTCGAAACAAAAAGTCAAGTAAAAAGCCAGTTCGGTAAGGTAATCATGATGGCTTCGAATCCTATAATGGTTATTTCTAAATCTAAGCACTAAAGAGCCATTGATGTGAATAACGATTTTAAAAGAGAAGAAAAAAAGCTATATTCTGGTTGGTGTGTGTGTGTGTGTGTGTGAACTTACCACCAAATTTATTTTAATTTTGAAATATGGCCTTCATAATTCTTCTAACATATCAGATCAAAAGTCTGCTTGCTGGTTTTTAAGGACAACTGGGCTACAGAGCTGTGTGGTCTCTGACCCCTTTTCCATCCTGCCTCCTTCCCCTCCTCTTTGTTCCCTCTGGAATTCAATTGTAACTGGTTTAAATTTGCAACTTTGTGTTTCATTTCCCCAGCCATATAGTCATGAACCTTCCTATTGTCACCTCTCTTTTTCCATCTGGTTTTCTTTGCAAATTTCCTTTCACACATTTTTTTTTGGGGGGGAGGAGTTAGGGTGAAGGTGAGAAAAGACTAAACAGTTCTTCACAAGACAGTGCAGTGTTTGCTGAAACTTTCATAAGATGATCTTAGTCACTATTGGTTACAGCTCACTGAAACATTTACATGATTTAGCAGAAGATGCTCTTCTAAAATATATGCCTAAAATGTGTATAATTTGCTTCATGAAACTGGCATATTGCTTAGAGATCATGATGCTCAGTGAAACTGTACTAAGAGTGTAGGGGCCATTACAGGGGTCATTGCAACTACAATTTTACTATTTGTTAGCACTCCTTACAGCTAATTTAAACTCAGTATATAAAAAAAAAAGTCATAATTTGAGGCAAGGAATAATTCTGAATTATAATGTAGCTAACAATCTGTGCAACTTCAAATCTGTGCAATTTCACTGTTTCAAATGATTGCTGTTTACAGAAGCTGCAGATATGTTCAGGGAAACTCTTCTCAATCATTAAACTTTGAGAAGATCTTGTCAAAATACAGTGTCTGGGTCTGTAGGTGTGGTAGGGACCAACGTCTGCATCTCAAGCAAGCTCTGAGAAGGCAAGCAGGTCCATCAACTAGTGTTTGAGTAACAAGGACGTAGGAACACATTACCTACTGGGAGTACATGGAGAAAGCTCCTTAAATAAATACCTCGCCCCAGGCACACAAGTATTATGATGTATCAAATTTAGAGTCTAGCTTCAAATTTCTGAATCCCTGACAAACCCCAACACACTGCTGCTACAGCAGATAAGCAGAGTGAAATTTGAGTAAGTCGGATTTAACAATAGTCAGATTCCCACACCTCTAACATAATGGCTTATGTATGGTGGGACACAACATGGCACAGACTGTCTAGAAGTGAACTTGGTTTTCTGGGGTAGCCTTCTCAGTGGTTCTCAGTTTTCTTAACCATGAAATGGTGCAAATTATCAGTGAGCTTGTTTAATTATATATAAATATTTAGTTCATGTGTCATAAAAAAATTAGGGAGACCTAGGATAAAAAATGTGAATAAAATGAAAAGTTACACATCAAGCTGGTAAGCACAGCAGACAGTAAACAAGAATTATTTATTGAAGTGTATACCCATATTTGCACCCTTGAGTATTTTGTTACTCCTTCTAAGAAGGACTGAAGCCTCCCCTACTTGGTCATCATTCTTCATGAGCTTTATGTGGTTGTGAGTTGAATCTTGGGTATTTCAGGCTTCTGGCTAAAATCCAATAATCAGTGAGTGAATACCCATGGCTCCAGCTATATATGCAAGGGAGCTATATATAAGTGGGAGAAGAGATCCTTGGTCCCATGAAGGCTGGACGTCAGGGGGGGGGGGATACTCGAGGGTGGGAGGTGAGGTACGGGGGAGGATGGGTGGGGGTACACCAACATGGAGGCAGGAGGAGGGGGGAAGGGATAGTGAGTTCCTGGGAGGAGGGGGGAAATGGGGTAAGGAGAGAACATCTGAAATGTAAAAAAAATTTCCAATAAAAAATTTCAATAAAAAAAAAAAGAAGAAGAGAAGAAGTGTATACCCTGGCCACCATGTGTAGTGATGAGGCATTTGGTGGTAACTTATGAACACTCCTAGAGTAGTGATTTGATCCACAAAGGGAAAGATAATGGACACTTGTTCATGTGGAAGTGACGCTTCTTTATTTGAGAACTTATCACACTAATACTGTTTAAGAGAAATGAGTTATTGGGTTAGAGAGTACATTTTGTTGTTGGCTTTGCTTTGAGTTTATTTTTGTTTGTTTGTTTTTTTTCTTCTCTGACATAGTGTCCATCTATGATGTCATTACTTACACAGTCCACCACAGTTGTGACATTCACATATGGTTCCTTTTAGTTTGAAGTGTACAGCCAGAAATAGACAGACGCCTTTCCCTGGAGATCATTATAAAACAGAATGTTGAAGATTATGCCTCACCCTCTGACTGTTTTGAACACTGGATCTCAAACTATGAAGTGAATTCTCATTAGTGTTTGTTAATTGTGAGCTTTTGTAGCCAGGATCAACAGAAGGGGACACCCATGGCTGGATCAGAACACTGCTGTTCTGGTGGACATATGAGAACTAAAATGTGAAATCACTGTCACTCAGAGATCACTCAACATAGTTGATACCTAGGAGAAACATGGAAAATCAAGCCAGAAATTTATAGCAATAGATGTTCCATGACTGACATGATGAAATCCTACAATGATAGTCTTGTGTCAAATAAAGACACAATCACTGCCCTATGTTACCAAGACATCTGTATATAGCACATTCCGGACCATTGCTGTTCTGTTGATTCATGATATATCCCTTATATGAGAGTTGAACAGGATAGTCTTCCTCAAAGTTGCCATTATATTTAGACCAGAGCAGGTTATCTCTTCAAAGACCTGTGTGTGTGTTTTTTTTACTGCCTGCTAGCTCAGCAGTAAGTTTGATATTCATCTGCAGTACTTGTCAGAGCATAATTTCTACATATAACTATTTCTTTACTTTATATACCATATTTTAAGCTAGCTTTGAGTTAACATATTCTACTGAGAATTAAGGTAAAGAACAAACTTAGAAAGACTTGGAAGGACATAACGGGAACAATTACTTGATGTCAGTGGGCTCCTACAACACAAATTGCAAATGGTGTCAATAGTAGAATTTTTGAACTATCAAACTTATAATTCACAATTTCTCCATTTTATATATTTCATGGTTCAAGGTGGCTTCTAGATCTCTATCAATAGGCTTCTCTATGCTTGTGCTAAACAAACAAACAACATCAACAACAACAACAAAAAAAAGTTAAGTAGAATATTGGTATCTTGTGTGTTTCTAGTTCTTCAAAATAGTTGGTCATATGACTACATCTGCTGGTTAATATTTATGCACAACAATAGCCAATTGAACTAAATATAGACATTATGTTACTGTGAGGGACAAAAGAGAAGAAAGGAAAGCACTTTCCTTCCCTGTCCAGATTATCTGTTGACATTAGAATTCTATAAGACATAGTCCACTGTGTTGCTCTGACTGGTTTGGAAGTCACTATGTAGACCAGGATAGCCTGAAACTTACCAAGTTCTACCTGCCTCTGTCTCCTGAGCACTAGATTAAAGGTGTATGCTATTGTGCCCAGCCATAGAATGGATACTTTACGCTGTCTACTATAATAACAACTGGCTTAAAACTTAAACGTATCCTAAAGTTTTAAAATTTCTGATGGTAAATTAGAAGATCGTAACTATGTTCCAGTGTTCAAGCACTGAAAAAAACAAAATCGTACATCCCAAATTAGCACAATTTTCCACAACAAAGTAAATAAGAGTTTTAAATAGGACATAGATAATGATGTCTAGAATTGCTCATGTATAATTTCATCTTTGTTTGGAGGCTGAATCAATGATTTATGTTTATAAATATTGATTTCCTTTCTGGGTTTTTTTTATGAACTGAGTGGGAAGGGCCATTGTGTACAGTTTTTTTTTTTATTTTTTACATCTGTCCTCAGAGTGTTGATTGTGATTATTTCCTTGACTATTTATATTGATTGCAGACTCACTTTTCAGATGATAAAGAGAGCATCAAAAATACATGGTGAAATCAACTGTACTTGCAAAGTGGCATGTAACGTTTTTCATTTATAAATATGGTAGCTTTTACCCAATATCCAGGAAACTTTTGTCAAAAATGACTTCCCATTAACTTACATGTTAAATGTCAGAGCTTATTATTTATATCTGAGATGCACAAAATGAAGATAATTTAATTTTGTCCAGGGTCAAGTACACTAAAAAGAATGTGTGCTGTGAATGAATATTATTTAAAACCAAACATGCTTTACACTATAGCTCATCTTAGTTAACAAAACCACCTCCAATTAAGTACATATAATTTCCCATTCACTGATATTTAAAAAGTATCACTTTTAAGAGAATAGTCTTAAGATTTTACACTCTGTCATTGATTCATAACTGCTCATTGGTTCTTTGGTTGTATATGATTATGTTGTATATGTGGATGATTGAAGGGCATATGAAATATTATCATTTGGAAAAGTAATAATTGGGAATGAAGTTAATGTTTGTCAGCATGAAGTTAACATTCCACTCAGTGCCACTTCATTCATCATTCAGTTGGAATGAAAAGAGGGCTCCCTAAAATTTACATTGTCCAAGTTCCTCACAATGATCTTTCACTCAACTGTGGTTTAACTTCTCAGCTAGTTTTCCCAATTTGTTGTCCTGGAAGTAACAAATGGACCAAATTTTTCCCACACACTAATTAAAATTCCATTTCTCATGAATTCTTTAATCGAGTGCAAGTCATTATGTGCTTTGTTGATTCTTAAGTGCAAAGATAATTGCAATGGCAGCATGAAAAGGGTTGATTATTGCTGTCGACTCTTGTGAATTCTAATAGGTCTAATTGCATAGCATCAATTCATCATCTCAGCATCACTTCTTTTTAATATTAGCTCTCCGAATTGTAATGTGCTATAGTTTGATGCTGGGCAGTGGCAGCCAGCAGCAACTGCCAATCAAACATGCAATCCAATTGAACAGTTGATGCTCTACAGGGCAGCAGGCTACTAAACCATAGAGTTCTGTTAAGTGTATTCTTTTAAATACATTTTCAAATTAGGGTAATTTCCGTGGCTTCACTGGGAAGTAGCACCTGTTATATACACAGGCACACCTGTTTATGATTTGCTGAGTTTTAACAATGAATACACAACACTTAAGATAGGGGATGTTTATAAAATATTAAAAGTTCTTTATGAACAATAAACAATAATTTTAACTGTTCTTCCATCTCTGCTGTCCAATTTAGTTATGCCAACCTCTCAAATGCATCATTGCTTGACTTAAATCACTATGTATTAATTTTGCCTGATTTTAATTAGTATGGTATGATATAGCACGGACAACTCTTCCTCAACCCTTTTATTCATCATAGAGGCCATGACCCAAATGTCTGTTCTCACAAGTTTGTCAGAGTTTTTGTTGTTTGGTAATATTCAATGTAAATCATGACAAGCTTATCCAATGCTTTCTTGTATTTTTCTTTTTATTATGTCTTTTTCTCTAGGCTTATGAGTTTATTATTTTACCATTCAAAAGAAAGTTCTGCATTAATGGCCTCCCCTTTTAGCCATTTAGCCCTTAGATGCTGAGAGAGTGTGCTGAGGGCAAAGATCAGTTCACATTTAGTGGTTCTGGTTATTGGGGGTCACACTTGATCATAACTTTTAGCCTCACTCGCTTTTTGGCTGTTACAAAGGTTTCTACAGCCTTTTCCAGAGGGAATCTATGGGTAACTAAGGGCTTTATATTCAAAGTCTTCAATGCAAGCATGGAAATTGCCATCGGCCATGAATTACAGTGTTGAAACAAGCCTTTGATATCCGTCTCCCTCATGGCTGTGCACGAGGGCTAAATTGACCATCTTGGAATCCATTCCCACAATCACCAAGGTCCATGAGTGGCACAGATGCCCTTGTGGATGGAGGACTCCACTCCTGTGCATTCAATGCTGACCTCTGGCTTGCTCCTCAGCAGACTTTCCACCTTACTTAGGCAATTTCCTGAGGGGTCTCTTTGGCAACCTGGATGGTAAAGTCTGCTTCAACGTCCTTGTCTTTGGTCAACTGAGAATCAGATTGGTCAGTCACCACCACTTGAGTAGCTCCCATTGCTTTGGACACTATCCCAACTGGCCCAGCTCCACACACAAGGACCTGTTCCCCAGGAAAAATGAACCTCGATGACTCTCTCTGTGTCTTGGTCTGTCTCTGTCTGTCTTTTTGTCTCTGTCTCTGTCTCTTTGTATCGCTGTCTTTCTGTCTGTCTGTCTTACTTGTGTGTGTGCGTGTGTGTGTGTGTGTGTGTGTATGTGTGTGTGTGTGTACATTTATTATTATGAAGTTTTGATATATTCATACAGGTACTACTGACATCATTGTTGCCACATTCCAGAATATTTTTATCTCTTTAAAGTATACCCATTAGTAGTTACTCATTGTTCCTCTGTCTTATTGTAGACATTCACTAATCCCCCTTCTGTGTCTGTGAGTTTTCCTGTTCTGGATGTGTTATGTAACTGTCTTCATACAATATGTGGACTTCTGTGTCTGTTCTCTCTCAGTTACCTTAATGTTCTTGAGATGTTTCTATATGGGACTATATGTCACACTTCACTCTTTGTTATTTTAGAATAAAATATTGTATAGACACATATTTGATCACTTATCTATTGGATCATTGGACCCTGGTGGGCCTTTGTACATAGATTTTATTGGAATCATACATTGTCATTTCTCTTCAACAATTCCTAACAGTAGAATTCCTGAGTCATATAAAGCGTCTATGTCTAACATTTTGAGGAACTATGTGCTTTCCAAACTGTTGTTTACATCCATACAAACACCAATGTATGAGGGCTGCAATTTTCTTCCAGCTTCTTTCATACTTATGACTGTGAAACTTTGTTATTATAGCCATCTAAGTAGGCATGGGGTGTTTCAGATTTAATTTGCATTTCCGTAACAACTAAAGATGTTGAACACCCTTTTATCATTTGCTTGTAAACTATTTGTACATCTTCTAACCAATCACTTAGTAATTCTACCTTTCACCTAAATGTATTCAAAGTCAATTATAGGCTTAGTTATTTTATTTGGGTCTGCTGTTTCTTTGGGTTTGTTGGGAAATATGTTTTAATTATCTTTCTTTTCGCAATTATTACTCACACAGATCTTGATTCTGCAATTTGAATTATTTTAATCAATCTCTCAATTAATGTCATTAATCTTCCATTGACATTTAACCCAGAATAAGTACTTCCTACTGCAATATTAGTCTAGACTGTGATTACATTTGTGGTCCCTTTCTATAATTCATAAGGTTGAAAGTAGAAATTCCATAAATTTTCCTTTGGGCTTTTATGGGATCATTTAAATTTGTAGATTATAATTAGCGCATGTGAGGACAAAGTGTGGCATGCCAAGGAAGGCTACACATATCCACAAAACAACATTTTAATGAGTATGCAATGACCTTTGCTAAGGTACAATTATTAGAACCCAGTAGACAAAAAAAATTAAGGCCAAAGCACTTGATGCCAAATCAGCAATGCCCTATGAAGCTGTGAGTAGAATTTAGCAAGACAGTGATAGGCCCCCATTGCTATTGTTCAATATGAAGTAGCAGACCGACATCATAGGCATCATCTAGGGATCTGTCATAGATGAAAGTTCTTCATCTCCATCTGTATCCTTGGCCCTTTGGTTTGTGATCCAGGAACTTTTTGACCAAGTTACTCTAGATCACTTTAACTATACTTAGGCTTAAGACTTAATTCATTTTTCTGAAGAGATGCCAAAGGAGAAAGGGATCAGGGAGCTTAGCAGGATGTAATGATGGTTAACTATGATTGTCAACATGACTGAGTGTAGAATCACCTAGAAGACATATCTCAGGTGTGTCAACAAATGTATTTTATGGTGATTTAGCTGAGGGAAGGTTGGCCTTGACTATCCTATGGGTTGAGTCATAAGTTGATTATAAACAAGTAGAATTCCAGCATTTTTCTGTGTGTTTGTTAAATCCAGATGCTGTATGACTGACCAACTTAAGCTACTACCACCATGCTCTCACCTCCTGAGCCAAGAAAACCCTTCTCTCCTTGAATTTCTTTTCTAGGTGTCATGTTCCAGCAATGTGAAAAGTAATAGAGACAAAGGAGTTTAGGATTAAGTGAGAGCACACTAGGTCATAGTCAAAAATTAAATATGGAAACTAAGTAAGAATCATTCTACAAGAGTATCATTGGAATTAGGCACGGCATACCTGAATGTTGCATCTTGTTGAAATGGGTAGGTCACAACTTGTTGAAATGGGTAGTGGGAGCAAAAATTCAAAAGATGATTATTCTGGTGCAAGATTTAGAGGTAGGAGTACATTTTCTAGGCAGCAGTCTGAAGTCATACCAGAGGACATTAGGGTATCCATCTGTGGTTGTAAAGGACATGTTATATACCCACACCCCTGGTCCCTGTTCCAGGCTTCAATGACTCAGTAAGTAAAGGAAATTAACCTAATTCTGAAGACTGTAATTGGCTCCATTAGAAACACAGACCATTCTTTTTTCCTTTGCTGGTTATAGAGGTCCCTTAGCAGTAGACAGAGGGAGGATTTTCTTACCAAAGCCCTGCCTTCAGGACTAACAAGCCAAGATTCTGAGGGAGACAGAGTTCACTCTGGGGCAAAATATGGAAACTTAAACCTGTGAAAGTTAAAAAACCTTGACCTGGGAGGAACTGAAGTATGCTAAGGCCCTTTCTCCAGCCTCTGTTCTTCCTTTAGACTCCTCTTTCCTATTTAAAAAAAAAAAGTATATGCAAAGTATTCAAATCTGAAACCAGAGACAGTTTTGTCTTCTTTGATGACAGCCAAAACTATGGTAACTTTTGCCATTTAAAGAAGTTTTACTATGTGATTTCAACAACCAACATATCGCAGAACCTGAGATCTAAATGAGAAAGCAGGACATTTTATCCACAGATTCCCAATCCATATTAGCATTCTTTTTATAAAATAGGTATTTGTTTTTTTCCATGTGCATGGTTGTTTGCCTGCATGTGTATATGTGCAAGTATGCATGATTAGTGCCTGTGACAGTCAGAAGAGGGAATGTTCTGATGGAACTTGTGTTATTCAGGGTTTTAGTCACTATGTTGGTACTGGCAATTGAATCTAGGTCATTTTTAAAGGCAGCAAGTGCTGTTAACCACTGAGTAGTCTTTTCAGATGCACTGGCTAAATTCTTACATTCAGACGACATATTTAGAGAATTCTATCACTATCTCTATAAAATCCAATAGTTTTTGTATTTGTGTGTTTGTTCATCTTTACTTCATGAGAATGATAGGATGCAAGAATGCACATGTTTTATTTAATCCTGTGGAAATGTTGACATTATTCTATCAATACAATCACCTTTGGTAATTCCACTAGAAAGGTTAATTGTGTCGTTCTGCAAAATCTTTCCTGTAGCAGTCAAACCTACCCTGCAAGCTCAGTAATTGTATTTGAAGTTTGGCTGCTCAGAACAAACTAAGCTATAAAGTTGATAAAAGTCTATTAGGATATAGCGTTGATATTGTCTACTATGTGTCCAAACTGCTGTGCAGCTTGGCAGCTTTGGGAAATTACTCAGCTCCTTCATTCATTTCTGATTTAGAATGTCTCTGGGCACCTAGGCTGCTACAAAAACTAAACATGCCAAATGCTTAAAGAAAACATCAAAGAAATCTTTTGTTTGAAGCAATTTGAATGGGCTTTATAATCAATGTAATCAATGCATTATAATTAAGTATCTAAAACAGCCTCTGAAGTTGAAATATACTTTTCTGGCTCATGTTAAAGTCCATCTTTATAAACCTGGAATATTGATAACAATGGAACTTAACTTACATCTGACTTGAAACAAAGTTATCATCAGACCTCCAGATTGCAAGGACCTGTGCTCAAAGAAGCACTACATGATAGGGTTATCTGAGTGCATGTGTTCTGAGTTATGAAAATATTGAGTATGCCTCCCCCACTTAGCATTTGTTCTCTCTCTCTCTCTCTCTCTCTCTCTCTCTCTCTCTCTCTCTCTCTCTCTCTCTCTGTGTGTGTGTGTGTGTGTGTGTGCATAGGTGCACATGTGCATATTTTTTTAACTAAATATTGCATTTATTTTTAAAATATAAGATACTATCTTTCAAGATTACAAAAGCTGTGGAAATCACTGTATGATATGGAAGGAAAATTCCTTGTTAAAATATAGCAGCATAATTCACTGCACAAGTAAAATACTAATTGTTCTTACATGCGACACCTTGCCAAGGCATTGTTTGTTTTCATCACAAATAACAACCTTATGGAAATATAGAAAGTTTAGTCAGGCTATATTTAAATATTTCAGAAAAAAGTCAATATTACATTATGTTAATTAACATAAACTAAGAAATATTTATTAGTGAGACTTAGTCTTGGCACCATATGAATAATGTGCACACACACACACACACACACACACAGACACACAAACACACATTATAAACCATGTTCCAGTGAAGCAGAGGCAAGACCAACTAGGTAATATAAATTCTTGGAACTAAAAAACAAATTTTTCAAATAAAATGAAGCATAAAAGACAGGAAACATCTAAAAAATAAGCCAACGAAATATTCTAAAATGCACTGAAGATGAAGTATTTACAAGGAAATAGAGATAGGTTTCCAGGATTATAAACTCATCTATTAAGGATTCTTGAATGAGGTTTAGGTGGTATTTTAGGGGCAGTCTAGTCCGGTTCCTTCTCTACTGCATAGAGTAAACTGTTCTCTCTGTTCTAGCCTAAAGGATGAACAATTACTTGCCCATCAATTTATTTCCACTACCAAAGCAATTGGACCGCAATTTACCATAAAAGCCTCCAAACCAACTGGAAGTTGAGGCCCAAGGTTCACTGATCAAACCTTCAATGTCCAAAGTAAAAGTTTAAAAGTTCATTTACAATTTTAGTAAAAGGATTTTAGAGAACATAAAAGGATAGCAATCAATTCATAATAAGAAGGTATTTTGGTCTATTGTGTATTGCTTATAATAGATTACTGACCACTGGATAATGTATAAGGACTAGAGGGTTGTTTTGAACACAATTCTGGTGACAAGAGTGTTCGAATAGTGTAGTAGCTCCGACATGAGTGACAATACACCAGAAACTGAAACTGCCAGATTCACAGTCAAGTGCAAAAAGGAATAAATACACATACCCTTGCTTTGTTGCCAGCCTGTTGCTGGCTTTCTTTACTCTTAGACACCTCAGAGTTCAGCCAACCAAATTGTGGTTCCCACATTTGTGTTTGGTCTACCCACTTTCCGGATGGCTCTTCCCAACTCAATTAAGGATGGAAACAATCCTTACCGGCAAACCTGCTGAAGATAATTTCTCACTGCAACTCTCTCCCCAGGTGGTTCTAGGTTGTGACACATTGACTGTCAGAAGTCAGTAACACCAGGAAAATCTAGCACCCCAGGTTGAAAATAAATTGCCAACAAGTGAAAACACAGAAACATAAAAAATTCCAGACACACAGTGCTCTGGAAGAAATTAATCAAAGTAATGTCTATAACATCAGTCATAAGGTGAGACAGAAAAGGATAAAGAGGATTCCAGAACAGTGGGGACCAAAGGAACAGGAAAAAATGTGAAATCTGCACCCATTCGACTAGCATTTAAAGATAGGAATGCAATGATGAAATACAGAAGATTACATTGCAATTCCTGTTAGGCACATTATGAACACAGTATTTTAGGAGGGCTACTGATAGTAAAGTCAGTACTCATCCCATCCTGCATGTTGGGTACTGGGCTTTGTGTTTTCCCATGGGATTCATCATCTATTTTTACAATGAACTTGACAATCAGATAGTACAGTTCAGGAGAATGAGAAGTACATTATAAGACTTGTATAACTAAAGACAGGGTCCAGCAGTTTTGAATGTAAAATACTCTTGCAAAGGACCTGTGTTTAGTTCCCAGTAATCATATTGAGCAGCTCACTACCACCTGTGACACCAGCTTCAAGATATCTGAGTCCTGGCCTCCTCAGTACCTACACTTAGATGAACTCCCCCCTCCCTTCTCTCTCTCTTTCTCATGCATGCATGCTCTCTCTCTGACATACACAATAATAAAACTTAAATATTAATATTTAGGCATTTTATGTGTGTGGATATTTTATTTCCATGTGTATCTGGGACCCATGTTTATACCTGGTACTATATAGGCCAGGAGACAGCATCAGATCACCTGGGACTAGACTTATAACTGGCTGTGAGCCATGATTTGGATGCTTCCAATCAATCCCAGGTCCTCTGGAGAACAGCCAGTGTTCTTAACCGAACACTGAGCCATCTATCCTTTTTCAAGAATAAAAAATTCTAAAAAGTTGTTGCTTTGCGAATTTCTGACATTATAATTATATATTCCACTGACAATCTTTTTTCTTTATCTCCAGACATCACTCTATAGTAGAATTTTTATACTACTTGTACAATATCTATTTTGTTAACAACATTAACTTTTCTCACTGTAATCATTAGTCATCTCATAACATCTCAGTCATGACCCCTTCTCAAAATAAAAGTGAGAATGATTACTGATGAGCCTATACAAGGGCATATTTTAGAGACCTGTTATTCTACATGGTTCATTATTAATTAATTAATTTATTTATATACTTAGTTACAGGTGTTTCTTTCGTTTTAGATCTTGATAGCGTTTAATTAATTTTCAGAGTTTCTGTTCATTCCTGCCTTCTGAGTTACAAGGTCTTTTGGTTTTGTTTGTGTGATTTTGCACTAATGATTTCCACTAAATAGTCTTTCAGAGGCACGTGTTGAGTTCTTTGGATCTTGTTCACATGATGAATCAAGTTTGAAAGGCTCTATGGTAGATTATCTTCCCTCACTGATTCTATGTCAGGACCAACATAGGCAAAGAAAAAGATATTATGAAAATCTGCCACAATGCTAGAGAATTACTTACCTTTGGCTGTAGGAAAAAACCAATCATGCCCTTTTCTCTGTCCTGCTCCCCTTCTGTGGTTTACCTTTATGGAGATGAGAAGCTCTCAGAAGGCCTGACAAACTTGACAATTTGTGTCCCAGCCATCATTCAGCTTCCCTAACTTGCTGACACCCTCTGTCCCACAGAGTCAGTTTCCTCAGAATCAGTTCTAATATGTATCTCTCTTTTCTCTTACACTAACATTGACATAAACATGTGTCAGCTTCGTTTTAATATCCATGAATGGTCTACCTGCATTTTAATGGCTGGCTGGACCCCTTTAATAGTTACCAACTCATTCTTCATAGAATGAGGCATGAGGCAATAATACTGTGCCATGATTGTTCTGTGAATTAATGAATCCAAGGGGCCTTTGTTGACTTACCTTACAATATCTTGCAGAATCCTTACTTTAAAATAGACTTCTGCCCTGCTCTTTCCCCTACTAGAAACAACCGACTTCATAGCAATGATCATAGATGCTCATCCTTGAATCCTTGAAAAACTCTCTGCAAGAAAACTCTCTTCCCATGAAATGGGAAGGTAGAATTGTCACAGCAACCATCTTGCAGAAGACGAGACATCCCTTCAAATGCTGAAGACTTCAGATAAAACAGTTGTATCGAGTTAAACTAACTCTAATAATCCATATAAAATATATTATAATAAAAACTTTCAAGAAAATTTGCACAGATTTTATATTTTTATTATTTTTCTTGAGTTTAACAGAGGCCAGACTCAGATGCAGACCTTGAACAATAAAAGCAGAATTTCAAGTGTCAGAAACTAAGCATATTGGGTTTCCCTGTCACTCATAGTGCAATGTGTTCTGAATAGCTCTAACATGAGCCCAAATCTAAAAACGACTGGCACAAACTATGAATGATGACCTTTCTAAAGGGAAGTTAGAACAAATGCTATTAGAGTATCATAGCCCACTAATAGTAAATTGCAAATGCCATTTCTTAGTAAATATAATATATCTTAATAATCTAATAAATTTCCTTTCATAGATAAACAAGCAAACAAACAATCCCAAAACAGTACTTCTATGATTTTTGACAGCTGGTGTCTGTGATTTTGACATTCCTAGTGTCCCCATTGCATTTGAACGATAAATTCATGTATAACTGTGAGATCTGTCTGTATAGTGCTAACACCCACTTCCACAGTGAACACCCATCAATTGCTTCTGTGTAGAACAGGCTTGCCCCAAATGCAAGATATGTGGGGTTGTAGACTGACTGGAGTCACACAACAAACCCAGGCTGCTCCTGTGCCTGCTAGAGCACACAGCTGTTGTGAAAGCACCTAAGGAGATTGTCTTAAATATTTTATCATTTTAATCCTACCCACACCTCAGTCATCCTGTTGAATTTGCATAAGTTGAATCCATAAATAATGCAACTTCTCGGTACAGAGATTTGCACACATTCTTTCTTTTAGAAGCTATATCAACACAATGTTCCAAGTATTCTGTCCTCAGTTTCAAATAAAAATGCTTCTTGAAATCATAGGTGTGGTAAGACACTTGTAGAGCTGTGTGCACACAGCTGTAGTACAGATGTTACAGACTCAGGCATTGTACTCTTCTGATTTGACCTATGCATTGAACAGTCGCAAAAAGATTCCAACCCCAATCCCTTTGATGGAGATGTAGGTTTCTTTTATACAAATATCCCTTCTGCCCCCCCACCTCAAGGAATGTGACTGGTGCTCCCACTAACAGTTTGGCACTGTATATGGAAAGTCACACCCCATTTTGTGACTCAAAAAACAAAATCATTCTCGAAAACAGAGGAAATTCATTCTAATAGGAGCCATATGTAAATGAAGGAAATGTCACTTTTAGAAAATGTGGTTATTTAATTGGCTCTTGCAAAGCAAGACAAAGAAGTCACTTCATTGTCTTTTGGTTTCTTTTGCTTTTAGAAAAGTCTTTAGAAAGAATCTCATAGCTTTAGTTCTAGTACAATGCTGTCTGTATCTAGTTTCACAATCATCTATAGTGGAAGTGTTAGAAAATGTCTAACTAGGTTTGGGTGAATCTTTGAAGAGACAACTCCTTGGCTCTGGAAATTTTCATGTTGAATGATCAGAACCAGAATAACTGATTTCATTGCTTGCCCAGGCTAAGACAAACCATTCTACCTTATTGTTTTCTCTCATCCACTGTACCACCTCTGGTTAGACAGATGACAATTGGACAGACTTTTCTTTAATCATTCACAGATCCCCTAATTATCTACTTAGCAACTGTTCTCATAGAGTTCTTGGTTATGTGGAAAACACAGACATAGATCTGTCATGTACCCTGCAGAGGAAGCATGGCAGTACTGCAGCAAGATAAAAGTCTGAGAAGCATAATGTCTGAGAAACAATCTAAAAGCATATGAAGTTGTATCTACCTCCAGTGACCGACAGTGCTTAGAATCATAAGAAAGAATGTCCTACTATTGGAGACCTGAGTCTTTGGAGAAATGTTAAAAGTCAAAGTGGTAATAATTAAACATAAATGTGTGGGGTCCCCGGTTCTGGAGGGTGTCCCACGATGATCTCCCGGCTGAGGACAGAGTGAGAGCAGGGAGGGTGCTCTACCCACGTCTCTGCTGTCTGTTGGTCTTCACCCAGCCTGGTGTGAGAGGTCTGGGCCAAAAGGGTGACTCCCAGGCGCTGCACCTGTCTCTCCACGCTGAGCTGCCCGGGCTGGGCCGATAGAAGCCGGCTAGCAGGCAAGGAAGCAGCTTGGTGCCCCAGGAAGGTTCCGGGAGAGCGGATCTCTCCCCAAGTGTTACAGCTCTTGAGACAAAGACTCCAGGACACCAAGATGATTCTCGAACACACCCCTTTACTTCTCCCGAATAGAGCCTTTATATACAGTTTCAGGGTGGGTTAGGGTCTGACAGCAGATAACGCTTATTGGCTTGGTCAGAGAGCTTGGAGATACCTCATCTGCATGTGGGTTAGGGTCTGGCAGATGATGCCTATTGGCTTGGTAGGAGAGCTTTAGAGATACCTCATCTACATGTGGGAGGGCCTGAGACACTGTTCCTCGTGACTGATAGTCATAGACCTCTCTTTGGGAGAGGCTGTGGAGGGCCGAAGCTGAATGAAAAGAACCAGGGCCTGGGGGCAGCGCCGAACACCTGCCGTCCTGGTAAAGGTCCAGGGTTCAAGGCTTGCTCAACCAGGCACCCAGCTGCTTCCCACAGCCCACCGCCCCACATAAATGTAATCAGAAACTAACGGAAGAGGAATAGGTATGGTGGGACCTTGGATCCTATCTTCAGGGAAGCTAAATTCTCCTTGAGTCTCAGGGAATGGGAAATGTATTCACAGACCAGTAGTTATAGACAGGCTACTCCAAATTCCAGGACATTTATAGAATCAGCAAAACAAACACACAAACAAAATGATCCACATGGTGAGAATGAATGGAATACTTGCTTCCCAAACTCGGCACTCCTGAGGCTGGTGTTTGAACCTATAATCACAGCACTTCAAAAGAGAAGCAAAAAGATTACTATAACTGCAAAGCCAGCCTAGGCAACAAAGCTGGTTAAATGACAGATATGGCTACTGGTCCCCAAACAGTAGCACCTGATCAAGTGTCATTGTTAATATGTCCTTGTGAATAAGAGACAGAAAAGAATTGTTCTTATCTGTGCTTGTGGTGGTGACCAAGAGTAGGTGCACAACCAGGACAACAGTGTACCCCTCAAAACATGTCAGTACTCCCCTAGTCATTGTGTTCAGGATTGCCTTCCAGTGGAGACTTACATTC
The DNA here is from genome assembly GCA_021653895.1 of Mastomys natalensis. Taxonomy (NCBI): domain Eukaryota; kingdom Metazoa; phylum Chordata; class Mammalia; order Rodentia; family Muridae; genus Mastomys; species Mastomys natalensis. Next base: position 507,802 of record JAJTUV010001396.1, read on the forward strand.
CTTCATTTCTGTCTGCCACATGGGATTTCTAAAGCTTGTTTTCTCCCCGAATCCTAATACAGTACTGTTTCTGCATGTCTCTTTAAAGGCTACGTTGCTGTCATTTCTCAATGCAAACAAGGGCCTTATTATCATCTTCCTTGAAAAAGTCATATTGTCTGTCTAAGGTTCTTCCCCCCCATCCCCCTTACTGTGGAAGCAATAGAAATGCCATGTCTTTGACTCACTTCCTTCAAGGATATGTTCTTCTCTTTGAGTTGGTTGTAAATTGATGTTGAGTGTTGGGGTTTTGTGGAGAGTTCAGCTTCCCACACTCCCTCCATGACCTAACTCTATTGGAAATAACACTATTATAATCTAGGTGCCCTCAGTATCCTATGGAATTTCAAAGATAGCAAGTCACTGACTACAGGATTTCCCTCTGTACATATCACAATCAGTATGATTTTTAATAGCTATGAGTAAAGAGCTCAATTTGAAACAGGACACTGTCCCATTAACAAGGTCAGCTTTTGTTGTTTTTGAAGAAGGACAGTCTTAAATACATCTTTGGTAAGAGAAGATAACTAATACAAAATTAGAGATGAGCTTTGTCTCTTACATCTTTTAAAATATAGAAGGCATTTGGGAACAAAGTGACTTAATAATATCTTATTCCTTGAGCTGTAAATGCCTTAGCTCTGAAGTCAATGAAGTGTGGAACATGTCTTTAGTATATGATGTCTCAAATATAACAGTGTTGATGCAATCTCATATAAAAATGAAACCAACCCACCAGATGACCTTCATGCTCGGGAATTTGTGAGATATCAGTGTGTGATAATCAGATAAAAATGCAAATATTGGTTATCAGCTAATTGTTTAATTTTAGTCATAGGCAGTTATAGCACCAAGAAGGATAAGTGAGCAAGCCAAAAGCCACTTTTAAGAGTAAAGGAAAATCCAACTCACAGGGCTAAAGCATTCTGTATTATAAGGTAATATAAGTATCAGTTTATTCTAAACTCATTCAAGAAGATGGCTAACTATAGTCTCTATGGATGTAGAAACTCATCAGGCAACTCAAGAAATGTACAAGAATTATCAGAACTATGAAAGCTGGCACAGTGCAAGAGCTGACTTATATTGTTGCTGAAATCTTCTGCACCTTTGAAAGGAATATTTTATGGGCAATTGATTGTTTCTTGAATTACAATGAGGAAAAAAGAAGTTTGAAAATATGTCTATGAAAACAGTGCCCTATATAGGAAGAAAAAAACAGCATTTATTTTGTAAAGCGATCAGGTGGTAATTCAATATCCTGTTAAATGAACTTGAAGTATTCACTTTCAGGTCGTAGATTGATGTCACTTATCATATAAATGGGTCAATACGATTTACAAATAGTACTTTTAGTGTTTGGTTTTCTGGTTGTATCTCTAGAAAAGAAAATCAATTTAATTCCATGCACTGGTTTTCTCCTTAAAATTCATGAGATTTGAATATGATTGACAGGGCATGGTATCATTATGCAGACTGTTAGATGGACCGATTATACTTATGAATACAAGAGTAGAGTGAATGAAAGCAACATGTAATTGATTCTATACTTGGTCTGACTGTTCATTAACAGTATGAATGGAGCACAGTCACTCCTCAAATGGAAAGTGATGAGACCAACCTATTGCACTCTCACATTTGTTTTAAAATTCATTATGCTAATATTTTTCCCACAGAATGTTTTAGCTGCGTCTGTTTTGCCAAGCATAAGTCTGATTGAATCTATGTAAATAGCTCTACTGCTTTTGGTATTTATTAGATATTCTACTCACACGTTTTTCAATTTATACTTTTTGGAAATGAGGGACTCATCTATGTTCTCCCTTAAAGGCCACCTTCTATGCTACTTTCCTTTTCTATGTAGTTCAGACTAATTTCCCAGGATAAATAGGGATGGGAGAAGCACAGGGCTTCAAAACAAAAGCTGAATTATCAACTGATTGATTTCAGAAAGAGATGAACAGAAAAGGTTCCATTTGTCTTGCCACACTCGAGTCTGATGAGACACAAAAGGGCCTGCCCCCTCATTTTCCGCACCTTTTCAAGGGGCTGCATTTGAAATGTTGATTAAATGTACAAATTACATTTCTGTGCTCTTGGCTTTCTTCAGTGAAATGAGAGCAGTGCTCAAAGGCTGTGTTTCTTTCTGTGAATGTGGAGGTAGACACTCTGGGGAGATAGGATCATATGACAGCTCCTAGAGACTTAGGATGCTGAGTCTAAAACCACCACACCCAACCTTTCCTGTGTCCACAAAGTCTTGCCAAATTCTAATACAAAGGAACCAACAAAACTATACTGAGCCAGACGTTTGAATCTAGGAACTACCTCCGTCACACTGCAGTCTCCAAACTAGATTTTGTTTACAGTGAGTAAATATACTCGTCTCAGATTCCTGTCTTGTCTGGCTCTGATTTTTATTGAATCAGCAATTGACTTCTTAAGATTATTGGCCTGAGACCTCTATAGTGGTGATAGAATTAATCATTTCATTCTTTTTTATGGGATCATATTTATCTTATACCATAGTCTGTAATTGATACATATGTGTATCAAAAACTCAGCTCACAAAGCTAGGTCTGGGAAACTGTACTGTGACTTTTAAATTATGTATACAAATACTTTGCTATTGCTCTCTTTCAAAAGAAAAGGTCCATATCACTCAATATTAAAAAAAAAAGTGCTGCTCCCTCTCCAATGCCAGGGCAGTTGTAACCAACCGAATAAAGTATTAGTGGTGCGGTGTGCCTTCTGCTGCTGTGCTCTGAAAGGTACTGTTGTGCATGCTCTTGCCTTTAGAAAGCTGAGTGGTTGTATACATAAAATGCTGTGTGCTTACCATGCTGTGAGAAAAGCCAAACATCCATACAGAGAACATGTTTCTCATACAGAAAATCAAAGAACTCATTGGAGAGAATGACAGCCCTCTAACCTTTGGATGTTATAGTATTCCACAACTCAGAGAGCAACGGCTGCCTTGAGCTGTGTTCTAGACTCTAAGTCATGCCTCCGGCTGTTCCCTTTAAAAATTTCTGACCTACAAAGGATCTGAAATAATAAAGACATGGTTGTTACATTAAACCACCATATTTTGAAGTAACTTCTTGCATATCTGTAGCTGTATAATATAACCAGTCATTGAATGTATACAAAGTTGAATGGTCAGGTGATGAGATTCATGTAAAGCATGTGACACATATACAAATATGCATTATTTCCTTCAATATTGGAGTGACCTTGGAAGAATTTGTGGATATTAGTCTTATCTTGTGATAGTCTATCTCTCCACATTGATCAGTGACTGCGGGCCAGAACTTGAATCTTTAAACATGGAAGACCAATTGTTTTCTGTATTACCCTTTTTATTGCTAAAATTTCTTCACAGTTTTTTTTTTTTTAATTTTTTTGGCTATGGACACCATTCTGAAATATATTACTATATGACTATGAGGATTTCCTTATTTTAGCTATATTAAAACTTTAAAGGTAGATGGTAATTATATAAGAGGAAATACTCATTTTATAGTAATAGAAAGAACATGTTTATTCAAACAGAGAGGTTTAGTGTCTTACATGATGGTGCTTAAGAAGGAGTTGAATGTTAAAATGAAAATAGTAAGTTTTTCTGTTTCCCAAAATATTGAGCAGAGACCTGCCCTTTTATGTGGCACTTATAACCTATGCTTACCTGAAAATAATATTTTCATAAAGAGAAATAATTGATTACAACATAATAAAATCAAGATATACCTGATAGATCCACTGTTTTAAATTTCTTGGTATTTTTTCCTTAAGAACCTTTTCTTATAATAAAAAAGAAGATTATTTTTGAAATGTGGACTAGCAATTGTTGTACAGATAGGGTAAACAGGGTCAAGAAATAAACTAATTTTCAAGTAGATATTTCCTCAGTTATGTAAGTTGAGTACTATTGATAGGCAAGTGGGACTGGAGAGATGACTCAGAAGTTAAGAGCACATTTAGCTCTTCCACAGGACCAGTGTTCAATTCCCAGTAACCACATGGCAGCTAGAAAGCATCTGTAAATATAGTCCCCTGATATCTTCTTTATCTAGTGAAACCGTACATGTATACAGAACACTCATACACATATATTTTTAAATATTAGAAAAAGTAAAGCAAGCATAATAAAATATCTACTTTCCATAGTCACCTTCATAGATTTAGTTTCTATAACTTTGCAAGCACATAATGTCTGTCATTAATTGCTTGTTATCTTTTCAGTGATGCCGGGGTCTATTTCCAAGCACACAATCTCTCCTATGTCTTTGAACATGTTTTGAACTAATAGTTGCTTGCTTAACATAATTTCATTCATCCTCTTAGCTATTGCTGTTTGCTATGCATCTTGAATAACTTTTCATATCTTTCCATTTTCTTACTTATAAAAACATAATTTCTCCTTGTAAAAATGTTCTATTATTGAACTAGTCTCTACTGATATTTTCTAGGCAGTTTTTGTGCTTTGCCTACTTCATACAATGTTGTCATAAAGGACATATGCAAGTAGTTATGTGCATATGAGAAAGTATATTATCCACAGGAAACAGTCCTACAATTATACCACTATATAGGTTTAAATGATTGTACAATCGTACTTTTGACAGTTGTGGTTAAATCATCCTGTCTGTGGACAGTGCTAATTGCATCTCACTTTATAGACATACTTGTTAAACTTGAGTCATGATTCATGGTTATTTATCTGAACAAAAATGAATTAGATTACTCAAGATCTATACTTCCATTCCTGATAAGCTCACAGAAAAGGACATATGCCTGACATTTACAAAGATTATTGCTAAACTCCATCACTGTATTTTGAAGATGAAATCCCATCATCACCACTACCACCCGTTTTGTGTGATGAAGGCCATCTTATGGGCTTTGAGAAGTGACTAGATGGATTTGTAGTATAATAGCAATATCAGGACATAGTATAAAATGAGAGCAGGGTGCTCATTATATAAAGTTGGTGTATTATTGGAAAAAAAATATAACCTTGCCCTTTCTCCTCTCTCTGCTTTTCTGGTTACCAAAGGTAAGCATTCTCTTCCACTACATGCTCTTAACACACATAAGAGATCATTTTTCTGCTTTTGCTTTGGTAGAATACAGTAGCATTCCATTGACCAAAGCCTTTGAATCCAACATCCAAGATAGTTGTTTCCTCTTTTAAGCCATTTCTCTCAGTTATTTGTCACAGCAACAAAAAGATGTGGTCAACACAACTACCTTTAGCTTTGAAGGCTGAAACCCAAAGAGGAAAGAGACTTTCCCAGGTTCACAAAGCACATAGTGACAGACTTGGGTCTTCTGAATGGGAGTCAGATGTCGAGATTTAAAGGCAAAAATTCTTTCTACATTTTTGTCTATATGCTAAAGGTTCCTTGGATGCTGGAGATGATTCTGTGAACAATGATAAGCATCATTTTATAAGTCTTGACAGTCATGAGGCAATGGATTTAGAAATTCTAATTTTATTATGTCTCCCAATGGATTTGTAATGCAGGCTTAAGATAAAGCATGTCTCATGGATTTTTGCATGTACGTGTACCTGTGCCTTGAGAAGATGCTATTCAGTTTGAAAAATATAAACTAATGCAAAGGATCATTAATGTTATAAAAAGTTTTTTTTCTAATTTTTATTTCTTATATATTCAACTAAAGGATCTTAAAATTGGTATGGTTAAAGGCTAACCTATGATATTTGGGATATTTAAAAGAATCCTTGTAATTAAAAACCTTTGAGCCTTCTAACTATGTTCAAGTATTTTTTTTCTGTTTGTGTTTATTTTAATTTATTGTCCATATATCATTCTGTGCTATATCTGTGTCAATTATAATGTTAAATATTAATGATGTTTATAACACTGAAGAAATGACATCAAAGAGACAGCTGATTTGTTTTCCAAAAAAAAAAAAAAAAAAAAAAAAGGAAACCAAGTCAGAGACCCATAAAAATGATGAGTTATTCTGGGCACTTGATCACATAGAAGTGGAACTGAAGTTAGATGCAGTCTATCTGACTGTAATTTATATCAGAGAAAATGAAACTCTCTGTAGAGTAGTTACTAATAAGTAAAATAAACAATTAAAATAATAAAAGAAAATTCCCTTGAAGTCTCATATTGATTCATCTCCAGCATTGAGAATCTGAGAGGTCATTTTGTTGGTCAATAATAACACTTGATCTTGGATGCTGTAAATTTAATAGAGAGCATAAAATACACAGATCAATATTTTGATATTGGGAAAGCTCATTTATAGGTTGTTTGTTCTCAGACTTGTAAATGAAATGGAAAGCTCCATAAACACATGGGATCACTTTTCAAAAACCCCACTTAACTTATATAGCCATTGATAACTAAAAGGCTTTTACTTTGTCACGACTACCAGTTCTCACAAGCTCCTCCCCTCACAGGCTCCTGCCCACCGTGGTTCTTCCCACAGTGCCTGTAAGACCTTTATTCCTTAGAATCAAGTAGGCTCATCTTTCATAGCCTCACATAAGAAGCACTTTTTTCATCTACTCTATTTACAAAGCAGGGAGATCATGACCATATTCCTTTACATAAGGGATAATGGAGAAACTCAGCTTCAACTTGTTCTGTAAGAACAAGAGTGCCAAAATGGTCCTACTACATTCCCCAAAATTAATCAGGATTCCTTGGTCTTCTAGGAAGTACCATGCATAACACAAGTTCCAACAGTCAAGTGTATTTGGGGAATAACATTCTATAACTGCCTCCCAGAAAGCCACAAGTCATCAGGGGACACTAAGTGCCCAGAGATGACCAGTACTAAAGTAACTGGTATATCTTAATATTACCCCATAGAGTTTTAATTTTAGCCCATACATGACCACAACTGCACCCACTGGGATACTACTTTATAAAACTTAGTGTCGCTTTTCTCCAACAGTCCCACCTTTGAATACATTCAATGATTTGGAATACCATAGCTGTGTATTAGCAAGTAACCACGAGGATAAAATATAGTAGGGTCCTGCTCCCCTGTAGTCTAGAATCCATTTTTAAAAAGCAGCTAACATAGCATATTTATATGAAAGCTTATTACTTAGGGTACAAAGCTCCTATTTTCTAAATATATGTAGCTTGTGTAATTTTATTGCAAAATAATGATATCATTATATACTTTGTGTACAACCTCATTTCACTTTATTCTCCACTTCTATGCTGGGACAGTTACCACTACAATGAGAACCAGACCTACCTGTGAAATAACATCTGCAGGCATTCAGGGCTGTAGATTTTCTGCCTACTTTGATCATATGACATCATCTTTAATACTGTCTGACAAGAGTTTAAATATTGTTTTAGAATTAATCATTGAAATCTATGCTTGGAGGGGCTTTCTCAAATATCATATAATTTTCTCAATAGTTAGTAAGGGACCAGAAAAGCTTTGTTCCCCTTCATAATGGTTTATGAGCCTCAATTCAAATTTTACGTACAATTTTAATTGTGCCATATTCCTGTTTTTACAAAGCACTCTTATTCTTGTCCTTGTTAAAACTAAGTGATACCGATTAGCCAAAATAAATAATTTTATTTCATTATAATAGTCTGCTAATACAGACCAAAGTATATCTCTTTTATCAAACTTGATTGGTTCTTTTAACTTACATCAGTGAAATGTCATAATTGTTCAATTAACATATAAAACTAGGAAGCAAATGTTACAAAGTATTTCAAGTAATATGGATCAAAATTTCATTTCTTCTAATCTTGTTTTGACTTTCAAATGAGGATAATCTTATTCTGTAACATTCCTGAATTTGAAAACTTACAAATGAGGGAACTGGAGCTGTAAATCAAGTGGTAGCATGTATGCCTAGCATGCACAACAAGGCTCTGGGTTCAACCCCAGCACTTCCCTAAACAGTTTATGTGTGTGTAAAAATGGGGAAAATTAGCAGAGTGTTTGAGGTTTATGTGCATAAGTAAAAACAGTTAAATTTTGTGTTTTAAAGTTCATGTGGAGGTTCAAAAGCACAGATTATTCTGAGTTTAGTATATTAAAAATAAGATATGAACCATCGATAATGTGTGTACATACTGTTATTCCTAGCACCGTTCATGTTTGTGAAGACTAAATGACTTAAAACTGTTAGTAGCAGTGTGAGCTTTGATGTTTTAGGAGTGGGGTTGTGATAAAACTGTCTTGGTGAGGTTTTCAAGAACCTGTCTATATCATATGATGCCTTATTTACAAGGAAAGTTGTGTCTAGCCTTGGTTCTTCCTTCCCTTGTCAATTCAGATACTCCTTTTGCAGGCAATTATTTCTTGCTTTATGTCCCACCAAGGATTTGTCTTGTGCCAGGGTGCCAATTATCCACAATGTATATGATAATCTGTCACATTTGGACCTAACCAATATCAGTGGAATCATTCAATGGTAGTGGAATTCTTTTCTCTGTTGTTACACATTCCTGGGAAAGTGGCCTACACTGAGAGGCTCTGGTCCCTGGAATCTTTCACAAGGAAGCATTTATGTCATCTATATTTCTTAGCTTGCCTGTCTCCAGGCCCCAACACTAATATCTAAAATAAATAATGTGCCAGTTGTGTGAAAAGCAAATAGTGCTTCTCTTACCCTATTCTCCTTTCCTTTGCTTTTGCAGATGTCATCCATACTGTAGGGCCAATAGCCAGAGGCCACATTAATGGTTCCCACAAGGAAGACCTTGCAAATTGCTATCAATCATCCTTGAAGCTGGTGAAAGAAAATAACCTCCGATCAGTTGTAAGTACTTCAGAGTTCTTTATTTTGCATTCCTCTAAGCCTGTATGCAAAGAAAAAGGCAAGTGCTGAGTTTAACATAATGCTGGACATTTCTTTCACATTGACAGTATGTGCACAAGTAAGCTCTCACTTTAGCCTTCGCCTGGGTGAGTGTAAGTGCCTGCATCTACATCTGGATGCCCATGTCTACAAATGCATCTTCAGCTTCAGTTCCCATTCAGAAGCTTACTCTGCGTGTTTTTCCTGACTTTATTAAATCTCAATTATACCAGGAACATAAAACCCTGCGCATTGTACATTGTACATACCCAACAGTAAGTCAATTTGCTCTAGAATAAGTTAGTTTGCCTAGGATCTGAGTTTTGTTTTGTTTTGTTTTTTAATCCACAGAAATTATAAACTTGCTGAAGGTGTAGGGTGGGCAAGAAGTTAAATTCTTTTTTGAGTCCTGAGCAGGCTGACTAGACCTCAGCATTGCTTTCGAATTCATACAAGTGGAGTGAGGTTTGCAAGGGGAACATTAAACTTTACCAGCATTATTGCTATACAGGTTATTGCTATACTTGTTACCATGGATGTAATTACAAAGAGCTGTTTTCAGTGTACCATGGAAAGTTCACTTGAAATAAGGAAGTATTTTACAAACCAATTATACCTTATAATGTTTGCATAATATTAACATATATGTATATAATTTGTTCAATCTATTGATTTAAAAAAATCTCTGTTTACAAATTAATAAGTACCCGTAACTCCACAAGTGTGTGTGTGTGTGTGTGTGTGTGTGTGTGTGTGTGTGCGTGATATATATATACAGGTATCTCCATCCATGAGTATTATGTGGTGGCCATAGGTCAACACTAGGATGTCTTCCTCTTATTTTAAGAGAGAAGGCCTTTTACTTAGATTGGCTATACTGGTTGACAAGAGGTCCCTGGGATCCTCCCAGTACTAGGGTTATAGTCTGTTCCGGTTTCCTTTCTGGTGTTATGATAAGGCGTTCTAAACAAAACCTCCTTAGTAGAAAAAGAAGGGTACAAATGCATCAATAATAGAAGTGAGAGCAGGGACTCAAACAGGAATGTGAGGCAGAAACCCTAGTGTGCTGCTGTTGGTGGTTTACTCACAGGCTTGTGGTTAGCTAGATTTCTTATGCAGCCCCAGGAGCAGGGAGTCATGCTTTGTAAAGCAGTCTGCTTTCTTATTTCAAATTCAATAAAGACAGTCCCCCTTAGACATGCTCATGAACCAATTTGTTCTTAAAATCCCTCAATGGAGACTCCCATCTTAGGTAACTCCAGGTTATTTCAGGTTCACAGTTGAAGTTAAGTGGGACACAGACCCAGATCCACAATCAGTTTTGTACATGAATGGTTGCTGGGGATCTTAACTCAGGTCTTTATGCTTTTGCAACACTTTACCCACTGGGCTGTTCTTAAAGCTCTAAGATGCTGTTCTTAGAAGACAAAGATGAAATTCAAAGAGAGTGAATCAAAGTATGAAGCCAGTGGTGACCTTGATCTCTAAAGGAAAATCAAAGCAAATATGTATTTGGGAATAATAAAAAATGCCAATATGACTAGTTGATTTTACAAGCAAGGGGCTAAAGTGTAAGTTCACACCTTAGACTATATATATTTTAATATCTGAAAAGAAGATGCTAGTAAATTTATAAGTATTGCTAATGATAATGTTTTCAAAAGGAAACAATGACAAGACATCCATTTCAACTATTTAGAAGCAGCATTCATCATTTTAACAGAGGAAATAATTGATCTTTAGCTATGATCACCTTAAATCAATATGTGTGAGAAAAGGACTAAGAATAACAAGCTAAGAAGTGTTCAGACAGTGTTTGGGTCTGGTCATCTTGAGGTTGGAATTAAGTCTACCTTCGTATTTTTGATGATGACCTTGAAGTTCTATCCACCTGACTTGAATAAAATTAGCAGACAATGCTGAACTAAATGTATATAAATATTTGTTGAAATAATTATTTAATAGAAGGCTGCTGGTCAAACCAACTATCTAAGCTGCAGCGGCTCTGTCCATCTCAGCCGCCATGTTTCTCAGCCAGAGGCCACGTGGGAACAACAGATAGAACCGACCAGCCAGAAATACCAGCCCTGCCACCCACCCACGAGACACCAGAGTAGGAGATGGCTCTGCCAGTCTCCATGCTATCTCCGCAAGGCTGGGCATTGCCCAGACCATCCCATCATCCACGCAGGCCCAATAGAAAGATGAGACTCTAATGCTTAAAGATTAATCAAAGGCTTATATATTTGGTAATGATCAGTAACAAGATACTCATACAATCAGAAGTGTAACCGAATACCCAACCTAGATATACCAACTACCTTTGACTGCTACAGACATGTGAACATCTGCCTCCATCTCCTCTCTCTCTCTCTCCTAGCTCCTCCTCTTCCTTTGCCTCTTCCTCTCCTAACTCCTCCCACCTTAGCTCCTCCTACAAATATTGGTAAATAAAAATGAAGAAAGAAATATGTGTTGAATCTGAAGTGAAATGCTCAACTTAATTAGCCTTGTTCTTGGGTAGTTAACTGAAAATGCTATCAAATTTTTGTTCTTTATCTTTTAATGTAGTCTGCTTTGCTTACTCTCTATCCTTTGATCCATCTTTCCCTTCCTTCCTTTTTCTTTCCAAATCTCCTGGAAAGAAAATTGTTATTCTTTCTTCTCTCTACACCTTCTTTAAGATGTATTTTTCTTTTGTGTATGTGTGTGTGTGTGTGTGTGTGTGTGTGTGTGTGTGTGTTTGTGTGTTTGTGTGTGTGTGTGTTTTCAAGACAGGGTTTCTCTGTGTAGCCCTGGCTGTCCTGGAACTCACTGTGTAGACCAGGCTGGCCTCAAACTCAGAAATCCGCCTGCCTCTGCCTCCCAAGTGCTGGGATTAAAGGCGTATTTACTTTATATGGTGGATCATGTTCTTGACCTCCACTAAATAAATCCTTACACGGATGTCACCAATTGTGATTATTTGCAGGGAAAAGGAAGATTTGTAAGCAGGTGAATATGGCAGGTTTTGTGCTTTATAATACTGAACATAGTAGATTTACCACAATATATGAGTCTATATTGGCGTTAGAAGTAGCATTGTTATTAAGATGGGCATTAAACTCAACTTGATCATATTTATTTACTAGAGAAGTCACTAGCTTATCCCAGAAACAGCTCCATGAGTTTTACAGGGATGAGATAACAGTAGCAATCCAATGGTTCCTTATATCTGGAAACAAGCTACAAGATTGTGACATCATCTGTCTGTGGCTATATACTCTTGAAATCTGCAGATATTTGGTCTTAATATTTTGATGTCAAATTACTTTATTTGGGCAAAATAAATTAGATAGTGATAAAATTACTGAGCAGCAAAGACTGAGAAAGGAGAATTTTGAGAGAACTTAAAGGGATCTTTCTAACAGACTATTGAAAGTAGTGAAAACAAGTTTAGCTAGGTTGTAGTTGTTTGAAATAGTAACTATCATTAAATGAAACAGAGATTAATGTTACAACACCAAATAAGCATTTAGAAATCAGGTGATTTAGGTAAATGGCTATATTGTGGATAAAATTTTCACTATAAAAACATATAATTTGTGGAAAATTCTTATTCTTTCTTCTTCTCTACACCTTCTTTAAGATGTATTTTTCTTTGTGTATGTGTGTGTGTGTGTGTGTGTGTTTTCAAGACAGGGTTTCTCTGTGTAGCCCTGGCTGTCCTGGAACTCACTGTGTAGACCAGGCTGGCCTCGAACTCAGAAATGTGCCTGCCTCTGCCTCCCAAGTTCTGGGATTAAAGGCGTGCACCACCACTGCCCAGCTAAGATGTATTTTTCTAATTGTATACCTTATGTGTGCTTTATACAATAAAAGTAAAACATAGTAATATAATGATCCATCTAATATAATATTTTCTGTCTGTGAATGTTTGTCTAATATAGCCTCATCAATACTGTGGATTAGTTAAATTTAGGCTTGTAATAATTATTTCCTGATCTTATGATGATGAATTAAAATGAAGAAGTACAGTGGTTCATGAATCCTACACCTAATTTCTCCAATATCTAATTCTTCCAACCTAAGCTCAAATAGAATATTGTTACATTTCTCAAAGTTTGGACTTTGCCTTGGGCAAAATTCAAATATGTGAAAATTGATTTGTTAACAAATTTGAGGGCAATGATTCTAATATAGATAAAGGCCAATGAAGATGATAATTAGAATTTAAAATACTAAAACGTTAGAAGCAGACATAATGATTAAAGAGAACCACAAAGGGTTCAAGTTTTTGTTTCATTTTTCTGTAAAACTTTGTGAAGGCAGGGGCAAATAAAAGAAAATTATAGGTCCTGAAATAACATTAATCCTTATCTCATGCCACCTGAGAATTGTATAACCAAGCTAGTTGAGTACAGCACCTGAATTGCTTTGAATTTTGAATGAGTACTGTGTCCTGAGAAAAATATATCTATGCAGTATCCTTTTGACTCTGCACTGCTTAAATCATACATGTATAGATTGCTATCAACCTAAATAACTTTCAGAGGAAGAATCTCTAAAGAATAATTTTCTTTAGGAATAGAATGTGCCGTGGTAAGTAGTAAGCATATTCAAGGAAGTTGAGACATATGGCTATTTTTAAGGGTAAAATAAGGAAGATTAAATGAGATACTTAGAGACAATAATCTTTGCACCAAAATATTATTAACAGGGTGATGGCAGTCTACAGTTCAGCTGAGATGGCTCCAGAGTAATTTCTGAATAAGCTGTGGTTGCTTCCATCGATAATTTCTAGTAGTCTCCTTTGATATTCACTGTCAGGCTCTTAAACTTCAGAATCCTGATTTAATAACCCCAGTGGCTTCATTCATTCTTGGACAGGATAGACAGACATGAGTGCATTTTGGTGCTAACAGCTTTCACAGTTTATTGGTATCTTGGTGAAACTTCAGGTGTGAGTGGGGTGAGTATTGGTGGCGAAGGAAAGGAAGAAGAATTCAATTTGGGCAAGGGCTGCTAAACAACAACAACAACAACAACAACAAAAACAAAACAGTTGTATCTGTTGTCTCTAAATGCTAACATCATGTTGTCTTAGTTGATCTTTTTTTTGAGCATACACATAATTTTTGGATATTCCAAGTCTTTCTTGGCCACTATTTCAATATCTCCTGAAATCTTCTGTAGCAAACTCTTACTATCAGATTCATTCTTAGGAGTCTAAGCTTTGCTTCGCTAAAACATCTCAAAGGGTACTCCTCTAAACATCAACTAAAAGGAAAAATTTTTTTTATCACTGAATTATTGCCTCACAAAAACTCTTCTGATGATTAAATGTTATATACCCAGTTTACATTTGTTGCCTGAAAGCTTGTAATTAAAACAAACAAACAAAAAAAGGATGCTCTGTTGGATAGTCGATGGTAATCAAAATGTAAGCCAGATTTTATTTGGACTAAGATTATTTTCTTAGCAAGCAGAGTTAAAAATTAATACACAGTTTATGTGGTAATGGACAGACTACAAAATTGGTGTTTACTATAATGGTGTATATTACTATAATTTTCATGAATGTTTTCTAGATAATGTATTAGGTGGCAAAAGTATGATATATTTTTACTGTTAAGAGCCACCCAGTGCCAATAGAGATCTCTCAAAACTAGATAATGTTCTCATCATGACTCATAGATCCTGAGAAACAACAGCTTTTAATGAGAAAGAAGGCAGCTCTGTACCTTCAGTGCTACCTCTAGGCATGGCAGTAATAAGTGATTTTGGAATTCTGCATGGGTCTCATTCTGGTCTAGGTTTTCATTTTAAGGCGTAGTCAAGTGAATCTTATTTTCTTAGACAAGTTCCCTTCTGAGAGGGTTGCCATGGCAATGAGTTCTCAGCCAGAAATTCTTAAATGTTGGTTTTATTTCATTATCTGAGTTTCTATTACAGGCCACATCAATCAATGCAGTCCTCTCTTGAAGAAGACTTTCACAATATTAAGGAGTTGGCCCTTTAATTCCTTACCTCTGTTCCTCAGTTTAACTTGATGTCGCCATTTCCCAGGCAGCCCTTCATGTCAAAGAATCCATTTTGTAGAGTCACATGTTTGATCTTCCTTCTCACTTTCTTTGAGGCAGCATCTCAGCTTGTTTCTCCATTGTCTTCCTTTATAAAGAATGATGCAGTCTCACATCTTTCCTAGTCGGGTTTCTCCCTGCAGTGGGACTAATGACACTATTAATAAATAACAAGAACAAAATCATTTTTCCATTTGAGCTTCACTTTATGGTTTACAATAGTGTGCTGCTGTATATCATCTCATTTGTGCTTCTACTGCTCTAGCTAGCTGCCTGAGTCTCTCTTTGGTTTAGCCAAAGTGGGGAAATAAGACTGAATGAAGACTCTGTCTTTCCTAATCATTCCCTTTTACAGGATTTCTTCAACTGGTGTAAAGTAAAAAACAGTTTGCGATAATACACTCACTGGTTTATTATTATTATTGTTTGGGAGGCAAGTATCTAAGCATAGGCAGTGGGGTGAGAAAGAGGAAAACATACAATTACATATGTATATATGTTATAGAAATATATATATATATATTATCCCTAAAACAGACAGTAATATGCCTAATCCCATATGTACATGTACTTCACAACTCTTCTGGTGGTGATCCAAAATTGATTATTTGTATTATTGGGAAGTAATTGGTCACTTAGTGATAAAATATAGAGTAATATGATAGTTAATATTCCTGAACTCTGACTTCATGCTAGATTTTTCATTTCAGTCAGCCCTTAAACCAGTCTTGAATTATAAAGTATAGAGGATTTGGGGGCAGAGTGAATGGTGGGAATATAGTACAGATATATGAAATTCTCAAAAAATAATTAAGAAAAAGAAAATGTTGTTTCTTCAATTTTATGTATGAATTGGAAGAATAAAAGGAAATTCCCCCAACATCTTTATTCAACAACAAAAGAGCAGGTAGAGTGGAAGCTATAGCTGTTTCATCCTGAGGCATTGCTGCTGTGCTCTTCACGCTGACCTTGGCTGGTTTTATTTGTGTATTGTTGTTGCTTGTTGTATTTATTTTGTTTTGTGTTAATTTTTTTCTTTTTGACAAAATGACCATGAGTCTGATTAGAGTAGTACTGCCTTATGCCATGTAATTTGTGGTGCTAGTTCTTGACCATGACAACAACTGGAAAGTGTCACTAGTGTTTGTGGGCTGAATTATAGGTATAACATGTGGACTGGCCCTGACTCCACACAATGACTTCATGTTTTGCTAACAGTTGTCTAGACTAGTTACTCTACATGTTGCTCCAACAAAACAACAAAACAAAAAACAAAACAAAAGAAAAACAAAAACAAAAATCCCTGACATTAAATAAGGTTTGGAAGGAAGAGTCAATTGAGCTGCTAGATTGAGAGTAGGGTTTGCTGTGATAAAGAGATCATGGCAACTCGATACTTAGGTAGCTAGCCATATTCAGTCCCAGACCTGAGCCCATGCAATGATTGTACTCACATTTAGGGTGCTTCTCTAAATGTTCACCTCAGTTAATCTAATCTAGAAAATCTCTCATATACATGCCCAGAGATTTGTCTGAATGGTGTTTCTAAGTCCTATCAAATTGACAATCAAAATTGACTATCTCATCATGTAATTAAAAATATAAACAGCAGGATACATCGAAACAAAGGTCCCCTTTTAATCCCCAATACATGATGATTTACAATGGAAATTAAGGAGTGGGGCTTAACCATAGGTTTCTTAGGTTTTCACAATTAAAAAAAAAGTCATCTTCCTAATGTGCAGGCCATCTGTGCCAGTCCTGAGCAGTGTGATGCACCTATTGGAGTCTAGTTTTGTAGATGTTTCTCAGGGTGAATAAGGAAGCAAACTCTTGACTGCATCCTTCCATGTTTTATTGTAGCCATATGTAAATCATTATATGCAAAAAAAATTACTTTATAATATTCATTTCCTTTAATATCTCTTTTGCATTATGTTTATAATTTACGTTACTCCTCAATTGTATGCTGTGTTACTTTGAATTTGTTCTGGAAATCAATCCTAAGACAATAGTTTGTGTGTGAGCAATTTTTTGTGGAGGCCTTAACAAGATTGGCTGATGGAGGAGGAGCAAAGCAAGAGAGGGAAGGAACTGCAGCCAATGGGAACAGGCAGTATTATTATGCAACCATTCCAGACAACTGAGGTTCAATGTTGCTGCAACTGGCATGCAGTGGACAAATGAGTCCAGGGCATATATGCTGGCATGTTGACCCCTTCAGCCTCATGCATAGTAGTTTTAATATTATAATTATAATAATTTCAGTATAACAAATGAGATTCCCAAAATGTTTTTTTAATAAGTTAAGAGGCAGTTCTGGTAAAATTGTGACCCATCGGTTTCAGTCAAGCTCTGCTGTGGATAGGGCAATGTGGTATTTAATATACTAAACCTAAAAGATGTTTACTCAAAGATTTTTATTCTTGAGCTAGGATACCTAATTCTGTTTCTCTTCAGTTGAAGCATAGTGTAATATAGATGAAAGAAAGATATTAATTAATGTACATATAACCTATAGAATGCATGACCTTGCAAATGTGCTTATGATATATGGTGGCAAAGAAATAGTACCACAATATTATGTCAATCCACTTGATTTTGTTTCATATATCTCTGCACAAAACATTGCTACAAATTGAAAGTGCAAAAGAGTAAGCCAGGCAAGTTTGGATCTTGGTCTTTCTTTAACTAGAAGGCAAAATTGGAGGCAATTTATTTGATAAGTAGAGATTCTAGTTTTCATGTTGCTACAGTAAATACCAAGACTCAATGCAATGTAGAGGAGAAAATGGTTTATTTGATTTATATCCATGTCATTACCTATCACTGAGGGAAGTCAGGATAGGAGCTAAAAGCAGAAACCG
The DNA here is from genome assembly GCA_021653895.1 of Mastomys natalensis. NCBI lineage: Eukaryota > Metazoa > Chordata > Mammalia > Rodentia > Muridae > Mastomys > Mastomys natalensis. The sequence goes on from JAJTUV010001396.1 coordinate 525,597, forward strand.
TGAAGGAGTATTCCTCAGTGTCTAATGCTTGGCTAGCTTTCTATGTAGCCCAAGCCCACCTGCCTAGAGATTATGTCACCCACAGTGGGCTGGGGCTTCCCACATCAATCATAATCAAGACTATCTCCCACAATCATGGCAACAGGCTAATCCAATCTTGACAGCTTCTCAGTTCCCTCTTCCCAGGTGACTTTAAATTCTGTTAGATTGACAGTAAATCCTGGACAGGCCAGTAGGTTATCTATATTTTATTATTAAAGGAATTCTTCTAGCTTATAACTTCTCTTCATCTTTTGTCTTATATTGACTTAAATTTCAACACTCTGTACATTGTCTTACATTTCAATACAGTCCACAATGAATTATGATCACCTCTTTATGTGTGATCTCTGTTTCATCTCACCTATCATTGAAAATTTTTTTAGTCAATTGTATGTTCTGCAGTATTTATGAGCAAAGACCAATAAAACAGTAGTTAAAATAATTTTAAAAAAGCACCAAAGTCTCAATTTGATTGGATTTGTCAACTCATTGTTTTTAGTTCTTTTATCAAAGCAGAGAACATTCATAGGAAAAATCACTTGTGGTTTCTACAACAGTGTCTTCCAGACAAAATATTGGCCCAGCATGCTGTCAAAGAGAGGATATTTCTGGGAAATTTGTATAGACACAGTAAACAGGTTTGCAATGCAAGGTTTTATTCTCAGGGCTTTATTTTCTCTGACTCAAACAGCAGTTATTAGATCACTGTATCACAAGAAAATAGTCAATTCGAAACACGGACTGCAGAGTCCCAAGCCTGCCATTACATTTGAACAACTGAGCCATTCTGGCATACATCTTGAGGGTTAATAGTGTAGAGCAAAAGCAATGGCTTTAAATTGTTCATGTTTTCCTCACAAATGTTTGGATTTATTTGAGGAAGAGAGCAATTTCAATGTGTGGATTTTAAGATATTTGTAAACTGTTGAACTGGGGGACCAAGGAAGCAAATCAAATAAAACCAATAAAAAAATTTAAAATAAAAGTAATTCTTTCTCTGACAAGAGAGTGTTCTCTCCACTGCCCCCCCTTCTCTCTTTCTCAGCTCATTTATACACATTTCAGTGGTGTTACAAACCAAAAAAGAGATTCATTTTCTTATGAGTAATGTGTTCTAGAGTGGTTTCAGCCACAACTTGGCTTTCTTTGTCTTATATCTAGATAAATACACATAACTTTAAGATGTATAAAAGGTAAAACTCTTGCTTCTCTTAGTGTCTCATGGAAGTGGGGTAGTATCATATTTATAATTATGGATTAACTTCATTTTAACACAACAGGTAGAATGCTCTAGTGCCATCTCACCATCTCTTGTGAGCCAATGTACTAGGATTTCCTTTCTCCAAATATACTACTAGGCTAATCATCCCAGAGCTGTATGACATAAAAACACTTGGGAATGAATTAAGAAGCTGTAGCAAATATTTTATTGAATCTAAGTAGGAAAAAGCAGACAAAAGAGAAGCCTTGCTTGGCATGACAAGAAAAAGACACAGAACTGAGGTCACTAGCTGTAGATGACACTCAGGAATGTATATAACCTTGGAGTAAGAAGCTTACCTTAGTCAAGTTCCATTTGTACAATAGCTGATAGCTGAGGATTTCCTGTTGACAGCGTTCTTGGCAGCTAGAGACATGAGTCCTTTAATGTAGGGTCTGACAGTGCATAACAATGTCCACCACACCAGACTGGGGCACAAATGGGTTTCTTGAACAGAACCCAGCATATGTAAACATCCAAGGCTTGTCTCTTGGACAATATTTTAAAGAAATGAATGGTCCTAGAAAACTATATAGTAAGGCAGATTCTTTGCTTTTTTTAAGAAAACCAGTGAAAAGGATTAGCAGGCTGAAGATGACAATGTTTATTTCCTGTTAGCACTGAGCTGTTTATGAGGGTATTGCAAAGGAGGAAGTCTTGCTCAGAGAGCTATACTGAAAGTGTGTATTTCTGGTCCCCTGCTTTGTTTTGGTATCTTGCTTATTTGCCAGAAAAAAAAAATGTGCAGGAATACACCCATTATTATAGGTGTATCTTAAATTATGTATTACAAGCAGTTGGGCCAAGAATTTTACAAGCTTACTTTTGAAACATAGCCTATATTAAACTATAAAAGTTATAGTTTAATAATTTATATTAAATACCACATATGACTTCTTACCTTGCTTGTCCTCATTTTTCTGTTCTCTGTGTTGCAATTTGTATATTGTAACTGCATTGTGGGATTACTATAGAGTGACATGCTTCTGGACATCTCTTCTCAATTCTATTTACAGTGTCATATAAGCTGCAGGATGTGTCATATTGATAACTTTTGCATTACAGAAATCAGCGAGCGGTGCAATTTGTGGATTGATTTATTATTCTAGTTATGACCTATACACAAACGTATGCAAATATTCTAATGAAACAGGTTACATTTAAAGTTGTGTCATTTTTATAGGCAAAGTGTTACAACTATCAGAAGGAACTAAATTGGCCCTAGTATCTGAAAACTACTATTGTGTTCAGCGAAGCAGAGGTTTAGTCAGTGACAAATGAGTAAAGTTATGAGATGTGCATTTTTCACTCTTGTTTGTTCCTATTCATTAATTCAAATAAAAACCGGCCACAATCATCATTATTAAAACACTACTCATTTTTCATTTGCAACATCAATATGTTCATATGTGTATATTATAACATGGGTATATGCATGAATATTTATGGGATCAGAAGACCTTCTCTCTATTCTATTAAAATGTATCCAGTATTCCCAACTATGAAAAGCAGGTTTTGTGTATATAATCTTTATAGACATTAAACATAGCTGAGGCAAATCAACCTGTAAGCAGTGCTGGATAAGATAGGAAAAGTTACAAAAGAAGCACAATCACATTCGGTTTCTAACAATGACATTTTCTCTTTAACCAGAAGTATCAAAAAAGAATCTGCTTCACACAGACCCAGAAAAAATGATGATGAGTGTTTCTCTTTTGTGGCACCTACTTCTGTGCCCATCCATTCAAAAGCACCAATGATGCTGACAGGATAGAATAGTGTTCAGCTTTTGGCATGACCACTCAAGATTCATAGAAACGACATTAACTACTTGTATATTGACTATGCCATTTAAGGGCATATGAGCCCATGTACCTAATAGTCTAATTTACAGGAGCCTAACAGCAAGTTGTAAAATGCACACAAATGCATGAGCTAAAAATGAACTTAGTGCCCAATTGGCAAGAACGAAGAAGAAATGGCTCTGCATGGAGGTAGTGTAAATGCACTAACAGCCTGTGATTATGCCTTTTCAGGAAGAGGAACTGTTTTGTGAACTCTCTACCTCCAATTTTATGAAAACTTGCTTATTTAGTGAACTCCATTTATTACCACTGCAATCATGTATATTCATGGACATTTACAGGTCATAATCTGAGCCAAGTTCTCCTCTCAGTGCCACAGGGCATGCCCTTGCCTCTTTTCTCTTAGTTTTTACTGATTTGTTGCCCATTGATTACCTTGTTCGTGGTTCTGATTTTAAAAAGAAGGAAAACCAGGCAATAAAAAGGTAGTCTATAGCTCATCTAAAGGTGACAACTCAGGAAAGAGTGACAACTTCAGTGTAAAGGTTTTATACTAGGGATAAGGAAGGCTCTCAATGGCCTCACTTGATTGCAGACACAAGGCATTAATTGGTTTACTTGCCTCCCCATCCCCACCTCCAGCTTCTTTGTGTGCCCAAGGAAGTAAGTAGAACCTGTATATTCCCTTCAACCTATGTGAGCATCACTAGAGAACTAACAATGCATAGTGTTCCAAGAGAAGAGATTTTCCATCACTTTTATCTTCTTAAAGTCTTAACTCCCTAAATCTTATATTACCTTGGGCATTGAGGATTTTACTTAATCAAGTCTGCTATACCTTAAACATGACAAGTGATTACAATTTCCTTAATTTTGATATAAACAGTAAAGGCATACTATGCAAACATGTCTTCATCTACATTTTTAAAATCCTCATTTGTCAGGGGAAAAGTGCAAATGAACAAACATACATTTTCCAAATTTCTAATTATTCTGTTGGTTTGCCTGCACACATTTGAATACCATAAATATTTATCCTATTTTAAATTTCAGCTCTGTAGAACTCTCCATAATAATGCATGCCTGTGACATCATCCTCAAAATGTAATCACCTAGCCTTGCTGTAGTCATTCAAGGATGCATTCTGACCCTTCTCCATGACAGTGATCATATGAGACTCGAAGGAGGAAGATCTGACGCGAACAGTTACAGGTTTATTTCATGCTTCCATTTATTTTCCCCATTATGCTATTTTGATTCAAATGAAGGAGGAAGGTTTTCTCAAAATTCTATCTCAGTGGCCTTCTCATGGGGTTAATGGTTGATTTCTTCCAGATTATAAGTCTTGTTACCATGTAAGATTTCTGACATCTTGCATCAATTCTTTTCTAGTGCTTTAAATAAAAATATATTCAGTCTATTTCCTGTGACAAGCACAAGGATGCTATTAGGGCATTCCAAATGCATTGACATTGTTTCTGTTAGCAAAAAGAAACTACTAATTTTGGGGTTCAGACACCAGTGATTTTTTTGTTCTATTCATATAACCTAGTGTGATAGCAATTCCAATGTTTATAAATTTGGCTTAAATTGTATTCAAATGATGCCAAGTTTCAAGTAAGTATTTTTCTATGGACCTATACTATGCACATGTTTAAAGATGCAGTGATTGTTTTTTGGAACATATTACAAAACAGCTTGAAGAAGTGGGTTTGTTACTTATAGACAAAGTCTGTTTTAAAATATCCCAGATTTGACGACTAGAAGAGAGGTTGTTCAGTTTTAGTGAGCTACATGCTAGAACTATGCTACATATATTAGACAAAAGGCGACAAATAAATATGACTTTGGTAGTAGTTGTCTATGCTCATGCTCAAAACTGTCCCTGTTAGTTCAGCTCAAACTCTTTGGGGGCTTCTCTGTAGGACATTGGTGTTCTCCTGGTAAACACAATGGGGAGAGTGACACAGATATGTGAGTGTGTGTGTAGTGATGAAGTCCTCAGTTTTCCTTTCCTTGAATCATTATACCCTTAGGTTATTTTTGTTTATGTTTGGTTGTTTGGTTGTTTTGGGTTGATTTCAGCTTTACAAGACAGGGTTTCTCTGTGAAACTCTGGCTGTCCTGGAACTTGGAACTTGCTCTGCAGACCAGGCTGGCCTCAAATTCAGACATCCATCTTCCTCTACTTTCTGAGCCCTGGGATCAAAGGTATGTGTCACCACCACCCAGCTACACCCAAGGTTTTTTTTTTTTTTTTTTTTTTTTTTTTTTTTTTTTTTTTTTTTTTTTTTTATTGGAAATTTTATTTACATTTCAGATGTTCTCTCCTTACATCATTTACCCCTCTCCCTCCCAGGAACTCACTATCCCTTCCCCCCTCTTCCTGCCTCCACGTTGGTGTACCCCCACCCACCCTCCCCGTACCTCACCTCCCCACCCTCGAATACCCCCCCCCACGACGTCCAGCCTTCATGGGACCAAGGATCTCTTCTCCCACTTATATATAGCTCCCTTGCATATATAGCTGGTGCCATGGGTCCCTCCCTAAGTGCTCCCAGGCTGGTGGTTTAGACCCTGGGGGCTCTGGTTGGTTGGTATTGTTGCTTTCCTCATGGTGTCTCGAATCCTCTCAACTCCTTCAGCCTTCACTCTATCTTCTCCATTGGGAACCCCATGCTCAGTTTAATGGTTAGCTGTGAGCATCTGCCTCTGAGTATGTCAGACTCTTGCAGACTTCTAAGGAGACAGCTATGTCAGGCTCCTGTCAGCATGTACATCCTGACATCCACATCAACCTCTACCTTTGGTGACTGCACATAGGATGGATATCCAGGTTCGAGGCCAGCCTGGTCTACACCCAAGTTTTTAGAGTACTATTCCATGCCTTCCTATAACATAGCACTATAGGTTCTCAACCTTCCTAATTCTGTGACCCTTTAATACAGTCCTTCACATTGTTGTGACCCCCAACCATAAAATAACTTCAATGCTACTTCATGACTCTAATTTTGCTACCATTGTGACTTATAATGTAAAAATCTACTCTTCAAAATATCTGATATGTGACCCCTATGGGCATCACAACCCATAGGTTGAGAACTACTGCTCTAAAGCATTATGGAAAAGGAACATATCCAAAGAAACACTAGCATCTGAGTACTCTCTGTCTTGATTAAACACTTTGTAGAAACATTTCCCTTTATCTTTGAAACAAGTCTAACAGCATTGTCTCTTAAACAAACCAATGAATATCAAGTGATGGGAAAATGTGGAAAACTTTGGACACTTAGATATTGTATGGAAGGTGCAAAATGGTCAGAAACTCTTAGAAACAGTTTGAGAGCTCCTCAAAAAGTTTAATTTAACTAGTCATCAATGTTCCTCCTAGCTCTATATGCAAGTGAATTAAAATATGTACAAGCATAACGTGGTCTGCTAGGGCTGTAGATGAAGTGTTAATTCCATTTGCCATAATGTGTGTGAGGCCCTAGGTTCAATACCCAGTACAAACAAACAAACAAGAGCTTATATACTAATCTTCAGAGTAGCATTATTTAAAATGGTCCTAGAGTACTATATGTTGCATGAATACCTGAAATGCATGTGAGAGGATGAGTAGACAAAACTATTGTGTCCATCTCTGCAGTAAAATATAATAACACACACACACACACACACACACACACACACACACACACACACACATTGTTATTCTACTTTCAAGAGATAGGTGTAATTGACCTATCCCTAGATAACGGATTAGGATAGTGGCTTCTGGTGTCTCGGGGAAGGACATAAGAGAAAGTAGGATGAGAACTATAAAGGAGTCTTTTTTTTTTTTTTTTTTTGAGCTGATGAAAATGATATAGAATTAGTAGAATGGTTGCATAATTCTAAATGTACTCAACCCACTGATCTATATACTTTAAATTGGCAAATATTATGGGACTCACCCCCCTCCACCTTTACTTGTAAGCTTGTTTTTCTCAGTCAATCCATCTTCATGGGTGGTGTCACATAGACTTTACAGAGTTTCCGTGTAGTCATGTCCAGTCTTTATTTAGTTTGGTTTGTACTTTGTTGTGTACATAGGATTGAGTTAACTATTACAAAGAAAGTTTTCACCAAATGTTGCTGTGCTTAAGTATGCCTATAGTAAACTACTTGTGGACAGACTCCCAAAGTTTAAAACAACACAAGCTACTTAGTTGTGTTGAACTGAACTACCTTCTTGTGTCCCATGGATTATTTCTCTGCTGGCCATGGAGGTTGTAGAAAACCCTGAAACTGTCTTGAGAGTATTTTAAAAACTTTAATAATGTCAAGACTGCATTACAAATTATTACAAATTGCTTAGGACATTTGCATATGGCACCTCCTATAGAGGAGTCTGCTTTGTATCACTTACCTTTAATCCCTCCCACTTTGGGTTTCAGTGTCTGTCTACCAGCTTTGCTCTTTCTTACTTGGGGAAGAGTCTCATATATGTATTGGCATGTATATTTGAATATTTCTTTTTTCAGGAGTTCTTTGAGGTCAAGGTATGTCTTGCCACTCACTAAATCTCTGACTGAGCATGTTACCCAACACATTACCAGTGTTTGATAAATACTTCTGAAAGCAATAATTGGATGAATTTTTGACCTTTGAAAACTTCATGTGTTGTAGTTAAGACCCAACAATCATTCTGAAATATAATTTCCCCAGAGAGGGTAGCCAAACTGTCTGTATCATGAGATTAGAAGACATGTTGATAAGGAAAAATTTGACAATTTGGGTTGAAAAGAAATGGGGAACCATTTTAAGTTTCTAATCAAAAGAGATAAGGGTCAGACGATCTAAATTGGATTGAATGGAGCATATAAAGTTCTATTGCTTAGCTACTTGCAATATTTCACTTCAAAATGGATTCCCTGTTGTTAAAAGGCTGCCATGTTTTCATTTTCTGGAAGGCAATGAAGGTAGATAAATTCTAATGCCCTGTCTGCTCATTCCTCAGTAGGAACACCTCAGTCTTAAATGTTCCCCAGTGTGAAGTCTTGCTGAATAAACACAGAACACTTTGTTTTACAGCAGGCTGCTCACAGAAATCTCTCCACTGCTAAGTGTTTGGAGAGGAACCGGAAAACAACAACTAAAGCCCATGAAACAAATTGTGTCCCTTATAATGCTCAATTCAGGACTCTGGAGTAAAATGAATTATGATCCTCTGACATTAGACAGGGCTCCTCATTATGAAGGCTTGGAAAAGTCAGATTGATGCATAATCTCTTGGGTCTCAAAGACATTTATTAAAATTTCTTTTCCATTCCAATTTTCTCCCTATCCTCTAAGTAAAGTCAGTGTTAAGTCAACCTGTGGTTTTTGCTTTTCTTCCCCCTATATCCTCAGTTCAAAGAAGTTGACTCTCACTATTTTATATTTCATCATGTGGAAAGTAGTTCTAGGTAAGAAGCTAGCTGTGTGTGTGTGTGTGTGTGTGTGTGGTGTGTGTGTGTGTATACCTACCACACAGTTAATTAATGTTTCCTAATAGCTACTGTTTGAAGTTGATAAGCCACCAATATGAATTCTTCTGCTCAAAGCTGAGAAGTTGTGTCAAGAAGGCAGCAGAAAGGCAAAGTAATTAGCTAGTGCTTTATGAAGAGAGTGTGAAAATTAGGTCCTGATTGCCCTGGCCCTAGCTGACTTTCCTGCTTAGTCTGGTTCATCCAAGTCAGTCATTGGAGGTGTTTGGCATTATGTAGATCTTAGGCTCTATGTGAACAAGAATTATTTAGAATAATGATTACTTTTTGTTTGTCTTTTTATTCTGTGGTTTAATCTTGAGCAGAAATGCCAGGCCTTTCAACAACTGAAATTAAAAACCCATACTACTAACTCAAAAGACTAGTCACAGACTTTGGTATGCACCAGAGTGTCTGAGATCATGGAGGACAAATACATTTTACCCTGACATTTTGAGGAGAGTTTAGTACTTGAGGAGTAACAATTCACTGTATAGTGTTCCAATAGCTGAGAGTCCTAGGAGTTTGGTCCTCACCTAGGCTCTGTACCCACAACTCATCTGCTGAGATGAGCATCATCCCCTTGGAGATCTGCCTGGCAAAACTGCCTAGGCTTGGGCCCAGTTTTCCATCCCAAACATGAAAGACTCTTGAAGTTTTGAAGTGACTGTTGAAGTTTCTCCACATCACTTATTCTCATATGTCATTAACTAGAACAAGGTATGTAGGTCACTTACATATAATAGGACTAGAAACAAGTATTTCTCTCCCTGAGGATAAAGGTAGGATGAGTTGGTGAACTGTCTACCACTACTTCTATGACTGGGGTTTGAAATTGTTATGGGAAGAACTGGAGACATTCCCTGGGATCCATTGTAAAGGGAGGACTGGACTCAGATTCTTGTGACTCCCACAGCTAAAATCTCTTTGGTGCAAACTTGCATACATTGTAGTACAGCCAGAGTCACAAAAGAAGAATACCAGTTACAAGGGCTGACTAGCTGTCTATCAAGGACTGCCTCATACTTCCCTGACCCTTGTATTTACATGGTCAGCATCATTTATCATCTTCTTGGCTTTGCCAATCCAAAGCTTGCTTTCTTCTTCTTTTTTTTTTTTTTATTGGAAATTTTATTTACATTTCAGTTGTTCTCCCCTTACCCCATTTTCAAAAGCTTGCTTTCATGAGAGTATCTAATGCTGTCTTATATGCAGCCAAGGATGTAGAGCTGTTACAGATGTGGAGTAATGCACTTATAATACTAGTCTGATCTTAGACTGTATGGAAGGACCTTGGAATTAGAGGTTCAAAAGGAAGCTGAAGACTTAGGAGAGTCACAAACCCTTCACTCTGACTTTCCATTCATGCCCACTCATAAGACAAGACAGTAAAGAAGTAAGTGAGCATGTGGAAGAGAGTTGGGCTTCTTTGTAATTTAGAGCCCTGTAGGATCACAGACCCTGATGAACTAATTAATAGCCTTTAATGTTTTACCACTGCTTTCAAACCTAACTTGGAACTAACTTGATAAAATTCAGGGATAGTTCTGCCTCAGCTAACATGAGTACAGGGCTGTACACATATTCTGAGTCTGAATAAACTTCATACTGAACCAGCTTTACCTGTTCCCATCCCTGTACCAACAGATTACCACAGTGTAGTGGTTTACCCACAAGAATTTGTTACTATATCTGAAGTTTTAAATTAATCTCTTAGGGCTGAAGACACAGTGTGAGAAGGCCTGTATCCAGCTTCTGGGATACCCTGTACATTGGCTTGGACCATGTCACTCCAGATTCTACTCCCATCATTACATCTCCTTTCCTGTGTCTGACTTCCCACTTTCTACTTTTCCCACAGGATCTGGGAGTCTGTTGTTTCACACTTCTGGAATCACTCCCACTCTAAGATCATTAAGTGGATCACGTTAGATAACCCCTTCCTGCCAGGCAAAAGGACCATATTCACACAGATTTGGTTCCAGATTTCTTTAGGAGGCTATTATTTATCTTAACATGTTAAATCACAGGATTGAAGGTCTGAATCAGGCATTGTCCAAAGAATAGCCTGAGGGCTAAATCTGGCCATGACTTGCTCTTGTAAATAAGCTTCATGGGAAGTTTCATTGCCTTTCAGTTATGCATTGTTGGTGGGTGCTTTTGCACTGTGATACAAAACTGGATACTTGTGAGTAAGAGCAAATGACCAGTGACTCATAACCTTATGGTATTTTCTGGCCACTTTTTGTAGAAAATGTGCTCTGGGCACTAGCGTGAATTCAGAGATATTTGTTAGTCTATGCTAAGAAGCTTTTTAAAGCAGCAGACACAGTAGCTGCATATTTCTAAGGTAATATTTTTTCATTGTTGACTGTAAATACTCAGTTAAATTCTGATTAAAATATAGCTAATGGGAGTATAAAGAGCAATTTCATAACATTTGCAAGTAAATAAACATTCACAAAAGAATACACTCATGGCAACATCTGTCTCCTCTTTTTTGATGAATTTGCTGCTGGGGTTGCATGTAGATGCAGGAAACTAATGTGGACTTTTAGTATGAAGAGTCCTGTTTAATGCTGAAGATTTCCATCTTTGTTCTGACCATAACAACAACAATTGATTAGACCACATATACATTAGCCGCCATATTCATCATGATTAGAATCTGTTACCAACATCGTATAACTGAAAGGCAATGAGCACTTCCCATGAAGCTTATTTACAAGAACAAGTCATGGCCAGATTTAGCCCACAGGCTATTCTTTGGACAATGCCTGATTCAGACCCTTGAATCCTGTGATTTAACATGTTAAGATAAATTCCTTAGCTGCCCAGGTGAAGACTAGCTTATATTTAACAAGACAATTATCAAGGGCTTATCTCATTTATGGAAGGCTTATTTATTAAAAAAAAAAAAACAAAAAAACAAAAAAAAAAAACAAAAACCCTATACTCTCAGAAATACCTGTATCTTTAAATGTCATAGATTTCCCTTTGTCCCACCACACATCACCTGAGTTTTCCTTCATGTTGCTCATAGGAGATTGACTGCATTATTTTTTCAATCATGCTACCATTTGGTTTGATCCAACTTGAGGGAGGGCACTTATTTAAAAAACATCTCCAGGAAATCCTTCATGTAATGAGACTTTCAACACAGTGGGATTTCTTCAACTTAAAAAGTAATTGGTCAAGATTATGTTTTTCTTATAGATCAAAATGTTTACAAATATTTCAGATCCCACTACACATCATCAGGATAAAAGTATCATGATGCTGACCAAGGTCATCTAGTACCTTTAATAATTTCTAGGGATTGAATAAATGCAGGATTTTCTCTTGAATCTTTAAATACCACCACTTTCAGGTTTATCAATTGTCTCATAGTACAACAGTGAGAAAAACCACACTATATTCCTTATTTCAGATACCCATAGACTGGCTGCACCATCCCTATGAATTATTTAATATTCTTAGCAGCAGTTTTCTCATCTCGAGATTAGGGGAATTAATACCTCCTACTTCCAGGATTGTTTAAGAGTTAAATTAATTAATGCATTTCAAATACTTAAAATAGTCTTTGAGATTATATGCATCAATTAGCTACATCATTGGCATCTGAAGAACGAGGTGTTATTAATCATCACAGAAGTTCTCGGAAGTTGATAAAATTGTATTTTATTCCTTTCAAAAATTAACAAAACTGAGTATGAGTCGAGTTAAATAACTTGCATCTAGGTTGGAATCCTAGAAAACAGATATAACTGTGGGCTTTCTGACCACATCCCAGCCTGGAGACTTACCTTGCCCTTTTCAAACACAGTGTTGAAGTAAAATCTATTTCATGACAAAGCTAAGGTTCCTTGGGATGTGGTAGCTTAATGGCAGCATTCACATTATGATGGTATCTCATCCAGCTGGGCTCATGAGAATACTTGATTTTGGACATTTTTTTTTTTTTTACAAAGAACTTTAGGTATTGCCAAAACTTCACAAATATTATTCAGTTTCAGCAAGACTATCTATGATTTTTCCCCCTTTCTGTCTCCTTTAAAAAGACAACATGAAATCCAGGCTTGGTGGCACAGTCCTTAATCCCATCTCTTGGGAGACAGAGGCAGGTGGATCCCTGTGAGTTCTACGCCAGCTGGTTCTATAAAGCAACTTTCAGGAAAGCCAGAACCATTACACATAGGAACCCTGCTTCATAAAAACAAAACAAAACAACAACAACAACAGCATCAAAACCAACGTGGAATATAGATTAAGAGTGTATTGATATTGTCCTCTCACATGTGAGCTTCATTTTCATATTGTATTCTATAAGAACACTCAGATGAATTATTGTTATAACAAAGAGGAATTTTACTGACTTGGAGTATTAGAAATTTAAGGCCTCTTGACTTAAATTTAAGTTCTTCAGCTACTTGACTGGTAGTATCCCATTCAGGGATTGCTGCTTCTACTTGTGTCTACACATGTATCTGTTGCCACTGTGAATGGCCTGAAAGGAATTGGGTGTTGAAACTGGGTACACTTTATGCAAAGGAGGCCTAGAGATGAGTAGCCCAGTGAGTGAGAGATTTACAGGAAGCCTTTATAGTTAAGCGATCATATGCCTGGCTTTATTTTGTTTGCAGTAGCTGGAATGGAATCCAGGACCACACCCATGCCAGGCCAGCTCTCTGCCTCTCTAAAGTACTGCCCAACGTGAAGCTCTTGTTATTACCATGCAAGCTTTTCAGTGTGCTCAGATGCATTGTAGAACTTTCTAAATAAGGAGTGGAATTATTTTGACTCCTTTCTAATATAGAATTAAGGTGAGTGTGGTGAGCAGGAAAGAGAATTGACTTGATTTCTTGCTTGCTACTGCAATATGATTGCGTCTGTGTATCAGGGATGGGAAACTGGGTAACTGTCCTGTCCGCGTACTGCGCGAGGCTCTTGCTTGGAGTCTGAAACACACACATAGAAGGTTTTACTTGGATCTGTTGTGTCTTTTTTCAAAATCCAATACTTCTCTTTTTATCTTAATTCATAGACATCTCCCACTATCCTATAGACAACTGTGTCCACAAGTTGAGCATCCAGTGGGTTTCTATAATTATGTCCAGGATGATGTCATTGTAACATTTTGATAAAAATAATTAAGGGACTTTGGTATTTAGAATATAGAATATTCTATATATGGAAATATATATACATATATAATTTAATAATATAGAATAACTTTTGTGATCATTTTCTAAAAGCAGTATTTTCATTAATATATTCTTAGTTCCTAGTTCTTAAAATCTTCTTACGACTTAATATTTAAAGAGTGAACATGTTCAGATATATAATTTTTAACTTATGAATTTGAGAAAGTGTAAAGATTCTATTATAATTTACAGAAAGGTACTACCTAGTACTAGAGTGTTCAAACTTTTATTTTAATGCCAACAGCCCAAAACGATAGAAGTTTAGTCTGGAATACAAGAAAGAAAATGCCATTGAGCAAGCTTAGAGTATGACATTTAAGATTGTAATAGAGTGTCATTGTTTTATGTATATAATGTATCAGTTAAGGCAGTCTTTAAAAGGTTAAAAATCCTAGCTGTACAATACCAAAGAGATTTAAAAAGAAAAACTAAATTTGATTCTCATTACTTAAAACTTTCTACTGTTTATAGTAATTTCAGACATTTGAAAAAAAAACATATGTTTTCCTCGAGCAAAAATTTGTAAAAATTATGTATGATAAAGGGATATGTGGAACAGATCAAAGCTACTGAAGTATCATCATTAACCATGAAATTATAAGAGAGACAACAGTGATATTGCAGACATGGGTTTATTTTGAAATGACAGAAATTCCCTAACAACATTTGAAGGCTGGCTTCCTTAATGCTACCAGGGCTTATTTTTTCTTCTTTCTCTTGTTATCCAGCTACATATTGAATACTATAAATTATTGGCAATGGGCCCAGAAAAAAGTGATGACTATTAGGGGAAAAATGTGTTACCTCAGATTTGTACACTAAAAAGGACAATTTATATTTTATTCTTTAATTAACAGTTTTATGCACATAAGATATATGGAAACTGGTGGGCATAAAGGAGTTGATACTTTCTTTTTTCATGGCTAGTTTTTCTACTCTTGATAGTGAGCAAAAATGAAAAGCTTCCTCAAGAGTTGAGTTTTTCTTAAGATGTATATATTCACAAAATACTACATAAAAGTGTGCTCTAATTTGTTATATGAATGAATTTCCTGATGCCTATATAGTTATACAAACATCAAACAAAGAGACAAATGAAACGTTCTAGGGGCAAACAGAGGCCACTGTGCTCTGTTGGTTAATGAGTGCAGGATCATGGGATTAAGATCAGCAACACACTAACAACACTTACCTAACCAGGCATCTTATTGAGCACTTTAGATAGAGAAGTAGACAACTCTGATTCTGAACACCTCATAGGATAATTGAAAAGGAAGACCTAGAAACTAATAACTTGTTGAGTAATAACACTATGCAGAATTGATTATTACCAACATATAGATTACAAAGACTTAACATAGACATTCATTCTCATATAAATACAATATATATATATGTGTGTGGTGTGTGTGTGTGTGTGTGTGTGTGTGTGTGTGTGTATACATATATATGAGTAATTGTGTTCAACTCATTGACAAATGGGAAAACAAGTCAGGCAACAGCTCCATTTCAAAGGTACTGGAGAAGCTATAATTTTTGTAGGTAGCTTAGCAGAATTAGGATAGAATTTCTAGGTTAAATATGAAACTAACCAGTTTTCTACAAGACAATGAATGTCAACATTCAAACTTAATATTTTTTCAGGAAGTAAATTTTTTTTTATTTTTCTCTTGAACAAAATCCTAAGAATTGGCATGTGTCCTTGCTGATTCTGGTGTATTTTATAAGTAGTGATCAGTGAACTGAATAGAATACTCTTCCAGTTAGTAGATTATTGGTTGCCTACGTGTGACATTGAGCCAGCCACTTGTTTGTTTATTTATGTTTTATTTACAGGTTTGTGGGATAAATGTTTTAATAAAAACAAGTAGTGTTGTGGCTTAGATCTTAAATATCATCCCCCTAAAGCCCACCTTGTGTCCCATGTTAAAGACATGATCATTAGTATTTGATGCTATCTAGAACTGGCCGAGAGGCTAGGACATAGCAAGTCCCGGTGGGAAGAAGCTGAATCAATAATGAGTACCTCTTAAAGGTATGTATCTCTGAGCAGTGGTCCCCTCCTACTTCTCTTTTTGCCTCACAACTGCTATTACAAGAATAGGCATCCCCAGCCAGATTCCCTCTGTTCTAAATTCCCATGAAGTATGATTGTATAATATTGCTACAGGACCAAGTAGTCATGGACTGAAACTTCTAGAACTGGAACACTTTTTTTTTTCCTTTTTAATGTTTTTTAAAGATGCTTCTCTTGGAGATTTTGTTATAGTGAAGGGAACTAAAACGCCTAAAACGCGTGGTGTTGGGTGGGTACCATGTCAGAAACACAGTAGATTTGTGTCTTTGCAGAATGTGAGAATGTATTGTGTCACTTAAATTTACAAGGTTAGGAAGCTTTATTGACAGACATCAGTCTGCTGACCCTGTTTTCCTTGATAGGTCTGTGGAGGCAAACACAAGTTCTTTTATTCCAATCTTAGTTACAAATATTAACATTCAGACCTATCCATCTATCAATCTTTCTGGGTTATATGCCTGAGAGGCAGTAAACTTGATAGATATGCAAATGAAGGGTTTGTGGGGAGAGGGGTGGGTAAGATAATATACTGTTTAGAGGTCTCTCAGAGACAATGTACTATTGTAGAATCAGGCTGCAAGGTCAGAATCTAGCAATTGGAGAGAGGTGTTAGTGCTGGGGCAGTCTGAATACATGGGTTTATGGGAGAACTAGAGAGGCACACAAGACACAAGACCATGGGCAAATGAAAATTTGGGTGTCTTGTCAACAACAGAAAGTGACTGGGCTGAAGCCTCTGGGATAGTCAGATATGCTCTGCCTGTTGGTCCCTCAGCTGTCAGCACAAAGGTTGTCAAATGACAGGTCAGTAGAGTTGTCACCATTGCAATGTTAGGTTGCCACCTCTCTGTAGCACCCAAATGAAGTAGTTGCAGCCTTTCTTTAGTTTGGTATGTGGTGACTTCTAAGGACTGGTTCATGATAGGAACTTAATACACTCATATGGTCCTCCTATTCCAATTTACCCCCTCAATGTATAGGGGAGTTCTCTTTCTATCTCCAGGAAGAAATCATTTATCAATTTGTGTCATACACATTCTGGAGGAAAAACAGTGCTTGCCTGGGTTCACCCCATGCAAGTCATTGCTATACTAAAACTGAAGTCAAATATGCCTGTAAAATTGGAGCCTTTCCATGGAAGGACCAGTCTGACTATTTAAACTAATATATTGTAACTCAGGCCAGGGCATAGCCTGATCTTACCATAGAACATGTAAGAGAGCAGAAAGTGAAGGATGAGATTTCAAATCAGTATAAGTTAAGAAGGAAACATCTCACATAGACTTCCTATAAATGGGTAAGGAATTCCAGTTAGCTCATTCTCTGTGTCTCTCTGTCTCTCTGTCTCTGTCTCTGTCTCTGTCTCTCTCTCTCTCTCTCTCTCTCTCTCTCTCTCTCTCTCTCTCTCTCTCAGTGTAATCTCTAGTACCATGTCAGTTTGCCTACTGCCATGATGCCTTCTGTAATACTGCAATAGTCATGGCCTCTACTGCCCTTTGGAACTATGAGCCACAAATTAAATGTGTTGTTTTATAAGTTTCCTTGGCCACAGTGACTTATCATAGCAATAAGGAAGTAAAATAGGAGAGGAGGACTTACGGAGTAGGGAATTGGTAAAGGAAAGGGAATACTAGGTGATCCCTCAAGTCACTTTATGAGTAATGTCATATTTTATGACAAATTATTTACTATGATTAGGCCAACTTAAAAGAGATTCATTTGACATTTTGTCCCATCTGACCTAATGCTCAGAGAACCTCACAGGCAGAAGGACAGTCATGACATGGCAGTGTGGTTGGTGGAAATTCACAAGGTGCTACCCTTACATAAAGCGCCACTGGCAATCAGTGGCTGCAGCAAGAGGGCGCAGCAGTTTTCTTGAGGTTTCAGCTCATTAACAGGACATACCATCCCAATTAGTCAGCTTTAAAAACAGGTACATACAAGGGACACTAGTAGGTGTGTGTAACAATAATATAGATTAATTCAAGAGGAAGTGGGTGAAAAAAAGGAGGGTTTGGAAGGTTAGAAGTGGGGAAAGAAAGGGGTAGACATGATTTAAATATCGTGTACATGTATGAAGTTCTCCAATAATAATTTAAATTTTTAGATGTCAAAAAAGCTAACTCTCTGCATGCCCACAAGGAGCCATGAATCAGTTGTTTGAAGGCTCTAAACATATTTATCAGAGAATCTAAACTCTATCAGAAGAAATACAGCACCAGTGAGGATAAAGGCAGTGACTAGCCGAGATGGAGCTGATTTAAAGCCACACAGAATTAAAGCAGAGTTACACCATTACTAACTGGAGCTATGAAATGCCTGCCTCTCCCTAAGACTTCCTTTCTCTCTCCTATCCAATATGGAAAGTAACAGGGGGATGGTGGGGACAGCCTCTGCTTAGTCATGGAAGATGTATCTGAAAGAAATGTCCCAGTATATAGAGCAGGATCTATGGACAGCTTGTCCATTCAGGTTTCAGACAAGATATGAGGTAGACAGGTAGGGATGAAGTGGGATCAAGTAGAATTTCACAAGACAAATCTCAACAAGAAATTATTAATTGTTTATCTCAAATTAGCATTGATTTCCTGGTAGGCAGTAAATTGTGACCCATCAAACTGCTTCAACTTCTCAGTGATGGTTTCCAAGAAGGGAGCAAGGCAGGATCATATAGAAGCCATTGGCCTGGCTACACAGGTTGCCTCATTAGAAATCTCCAGCCCCAGTTTAAGGCAGTGTACAACCAAAGGACCTCTGATAAAAAGTAAGTGAGATATCACTCTAATAACGCATTTTCATGGCTTTTATTCCCGCCATTTTTTCTTCCTTGGTTGACCGTTGGTAGACAGTCATTGGATTTATGGTATTCCACATTGATTCTGAGAAAAGCCAGTTTGGAGTTCACATAAAACATGTCTAACCTTTCATGTGGTCTTCTAGGATTAATTAGGGAATAATTCAAAGGGACTACTCTAGAATTTAATGCTATCAATAATGTTTGTTTAACTCAAAATATGATGAACTCTTTTTTTAATTTCTCTCTAATTGGGCAGTTTCATGTTTTGCAGAGGGGAATTAATAAGCAGGTTGACTCTAATTGGCTTGTTTTGACTGAAGGGTCTAAGCTTTTAAAAAAGGAAGCTTGGACTTGTGTAACTTAACGAAAAGTATCTTTTTAAAAAAAAACATTTTACTATATTTTCCTAATTTTTCTTTTTAGGTGACTTAAACAACTTAGATCTTTCTACTTTTTAGATAAAGAACAAGACTTAAACGTTTAGAGAAAAAATGTATTCTAACAGAAATAGATTCAATTTGCATAAAACAATTAGCTATAATTAGCATGCAAGTTTTAATGATATTGTATTGTGAAGCTGATTAGGCCTAGGAGACTGGAAATTCAAGTCACTCCTATTGTTTATTGTATGCAAATCTAGCCACTTAGCTTTAATTAGACATTGAAACCCAGAACAATTATCAACAATTGCTTTAGTATTAATGAGTAGAGTGAACTGTCAATCATGACTTTTTAAATGACAGAGACTTATGTGACATCCAAATTTTTGGACAATAAAGTTAAATCTAGGCCAATCTGGCTGAAATGTTCACCTAGCTCTTTTGTCTTTTACATCATTTTACATAATTTTGTTCTGTAAAATATAGTAGAAGGTGTCTCTACAAAGATAATGAAGAGGTTCAAAATCAAATTTAGTATTTTAAAAAATAAAATGCAGCGATTTCAGAAGATTAATAAGGAGGATGGCTTTCACTTCCCTATTAGATGGTTTGTGATGTGTTGGGATTCTAAAAGGGTCGGTAGATTATATTCTTCTCAGATATTAAAGCATGTTATACTGTGTATATTACAATGAAAATCATTCCATCTAACAATTGCACCATGGTGTTCTTTTAATAACCTGTTGGCATGGGAGAAAATGATAAAGTATCAATTGAGTTTTCCTTGGGTAAAGAAATTACAAAGAGGTAGCCAGCCAGGGCTACTTAGTAAATGGCAAGTTTACCTGTCATTATGTCCTGATCTGTATTCTCATCCTGCCTTAGTGGCCCTGTCCCCAATACACATGCACACTGTCCACTAAAAATAAAATTAGCCTAATCAGGACAATGAAAATAACCTTTATTTGGGGTTAATTAGGATCCAGGAAAACAGATTCAGGCGTGATTGAAAATCTGCAGAAGTGTTACAAAACGGTGGCTGTGTTTATTGCTTTAAATTGCAAAGTGCATCAGTGATTACTTCATTGTTTTTTAACCAAGACTTAGCAGTGCACTTGAACATGTAAGGTTCTCTTATGAAACATAAGTGTAATTTCAGTCTCTGAGTAGCTCAGAGGGCTTAGTTGCCCAGAAGGTCAGCAGCAGAGGTAAGAGAAATGGGGCAGGTTCAGAGAGAAGGGATTGATTCCAGCTCCCTTCAGATGAGGGCCTTATGAAGAGATGCTGGCAGGCCAGTGATGCTGTATGACGATGATCTTAAACAAGGAACACATTCCTAAAACTTTCCAAAGAAGCAGATCCTCTACTGAAAAGAAGCAGGCTTAGTTAATATGTGAC
This sequence comes from Mastomys natalensis, assembly GCA_021653895.1. NCBI lineage: Eukaryota > Metazoa > Chordata > Mammalia > Rodentia > Muridae > Mastomys > Mastomys natalensis. Next base: position 546,074 of record JAJTUV010001396.1, read on the forward strand.
CCACAGTACTGGAATTAGTCCTCGACAATGGTCACTCCATTCTCTCTCTCTCTCTCTCTCTCTCTCTCTCTCTCTCTCTCTCTCTCTCTCTCTCTCTCTCTCTCTCTCTCCCCTGTTTTTTGTTCTAGGAATTAATGGGTTTGCTTTTCCCAGATGCCACAGGAAGAGAGACTACAGGGTTTACAGGGTTTGAAGTCCTTAGCAGTAAAGAGTATTTTTAGGAAACCAGTTTGGCCTGACTGGTCTTGTAAAAGACTATTTTTGTAAGGAGCATATTCTGGATCCCTGTTCAGAATTTCAACTGCTTCCTGACTAAGCAATACCTACTGCGAGTGCTGGGAAGGAATACTACTCCAATATGATGTTCCTCCCTGGCAATACTTAGTCACCAATGACTTACTTCATACACTTTCCCAGTGCTCTTCCTTCCCCCAAATGGGACTCAGGGCAGGAAATGCATTATCTAGACAAACAAATCCTATGTTCCAAATTTTATCATTTATGGGTGGTCCTCGAATTCAGCCATATATTTACTCACACAAAAGAAGTTGTCATGTGATTCATTTATTTTCCAACTAATGTTAGATACATACACAAAATAAGTTGCATTTTAATCATAGACCCTAAGAGGGACAACTCATAATATTATAGTTAAATTTATATCTTCTATAAATATACAAACCACACTCCTGTTACTGTCTGTGAATTTTCTTTACATTCTATTTTTTCTTTTATATTCACACTTTGCCTGAACCTTTTCCCTTAAAAGAAAATAAACTGCTAAAGCCATTGGTACTGGCCTTGCTCTGTTTTACATTAGGTTGGTGTGTTAACACAAGGAATAAAAAAGTTACTGGCCACCATTTCTGCAAAGGTTGATTTCTGATTTCTCTAACTTCTGTTGTGTCTGGGTTTCTCTCCTCATTTTTCAGAAAAATGACCCTTGGTAGCCTAATAAATCAGCTAATAAAACTTTTTAGCATCTGTTAACAGTCTCTGAGCATGCTACAGGCGTGTCCAGTGACTTTGCTAGGGAGCACAATGGAGAAAATAGTGAAGTAATACTATCAGGTTTTAAAACACTGTAGGAGTTCAGTCTTCCCATTAAGAATTTCTTGTAAATATTTAAATTGCTGGTGTAGATGTAGTAGAATTGAAAAACTGAGGGTATTATTTTCTCGAATGTTTCTTAATAGATTTAAAAGAAAAACCTATAAAAAACTATGACAAACACATATTCACGTGGTCATTTGAAAAGTTTTAGTGCTCTCTTGTTTTTTAAATACCCACAAAAGAATTGAAAAAAAAAAAATCCCTGGCCCCAGGCTTTGAGGACATCCATTCTTATACTCTTCTTCTCTAGGCTAAGCTTGGACCAGAGTTGCTTCCAGAAGATTTCTTTTAATAGTAATGGACTGTTTCTCAATATCAACTCTAGTGCTAATGGCACAAAATGTCACAGAGCCATATGTACTCAAATTAGTAACCCCTAGTTAGAGAGGAGGGTTGGAGACTCTTGCTGAGTAGGTATTATTAGTTGTAAGCTCAACCAGACATACATCATTCATCATTCTCTCTCTTCTCTCTCTCTCTCTCTCTCTCTCTCTCTTCTCTCTCTCTTTCCTTTCCTTTCCTCCTTCCTCTCCCCTCCTTCCCTCCCCCCCTCTCTCCCACTTTATCTTCCCTCTCTCTCTCTCCATGGTTTTTTGTTTTGTTTTGTTGTTTTTGTTGTTGTTTTACCTGGGACCTACAGTTAGGCCCCAGCTCTTGTCTTTATTTCCCCTTTTCTTCCTCCAATGCAGAACCTACTTTCTGAGCATCTTGATCCCTACCACTTTGTTGCTTAAAACTCTTCGGTGGGCCCCCATTGCCCTCTGCTCTTGTCTTCCACACTGTTAACTCCACAGAGTAATCTTAGCAGGAGCCTCTGTGATAAAGGCCTAGAAGTGAGAAGGCTTTGCCTTCAAGCTGGGGAAGGATAGGGAAATGTAGGCTTTAGCAGGATGAAGAAACATTGCTTTGTGTGTCAACAGACATTGTGTCAACATTTTGCATTTGATCAGAAAATACAGAAAGAAACAGTTAAGTTGTGTGCCGGAGTGCCTGGGAGGGAAGTCATAGTTGTAGAGATAAAGGCCTGCCTAGCCTCTGGGTAAAATTTTTCATCCTTCAACTTTCCATATATGTCTGCCTTACAGAACTGTCAGTCCATCTCTCTTAACCATGAATGGCATTCAAAAGCTTTCCACACTGCTCCCTGGACCACTTACACACACCTAGACTTCATGGAAGTCTACTCAAGTCTAGAGTAGCATCAGGCTTTGCTGTTTGATTCTCTGTCATCTGACAAGATTCTTCAGTTTACACAGGACAGCGTCACACTCTCCGCCGTTGTTATAGCCTCAGCTTCACATGATGCTTAGAACAAACTATGACTCACAACTTTTCCACCAACATATAAAATGGACACAGGATGGACTCAAACAGTCTTCATGCTTCTGACTCAACTCTCAGAAGGAAGTCCTGTTCTAGAATCTGTTTCGGGCTCTCACCCTCTCAATGTCTAGACTTTTCTCCTGCAGATATAAAGACTCAGCAAGAAATGAACCAGGAATTTCCTTTAGCAGGTTGGAGTTTGCAAGGGCATTCAATAAACTATACTCTCTTCAAGAGAAGGACAAGATGTTCAGAAGGGCTTTTGATTAGTTTTGTGCATCATCTGTTTGAGAGATAAATGCCCAAGTATTATTAGATAATATGCCAGAAAAGAAGAAATGGACTACCAAAATGGTGTTTGATAATTGTTTCTAAGAAAATCATCTTAAAATTATGATTATCTCAGATTATTTTTTGAAAGAGATTACAATTTCCTCTCTTTCCTTTCTTTCTTATTTCCCTCCTTCCCACTCTTTGTCTCTTTTACTTTTTCAGCTGTGTTTCTTTATATGAGTTTGGACACAAGAGTCTGAGAGACTAGATTCTGGGAATCATAGATAAATGGGAGTGTGATGTCCATGTTTCCTTCAGATCCCTGGCCAGGATAGTAGGTGGAATTACTACCTACTCATCAGAAAAAAAAAAAAAATGAAAAATACCCTCCCACCAGCCTTGGGCTAGGAAGCAGCAGACCATAATAAAAATGGCTGTATTTTTCATTCGGCATTCTGTTTCTTCAGACAAGAACTGCTTTTTGAAGCTAGATCCCCTAACTATCCAGAGTTGTAAGATTCCCATTAGCTTTTGAAAAGATGGTCACATTTTCCACATCCTTTGCACGCCCCCTAGACAGATGTATGTGTCAGATGGGAGCTTGATCAAGATCTGTACAATATTTTCTTGGGTTTCCTTGGGCTTCTCACAGTTCCATGGATTACATAGCCTTGGTTAGTTAAAATGTATTCAGCATTACAACTTTCCCAGAGGGATTGTCCCCTGAATCCCTTTATGTCATCAAGATTGAGGGTCACAAGTCATGTCTGGCCACCCACCTTTGATAAGCCAATTAAATAACCTAGTTAAATGTAGAAAGCAGAAAAGAATATTTAATGAATATTGGCCATGCTGAAAGGAAGAAAGAGATTCAGTGAATCCTCCAAGTCCATCTTCAATAAACTATGACATCTGAAATGTAAATAAAATATCCAATAAAAAATAACCCACAATGAGATTAAACATTAAGTAGATGCCCAAAGGTCTGCATATCTAAGCAGTCCAAGTCAAAGAGTGGCCCTGTATGCCAATGACCCATCTTTGTCTGTGCTTCAGTCTCATCCCAGAACATTGCCTGACAAAACTATATAAAAATTTTTCTAGGCAATAGTTTCCACCTCTGGCTGGTGAGCTTTTCCTTCTCCCAGCTTAAGACTCCGGGGGTGGGGGGAGGAGGGGATGAATTGGCTTGGGCTGGGGTGGGGTAGGGTGGTGGTGATGGTATGATTCCTTTCAGAGGGGGGTTGTCTACCAGGAAGGTGACACCTACACAGAGTCTGGCTGTTACATGTAATGTGGCTGGGCTAAGCACACCAAGGCATTCCCAACTATATAAATAATCTGCTTAAATTTAAGCAAGGTTTTGCTTTAGTATTTGAGCTTGTCATTTTCTCCTGGCCTTCTGTACACCAGTAACTTAGCTACCAACACCCACCTACTGACTTAGCTGACCTATGAATTCTCCCCCTAGGATAGCCGTGTGGCTGAGACCCATTCTTTCTAATCAAAGAAAGGACAGAAACTTAAAATGTATTTTAAGATAAAAAGAGCTGGCTACGGATAAAGACTGTTTAGCTGAATGCTCTGACATCAAATGAGAGAAACCGATAATCTAAAAGATGATTATCTGTTCTACAAATTGTCCCCAGTGGAAATGTGTTCCTGTGCTCTAGGCCACCTTCCTCTCTATTAGGACTTGCTGCAGCAGTGGTGATAGTAATTGCCACCAGCGTTGGGCAAGGAGAACCCGAAGGGCTTTGTGAGACAGACACTCATGTTTCAACTGCATCTGCCTTCTCAGCTTTTCTTCCCAGTGACTGTCCCTGCAGCTCCCTCACCCTGCACCCTTCTGCTCCCCGCCTCGATAACAAGGTTCCCATTTACCCCTTTTAATCAATTAATTAATTCAATATTTATTTGACACCTGTTAGGCCCCCTGTGAGATAATAGCACCTTAAGCTGTGATCTCATTTAAGTGAATTTGCATTTATTAAAAGACACGGAGAGAACTAAATGCTTTTAAGTCTCCAACATAGCAAATTGCCAGTAGTTCCAAGCCTACTAGTGGGGCAACACTACAAGAGGCTTCGAAATAGAGCAGCAAGTAAAGACCTCAGAGGCAGATTTCCTGAAGGTAATAAAACTGGAGCATTATGGTCTCATACTTGTACAAGTCAGCTTTTGTAACTGTCCTCTTTTTGACAAGAGGGACTTCCAAATTACACAAGCCTCTGGTGCCATGAAACGTGGACCCCAAATGACTTATCCCCACCTTAGTTATGACAAAATGCCACGCACGAGGTGAATTGTAAATGGCAGAAATGTCTTTCTTGCAACTCTGAAAGTCAGAAGCCTAAGAGCAAGGTAGGAGCAGATGTGGCTTCTGGTTAGGGTCCACTTTACAGTTCAATGAAGGGTGTCTTGTTTCTGTATCAACACATAGTACAAGATGTAAAGGACCCATTTGGAGGCCCATTTAGTAAAGACATTATGAAGGCTGTACTCTTCGAATGATTGCCTCCTAAAATCATCACGCCACGTGGATTTGGAAGGGACACGGATACTTATACCATAGAAGATCTTTCATCCATTCAACAACATCTAGAAAAGGTGGATGAGGTTGAAATGTTTGAGCATCCCATTTACCAACTTCTAAAATAGTGTCGACTCACAATAGGAGTGTAACAAATAAGACTTGCCTAGAGCCAGAGCTCAAGAGAATGTATTGGATGTTAAAAAATGTACCAACTTCTTACATATGTATGTAGATATACACATGTTATATACATGTATATATATTACATGTGTATGTGTTTACAAATATATGATGTACTCCTTTTCCTAACACATAGTATAGATTTAATTAATATTTGGTGAAAAAAGAGATTAGTTTTGTAAACATATAAATGAATGAATAAATGAGTGAATGAATATGTAAATAAGCGAGTTGAAAATGCCTGCAAGATTACATGCTCTCTCTGTTCCACAGTCTTCTCTGTATCTCAACATCAGTTGTAGCCCAGCAAGAATGAGCCCATCTATGGAGCAGAGGAGATGGTTCAGTGTTGAGAGTATTCACTACTCTTGCAGAGGTTCTGGGTTTAGTTCTAGCACCCACATGGGGACTCTCACCCATCATTCTAGTTCCAGGACAATTTTGCTGACTTTGAGGGCAGCAGGCACACATCTGATACACATACATATATGCAAGCATGAAATAAAAAACATATATGAAGGAAAAAGAAATCAATCTTCTAGAGTAGCTAAGGCATTTGCCTTACTGTGTGTGGTTCCTAATCAGGCTGTTTACAGAGGCATAATTTGGTGGTAATACTAGACTTCCATCTGTAGAAGTAAAGAATTAAACTAGAAACCTGGGATCTGTTCCCATTCCACCCACCAGAACATTTATTATAAAGTACTGTTTAATACAAAGTTATATTCTTAGGGAAAAATGAAAAAAAAAACATGTTTGAAAAACCAAGCCTATTAACACCGTTTTTTTAGTTACAGTAACCATTTAACAGCTATGTATTTAACCTTTGTAGTCTTAAAGCCCGCTAAAATGTCTAATTAGTTAATTAGAAAAATAATTGTGTGCTACAAAGGAGATCTGAAAATCGTGTATGGATGCATGAAACTGGCATTAAAATAAATTTCTATTTTGAGGTCCTAGTGCTGCCTTGAGGTTTTAATATTTTATAATTCTTTATAGTCCTTAAAGGGTTTTCACACAAAAACGTTGGATGGTTTCCCAAAGCCCTCCTTATCTACCTCCTACTGTTTAACAAATGGCAACATTGGGCTTACCTACCCAAGTCATTGCTGGACTTGTGTTTTATAAGATGCTACTTCCTTGGATGACCTTCAAAAATACACATCGTGGGAAATGATTTTATGGGATCATTGCTCCCCTGTCATGACTCAATTACAAGGGAACTGTTTTCCAGAACTGTCATTTCTGTGTCGATGATGATCAATGTGTAAAGAATCCTACATGGATGGAAACATGTCTGCCACCAAGGTTTGACTGGTTTTGTTTCTCTTTAGCACTTCATATACTTATCAGTTACATCCATGGTCTGAGTAGTGAGACCGTGTCGTATAGAAACAACCTCTCAATGCAGGGTACAACTTGGATCAGGGAAATTGAGCATTCTCAGGTCACAGAGAGAGCAGTAATCTTTCCAAATCTGGAGACAAAACCAATCGATATAATGTACTTTCAAATAGAGTACATTTTATGTGCCATAATGTCTGCAGTTAGCAGGCCTCTTTCTCAGCCAGCCATGCCCCTTCCTTTGACTTCCACCTTCTGATATGTTAGTCTGGATCTTTAAGGGCATTTGAGGAGAATTTACATCTGTTCACCCTTACCATTTTTCTTGAAGAAAAATGTCAAGGGACTCCCTTCACTTGTTTCCTTGCCTCACTAAAAGGTGATGATCTACAGTACTGACTGGTATTCTCAAAATGGCAATTCCTACCCAAGCCAGTGTTTGCTCTGTAGTAAATTACAATGAAAATGAAAGCTATAAAGAAGGTGAGTTGTGGACTTATTAAGAAATCTTCTAAAAGGCCATTATATTCTTAAGGAAGGGAAAGGATGATTCTTCTGTAGGCCTCTCAGTAGGCCTTGGGAAGGCATAGTCAGGAGGGAAAGCACAGGTAGCCAGATGCGTCAGAGGTACATGGTTGTCAGGATATGATTATTGGTTCTGCATGCTTTGCTTGTGAGGACACAGCTGATTGGAAATAGTGGGACACTTCAGAGGTAAATGTCTGACAGAAAAGTACATTTCAATCCTGTCTTTCCCAGCTTCATAGCTACTGCTGTGGGAGATTTTTTGTTTATATTGAGACTTGGTTTCTTGAGCTTCTAAGGTAGAATATTGCGGGAATAGGCAATGGCAGGATGCAGGTGCTGATCACAGTGATTGGTTGATGTATAAGCACCAAATAAGCAGTAGCCAATGATTATCTTTTCCCTTCTATTAAGGGTAAAGTGACATATGACAGTTCTAAGTGACAAGCAAAACAATCTCCCCCCACAAGAGGACATGGAGAAACTGACATGGACCAGACAAAGTAAAAATAACCAGTGTAGTTATGGAACCAGGGATAATACCAACACCAGCCATGAGGATGAATCTATAACATGGATGAGGGCCTAGCTACAAATAAGAGTTTCCTTTCTTTACTAGGAGTCTTCCCTGACTGATGGGATTTTGGATGAATTATAGTTATACTCTTATAGCTCCAGGGCCCACATGCACCAACATTGAATTGTTTGTCAGCAGCAGACACATGCAGCTCACACTGACACAGGTGCTTTGGTCAAAGAGTTTGAGTCTTTCTCCCAGACCTTACTCTAGAAAGAAAACTGTTGGGCCCTCTGATTTTTCTCTTCACTCTTATTTCTCTGAGTACTCAAGGTTAGCTAGCAGAGGTGGAACAGTTTACACCTGTCAGTAGGTAGGAATATTCTCTTTCCATGTTCTTTTGGAGTTGTGACTCAACAAGAATGGATTTTATTCACTCATCTATCCAATATTAAATATGTATTATATGTTAGAGAGTTTCCTATGTGTTGATATAAAATGGTAAGCAAAGGATCCTGGTCATAGAGCTCATTTTTTGCTTGAAAAAAAAAAAAAACTAAAATCAAAATGCCACAAATAATTCCACAGTAAAATTATTTAATAGAAAAAGACAGTTCCAGAGTCTTCAATTTTCCTGGGCTCCTAATTTATGCATCAAAAGAATTTTTATCATAATGTTAACTCAACATAAGATTTGTTCTTCCATGATCAGATTGGGTTAAACAAAATTAAATTAACAAAACCACTCAGTACAAGACTTGACACATAGTAAATACTCAAAAGATCATATCATTTATGATTATTGTCTCCATTAAGATCATTGCCATTAACTTTTGTTTGGTAAATAACTAATTTTAAATAATCGTGATATAAAAAGTGCCAGCAGGGAGGAGTCAGTGAGATGGTTCAGCAGGAAAACCTAAGTCCTGTGCCTGGACCTCACATAAAGGCTGAAAGAGAGAAGCAACTCTACAAAGTCCTCCCCTGACTATCAGTCACTTGTGCTGTGGCTCAGGTGTCCCACAATCACGCATCTAATAATAATAAATTAAGGTTTTTTTCAGAAAATAATTTTTTAGGGTGTTCAGATGAACAACTCCAGTCAAGGCTAACAGTGTTGGCTTGTAGTCCTGGTTCATGGGAGTCTAAAGCATAATGATAGTGAACCCAAGGCCAGCCAACACTACGGTTAGTCACTGTCTTAACAAGACAAAGTGAAGCAAAGTTTAACTTCTCAGTTGGAATGTTGAGCTTGTGGATTGTGAGTTTTTCCCAGTAAAATCTGGGAGGGAAAACCCCAAAACAGAAACTTGGTATGTTGTATCCTTAGAAACTGATTTTCTGTTAATTGATGTAACAAATGTGCATACACACACACACACACACACACACACACACACACACACGCAAAATCTCAGTTGGCCATGAAATATCTATTGTTTGAAAACAGGCTTCAGCTCTGCTTTTTCTATTTGGTGTGACCATGAGTCCACATTAACAGACATAGTGTCTGCAGGAAGTGGCAAGGCCGTGGAGTCTCAACAGGCTCCAGATCCTGGATGTCCTCTGAGAAGTCTCTCCCAAGGCCATACAGGTCATTGTGAAGAGGCCAGCAATGAATGTTCAAAATGCCCTGAGCTCTTCTCCTCCATTCAGCAGTATCTCCCAGGACTGTCATGTTTTTCTGTATCATTTGAACACTGTTAATTGCTTCTAAGGAAGATATGAGCCTACCTTCGGGGAAGCATATATCTACTAATTATTGAATGTTTTAGGGAAAAAAAAATTAAACTAACTTCTTGTTTTATTATTAGGGAAAATAAAATTCCACTTAGCATAGCTATTATTACCCCTGACCTTGTAAATGCACTTCAAACATATAGGAATAGCACCTACATAGAAAGTAGGGAGAAAACAGAATGTTGGAAAACAAGTTGCATTCTGGAAAAATTACAGAACATCAGCACATACAAACAAAGTAGAGGGTCTTAAAGTGTGTAGGAATAAGAGACATTAGTTAATGTGATATAATTAGGATAGAGAAGAGCAGTGAAGTAACTAAGTTAAAATTCTACTAAAAGCAGAAGATCTTGGGCTTATAGGGACTGATGAGACTGAGACATCATTGTATACATAAAAAGCACCTTTCTTTCACCCCTCCATATTCAAGTAACCAATATGAAGGCTTTCTGAAGGAGATGAAGGGAGTGGGCATTCATGTGATACCTAGTTTTTCAGGTGTCCATTAACACCTCTTATTACTCTTCCAGTAGCTCTCAGGGGAAACCTGTTACACAAAGATCTTGGACCTCCTGGTAATTTAAGCCTCCATCAAGAGTTAGAATGATAATATCTGTAGTTCACCAAGCAGCTCCTCTAAATCAGTTGATGTCCTTCCTACTTATTTCTTGCATTCTTGTTCTCTTGAAGGTGTTTATTTTATTTTATTTTTTAGGCAAAGAACATGAGACCTAGAGAAGTTAAGGAGAATACTCAGACACAAACATGGGTCAGTACAAACTCAGGACTTTGGCAAGCTCTCTGTAGCTTCTTTTCTTTCAGAGGTGAGAATCAAGTCTTTGTCAGAGGCATGCAAGGCTCTACCTATTAGCTACATCCCCAACTTCAAACCTTTCAGCAAAGTCTAACCCTCCTACAAAGTCTTTGAGCCTGAATTTTCTATAGAGTCTTATCCATGCTTGTGTCTAACCTGTTACGGATAAGAAATAGTCAGTTACACCCTACTTCAGTTAGTAATGGGTAATCTCATTAGGTTGCTTTGGATGTGTCTGTCAGCTTTGTTCCCAGAGTGAAGATTTCCCTTCCTTCACCCTTTCCTGCTGATGTACCCCAAGTATCCCCCAAGTTTCTCTTCCAGACACAGTGTAGGGTCAAATGTCAAGCATTCGTCAGAACCCTATGGTCATGAACATAATGCATGCATTGTTAGTCATCCCAAAGGCAGGGTAAGTTTTATAACTATAACTTCACTGCAGCATTTCAATGAAGCTTGCTATCCCTGAGACCTCTGAGGTCTTTTATTCTGGCCTATGTATACATTTATTGCCACATTGAGGAATTTATTGACATACGGTATTTATTTTTTCTTCCCAGATGCTCTTATTATACACTAGCCTATTTTCTTCTTCTCAGCTCTCTAATGTGTTATTATAGAATGACCTTGACAAATTAAGAAAATGAACAAGGATCCCTCATCTTCAGAGATAAACTACTCCCCAGCTCCTCCTTCTGTCCCCAACCCACCTCCCTCCCTGCTTCCTTTCCCTTCTAAGAAGCTTAGAAAATTTAAATAACATACATCAAATTAGCCAGGCAGAAATTTAATACAGCTTGAATTCCCTCATATCAGAATGCTTCTCACTGCAGTGTCAGAATCACTGGGGCTTATTTCAGCCCAGCCTGGATATCCTCTGCTGGAATCTGCATTTTAACAAGACCACAGGCAAGCCTAGCCTCTAAACATGAGAGATGGAAACCCTGGTTTAGATTGAAGAAGCCTGTTAGTGACTCACCAGACTTCTTTCCGGACTAGCAAAACCTATTTTACCCCCATTACTGAATTACTTGAAATTAAATCACCAGTCCTTTAATTTAAGAGATCTCAGTTTTCTTGCTGGCAAGTGAATTGAGAGTCAGATTTTGATCCATTTTGCCAATCAATAATTAATATTGAGAGCTGTAAAACACAATTTAAGTTTTATTTAGGATAAAAAGAATTGGAGCTCAGAAGACATGAATTCAAATAGACAACGGTTGTCTCAGAAGAGAATAAGAGACCTTAAGGGTGAAGAACCTACAATGATTGGTGGAAGCAGCTGCCAGCATCTGAGTCTGGCTGAGGCAACTTGGAAGATGATCCAGACAGCCTCTTAAGATGACTTTGGGGATTATGTTTTAGAATTCATTTCTCTCTCCTCTCCTTCCTCTCCTCTCCTCTCGCTCTCGCTCTCCTCTCTTTCTCTCTCTCCTCCCCTCCTTATTTCTATCCAAAAAGATAGGATATCATTTCAGACAGTTCTCTAATTTTCCCAGTTCTTCCCAGCAAGGTGTCAGAGAGAGGGCCTGAGGAAGAAAAAAAATCTTCTTTAACTTCATAGTAACTCATTCAAGAAGAAATAAACTATATTGTTTTCTGCCATTGGATTTTGTGGTGTATTTATGTTAGAAACAATGGTAATTTTCTTGTAATCATGACAGGATGGTTGCCAGTGGCAATCTTAACTTGGTAAAGATGGCAGAGGACATAAGAAAATCAATCGTTAATCTACCTGACTTCAGGCTTTCTGGCTTTTCTTGAAAAGAGCTTTAACTTGCAGTCCAATGTAGTCAACGCTTACCAGTCATATTCTCATACGTCTGATGATGAATGTGTTACGAGAAGCAACATCAGCATTTTTGCTGAAAACAATGAAAAGTGAAGTTGCCTGGTCCATGGCAAGATGCTCAGTTTGAAGATATTGATGAGTCAAATGCTCAAGTTCCTTTGTTGCTTGTGGCCAACTTCTGCCTTCCATCAATTCTTCTCTCATATGCCTTTCTTTTACCATTCTCGTCTTTTCACCCTCATACATTTTTGGAAAAGCCATATAAATTTAATTCCTTTCAGAATTATTTTTTGATTACCTAAAAACATACCAATCAGTTAGGAAGCTAAAGACGGTAAAGCTCAACGGACAATTAAGGAGTCAGGAACAGAGAGGTATCCCCATTCGGAATGTAGTTACTTTGTCCTGATACATAACTGATATTTTGCAAAATTTTTCATACGACTAGTTATATTGTTCAAAACAGCAAAGGAGAAAACATTTCTTATTTCATTTTACTTAGAAAGTGTCTGACAAATTAGTAATGAAAACTGTGGCATACTTTATTATGAGATTTGTAACAGATCCCCTTGATCTCACGGTATTGCTTAATATCTCTATTTTGAACTTTAGCTAATTTTAGGTCTCATTCTCAAGTAATTGTGAGAATTGGCAAAGATTTTTGTCTTTTCCAGAATCCATAAGAATGGGATTTTTTAAGTCTGAGTTAAAATGTGTTTCAAAATCCCTCTATAGATCAGTAATACCTGCTATCTGCCGCTCTTAAAGGAATACATTAGACATTGGATCATAAAAGTTATTTGATTTAACTGTATACCACATCATGAGTCTATAACATCTCATCATAGCAAGTGACAATACAAAAATATTTATACAAAAGTAGAAGTACAATAACCCTGCCTTATCTAAGATTGTGTGTATGTGCATGTGTATGTGTATGTCTGTCTCTGTGACTGTGTCTCTGTGTTTATTTGTAGTTACTTGTAGTTCAGCCACTATTGAAAATATTGGACAGAAAACATGTATACACATGCATATATAAGCCAAATTTATATAACTTCTACAATAGTATGTTTATTACTATTATTATGTTTATTATTATTATATTTTAATGAGTTGTGAATATCTTCTATGTATACATCAAAAATTAAACCATGTAAAAGGTTTGCATGCATATGGAAAAAACAGTTATCATGGGATTAGTATTCTCAGATAGTCACTGGGAATCTTGGAACCTCACAGATAAGGGAAAGCACTGTAGCTTTCAGCTACAAATATCACTACTACATATTTTCATTGGTTATTATCTACACCACAAACTCTCATTCACAACCTTTGGAGTTGTCTGAAGCCACTCATACTCTGTCACACATCTGTAAATATGTTTATGTACTTTGCCAAAAGACAAAGATTTTAAGATATCTGACTTTAATACTACTGTTGCTCTGAGAAAATAGTATAAATTTTATTTTCCTTGATGTGACCAGATAGTCATTAGTATTTTTCTTACTTGTAATTTTTCTGAATGTGTAGTTTATCTCAGTCAGATTCTTTTGTTCTTTTTAATCTATTTTGTTAATACCAGTCCCTTCTCTCTCCCTGTGCCCCTCTATCACTATTTATTTTTAACCAAGCACAATTGTTTGTGCTGTGGGGGTGCATCTGTCTAGATTTTGGAGTTCTAATGCAATCCTCCCATGTATATTTGCACAATTACATCCTTTGGTGTCACTGAACATATACTCATATCCATTGTATTAAATTATTAGATTTGTATACAAAATGGTGATCTGATTCACATAATGATAAAAACAACTAAGAAGATCTCACAGGTAAATGAGACTGTATTTTATCAGAAAAAGAAATGAAATCTAATTCAATGATGTCATATTTCCCATTTGTGTTTTGAAATTTAGGGTACAAGTTTGACTTTGGCTCACCATATTAGAATTTTTCAGAGTTCTAGCCCCTCCCTACATTTTGTCAAGAAAATTTTGCTGTATTTTCTATGAAATTCATGCTGTATCTAGCCTAGTAATTTTCCCAAGAGAATAAAAACGATTTTGTCAGTTCTTTGCTACATGTGTGACCATAGACACTCTAAGTTCTATCTTTGACATTTTATCATCAACAAAATATGCATAGCCATGCCTGTTTTAACAAAATAACATTCAAATATATTGATACTTAGAATGATATCATGTTCTTTCAGTATTATTCTGGAGATATCTATCTATCTATCTATCTATCTATCTATCTATCTATCTATTATATATATACTACACACACACACACACACACACACACACACACACATACATACACACACACATATAGTGGTCCAACTAATCCATAAATGGCTATGAACAGAAAGTCAAACAATCCAGTTGTTGTTCAATCCCTGAGGCCAGACATCTCAGGTGGTCTTTGGTATACACTGGAAGCCTGAAGAAGTAGATTCTAAAGACAGTGAAAGAATGAACTTGCTAACAAGTCGAGACCAAATAGGCAAAGGCCGTAAGCTTACTTCTTCCATGTCCTTATAAGATTCTAGCAGAAGGCATTGCCCAGATTAAATGTAGATTAAATATCTGGATTAAAGGTATGTCTTCCAACCTCAAATATTCAGGTTATAAGTGAATCTTCCCACTTCAAATTAAGCAAAACCCCTCAGAGGAGGCTGCCTCCCCCATTTTGGCTTTTAAGTAATACCAGATTTAGTCAAGTTGATAACCAAAAATAACCATCAAGCCTGGGTGCATGTTGTTTTTTATGGCTAACTTAATAGTACCTGTGTATTCTTACTAAAAGAGTCAATTTTATAGAACTCATGGAAGAAGAAATGTTTCCCCCTTTAAACACATTACCATATCAGTTTGATATACCATGACTTATTTGGGGTTTAAGTATATAGCCAAATAATTAATTTTTTTTCTATCAAACAATCTTAATGGCAGTAAAGTCCATTAGTAAATATCAGTATAGTGTGCTTGTCATATATTATGCTGTTGTGAATTTGTGAGTAAAATTTGGTTACATACAAAAATTTTATTTTATTATCTTACTTTGACATTGGATAAAAACTGCTTTTGATTATAGATTTTAGTTTGATGATGGTTCTATTCATATATATATATATATATATATATATATATATATGTAATAGTTCTAGATCACTTATGAAAGTAATATATATTCCTCTTTTCTCCACCCTTCAAAAATTTTCCATAATCTATAATCTTGTTTCTACTCAATTTCTATTTCTACTCAATTTCTATCTCTCTAGTCTGCATGGAATAAAAAAATCTTTTCTTGCTTAGAAAATAAAATGTAAAATTCAACTACAATTTTAAATACTGAGCAAAACAGAGATGAGAGAGATGAAAGCAAGAAATTGATCATTAGAGGAAGAAAACATTTTCAGGGTTTTGGGGGACAAACATATAAGGACTGTGAATTAAATAAACACACATGAGGGGGAGGGGGGAGGTGATCCTGTTACAGCATACATAGGAAAACATGTTTAGAATGGAACCATCATAAAATTGTTTGTAAATATGCTCGACTCTATACTTTTTTAGTAAAGAAGGACTTTTTTAATAAAGAGGAATTCATACTTAATACCACAAGTTTATTAGAACATGTATACATATTTATCAAAGAGTGGATGTGGCCCTAGGCTAAGGATGCAAAGATACAACATTGGGAATCAACATTCCCTATAGAGGAGAAGAAGGGAAAGCAAATTAAACAAATGAATAAAGATGTGACATATTTTATATAAGTTTTTGAGGATGAAATGAGGTGACTATGTACTAAATTGCAAGCCTATTTTGGTTCAAGAAGATAAAGTAAATACAATTTCAATCTGTCTAAGTAAATATAAACATTTCTGGGGTCTATACCCTCATGACTGAATGAACTGGCACTATTTGCATTCTATGAAAGCTACTGCTCTTACTAAATAATTTTGATAGCATTGTAGAAGCCAGAAGTATTTTTAAGGGTAGCCATAACATGGAAATAGATACATATTAGAGAATATAACTGCTAACCCTATTGAAAAGCACTTTTGATGTTGAAGAAGAGAGAAGCTAAATGAATTTCCCTAATCAAGATTCTCACAGTTGCATGGCATCTCCATCTATATTTGTTCATCAGAGAAATAGAATATGTAGCAATCTTCTCTTATCAGCATAGAGTGCCTTGTCAAAGGAGGGTTATTGTCCCATAAATTCCATTTACATGGAAAGAAATGTAATTCCTATTCAAGGTCATTAAAACTATTAAGAAATGTTAGGTCTTATAAATAAAACTTTAATCTCCTAAACTAGCTGCAAAGAGAGACAGAGAGGAAGAGCTATTTTCTCAGTAAATATTATATAGCCATACTTTGTCAATGAACTTTTTTTTTTTTTTTTTTTTTTTTTTTACTGTGAACAAAATGTAAGTGCCATGGATAAATGATAGCTTTAATGATGTTTTCAGCATCGTGGTCCTCGTTACCATGGCTTCTTAACAAAGATGTTAAATCATTAGAAGTCGTATTTCATGATAATTAACTGCAAATCTGGTAATATTACTGATTTTCATTTGGCATGAAATGATGAGGGAGAACCACAAGGTTTATTGGAGGTACAAGCCAGAGGACAGAGCGACTTAATGTATGTGTATAAATCTTATAAAAACTGCCGACTGGACAGCACTTTATGATGGCCATAAATCCCCATTCACTCTTTGATAGTGACAGACAGGGAAGTCTGCAACAGAGACAGCAAACTGAGAAGGAAAGTCTCACTAAAAGAAAACACTCCAGGTTTCTTTCCTTCTATGGGTCTCTTTGCTTCTCTTTCTTGTTTTATTGTACAATATCTAAACAGCTTCCCATTCTCACTTAAGATTTAAACAATTAAAGTCTGCAGCCTTATTAATTCTGTCTTATTAGATGCGCTTCATTGTGAAGTATGCCATGATGATTTTATAATTAAACTGCTATTAGCATTTACCACTTTAAATTATTGTTCTGTCAGTGTTTCTTTGAAGTTCCGGAATTGTTCAGGAATCTCATTCAAGATTTTGATTTTGGGAAGTGAGCAATGGTCAAGAGTGTATTGTATTATAAATATTTGCATCCTAACCTGGGAGAGTGAGGTGTGGTGAAAAGGATACTTCTTAGAAAGCTAGATGAGCTAATGTGATTTCGTTCCTTTTGATAAGCAATTGGGATCATGACTACTGTATTAATAAAGGCTACCTCTATTGCAAATAACTGGAAAACAGGGAGAACTCTTGGCTCATTTAGCTGAAACTTTATAGTTTACTGCAACACCCTCAAGAGCAAGTTGCCCGTCAGGGACAATTGTATCAGAGTCCTGTGTACTCCGTTTTTGTCAGAGATCAGTTGACTTTCCGATGAAATTTTTCCATGTGCTGAGCAGAATGGTAGCTCCAAACTCACAGATTTTACTATCCTGTGATCCAAGGGAATGGTGATAGATAAGCTTGAGCACCAATTTTATTGATTAAAGGAAATAAAAATACTAGTAAGATGTTAACTTTTGTGAGTGGGAGAAGGGGATGTTTGCAGAAGGACTGGCATCTGAGTTAATGGGCTAAGTAAGAAATATTCATTCTTATCCACTATAGTGGGCACCATCTAGTTAGCTGTCTATGTAGAAAGAGTAGGCAGAGGTATGATAAAACTAGTGCTTTCCCTCTCCTCCTGAATGGTGGCACGAGGTTTGTCCTGTCCTCAGACTTAAGAATTTCAGGTTCTCTGGCCTTGATCATGACTTGCACCATCTATCCATCTCTGTCAGTTCTCCAGTTTTCAAGTTTATACTGAAACAAGATATGAATTCTCAGCTTTTGTAGCTTGTGGATGGAACATTATGGGACCCCTTAGCTTCTATAATTATATGTGGTAACACCATTAATAAAGTTTTTCTGTGCAATTGTCCACCTCTCTGTCTATCTGTTCATCCATTCTATAGGTTTTGCCTCTTAGAAGAGCATTGTCCAATAAAATAAAAGAGACCGTCTCTGATAACTTCCCTAAAATCTGTGTAACACACATACTCCCTCAACAGTTATTCACAGAAAGTTTACTGAGCACTGGCTGCTATGTGAGCAAACATAGAATTGGGAACAATAAATATGGAAAGCAAGGAGGCAAATGTGAAATGATTCAGCAATGACTAGGACATCACATACTTGTAAGAGGGAGCAGTAAGAGTTTCAGGTTTTCATCCTGAATTACTTATGTACTTATTATTAAACGTTACTCTTTTACCAGGAAGTTCCTACTTATTGAAATAAAGTTCCCCCTGCCTAGCATTCTCTAGCAGTTTACTCTTATGTTAGATGACCACAGTGGAAGAAGCCAGCATTATGAAACCATCATGTAGATAATGACATGAAAGAATTTGCTGAAATTTGAAATATAAAATGATATATATATATATATATATTATATATATATATAATGATAAAATATATAATATGTAATGTATTTATATTATACTGTGCATAAAAATTATGCATTACACAGAATGAACTAGAAGCTTTTAATATAAGGTGAAATGTTATTTACCTTTAAAGTACAAGTTTCTACCAGCTTTGTTTTATATGCTAATTCTTTTTTCTTCTTTTATGAGGGTTTTTAATTCTTTTAATTTTATTTGAAGGGGTTAGCACAAAAGACAGTCACCCTGCAGACTTGGCAACTCGCATTTTGTTCAAAGCCGATTCACTAGGATTTCATAGAGATGCTATTGTGTAGGTGCAGTAACTGCTTAGTGAGGTGCTTTATGAGACACTCAGGATTATGGATCCATAATTTGCATTCATTGCAAACACTGTAACAACTTCCTTTGAGCCATTAAAATGAAGGTATTGAAGGGCTGTTAGGGCGCCACAAAGCACTGAAATCACAACAGGTTCATTTATTAGAGAAAATGCCAGCAAGATACAAGCTAGCAGTACAAACCCAGGTCTCATCTGCTCAGCTGTAACATTTTCCTTTTCCCAGGCTCACTGAAGAGAAGAAAGAGTTGTGATTTGAGTTGGTTGGAGACCCCCACAATCACATCACAATACACTTGCCCTCCCAGCCTGTTTTTCATCCCTTCATTCATTTCAATATCCGGTGGTTGGGCCAGATGCTAGAGAAACAATAGCTCACCCTTACAGCCTCTAATTGGAGAAACGGATCCATAAAATATATTTGCAATAAAGTGAGAACATGAAATGATGAGCTAAGTGCAGAGTGGTTTCTGATGCTGCTGAGAAGACAGAGCAGTGAGATATAATGGGACAATTGCAGAGAAGAAGGCAAAGGAAAGGACCTTCCAGGCAGTAAAGTTAATAAGTGAGCCTCCTCTTGTGAATTAGGTTGTGAATTCAGCTCGGTGGGAGTCACTAAGGCTGGCAAGTTCTAACTCTAGCCCTTTCGCTTCCATCTGCAGGATTGCTGATTTAAAGACAAATTGAGTTAAATGTGTATCACATAATAGTGTTGGCTCGGGAAGAAAAAAATCCAATGCATGTCTCCAAAGCCTTAAAAGATGAAAAATAAGAATCCTGGTAATGGCACAATTCCATATTAGTAACTGACTTCACTGTGGGACCTTCGAGGATTAATAATGATATTTTTCATATACCTACATAACCTCACAGAGCTTCAGGCCTTCAGTAGATCAACAAAGCACAATAGTTATTATCCACTGACAAAATACTGACTTTTTGAAATGTTTAAATAGTTATATTTTTATATGTGTAATCACAAACCTTTGGCCAGTGAATACAGGGCAGGAGCTATATGTATTTATTGTAGCAACATCAAGAGAAATTTATATTTATTTCTTTGTATTTTCTTTGAGATACTCTATTACAATATAGCCCACTGATCTCAGACACTGAATCTTCCTGGCTCAAGAGCTACAGTTCTAGGACTGTGGGTGTGTTCCACCACCCCACCTGGGTTCAAATCAAACTTTGAAAAATTTGTCAGACCCTCTTGCAGGTGCACAGGAAATCAAGTAGTACTATTAGTTTAAAGAAAATCATGACAGCTTCATGACCAAAAACTGGAAAGCACACTACTGCACCTGCTATGCCTCGAAATTAATGTCTGATCTCATGTGTTTGCAACATATAAATCACTGTTGTTTCCAGAAAAACAAGAGCACAGCTGAATATCTATGAATATCTATGAATGAACCATCATGTTTCATGACTCTTAATAATAGCCAGCCCTTTGTAGTTCAGATGAGTTCTTTTGTCTTTGCATAAGCAGACTTCACCTCCTTCCTTTTATCTGTGTTTTAATGGAAACAATAGAGCTAATTTTATTACCCAGGTGAAAAATTCTAACTCTGATCTTCTCCTATTATCTGACCTTATGTGAGCTAACGAACTTCTCCAATCTCCAGTGTGGGTGATGTCAGTACCTCATGTAGAGCTAGTGTCTGACAAAGTCAAACACAGGATCCAGTCTGAGGCACGTTTTAATAATTTCTTATTCCGTTTCTCCCATTTGTTTTGTCACTCACTCAGAATCAGCTTTGCAATGTATTTTGATATATAAACAAACCCAGCCTTTATATTTATGACTTAGAATATGTTGCAATTCAGATACATGTGAAAAGAACATGGCCCCTCATTCCTGATGCTACCACTCATTGTGAACTTGGGCACATCATTTCACCCCAACACGCACAGATGTGCAGTTGCTTATAGTTACAAAGCATAATGTCATCACTATGGAAGTATTTTAAGAATCTGAAATTATGAGTTGTAGGATCAAGAGCTATATGGTTTTAGGGAAGGAGGTAGGAATATTAAGGATGGACAGAGGTCATTGGCTGAAGGCTCAGGTACTGAGATATTTCATTAGTATGAAAAGACATTCCAGGAATCTCAAGTGCTTGCTGATCAGGTGCATATCTGAAGAAAGGAAGATGAACCTGTGATCTAAACAATTCAGCAGGTATAGGGTGGGGATTTTGAGCTCCCCAGACAAGGTCAGAGACTGAGAAGCCCTGCTAGTAAAGGAAGTCCCCCATTTTGTGCTGAGCTCAGAAGGCTATCCAGACAATAGCGAATTTTGACCTTAGTTAGCAAGGTTCCTCCACAGTGATTGTTTATGATAATATATAGCTTGGCTATTTTCTGTTTTGTTTTGTTTTATTTTAAGGATTTTTTTCTTTTAAGATTACTTTCTGGTCTTACTCTATCATTTTATTCAATTCTGACTTCTACTCTAATCTTAGCACAGTTGTTCTCAACTTTCCTAAGGCTGCTGCCCTTTAGTACAGTTTCTTATGTTGTAGTGATCCCCAATCATAAAATTATTTTTGTTGCTATTTCTTAACTCTAATTTTGCTACGGTTATGTGTCATAATGTTAATATCTGTGCTTTTCAAAGATGTTTATGACCCCCATGAAAGTGGAAATTTCTTATTTCTTTGAAGACTCAGGTTATAATGAAGCTTTGCTGAAGCAGACATAGGTGAAAGGATGTTTTGCTATAGCAAACACATGACAGGACATATGATGTTTAGAAAGAATATAATACAACTCCAGGGACTCTGGGAGCTCGAGCATTGATTTGCTTTGCTCTACCTTGCTAGTCTTCACTCATGACACTAATGTATTGCTGTGCCTTACATTGTGTTGCTAAGCTTCGTTTGTACTGACTTCATAGAGAGAAACTCACCAAAGAACTTCTTGTGAGATCCTGTGGCTTCTTGCTGCTTCCACAGACTCAGGCTGTTTGGGGAGCCTTACATTTTCTTCTGAATTGAACTGCCCTTGCTGATTTGTGTGTGGTATCTGCCAAGTTGACTAGACTGCAGCTGCTGATTCATGTTTGGTGTTTGTTAGTGGACTGGAATGAGAACAACGAAGATTGGAATCTCCCCAAAAAACTATTCCTAAACAGGTCTACTTCCCTGTATCCTAATAACCTTTCTTTTCCACTACCTCTGGTGGGCAGTGGGTTAGAGGGAAGGTTAAACCCTTATTGAAGTAGGTTGTGAAAAATATATGCCTACAGGTCATTCTATCCCCACAGGTACGTTGTGATCTATGACTGAAAACCACCTCCTTAGGTAGGAAGACTTCTTTCTTGGTGGAACTCAAGTTTATAAAAGCATTAACATCAGGTTTCACAGGGACTTTCATGTTATCTAGCTGAGTGAGGATCCTATACCCATGTCATGGCAGATGCTATCTGAATGAAGTGGCATTTCCTGAAGCAGCATGCTTCTGTCATCAGGAGATTGCTATGCAATTATTTTTACACTTAAACTAAACTCTGACCTATTTTTCAGCTACATCTTGATCAAGTTCTTTTAAGATTTGCTTAGAATTACTTGATATTCTCCACCACCAGAAATTTAAAATTGATAACAGATCTTATCAGTGTCTTTCTTTATTCCTCATATGCAATGCTTTTCGGCATATCATAAGTGTATTCTCAATGAGGGTTCTGTAATCAATATAGCATTATAGCACAATACATCTTATAATGAATAAAGTTTTAGAGTGGTTTGTAATTATTTATATGCACTGTTGAAGACAGAGAAATTCTTTTTTCTAAAGCTACAGGGGCCCTATATTCCAGCTCATATGTTCTTCACCAATGTGGACACTTCTGCTGAATGTGAAGAAGAGCCTCCATCTTGATAATTAAACAAACACACACATGACATTAATTATTTGGAGCAGTTCAAGGATATGCTCAATGTAAAACAAGCAAACAAAGCATGTGGAATTAAAATAATGCTTCTCTGATCAAAGAGTATGATTATGAGTAAGTGTGTGTGTGGAAGAGTGTTCAGAGGCATAAACCCAGTCCTCATGACCCATCTGAAAGACACACTGTTGTCCTGGGTCCTAATTCTAATCTCTGAGGCAAGAGGAAAGCCAAGATAGATGAGGCTACCTTTTGCTGTGTAAATATTGTTCGGGTGGCACAATGTTACAAAGAAGAAAGAGGAGGAGGAAGGGAGGAAGAGATGTGGTGACAAGGAAGAGGAAGTAGACGACAGGAATGTAATGGGAGATACTTAAAAAACTGTGTCCAAAAAATTGTTCCCAAGCAGCTGCCATTTTCTCGCTGCTCCTAAGCTCTGCCAATCCCTCATGCTGCATCCACAAAGCTCGGCTGAACCACAGACAATACCCGCCATCCTCACAGTACCCGGTAGAATGAAGACTCTTACAGCTTAAAGGTTTTCCAATTGAGTTATATATTTGGAAATGCTCAAATAACAAGATGCCCACACAATTAGAATAGTTACCCAAAATCTAACCTTTTGATAAGTTGCTACCCAGGACTGCTCTCGAACCATCCGTGGTTCTCCATGCTGCTAGCCTCCTCCTTCCTCCTCACGTGTCTCCTCCCCTTCCTCTCCTTCTCCCCTCCCGAACTCCTCGCCCCGCCTAACCTCTCATACAGTTCAATCACCGAGCTTTATTACAAATGTATGGGAAAATATCCCGCTACACAGGAGAAATAAGAGAAAGAGAATGCAACGCAGGAGATGCTACTGCTTTTAAAAATCAAAAGTCATGGCTAGAGAGATGGTTCAGTGGTTAAAAGCCATGGCTATTCTTCCAGAGGAAGAAGAGCCTGGCTCAATTTTCAGCATGAAAATGGCAGTTCACAAATCTCTGTAACTGCAGTTCTAGGGGATCTGCCACCCTCACACAGACATATATGCAGGCAAAACATCAAAGCACATTAGATAAAATACATTATTTTTATTTTTTTTTAATTTTTTTATTAGCTATTTATTTACATTTCAGATGTTATCCGTTTACCCCACTTCCAGCCCCCAGGAACACCCATCCCATCCCCCCTCCTCCTGCTTCTATGAGGATGTGCCCCCACCCATCCACCCCAACTCCCACCTCCTTACCCTCAAATTCCCCATACTCCATGAAGGCATCCAGCCTTCATGGGACCAAGGATATCCTCTCCCACCTATGTCTGACAAGGCCATCCTCCCCTAAATAGACAGCTGGAGCCATGGGTCCCTCCCTATGTGCTCCCAGGCTGGTGGTTTAGACCCTGGGAGCCCTGGTTGGTTGGTATTGTTGCTCTCCCCATGAGGCCACACACCCTTTCAGCTCCTTTAGTCTTCTCTTGAACTGCTCCTTTGGGAACCCTTGATCAGTTCAATGGTTAGCTGTGAGCATCTGCCTCTGAATATGTCAGACTCTTGCAGACCTTTAAGGAGACAGCTATATCATGCTCCTGTCAGCATGCACTTCCTGGCATCCACATCAGTGTCTCCTTTTGGTGACTGCACATGGGATGGATACCCAGGTGAACTTTTAAAAATCGAGGGTCATCATATAAAAATCTTCATATTCAATTTCTTTTGAAGAAATGGAAACATGGGTGATAGTAGCTCTTCCTTGCCACTCATCAAGATCAGATGAAAAAGTCCACGGGATGAAACTTTTCCAGGCAGTGACCCAGTATTTGTAATTTGTAATTTGGCCCTCTGCTTTCATTCTGTAAGCATGTGAGATTCCAAGTAGTGAGTATTACTTCTAGCCTATCATTCTGTATTCTAAACATGTTTTTGTTTTTAAATACTTCATTAACATAGCACCCACACCACAGTTATGCTTTCTCAGGTAAGTACCATACTGTCTTGTTAAGTCACCTCCAGCAGACATTGAGATTTCTTACCATTACTCTCTCACCTCCAGTCTAAAAAGTTTCCAGAAAAAAATTCCTCTCTTGTTACAAACAGGTTTTTTTTAAAGAGACACACTCTCCTTTCTGTCCTACCCACTGTGTCTGTAAAACAAAAACAACAACAACAACAAAACCCAAACAAACAAAAAACATATACAAGTTGCATGTATGCCTACAGGCTGAAACCTCAGCCCATTCTTCCCTTGTCCATGTGGAACCACAAGTGTTTGATTCTTGGTAGCTGGTTCAGATGTGTCTGCCTTCCCTTCCCAATAAATGTGCACTGGGAAAAACATCCTCATTAGGAATCAAAGAATTACAAACATAAAACACCATTGAGAAGAGGCCAGACATCATGTTACCTATTATTTAAGTCTTGATAAAGCTTGCATATATAATATAGTTCATAAAAATTAGAAAAAGGAAAATAAATACCCTTTGCTCTTTGTTTCTTCCTTGCTACATAGACTGCTGGGCCAGGAATTAGTAAGAACATATTGATATAGCTTTGTAAGACAGATGTTGGGGCTGATAGCCAAATGTTAGATAATGGGAAGTTTCTCTTTGAGGAAACATTTCTTTCTTTATTTAAAAATTATTTTACTTATTCACTTTACATCCCACACACTGCCCCCTCCCAGTCACTCCTACCACAGTTCTCAACCCCATCCCCCTTTCTCCCCTGAGCAATTATACTCCCCTGGGTATCTCCCTGCCCTGGCACATCAAGTCTCTGTGAGGCTAGGTGATCCTGTTCCACTGAGGCCAGACAAGTCAGGCCAGCTAGAAGAAAATATCCCCCACAAAAGCTTTTGGGATAGCTCTCTGCTACAGTTGTTCGGAACCCACATGAAGACCAAGCTGCACATCTGTTACATTTATGCAGGGAAGCCTAGGTACAACCCATGCATGTCCTTTGGTTGGTGATTCAGACTCTGAGAGTCCCAAGGGTCCAGGTTAGTTAACTCTGTGGTCTTCATGTGGGATTCTTCTCCCCTTAGGAGTTGCAATCCTTCTTCCTATTTTTCCATAAGGACACCAAGTTCCATCTACTCATTTGCTGTGAGTGTCTATATCTGTTTGAGTCAGCTTCTGGGTGGAGCCTCTCAGAGGGCAGCCATGCTAGACTTCTATCTGAAAGCATAACAGAGAATCATGAATAGTGTCAGGAAATGGTGCTTTCCCATGGGATCGGTCTCAAGTTGGGCATGTTATTGGCTGGCCATTCCCTCAGTCTATACTCCATCTCCCATCTCTGCATTCCTTGTAGACAGGATAAATTTTAGATTGAAAGTCTTGTGGATGAGTCCCTACCACTCCATTGGTGTTCCTGCCTAGCTACAGGAGGTAGTCTCTTCTGGTTCCATATCTCTAATGCTGTGAGTCACAGCTAAGTACACCTCATTGATTCTTTGGCACCTTCCTTATCCCAGGTCTTTGTCTCTTCTTGGAGATACCCCATCCCTCTCCATATCCATCAGATGCAGATTTCTATTCATTCTCATGGTATCTGGCTATCCTTCCTGTCCATCCCCAAACCTGATCCAGAACTCCCCATTCCCCTCTCCATCCCCTTTTCCTCCCAGTTCTCTCCTTCCGTCTGCCTCTTATGACTATTTTCTTCCCCCTTCAAAGCAAGATTCATGCATCCTTGATTGTATATTCCTTCTTGTTTAGTGCCATTGGGTCTGTGGTGTGTAGCATGGTACCTGCATTTTATGACTAATATTCATATCCAAATAGGTGAGCATATACTATGCATGTCCTTTTGGGTCTGGGTTTCCTTACTCAGGATGATATTCTCAAGGCCCATCCATTTGCCTGCAAAATTCATGATGTCTTAGTTTTTAATAGCTGAATAGTAATTCTATTATATAGAGTTACCACATTTTCTTTATCCATTCTTCAGTTGAAAGACATCTAGGTTGTTCCAGTTTCTGGCTATTGTAATAAAGCTGCTATGAACATAGTTGAATAAGTGTCTTTGTGGGATGTTGGAGCATTTTTGCATATGCTCAGGAGTAGTATAGCTGGATCTTGAGGTAGAACTATTCTCAGTTTTCAGGGTATGTGAGAATGTGAAAATGTGAAGTGGTAGTGATAGATCAAGATGATTAGAATTCTTAGACTGTAGTGACTTAAAAGAGTCTAGACAGTGCTCCTTTGTGACTACCAAATCCATACACATAAAAAACCTGCCATTTTTGTAGAATATATGCATTATATATATTATATATATATATATATAAGAGAGAGTGCTATTTATACAGTTATATATCATATAAAAACTATATATAAATATTTCACTTATAGTTACTATAGTACAATTTATATAGTTTACTTTATGTGTATATGTTTTGTGTTGTTGTGTGTGTGAGTGTCACTTTATATATTGTAATATAAACACTATTTGGGAAGGTTCCACACAAAACCTACATGCGATCAGTTCTCATGATATATTTAGACATTTATATGATATACATTGCATATAAGACTGCTATAATATGTGGCAACCACATTCTTAGTAGAATATTCTTTGGACAAAAATTAGCTAGATTTTTAAACATATAAGTTAGAGATAGGGAGGGCAAGAGAGAGAAAAATATAGAAAATGATACTTATGAAATATCCACCTGAGTATCTGGACAGATGGCTCACTGTAGAAATGTCATGACTGGCATTTGGATCACCAGAACCCATGCAAAATCAACACAGGCATGGTAGTCACTTTCTGTCAGCCATTCTTGGGAGGCAAAGATGGAGCTAGAATCTGGGGGCAACCTGAGATTCTCAGTTCCAGCTACAGCAAGAGATGATTCAACATATAATGTGGGGAGTGACCATGGAAGACACCAGATGTTACTTCAGGTTTTTACCTCATACTATGCACCTATATGCACATGTGCATCTGTGCATACTTTAACATACTCCTAGGCATAAATACAACAAATCAATATATTATACATTTTCTTAAATTTGTTTCAGTTGGATACCTTTATGATATCCATATTTAAGAAAATGCAACTAATCAATTGTACTTAATACCTACAAAATGCCACACCCAATTATTTTCCATAATTC
Source organism: Mastomys natalensis (assembly GCA_021653895.1). NCBI lineage: Eukaryota > Metazoa > Chordata > Mammalia > Rodentia > Muridae > Mastomys > Mastomys natalensis. The sequence goes on from JAJTUV010001396.1 coordinate 574,030, forward strand.
TTTGGTTTGGTATTCAAGTCCTTTTCTGTCTCTCTGTCTCTCTGTCTCTGTCTCTCTGCTCTCGTCTCTGTCTCTCTCTGTCTCTCTCTGTCTCTCTCTTTCTTTTCGTGTTGTGTGTGTGTTTGTGTGATGTGAATATATGCATGTGTACAAGTGGAGGCCAGAGGTCAGCCTCAGGTATTGTCCCACAGGAGCTGTCCACCTTGCTTTTTCAGATAAGTCTCTTACCTTGTGAGCTACTCTGGCTGGTTAGCACGACCTTGGGACCCTAGAAGCCATCTATCTCTGCTTCCCTAGGGCTACCATGATTGATTATTTTACATGGTTGCAGAGGCCTGAACTCAGGTCTTTCCTCAGGCTTAGGTGACAAGCATTTTACTGAATGATCTATCTCCCCAGCGCCATAATCAAATATCTTATCATCAAAACAAAACAACAAAAGATCTACTAACTGCCTTCAATCAAAACTCAAACATGGTTTCTCTTGCAAGCACTGTGTTTAATGTGCATTTTGAAGTTTAAGTGGGCATTTAATGCTATGAAAGTACCAGTTATTAGGGTGCGATGATATTGTACGTAGATCCTTCTGTTACCGGTAAAAATGACTCATCAGATAGTTTTGCTTGGTTGTATTCAGAGTAATTCTTGGATTGGGTTTCCAGAGTCCTTCATCCATACAGTGTTGAGGGTTACATGCTGGCCCGATTAGACTACAGCTACCCAGTCTGGGAAGGAACTCCGTTATTTCTGATCTCACATGCAAAATTCTCATTTATCTTTCTTAAGCATTATCGGAAAGTTTTTGCAGCAAATAAATGACAAGTCTGTAAGAGAATGTTAATGAAATTTTAATGAATTGGAGGTGCTTGCACAATGTATCCCACAGAGCTCCTTATTTTTTTCGAGAGAAAAAAAAATAAAAGAGAAAAAAAGAAGTGAAGCTTTAATGTTGAAGGTTTACAGATACAACCACAGCCTGCAGAACAGAATAGAAGCGGCCTCATTTGGGGACTGATTTTTTTTTCCCCAGCCTAGTAAATATCTTGGCCTTCATTTCCCCAGGTCTCTTGGAGGCTTTGACAGGCCCCGTGGTCAGCCACCCTGAAGATCACACTGTTTGACAGCTTACTCAGGAAAAAGCCTGCTGGGTGATTTCTGCTCTCAGCCCCTGTTGCCTCTGGATATGAGACCTCTGCATCACGTGCAGAATTTATTGCACATTGTTTCTTCTGCTCATCTAAGTAGTCTGTAAACTCTATCCCAGACAGTCTCTGGAGAGTTACTGCCTGTTGATACACTCACCCAAATGAGTGTGCCGTGTTTTTTTGCTACGAACATATGGACTTTGGCTCGGGGCCCAGAATACCTGAGTCAATTTAAGAATCCAATCGTTACAGAGGGTTTGTATTTTTAGAGGAGGAAAGGGTGTACATTCTAATATCTAAAAGCTGTCCACATTTACATTCCAGCTTTCTTTTTAATTAAGCTGGCCACAAAGATCAATAGAGGATTTACTAGCATAAAGGACCATAGTGGAATGATGTCTTGGGAAGATGTTACCCACCACTGACAGAAGGAGGATTTGGAAGGTTCAGCAAACCATCTTTAACTGGCTAGATGTTTCTCACTTGTTTTAAATTCCATTGTATCTAGCTGTTTTTCCTACCCCATCCCATACCTTGGACTACCATCCTTCCAGAATACTAATGCTGCCCCATGGCCTCAAAATGCATTTTCCACAGAGAACCATTCCCTCTTTTGCAATACTAAGACAATTCTGCTCATTGTTTGAGACCATTATATGACATTGAGTTCCTCAGAAGAGAATAGTAATTCTTTACTGACAGCACCAGTGGCTGAAAGAGGAATCAAAGTCAATGCATTATTAATGGCTCTTCTTTTTAATGATTCAATCACAGTGGGAAATACTTTTAAACATTTTACTTCATATAATTTTTACGCTCAGGGAAGCCTACCCACAAACTAAGGGAATCCAATTGCCAAATAAAACCAGAAATAGTTAATTAGATGTTCTTCAATCATATTAGTCCTTTGAAGAAACTCCCAAGGTAAACTAGTCATCTTGTCCTAACAGATGGGACACCTGGTCAGTTATTTGGTTACTTGAGACTGCAGATAAGAACCGGGCTTTAGAATCCTAGCACCTGGCTTGATTATGAGCAACGCAATGTTTGGCAAGTCTCAGAAAAGCTCTAGGGCTTTATTCAACCATAAAACAACACTAATGATTTCCCTAGGACTGATATAGTGTGAGGTTAAAGGAGATACAGTAGGTGAAATGTATCCTGCAGGCCTTAAGCTCTGGAATTCTTATCTGATTCCAAGTAGCAAGGGTGATGACATTGATAGGAAAAGCAGTTATAGCAGCAGCTGGCTGAGATTCTTTGGCCTCTGATAGGGCTCAAGGAGAGGGAGGCATGGAAAGAAGATAGGAGAGAGCAGAGATGGAAGGAAGAACAAGAGACTGGTTAGCAGAAAGAGAAAAAATATGTCTACTATCACCGCCTTTGTTATATAACCATCAAAGGTAGATAGATGAGTCTAGACTCAGAGCAAGCTCATGTCCTGGTATAGGAATGATCTTGAAAAGAATCTATGAGTACTGTTTGTTCATATTATAAGTAGAATTTTTAAAAATTCAGTTTCAGGTAAGGTTCCACCAATAAATTTTTAATTAAATCTTACATCTTCCTTAAGGCATATTTTATTTTCTAAGAGTACTAATAAGACAAAATTATAAAAAGTGTTTTCAGTAACCAAGCAGCTATTTCGTCAGGCACCCTGGCTTGCTCTTATCATTTGTGGACTAATTTTGTGCTACAATGCGGAGACGTGTTATGTATCCCCTTTTAAAGGAGATGAGTAAGCCCCCATATGAAGAAGTAGAACTCAGAGACAACAAGTGAACCCCAGTTATGCAGCTATTAAGTAGCATGAGTGAAGACTTGGATTTAGGCTTTTAATCTTTGAGTCTTCATTCTGATCCTATCATATACCATGCACCAACGCAATGGGTGACTTTCATTGTGGTAAGGCTAAAGACAGGGAGCGGTAAATCAAATTTAATTCTGTTTGAAAGGGGCTTGATGCTTGATTACTTTACTGACACTTTTGCCACCCACTGAGGCAACGATTATATATATATATAGGTGTGTGTGTGATGTGTGTGTGTGTGTATGTATGTGTATGCAACATGTTATTGTGCATTCAAGCAGGTAGGATGGTAAATTACATCCAAATTTGTTTGCATCACTTTTTCTGCTCTTTCTAATCCCCCACTTCAGAAACTACCATGAGTCATTACTTAGACTGCAGCTACTTACAGAACATAACAGTCAGGGTCATTTAGCATCTCTCTTAGTAGAGAGTGTTTAGATTTTCTTGTTTCTGGCTACTGGTAACAAATCTTCATTAAATCTTAAACACAGCATAAACTAAGCACGAACAGATTGTGAATGGTTCCTAATTCAACAAAGAGAGATTAAGGCCTTGTAGATACCATTAACTGTTGAACAGACCCTGAGGAAGTCATTTAAAGGCCAGTAGTATTTTTATGTGTGTTGGATTCTCTAATTAGAATCCCAGAAGAATTAACCTTGGCAAAAATAAATAAACAAACATCAAAACCTATGCACCTCAATTTAAAGTTGTCTGGTCCAAATTGTGTGCTTCTGTGGACACCTGTGTTACCAATCTACAAGGTAATAAATGTCTCAACCACTTCCCTATAGGTTTGGTGGATATTTTCAATGCAAAACATAGCTCTCAGTTTAAAGCACATAAAAGATCATTTATCCTGGAGCCAAATTCAATGACCACAATTAGGGAATATTGATTTAAGTTATCTAAAATTCCACATTCCAATGCATAAGGAAACTCGTGGAGTTTTATAGTTATGAAAAACGGAGAAAGTCATATATCAAGGCAATTTAAAAATACATCACACACCAGTGGTGGTTACAGCAAGATGGTGGAAGCTTTTCGATAGGCTGCAGATGTTATTCAATGACATTATTACATTTGGGGTCGATGGATGCTAGTGTTTTGCTAAGTTAATAGATTCCAATGAGTTTTGATCTGTTAATTGCAATATGTAAGTTTTGACACAAAAGTGGACACGGAATGGCTATTAAAGGTGGTAAAGGTAGCCAGAGATAAGATAATTAGCCTCTGAACCTGTATCATTTCAGCCTTTCCACATCACTGCAATTCTTATATGTTAATTATTCACTCCAGACACTGCTTCTTTCCAGGAATTCTCATTGACAATATGTATATTTCACTCAGCTTCCACTACAACAGGAGTAGCATTGCAGAGATAAGGCAATGCATCATGCCAGGGCCCAGGCTGAGAATTTCTTTCTCTCTTATGCCACACACTTCTCTTGACATAGTGATATCAGCATCTCTCTGAAAATACAGGCCACCAATCTCAGCTGAATTTGCTGTACAGCCCTCCCAAAATATAATCACAGATATTGGCTTCATTTTCAATAGAGACTTTGCTTTTATTAATGTAACTGAAGACACTGGCTTTGGTTTTGAACTGTTGGAGAGTATTCATCACTTAAAACCTATAAGAACAAGTCATTTATCATTAGGTTTGCAAAGATGGCCATCATTTTAGAACAGTGGCCTATAATTTGTCTGTGTATTGTAATGGACTGATAAAATTTGGAAAATACTATTTACTGTCTTCCTTTGCCAAAATAGTGACTTAAATCCTCCCTGGGTTTGGAAATTTAATAGAATTCTCCAGGGGATTCCAAAATGCATTTAGATTTAGGAAACACTGATTCAACACCTACTCAAAGTGTTTTAACAAGACTGTTTTGTAACTCATGTACACAATAGAAAAAGATTGAATTGTTTTAATTACAATATTACAACTTCAATTTTTGTTAAATTCTAGTATTTTTAAGGTTCAAGGGGGAGCTACAGGTTTGTCAGTGAGATTCAGAACACATAAGGGAAATAGCTGGACATAGGGAATTGAGTACAGTCTATCCTAATTAATGGGGAATTGCATAGAGGCTGTGCTAATTAATAGCAAAAATTAATATTGTCGATCCTGAGTTGGAGGCTTCTCATTTTGTTCCTTTTGATTCTGGATCAAGGCAGACACAGGAATCAAATGAAGACTAAACACATTGAGGGTGGTACTGAATTGGCAAACGTATATACTTCTGACTAAAATGGAATTCTAATGTACCCCTTTTCGCTGAGATTACTTCCCTTTCCTCAGTAAGTTTCCAGAGAGGGAAGACAAGGGAGAACTCCCCCATGGAGTGGGATTTTTTGCCCCAATGAGTGTACCCAACTTGTTCCATTACAGTAGAGAGTAGAATTTGTTCTGCTTTAGAACAAATTCAGAGAAGAGAGAACTACCAAGAGAGCAGTCTGCTCTAGAGGAGCAGTGACTAGACACACATCCAACTGGGCTACTTAGTCACTCCCTCCACTGGAAAGCAGGGCAAAGTGTTTTCTGGTAGCTGTTTCTATTTAGGGTACAGAATGGAAATGGTAGAGAGGGTATGAGTCATTCCCTGTCCTTTTTGGTAGATAAGGACATAGGAACACATTCCTGAGTGGCCTGCCCTGGAGACTGTCTCATTCTACATAAAGAGGGCTTGAAACTGAAGAGTGGCCAATACAGGAGCCTGGCTGATAGGTCCAGAGAAAGAGAAGACTGAGAAGGCTGCTCAAAGAGCATCCAGGGGTCAAGGTCACCAAGATGCATTGTCCAAATGGTATTTTCACCTCAGTATCTTCAATTCAGATACGTGGGTTTCTTTTAATGTCTTGCCATTTACATGAGTCTCCAGAGATTTGAAAGATATTAATGAATGGAGGTGGGTGGAGGTGGGAACTCATTTTCTCTGATCAATTGCTCTGTCCATCATTTTGCTCATGAATCTTGAACTCATGCCTTTTAAAGTAACAATTTATCTTTTAGAAACTTAGATGGCTCAGAAAAGAGAGTGAGAGAATAGGGAACTAAAGAGCTGTTTGACTTACCCCTTCTGAATATTCCGGAACCTAGTCTTTTTCTTCCCTTTATTCTTTCTTCTTAACTTGTAAGTAATATAAGGTAGTCTTAAAATCAGCAAGAGGTGCAAAGGCCAAATAATAGTCACCAACAGAAGACCCATGAGCACAAGGGAGACCAGAAAATTTCATTTTATCAGTTGACTACTCTACCAAGCCTGCTGTCTGCTTATTGATGAATTGTACTTATTGATGATTTGATGAATTGATGACTCCTCCTGCACCCCTCCTCTTTTGCTACTGGTATCTGGCTACATCCCAAGTGGCCAGTTAAAACCAAAGGGCATATGAGGCTTCTTCATTGCCAAATAGAATGGCCAATTTTTAGCATCCAACTCAATTTGATCTTTACCTGAGGTTGTTTGTTTTGACAAGGGTCAGCTGTTGCAGTTTTTGAATTACGTAGATATGAACTTAAATCTTAATAGTGCTTACTTGGTGATTAGGGAAATATAAAAAACACTTATACACATACAGATACAATCATGTTCAACAAAGACTCAGAGGACATATATTGATGTCCAATTTTAATTTTGCTTTCTAGAAATAACATCACATTTTCATATTCTTCTCTGATCCTGGTCTTAACCACATTATAGGTCATTGTAAAACTCTCTCTAAATGAGCTGTTATGGATGCTAACTCATTCTTTTAAATATAATTGATGGACTACAAATTATTCAACCAATTTCCTAGTGATGGCTATTCCATTTGTTTTCAAGCATTTTTCTCAAGTAAGCTTTTGGCACCATATGTGAAATACATTTTCAGTTGAGGGACAGCTGAATCAAAAGATGCATATATATTTAATCTGTATTTAGCATGCATGTTTAATTTTAATACAAGTTGCCAGGGAATTCTGAAAAAGCCATTCCATTTCACATTCTAGCAGCAGTGTCTAAATTGCTCTTTCTCATTGTATTATTATGCAGCTTCTTTGATGTTCACAATGTGGTATATCCTTCGTCGACTACCACAAATGTTGAGGCATCTTTTCAGGTGTTTGCTAGCCATTTTGGGGGAGAGTTCTATAGCCTGCCTGTTTATACCCTTCTTCATCTTAATCTTCCTGAACTTCAGATGATTTGCAAGGCTATTGTGAGGAGTAAGTAAAACAGTTATATGAAGACTTTATCCAAAGTTTGGCATAAAAAAAAGTTTGATACATGTTGGATAGTAAAGTAAAGTTGACTTTCTATATCCTTTTATCTTCAGCATCATAAATATAAATATTTTTCAAACTTCTCATATTGAATCTCTTTTTCTTGGATACTTTGCATTCTATCCCTCTCTGAAAATTCTCATTTTCTAGAATTTATACTTTTCCAAGCTGTCCTGCTTTTTCTTTAAAAAAAAAATAAAGTTGAATCTATCTTTCAGATTCATCATATTGGTACCCTACAGGATCCCACAGCCTTATTCAATATCCCCTCATCCCACCACCAAACAAGTGAGAGCATCCTTTTATCTGTGCTGTGTTGCTAGAGGTCCCGTTTCCTGCATTACCCAGGGGCTCCACAGAAAAGTCATCATCATGCTGAGATCATGGCACTATCACTGGAACTTCACTCCACCATGATGCTTTTCATCTACTTCTCATTCACTGTTTCCACTCTAGTTCATCCTCACCAGAGTTAACATAGTCAACTCAGCAGAGTTTCCTGTGCGTTTGTTTAAAAGTGTATTTATTTTTTTAATATTAAATTATATGTATGTGTATGTCCCTGGGTATATTCTTGTCAGTACATGTGCCCAGCCCCTCCACTTTTCAATTTTAAAAGTCATTTGTTGGGCCAATGGGAGATCACTCAGTGGTTAAAAGTGAGTACTGCTCCTGCAGAGGACCTGGATTCAGTTCCTACCACCCAAATCAGGAAGCCTACAATTGCCTGTAACTCCCATTCTAGGGGATCCAATGCTCTCTGTCCCCTGAGAGTACAGTCCCTGACATGGTGAGTATAAATACATGAAGGTGCACATACACATATGCATAAATTAAAAATCTTTTAAAAGTCATTCGTTAGATCTCGGGGCAAATGTACAGCACTAGGAGGTATATGCCATCCTTTCAAAACCATTTATAGCTACTGGTTTCTGAAACCTGTTTCTACTCCTTAACAGTTTACTCCCTCATCTAGTATTTTCCAGACATGGGACACAGTGGCCATCTGACTGTTCCACCCAATAATTCCTTCACTTTGCTTTATATACAGTTCTACATTGACATGTGTGGAACTATTATCTAACATCTAACCATCAAGATAGTTCTATAAAAGCATCTTGTTTCTCAAACATAGGAAGGTCAACTAGAATAAGCCTCCATTCTTAAATGGCACACTTATGAGTAAGGGTAGTTATTCTTGGGTTGACATTCTCGTTTTTTGTTACAGCCACTCTTTAGAGCCATACTTACGAGTATCACCTGCACAGCTGCTCTAGGGAATGGGGTCAATAACTTCTCTAGGCCTGGCCTTAAGCTAATCAGTTTGCACTTGGGCCTCTTGTCCTCATTTCATACTACCATTTATCAACGTTTACTTTTGTTCACTTTCTTCCATGAGCCTCATGTTTTAAACAAGTTTTCCATGAAATAATACACATGTTGGACCTGATATCATGTTCTGTAACACCTATTCTCTTTCCAAGTTGACTCAGATTTTGACCAGTAATGCATAATTACCTGTGTTAGATTTATGAAATTCATTCTTTCACCTTGCTTAGTTTCTTAACTCAGAAACAATGCATAATAGGATATGATTGCTGAAGAACTAGTTGCTGGTGATGGCCAACTTGTTTTTGTTTTTGGTTTTTTGTTTGTTTGTTTGTTTGTTTTTTTCGTTAAGTCCCTTCTCTTTCTGATCAACTTTCTATTCCATTGGGCTACTGTGACAGACTGACTTGCGCTGCTGGACACAATGGTGGATCTAGCAGCTAGAAACTTTGGTAGTTCTTCTGATATCATTAACAATCAGTCAGAGCTCTTAACATGATTAATTGGTGGCTTTTTCATGTACTAAAAAAGAAACTTCCATTAGAATTTGTGGAGACTTTATAAGTGTATAAATACTTATTATTTAAATTCCCCCCAAATTTAATATAAATGACGTTATACAAGATATATTTGAACCTTGAGTACTTCGTTCTCAGTTTTATTTTCTTTATTTTTTCACTGTCTGAAATCTAAATATCTAATTCCCCTTTATTTCTTTGTGAAATTTTTTTCTTTTCCTTCTTTTTTTTTTTTTTCTCAATCTGAGGACTGAACCCAGAGCCTTATGCCTGCTAGGCAAGTGCTCTACTATTCAGCTAAATCCCCAACCCCGTGAAATTTTAAATGACTTGTGAATACGCTATAGATTTAACTTTACTATGTTTGGCTTTCCTTGATTCAAAATATAAAATTGTTTTTCTTCCACAAGAGTGCATTTTCATCTGCCTCCTTCTTCATTGTTTCCTAATCTTCAGTGAAGGTGGGCATCATAGCATGTGTAGATAGCTTGTGCTGGTGGACATTTTATTTCAAATTCTGTCTCTAGTTTAATGATCGTTCTCTAAATAAAGAGGATAGACTAGATGCAGTGTTTTCTGAAAAAAAGTGAATAGGAATTTGAGCATTGATTTGCTATATACATGAAAGTTATTCTACCAACTGAATTATTCTAAGTTTGCTTTTTCAGAAATAAAAATCTAGACTTGGATGTCTACCAGCTACCCTTTTTAGTCATAATAACAATAATTTGCACATTCTGAGGGCTGATATGCAGCACCCCAGGCTAAATATTTTACATACATTTTGTCCCTTTAAAACCTCCCAATAGTCCAAAAAGAAAACAATGTTATTACATTCGTTTTTCAGAAATGTGCCTGTACTCACATAGGTAGAAAAGAAGCGGGAGTGTGTGTGGACAACACAAAGCCAAGTAGAGAGTAGTGCTTTCATTTTACTGCAGATCTGGAAGATCTTTCAAAGGATCTGCTTTCTCCTTCTCTTCTTACATGTGTGGAATTTGAACAGGGAAATGGTGAGGGATGAAAAGCTCTCTTGGGTCTAAGAGGTTAATCAAGACCATACCAGGCTAGGCTGCACCCCTTAAGCAAGCTGGAAGGCACAGCAAAACTCATGCTACTTTCTGGTGCAGTTCTGGGCTTCTGAGATGCTTATAATTAATTTATACCTTTCAATGATATACTTTACTCTGAGACAACATATGTATATGCATATCCTGTTTATCACCAAACATTTTAGCCAATAGTTGTAGCAGTTTTGCCTGTGGCATTGTTTCTAACTTAGTTATCAAATGATTACTGTTTAGTATGTTTTACCTGCAAAAATTTGGTTAGATGATAATAAAAAATTTATTATTAGTCAATTTGGCATGATGTCATCAAGGGGTTATTCACATGTGACCAACTATTTACCATAAACCATCGTAGAGTATATTTATCAATACCATTGACTACTGAAATGAAGCATATTCCCAATAAGAGAGCATAGCTTTTCACATGGCTTTCTTTAAATTCACTGAAAATTTTGTGTGGGTAAAGGAAAAAAAGCCTACCTGCCTGAACTTTTAAATGTTAAAGATGAAGGTCATTCGCACTGGAATTTACACTCCATAAATCGCTTGTTTATAGTTGAAGTCCACTTACTTGCAAAATATCAAAATTTGGTTCAAGGACAAAGGCCAAACTGAGTTTCTCGTATGTTTTAAAAGGTACAAATAAAAGAATACAACATTCAACCTTCTTGGTTGTGAATTTGACTCTAGAGATTAAGTTCCTTAAGCACACATAACTGGCATGACTCTCCTTCCAGAGCTGGTTCTGTGTGCTCTACTCAAGGTTCAGCCATTGATTTGTCTTCAGAAAAACACTGGTTTACTAGGGCCAACTACTTAGTTAAGTGTCCTTCTGCCTAGCAAGGAAACTGTAATCTAAGCAACTGCTTTTATGCTGAACAATTCAGGCAGTAGGTTTATCTTGTTTACCAATATTACTTGGTGAGTGGAATTGATCTAAAGTCTGTAGTTCATATTCGAGTTTCAGTTCAACAGATTTATCTTTTGCTCTTTGAATAAAAATTTCATTGCAAGGAAACGCTGTAGGGATTTGGATACCTGGGTGTATTGAACCATAGTAAAATACTGCCTTCAGTAGCAGGCAAATGACTAAATATTCTTGTGTGGCTGAGCACAGTGAACTATCATTTCTGATGTAATAACATATAGTCAGTGTTCCAAGGAGAACATTATGCATGGTTACCATGGATGCACTCTTCAGGACCTTGTGGTATTTATTCTTCTAGTAGCTCAAAAACCAGGAAAGAGGTGGTGAATCACACTTGGAAAGTTTTTATTAATGATACAGGGTAACAGAATGCTTTGTTTTAACCAACCCTCCCAGCCCCCCTTGGCCATAACTCTCTATTGTAGACCTTGATTCTGCTAAGAAATATAGTCTGTGTGTTTAAAGAAAAAAATAAAATATTTTCATAAAAGGAAGCCCTCTTAAGATCATGTTTAAGAACCATTAACTCTAGCCTAAAATTTAGATTCCTGTCTGAAATTACTTCTTTGTTCTAGCCTAATATTTAGGTTCCTGCCTGAGATTACTTCTTTGTTCTAGCCTAATATCAGATTCGTGCCTGAAGCCTACTTCCTTGTTCTTGGCCAATGTCATATTCCTGCCAAGCAACCCATTTCCTTGTTCTTGGCATATGTCAGATTCTTGCCAAGCAGCCCCAAAGGTTCTCCACCTCTCCCCTTTTTTATTTCATTAACAAGACTGAGCCTGTCTTAGGTCATCTGACAAGAATGCCTTCCTTAGCCATCATGGAATATGCATTATCAAAAGCAATGCATTTCTGTCTTAGGTTGGTAAGGCTCTGTGCAGAATCTTACCCATCTTTGGCTTGTCAGCCTGTTAATTTAATAACTCTGTCTGGGGGTCCATTTTCAGGTTCAAGCCATGTACTTAGCTGCCAACATGTTGATGTTGTTAAAGACAAGCTTTAACACAATGGGCAGGAATAAAAGTATTCCCAGGACAAAAAGGGCTAGCATGATGAAGCTATATATGCCGTATTTGAAGCTTGACCAAAATAGAAATATTGACCTCAGGTCATGAGTAATTTTATCTGTAGTATCTATCACATCAACGTTCAGCAGAGCAGCATTCTTGAAATTCATAATCTCCCTATGTATCATTAAAACATCCTGAGAGGTGTTAGAATTATGCCAAATACACTGCATGTGCCATTAAACTTCTTCCTAATTATAATGACTACCACTGTAAATTGTAGAACTTACATGAATCCAATGGTATTTGGCATGACACTCAAGATGGCTCCTTACCCTTAAATTCTGAACCTCCTTCCAGTAATTTGAATAAGATAAAAAGCATCAATTCATTCTTCCAAATGCCTATATAAATCCTCTGGTATATTCAACACACTAGTAACATTTTTTGCGAAATGATTAACAAAAGTAGCTGTCTTCTTGTGTCACAGCAATTGCAGAAGCAGTGGTGCTAGCAATTAATGTCATTAAAGATGTTATACCAGCAATAATCAAGCCCACTACCCTCTTGCTTCTGCTTAAAGCCTGAATCATTTCTTCCAGTATTTGCAAGCTATTTTTAGAATACTAAGGTTCTATAACAAGGAAGTAGGCTTCAGACATAAAAATGACCTTGAGGTAGAACAGGGAAGTAGGCTCAGATAGTTTACTCATCATAAGCCCTTAGAAACAGTGATTACCACGGAGGGAGTGTTGACGTAATTGGGTTTAATGCTTTGCTTTTTCTTTGACTATTTGTGTTTATTGTATTGCTATATCCTCAACCTAGACCTGACCTTAATACATGCATGTAATCAAAATGGTATAAAATCTAAAGGAGGAGGAGGGATGGGATAGGGGGTTCTAGGAAGGGGAAATGGGGAAAAAGGATGACATCTGTATTGTAAATAAATAAAATATCCAATAAGAAAATTTTTTAAAAATTTAAAAAAGAAAAAATTAAATTAACAAAATATAATAATATAGTATATAAATTAATATAATAAATGAATATAAATTTGATATTACTTTTTGGTATGACTTAAAATTGGTATTTAAATATTTATATATAATAAAAAAAGAACCATTAAGTCAGCATCTGAGTATTTTATTGTGTTCACACTTAATTTCAGTAGTCAGTGGGATTAATAACTATACTCTATAGTGCTATATGATTAGTCACATGTGAATAATCCCCTTGATGACATCATTCCGAATTCACTCCTATACTGAGTCACTCAATACATCTGAACTTATTTTGTTGAAAGTTAGAGAATATATGACAGGTTGGGAAGAATGTCTCAGAATGCAGACCAACCATCAAAGACCATTAACTGTGGCCCTGGAACAAGACCAGTTGGTGAAGGTGTTAGGAAATATTTTAAAGAAATTCTTCTTGTGCATTAGGCTGCTTATTCTTTTCTGTTTTGAACTTCCTGTGACTTTCACTCTAGTTTGATGATGTCTAATTTGAATTTATCCTATCAATAAAGCTTGCTTATTGCTAGCATCTCTCTGACTTAGCTCCAGGTTTTGCCTTCATTACAAACCTGGCTCAGCCATCACTGGGCAAGCCCATAAACTCCATTTTGCCATTTTCCACCTCCCAATCACTTCTTATACTCAGAGTTTAAACCCATCAATTTATTCTTGGTATGATTGTAAAAATGCCTTCCTCTTCCTACACCTTATGATTAGCTTAGCTGAGTTGTAAAGAATTCCTCTAAGAATTATTTTCATGAAGGCCATCTGGTAAAACAAATTAATCTCTAAGGAATGTTAATCAGACTAATTGCTAATTAAATGTCCTCCTTGATTTTATTAGTTATAGATAGAGAAATGTTTATGATGCACATTAATTTTTGTTGAGACCCTGGGAAAGCATTCATTTTCCTCTTCAGTTTGCATATATGATATATGTGAGTGGGGATATTAAAAAGAACATTTTCCCATTTTTCAAACATATTAGTTGTTACATCAGCTCACTAAACCTAACCTTAAAATGTAGGGCCTGGCCAGGCAGTGGTGGCACACGCCTTTAATCCCAGCACTTGGGAGGCAGAGGCAGGCGGATTTCTGATCGAGGCCAGTCTGGTCTACAGAGTGAGTTCCAGGACAGCCAGGAATACAGAGTAACCATGTCTCAAAAAACAAACAAACAAAAATGTAGGGCCTGAAATTTATTCCAATCTATTCTTAGCGCCTCAGCTTCATAATTGCTTAAAATACTTTGTGGTTTGTGGAGCTTTGTAAATATTATTTTTTAATGCACAAAACAATTGCTAGTAAGTTTGACTCAATCATAAGTGGCAAGGAGGTTTATTTTTATGTCAATGGATTGGTATCAACTGCCTGTAATATACTGTAGAGAAGAGTCTTCGGGGCTACATGTGTTTGCTATATCAACAGTTACAGACTAATACTAATGCATGGAAGAAGAGCTATCATGAATACAAATCATTTTGGCTGACAATGACAATTTGAGTCTGAAGCCAAAATACAATTGATCAAAACCAGACAAGATTTAGAGGGAATTTCCTAGTTCTTTTTTGAAATATCTTTCTTAGTATCATTAAATAAAAAGAAAAAAAGAAAGAAAGAAAACCCAAATTCTGCTTGTATCAATTTTTTTTTTCTTTCTAGAAAAGAAAGAGGACTTTTAGTCAAAGTAATTTGGATATTGTTATTAATTTCTTTTTTATATTTCTAAGTTCATTTTTTAGTTGTGGATTAGTTTTACAGTTATTTAAGGCTGTAGGGAACAGATCTTCCTGGTTTGAATTTTGAGTCCTTATGTAGTAACTCAAGGCTGAACAAAGTCTGTATGTCAAGAATATGTCCTGTGGATCTATTAAACATGTTCATAAAGAAATAGAATTTGGTAGCAAAGAAAGAACTTTGCCTAGCAAACAGGTTCTAGATTCTAGTCTTGCTTCCCTGTCAGTGAGACTTATGACTTTGGCTAAGTCATTCCATGGTTCTCAATGACTTCACCTGTAAAATAAAGCTTGAGATTCAATTCTCAGCTAAAATAATGCTACCCGTTGACTTTGACATCATGCCATGCCACAAGGATGAAATGCTTAATTTGCCTTTGCCACTCATTGAGTAGTACCACGGGACAATCCTTGGCAGATTGCTCTCTTTATTTCTTCCTGACAAATAGCCAAATGCTTTGGCAGCTTGGAACTTTTATTGCTGACTTTTCTGCCATCCCTGACAGATGGATTTGACAGGACCATTGGCTCACAACCACATCCTGCTCTTCTACTCTTAAAAATGAAGTCTATAGTTGTTACAGGAACAAACATACAGTCTTCCACGTTTATAACAGAAATGATATTTTATCTCCTTATCTGGACATGTTGAAATGCCAAGATTATTTAATGATCTTCACCTAAAAATTTGTATTTTATAAAGAGTTTTAAATTATCATGTACAAATTCTACAAGTATTCTTGATTAATGGGCCTAAAAGTGAAATTACTTTGCCAACACATATGTGTTCCCTCTCTCTCTCTTTCTGTCCCCCTCTTTCTATCTCTCTCCCTCTCCCTCTCTCCACCTCTATCTCTATCGCTCTATCTCCTCTGTCTCCCATCCATCACTCCTTTTCTTCTTACCCCTCCATTCCTCTCTCACCCCCTGTATTTGTCCTATATAGACACAGTTCTACAACTCGATCAAGTACTCTTAGGGAACAAACTCAAAGGATCCTAGCCCATTCTTTCTTTCCTCCCCCAGTCGTCCATGCTTCTCCTCTCTAGCTTAATGTGGTCTCAAACCTGATCCTCCCACCTTTACTCTGTAAGTGTTGGTATTATAGGTATTCACAATGATGTCCAGATCAAGACTTGGTAAACATTGTATTATTTTATTACTTATTCTTTCATAGTGAGACTCTCACTTCTCACTATGTAGCCCAGGCTGGCTGGTAACTCATTGCAACCTATCTCTCCAGTTCTGGGATACTACCATGTCCAGTGATCAATTACTCGTTTCCAAATATTTCATGTCTTAATGAATGGTACTGTCTGAATCATCATCACTAGCTTTTCTTTTCCCGTATCTTTCTGTCATCTTCCATTCTCTCTGATTTTAAGTCTTATTAATCTTTAATTGTACAGATTTGTATAATCTGTCCTTTCATTACCAATGGACATTAGTGTACACTCTGATCTGGGCCATTGCAACTGTCTCCATATTGTAGTTTTCAGTCATAATAGCCTCTTATCTTTATACAGTTCAAGCTGTACTTGAACAGAGAGCATCTAAGCTACAGTGTAAGCATTAGAAGCTGAGGTTTGGCCTTATTTCAACTCATCCTTGGACTTTATTCTCAAGAATAACTGACAGGACGATAGAGCTTTGCACAACACATGTCCCAAAGCAATCTCTACAACCGTGTAAGCACTCAAGAAATAATTACTCCCTCTTTCCAAATGCTCAGTCTTTTTCAGTTGTTGCCAAATTATATCAATCAATGTGCTATAAAGTTGGATATTTAAAGAATTGTTTTCTGAAAAACTTTAGTTTTTCCTTCTCTAGCTAAGTATAATTTTGAAGTATACTGTGACATCAAACCTATAGCTTAAGTTTGAATTCGAACTCAAATTCCCCTTTTTTCCAACCAGTCTTTGTTTTCCCTGTGTCTGTAACAAAAAATGCAGCTATGTCTTGTCTACGCTCTAAGACTTCTTCACAGTACCTCAATTCAGTGAGGTTATGGCCACATCCTAATGTTCCTTTTGGAGTTCTTCATATTAGGCAGCTAATTTCAACTCTGTGTACATTTTACCTAAGAAACATTTCAATTTGTCAAAATACAACAAACTCTGTGACAGCTGTGCCCTAATATTTTTTTTTTAGGTTCTTGTATTCTCTTGTTTAATTGACAGCTTAGATGCCTGGTACCATCTTCTCCTTTTGTGCTATGTTTTTAGTCGATGAGATAGGGTAGACGAACACGAACACTAACCAAACCTCCACATCCTACTGTTAATGATGTAAAAAGTTTGATTCTGTTGCTATGATGAAAACACTTTCACCAAAAGTATCCTGGGGGATGATAGAGTTACTTGGCCTAACTTCCAGATCAATATTCCATCATTAAGGAAATCTGGAAAAAGGAACCTGAAAGCTAAATTCTAGAGACATGCTGAATTGCACTCTGATCACTTATTCTCTTGTTTATTCATATACTCATGTTTAGCATCTGTATGCAGCCCAAGGCTGCCTGTCCAGGAAGAGTGACATCACAGGATTCTTTATTAGTTCATGTATGTGCTACATGTTTGTAACATACAAATTCCTCATCCATGCTTCCTTACACTATATTCTTGATGTTAATTGACATATATGCCTTTTTGTCTATTGCTCCTGTGACATTTTCATATACAAATACAAACTGCCATCTCTTCTACAGTGCGTTGGTGACTTTATGAGTGCTTTTAGAAGAGGTGGACTCAATAGGAAGAAACTGTAGTAACTGCAAAAGTGATGAATGAGACCATGCTTTTAGAGATGCAGAAAATGCATTCAGAATTGTTTTGAGAACAAATGAACAGCTTTTTGGGGGAAAGTATTATGAGTTTGATCAGTGAGAATTTATTTATAGATGATGACTTTGATAACAGTGCTTTCTTTGCTAGTCTCATAACAATATCATTTTTTTTAAATTAAAAAAATATAAGTCTAGTTGTTTTATCTCTCTACATCATCCCTTCTCCTTTCCAGATATTTATACATGAATTAAAATTAACTGTCTCTCAATAGCATGGGGACTAATTTTCAGGTACCTTTGTGGGTAACAAAATCCACTCATAAAATGGCTCAGCAGGTTCTGCAAGGCTCACAACCTAATTTTGAATCCCAGGACTCAGAGGGTTGAGAGAACCGATTTACAAGTTGTCATCTGGCCTGATGGCACACATGTACCCCACCCAACATACTAAACAAACAAACAAACAAACAAACAAATAAATAAATAAATAAATAAATGCATAGATAATAAATGTACTGTTAAAAGAACAGTCTAAGACCTTATAAGAAATGCACAACATTTGTCAAGTGGTAGTTGTGCATGACTTTAGTACCAGCATTCTGGAGGCAGAGACTGGCAGAGCTTTGTGAATCTGAGGCCAGCCAAAGCCACAGAGTGAGTTCCAGGGAAGCCTGAGCAAAAACAAAGAAATTCTGTCTCACAAAACCAAAATAAAAGGAAAAGGAAATGCACAACATTTATATTTTTACGTATGGTGTATGTACCTCTTCTGAATATTTGGTTATGTTTTAACATGGGCCCCTGAATATGAACTAAAGACCCCTTGATTTCATAGACACATTGTATAATATATATATTACTTTTAATACATAATATAAGTGTCATAATTATTGTTTGGGGTAATTTTAGAGAATAATGAGGAAAAATTTTTATACAGTTCACCAAAGTCTTAGGTTTGTTTCTTTTCTGATCAGATTATCTGATTGCCATTATTGATTCTACAGATGCAGAATCCAAAGATATCTGAGTCTCTTTATGAATCTAAAATAATGTTCAAGCATAAATTTTTAATGTTATTGAATAATGAATATTAATGGCATTTTATCAACTCTGAACAATTTAAAGTTTACAATTATGAAGACTTTTGAATTTTCTTACAATTCTTGTCATTTTATCCTGGTTTCCCTTTCCCCATTCTCTGTGCTTATGTTTCCCACAACATGTTTTAAAGGAAGGAATGCAAGACTTTTCTGGGATAACTTGTTAGTCATAGGGAAAACGTTTAGAATCTAGGACCAAAAAACACAATCCCATTTGGAGAGGCCAAAGACAGATATCTAAAATAAAGTACAAAAAAGGTTGAGTGCACTATGGGGCTGGGTGAGAACCTGCCTCACCTGGGTATCTTCCTCTGAGACCACACATGTACATCAGTAGCTATAGGTAGCCAGAGAATGAAGATCAGTTTGTGCTGGGGATATTTTAGACAGGATGGCTGCTATTGCAGCTTGATGTAGATTAGCTCAACCTTTTAGAGACTGGCTTAGAAGAATTGTGAATCCCCCAAATAATATAATAAACTATCATGTCTTTGACCTCTATAGGAGGCAAGAATATTTTTGACTCTGCTAATCGCAGTTTTCACAGCTGAGACATCTATAACAGGGACAGGATTAATAAGATAAAAATCATTCAACTTTAATTAATTAAATAATTAATTTTGGAAACAAGGTCTTTCTATATAACCTTGGCCTGGAGCTCACTATCCAGACCAGGCTAGACTTAAACTCATAGAGATTGTCCTGCCCCTGCTTACCAAGTGCTGGAATTAAAGGTGTGAGCCATCACACCTGATCTTACTTTATTTAACTTTACCACAACACAGAAAACTTATTAAAGAAAGAAGACTTCAGTGGTCTAATGTCTGTATTTTTATGGTGGCCTTCATGAAGGGTGGGTAGTCATGCAGGAATATGACTGCAGGACAGAAGCATGTAAAAGACTATGATAAAGTGCAGATGTGTAGCCAGGCCCACATGTTCAGAGTTCAGAGGCTTCTGTATCCTTGTGTCTTCAGAAGGAGTGTGCTTTTCCCTGGGAGTAAGAAGGGACCCTCTCACAGAAAGTGAGAGAGACTTCCCATGACCTTCCTACTTTACCTCTAAGAAGCAGAATAATATGCCGAGGTGCCCTATATTGGTGTTGTGTGTCCTTTCCATATAGATACACGGTTTGTATTATTTTCTCTCCATGTTCCTGACTTGGAACAGCTGAAGCTCACTAAAATAATATTTTGCACCCCTACTATGTGTCAGGGCTTAGGACATATTGAACTGAATTGTGGAATTTACAGATAATAATAAACAAACATAAAATACAATGCAGTCTTACCAAGTGATGAAAATATTTTTTTTTCATTTTTTAGAAATTCAGATAAAAATTATCACAGAGGATAAAGGTTTGGACATAATATTTAGGATGAGGAAATGAGTTTGTAATATTCAATATTCTGATTAACCTTGGCTTTACACAGAAGGTAATGTTTGCATAATCTTTTAAGTTGGGAATTTATATAATTTTAGGTTTAAATGTATTATCATGTATCCATGCATACCATGGCATGCATATGACAGTCACAAGACAACTCTGTGGAGAAATTCTCTATTTCCAACTTTATGTAGATCCTATAGATTAAACTCAGTTGTCCAGGTGGCATGGATTGCACCTTTACCCTCTAAGCCCAAAACCACCCTTCTTAGGGCTTATTATGAAAAGGTTTTAGTGTGGATTTAAGCATAAACGTGAGAGAGAGAGAGAGCACACTTCCTCTTCTGTCCTGACAAGAGGGATCTTAGTTAAAGTCTTGAAGCAGGTTCAGAGAATTTACCTACCTTGAGGAAGAACATTCTATACCAGGAACAGCGACTATAAAGATGTAGCAAGGATGCCAGTATGACTACACCTCAAATGTTGGAAGAAAAATCAGTGGAATGATGCTGAACCTGATAATATAGGAGACAAACCAAGACCTTGACTTCTACTCTCAGCAAAGCAAACAAAGTTCAAGATTTTGAACAGAGAAAAACTGATCTCTGATGAATGACTTAGATGGAACAGATTTTTTTTTTTAATCTGCTTTATTCTTATTCTTTTCATATGCAAGGCTTAGAATTGTCTCTAAAACTATTTACTGAAACATGCTCAAGAATGGCCTTTTGGAGTCCTTTTGTGGATAGACATGGATTGTGTCCCACAGTAGGTCACTACACCTTCTTGATGGCTATATTAGTTGGTTCTTCATATATGATAATTTCTTCAATCTTACATAAATGCCATGTACTATATGCAAACAAATTTTACATGCCAGTAATGTTATGGTATAGCTTTGGTGAATGAATGAAAATCCTAAGGAAATTCTTTTGTTTAGTATAACAATTACACTGTTATAAACAGTGTAACCTGAATGAAATTATCTAGAATTCAGAAAAAAAAATATTCTCAGAGATATTTACTAATTATAAATATTTAAATAGTAACAAATAAGAAACCATCTCAAAACAACAATATAGAAATAGTTTAATGTTCTCTGATGTGTCTGGAAAGATGATTAGCACTTAATAGCCTGTGTTTCTTTGAATATGGTATTTCCAGCACCCATGCCCGCCATCTCAAAAGTCCCTGTAATTCTAGTTCCATGAGTATCTGATGCCTCTGGCCTCTACAGGCATGTTATTCTCATATACATCCCCCCACACACACACAATGCTTACACATAATAAAAAATAATATTTACAGATTTAAATTCCTACAGTATTTATGTAACATTATACACATGAAATACAATCTTAATTACAGTTTTGTGAAGTATTATTATACAACAAGAAAAAAAGTATAGATATACTCCAAAAAGAAATACCACTTATATTTATTAAGGAGCCCACATGAATATGTAAAGTATATTGTCTTTATTTGTTCTATTCATTTCACCTCAGATAATTTTATAATTTTGCTTTTGGAATCTATCATCAAGAGAAAGTTTAGAGACAGTCTTGATGTCACATTCTGCTTATAATACAGTTGCATACCTCATAAAGATGTCTAGGTCTTCAGTGAACATTGTGTGTGATGGAGATCCCATAAGGTGATGTCATTATATTTCTAAAGAGACGTCATAGGCATTGTAGTTTATGAGAGTATCATGTTGCTCACAGAATGATGAAATCACCTACCATTCATTTCTCAGAATATTTTCTCCTCGTTAAGCAACATCTGTATATAATAGAGACTTTATGAGCTGGTAAAGGTGGGATAGTGTGTCAGTGAGAAATTTACAATGGGGCTGGAAGTCTTAGGTTCTCTATGTGCCTATTTGTACTGCTTAGCTGGTATCTTGGTGCACTATAGTTTTCTAGGTAGTTCAGTCTTTAGAAAAGCCCTCCATATTTAAAAGATTAACAAAGAGATTAATGTTTAGTATTTTACGACAAAATCTTAAGGGAATCTACAGCTCCTGAAAAATATGCATCCTTCTCACTGTCAGATTTTAGCTTTTCCATCAGCTGGGGGTACTTGAGGGGGGGACAAGGGAGGCTAAAAGCCTAATGAAAACAGTTCTTGAGTATTCTTTTTTATACCTTTGGAAAGAGAGCTCTTGTAGGTGAGAACTATGAATGGGATTCAGGACATATCAAGCCAAAATGGAACAATTCAGTATTTGAGAAAATAGCAGAAGCATGAAGATTATTCCCTTTCCCTTTGCCCTTCTCAAAGGTGGGACCTAAGACCCCATATGAGATGAGTTCCCTGTATCCCTAGAAACGGAATGTGCCTGTGTGTGAAGGGATGGAAAAGAAGCTGAAGTAAAGGGCCCTGGGTGCCCCCTTGTTATTTGTCTTTACATCTCATTCCTTTCTCAGTTGAATTTCTCTGTGACTGTCAAGTCTTTGCCAAACCAGCATGAACCCACATGTGCTAGCTTGCTTCTTAGGTCTTTACTTCCTTGGGGAGTCTCATGAAGCCAATATTAAATAAACTTCGTCAACTTCTCTTACCAGTTCTCTTCCTTAGCCATGAATCTGATGATGAGTAGCATGATGAGATCCTTTCCCCTCACCTATGTCTAAGTCAGCATCCACATGAGCCCACAGACTTCTCATAAGCACTTCTGAACATTTGGAATTTGCAAGTGACTTTTCCATATTCAGGCTCAGCTGGTGATCCTGGCTGCAGTAGGCCTTTACTCAAGAATGATGAGAGATGTAGACAAGTCTTCCCTCTCAGAGAAGTATATGCTCTAGGCAACATGGAGAAATGTGTTTGGGAACATTGAGGAGGATTACATGGGAGATAACAAGCATCCCATTTCCAAAGCAATGGAAAATGTACTACTTTTTATTTTTATTACCAATGAACTTAAAATGATGTCAGATGAGTACTATAAGGAAAGCAATGGCATACACACACACACACACACACACACACACACACAGAAACATGAAGGTGAGCTGAATCAGAAACTTGTCATCTGAAGAGGTAGGGTAACTTGAACTGCAGGTGGAAATAGAAGACTACCACTGTTCTTCTTAATAGTTGATTATATAGATGAAATTCTCTTGGACCTCTTAAATCACCCTCTGTGATACTATTGAATCATAAGGTTTTATATTGCTCAGAAGGCACCCCAAGTTTTGAGACAAAAAATAAAATCACTCTATTCAGCAAGTTTCTTTTAAGTAGTTCTTCTGATAGTCTAAGGGTCTTCAGTCCCTGGCATTGTCCTACACATAGATCACAGAAATAAATAAATAAACAAATAAATAAACAAAACAAAAAAGTGTTTTGAGCATTGTTGTCATTTTCTGTCCCTTTGAAAATAGGGCCAAAATATTTCATCTTTGATCCTTTACAGGAACAGAAAGCTGTCATATCTTATTAATGTGGAAAATACAGCAAGACTGTGAATATTTAATTATATAAACCGGGTACAATAGCATATAAAAGTGATTGTAAGTTTGGAAAATGGGCTGCCTCTGAGTTCAGTTCTGTCAGAGATTTCTAAACATATTCTAGTCATTTTCCAGAAGTGCATATAAATAACTTATGAAATGTCTTTGTTAAAAATTTAAGT
The DNA here is from genome assembly GCA_021653895.1 of Mastomys natalensis. Classification (NCBI taxonomy): domain Eukaryota; kingdom Metazoa; phylum Chordata; class Mammalia; order Rodentia; family Muridae; genus Mastomys; species Mastomys natalensis. The sequence continues at coordinate 597,784 of JAJTUV010001396.1, forward strand.
AGATTTGTAATATAAAGATTTGTTTTTGTACAAAGTAACAATTATCTATCACAGATTTTGTCTTTAAATTTTAAGTATCTGTTGACTTGAACACTTGAACACAATGAAGTGTAAGTGTTGGATTATTAATGAACGATGCCAAATACATTTGATGTGATTCATAATCATAGTACAACATTTATGTCTGTTTGATGTATCTAATTTCTTTCAGGATAAATACTGTATGTGAAGATCTGTTTATTAAAGGAAATAGTTAATTTCACAGAGATGCCGTAACAATTTTATGTTTAAAATTATAAAAGAAGAAGGAAATTACTCAATTTTGGCAACCAAGGAATGATTTTTATAACATGACCTGTATGATACATTATTTGGTTTTAATACATTCAGTTGCTAAAAAGAGTATCAGATGGTTCCATATTCCTAAATGACTTTTCCTGCAAAGCTCATGTCACTTTCAGGACTTGAGCTTTCAAAGATCTTTCTCCTTGTTGCCTTTGTCATTGTGATGGAATGCCTCAAGGAAGGAACGTTTTAGTTTGGCTCACAGTTTGAGAGATGGACACTTAGTGAAGTTCATGGTGAAGGGAACCATTTGTGGCTATGGCAGAGTGACTATAAACTGGCTGGTTATATAACAGGAACAACTGGGAAGACTTGGATTATAAAGCTCAGGACCACCTCATACTACAAAAAACCCACCCAATCCAACTTCAAATCTCACTATAGTCTTAACAGTCCCAACACTATAAAAGTTCAAAGTCTCTTCTGAGATACAAGGAAATATCTTAACTCTGAGCCATTGGGGAATCAAAAAGTTTCACCCTTCCAATATGGAATGACAAAAGTTAACATTCTCAATTCCATAAAGGAGGAATAGGAAGATATCAAGGAGACATCGAGCCAAACCAAGTCCAAAGAGCATGAGAGCAAACACTGAATATGAGCTATTCATCTACAATCTGGGCTCATGGTGACATTATTTGGGCCCCAAATACTTGGATAGCCCCTTAATTTGGGCAAGCTGGCTGCAGCAAACACATACCTAGTCTTGGAATACTTCTGTTCAATGCCTTAAGATTTCCTAAAGAGACAGAAAATATTCCTTAAATCCCCAACATCATGGGGACTCCACTGCCATTTAGGCTTCACCTTTACAGCTTTACCAAATGGCCTCTTTGGACCTCCTTTTAGGCAATCTGAATCTCCTGAACATTGTCTGACTCCATTGTCTTTTCTGTTCCAGACCTACATTACTCTAGAGTTTTGGATTCCTCCAAAACCAGCTCAGCATGGGTAATGCCAACTTTGGTTTCCTATGTAAAATATCCTTTAGCTCTTTTCACCAAGACCTGTAGTGGCCAGGGTGAGCCTTGAAGAACATATTTTTTCAATGATCTTATTAAAAGAGGATGCTCTCAAACCTTCAACAAGTGGGATCTTTTCCTTGAGTCACCATTTTGATTGTTCCAGTAGAGTGGGGGTTCTCTTTTAATTGTGCTGATCACTTTAACCACAACTTCGTTCACAGTTACTTCAAATTTGCTCTCTCTCTCACTTTACATCTTTGTGTGCCTCTCTCTATTTTGTCCCTCTGTGAATCTGGCAAGGTACTATGAGTAGTAACAGTGTTATAGAATTAATGCTGTATTTACTTGAATGTCAGATACCAAACAAATTCTATTACTCTTAAATTTGGCTTTATTCCAATTTTTAAAACATGACTAGAACACAGCCATGTTTTATCCCAGAAAGTAAGATAAGTTGTCTTCAGACTCCTAGATGAATCCTTGTTCTGCCTAAAGAACAGCTTTTCATTTCTGCACTTCTTTGGACATTCTTGTCATCTCCATTCATGCCTGTGGCCCCTCAAGCTCTGCTTCCAACATTCTACAGCTGTGGTTCCCATCCTGTGGATCATATGCCCTTTGTCATGCCTCTATCTCCAAAACTATGTGCATTCATAAGTGTAGCAATATTACAGTTACAAAGTAGCAACAAAGTAACTTTATGGTTAGCGGTCACTACTACATGTATTAAAGGGTCTCAGCATTAGGAAGGTTGAGAACCATTGTTTCCCAGCTTCTCTGGTCCCCAGTTTCAAACACTTTCTCATTTATTCTGCAAACCAGTTCCAAAGACTAGGAATCACACAGTCCAGTTTGATACTGCAAAAACTCACTGGTTTTGATTTTTTTTTTTTTTGATAGTTCCATCTAAAGTAGTCCATGAACTCTCCAAATAATTCCACCAGCTGGGTACCTAGTATTCAGACACATATGCCTATGGCCAACATTTTACATTGTAACCACAATTTCTATCTTTGTTCTTTATATGTGTGTATACACATAGGTGGGGAGGGGAAAGGAGTAAAGGGAAAGGGTTGGGGCTGCACACACATACATAAACTCTTCCAGCATCTAGAGAAACAAACTTTTCTGGCCCTGACCTCTATTTACTCTTAAAGTAGCCTATTCCTGAAATTGTAATTAAAGAGAAAATTATATTCTGAACATGAATGGGCATGTCCCAGGCTTCTAGAGGAGTTTTATTTCTATACTGTAGAGGAAAAAATGAGGTCATATATAATAGGTAACAGAAAAGTTCTTAATAAGTACAAATGCAAACTATTGAAAACATATCTTCTGACTGTATGGGAGGATGGAATAAAAACTGAACTCCCAGAGAGAGGCTTGCTATTCAGTGCTGTTAGGATGGGTCTCTTATATTTGTTGGGGTTTGAACAATATTTCAAACTTTCTTTTGTATGCTAAATAGGCAAAATTACATTTGCTGTTAAGGTGGTGTATGATGCATTATTTAACATAGTTGAATAAATGCATTTAAATCATTTGGGAAGGGCACATAATAAAATAATGCATTCTCCTTCAGCTTAATCATCTAAAATGTCTATTTACTCTGGGATTCTAATTCTACGCACTCAGGAGTAGGAAGATTTTATGCTCTAAAAATCTGATGCAAGTAAAATTTATCCTGGGGTACAAGTCAGAGATTTGAATTTGGGCCTCACAGGACAAAATTAAAATGAAAATGTATACAGTGAATTCATGTGGTTAATTTATAATTAATTTAGGTGAAAATGAGCTTTAAATATGAGTTTCCTAGTACAAACAGTACATTCATGTTTTGCTGAGTAAAGGGGATTCATAGCTTGATGTTCTTCATTAAAGCATATCTGACTTGAATAATATCATTATTACTATTGTTATTGTAGTCTCTGTCAGCTTAAATTTGAATGTGAAACGTCCTCTAATTTGAGCCTTGGTAGAAGGAAGTTGTCTTAGCTAGGGTTTTTATGGCTGCGACAAAACTTCATAGCTGAAAGCAGCTTGGGGAAGAAAGGATTTACTATAGCTTAAAACTCTCAGGTTACAAACATTGAAGTGACTCAGAACAAAGAACTAAAGGCAGGAACTGAAGCCATGGAGGAATGCAGCTCACTGGCTTGCTCCCTATAGCTTGTTCAGCTTGCTTTCTTACACTATCCTGGACTTCCTGTCCCTGGATGGCACCACTTACAATGGACTAGATATTCCCATTGTTGTGTAGATATCAGTGACTAATTGAGAAAGTACCCCATAGGCTTGTCCACAAGCCATCATTTTTCTTTTATTGTTTTATTTATTTACATTTCAAATGTTGTCCCCTTTTCCTCTCTCCCCTCCCAAAATTCCCAACCACATCCCTCCTCTTCTTTGCCTCTAAGAGGTTGCTCCCCCCAGTTCAGTACTTCTAACTCTTCCATTGGGGTCCCTGGCCTTAGTCTAATGGTTAGCTGTAGGTATCTGCATTTATCTTAGTCAGGTGCTGGCAGATCTGCTCAGAGGATTGCTATACCAGGCTCCTATCTGCAAGCACTTCTTGACATGAGTAATAGTGTCAGGGTGTGATGTCTGCAGATGGGAGGGATCCAAGGTGGGCACAGTCTCTCCATAGCCTTTCCTTCATTCAGTCTCTGTTCCATTTTTTGTTCCTGCATTTCCTTTAGACAGGAACAATTTGAGGTTAAAGATTTTGAGATGGGTGGGCGGCCTCATCGTTCAAATGGGGGCCGTGTCTATCTACTGGAGTTGGTCTGTTCAGGTCCTATCTCCCTGCTGTTGGGGCTGTTGGGTGTTTTGGCTTATGTCATCCCCATTGGGTCCTGGGAACCTCTCATATCCCTGGCATCTTGGACTTTCTAGTGGTTCCACCATGCCCCTAATCCCCACTCCTCACTGCTACGTAGTTATATTCATTCTCCTGGCCCTCAGGACTTCTCTCCAGTCTCTTCCCATACTTGATCCTGCCCCCTCTTTCCTCTCCCTCTCCCATCCAGATCCTTCCCTCCTTCTGCCTCCCATTATTCTGTCCCCTCTTCTAAGTGGGATTGAAGCATCAAAACTTTGGCCATCCTTCTTGTTAAGCTTTGTATGGTCTGTGAGTTGTATTGTGGGTATTCTGAACTTTGGGGTTAATATCCACTTATCAGTGAGTACATACCATGTATGTCATTTTGCTATAAATTTTCCCCTTAGCACTGTTATCATTGTGTTCCATACGTTTGGGTATGCTGTGCCTTCATTTTCATTAAATTCTAGAAAATCTTTAACATTTTTCTTTATTTCTTCCCTAACCAAGTTATCATTGAGTAGAGAGTTGTTCAGTTTCCATGAGTATGTGGGCTTTCTGTTGTTTTTGTTGTTATTGAAAACCAGCCTTAGTCTATGTTGATCTGATTGAATGCATAGTATTATTTCAATCTTCTTGTCTCTGTTGAGGCTTGTTTTATTTCCAATTATATGGCCAGTTTTGGAGAAAATACTATGAGGTGCTAAGAAGAAGGTATATTCTTTTGTTTTAGGGTGAAGTGTACTGTAGATATCTGTTAAATCCATTTGGTTCTTAACTTCTGTTGGTTACAGTGTATCTCTGTTTAGTTTCTGTTTCCATGATCTGTCCATTGGTGAGAGTGGGGTGTTGAAGTTTCCCTCTATTATAGTGTGAGAATCAGTGTGTGTTTTGAGCTTTAGTAATGTTTCTTTTACAAATGTGATTGCCCTTGTATTTGGGGTGTAGATGTTCAGAGTTGAGAGAATATAATTGGCAGATGTTTCTTTTGATGAGTATGAAATGTCCTTCTCCATCACTTGATAACTTTCAGTTGAAAGTCTATTGTATTGGATGTTAGAATGACTACTCCAGCATGTTTCTTGGGACCATTTGCTTGGAAAAATTTTTTCCAGCTTTTACTCTTAAGTAGTGTCTGTCTTTGTCACTGAGGTGTGTTTCCTGTATCAAGCAAAATGCTGGGTCCTGTTTATAAATCCAGTCTGTTAGCCTATGTATTTTTATTAGGGAATTGAGTCCATTGATGTTAAGAGATATTAATGACCAATGATTGCTGGTTCCTGGTAATTTTGTTGTTAGAGGTGGTAATATCTTTGTGTGGTTCTCTTATTTTGGGTTTGTTTGAGATGATTAATTTCTTGGTTTTTCATGGGTGTAGTTTCCCTCACTGTGTTGGAGATTTCCTTCTATTATTCTAATAGGGCTGGATTAGTGGAAAGATATTGTTTAAATTTGGTTTTCTCATGGTTTTCCCTTAGGGTCTGCATGAGATCTGTCTAAGGTCTTCTGGCTTTTAGAGTCTCTTTTGAGAAATCTGGTGTAATTCAGATAGGTCTGCATTTGTATGTTACTTGGTCTTTTTTCCCTTACTGTTTTTAGTATTCTTTCTTTGTTCAGTATATTTGGCTTCAATTTCAATAGTTAAGCTAGAACTAGCAATATGTGATTAGAGGTAGTTATACCCAACATGTATTTTTTATATATATATAATAAATGTTGTGGTTTGAATGTGGAGTGTCCTCTGCAGACTCATGTGTTTGACACTATGTTTCCAGCTAGTGGGGATGTTTGAAAAGGTTGTAGAACCTTTAGAGGGTGAAGCCTTACTGGGAAAAGTAGATCACTAAGGCAAGACCTGAGGTTTTATAGTCTGGCTCTACTTCCTATTCCTCTGCTTCCAGACTGTGACAGCAATGTGACCAGCTGGCTTCCCACTCCCGATGCCATACCTCCTCTGCTATGGTGAAATGAATTCCCTAGAAGTATAAGAAAAAATAAAATCTTTCTTCCGAAAAATGCTTCCTTCCAGGTATTGTCATAGCATTGAGAAAAGCAACTAATAAAAGATATTCCTAGCCTCTTTTCCTGCATCCCCTTTCTGAGGATCCAGAGTATTCAAGCTTCAACACTCAATTTCATCATTCTTTCCTTCAAAGGAGATTGAGAGACAAGGAGTCCAGAGATTTGTAATATAAAGATCAGAGGGAAGGAAAGATTTCCTGTATTCCAGGAAACTTATGAGACAAGAATGTCCTCCAATTTGGAGGACATCAGTGCTAGGCAAAGATATTGAGATAGTACCTAGTGGAGAATAGGGGTGGAAGTGGGCATGCTGTATGAAGATACAGATGTGGAGTCTCAAGTGCACCCTGAGTTTGAATCAGTTCTACTACTTATAAAGTACACGACTTTGGCCTACTTACTTGCTTTTTCTTTTTTTTTTTTTTTTTGGTTTTTCGAGACAGGGTTTCTCTGTGTAGCCCTGGTTGTCCTGGAACTCTGTGGACCAGGCTGGCCTTGAACTCAGAAATCTGCCTGCCTCTGCCTCCCAAGTGCTGGGATTAAAGGCGTGTGCCACCACCTCCCGGCTTACTTGCTTTTTTAAGACTCAGTTTCCTTATCTATTATAAAATATAGAGAAAATAGCAGAGCCATTAGGAAAAAGAAATCATAAAAGTCAATTAATTAACTTCAATAAAGTGTATAGAAGGTATTGCACACCAACTTACCCTGAGATTGCTGTTATATATGGTAAATTCTGTTAAATGGTTTCCAAAAAATATGGAAATAATTTTTGAGTTGATGACTTGGTTCATTTGATTCAGTTATGAGACTGAATCCCATAAGTTACTTGAAGAAGTTTCATGAGAAAATTTTAGCAAGGTCAAGTGACATCACATCCAAGATAACATACCCTGAGGACATCATGCTGTTGCGGGCACTAAATAATCCCTCTCTGCCACCTTGAAAACTCCTCAGAACAGGGAAGGTTGATTCTTTATCCCACTTCCAAAATTGGCCAACGTCCTCAGTTTCTTAATATCTGTCTGCTTTTTTTTTTTTTTTTTTTTAAGTTTTAAGGTTGACCTCATAAAATGTCTGATCTTTTGCATGCAGATTTTCAATTTGACTAGTAAAGCCCTTGATTGAATAGCTAGCTAAAATAGCACTCTGATAGGTAGCTCCCCTCTTTTTTGTTTCCTTTTTCTTCCTTTTCTTTTTTTAATTTTTATTTTTTTGTCATGTAAAGTTATACTGGCCACTAATACCAGTTTGATTCATTAAAATAGACTCATGTTTTGAATTTATTTCTCAGTGTTAATGTTAAAATCTTACTATTGTAAGATTTTGATGTCATATTGTGGTAACTCCTGGGTATTTCAAATCAGAGGTTATGCTTCTAACCTGTGGTTAGATTTTGAACACAAAAAAATTCATGTATCTCCTTGGATTAATTGATTGATTTAAATTAAGCTTTCATTTGGTAGAATAAGCCAATGTTTTCAATTGCTGAGGTCCCATTGAATTTTTTCCCCCCACAAGTCTGTTGATAGTTAGCATCTATTGAATGCCTTTGAGGATGTAGGTAAACTGAAGGGCCTAATACACATCTAACTAAAATTATTTGCAAATAAGCATATAATATTATTACAATATTTAAACAGTGAGATATTTATAATCTCTCATATGTAAGAGACATGGTAAAGTCTAGAGCACCATTGAACATATCCTTATAGTTTTCATCTTCCATAATCTGTACCATAGAATTCTTCTTGTATAAATGATCTCTGAATCTGAAGAGGAGCAGAAACCTTACAGAGAGGAAATGCAGTTTTGGTTATGTCCTAGTTACTAACATATTTAGTGTTTTAATGCATGTCCATAATTCACCTCCTTCACTTTCTTTTTCTTGCTCTATAATGGGTTAAGCTCAGGATTCTGGCCTGTCTATGCTAGATAGACACCATAGCACAGAGCTACATCCCAGCTCCAGCCCCCTTACAACTTTAAGATTGGGTTTCACCTAATTTCTCAGGCTGGCCTGAAACTCTAAATTCTCCTGGCTCAACCTCCTGCTTAACTGGAATTGCATATCTCTGTCACCAAGCATGGCTGGTTTCCCAGTGCAGATTTCTATAGCACAATATAGTGGAGAACGTGGTCCCTTCATTCAACCCCTAGTTGGAGTACAGCTAACTTCACAGGGGTTAGGAGAGATTACTGTTTTCTCAGACTATATGTTCTCTAGGCTGCCCTCTGCTCTTGGTATGTGTTTATATAAATACTTATATTTTGTTTTTCTTCTTAGAAGTTTCATGTAGAGCTCAGTGGCATTTCAGAAGCCCTGGTATTTCAGAAGCAGATCTCGACCTCTCTGTATCTTGACTGGATGTTTGCCTGCCAGCTTGACCTTGTAGGGTCAGTTATCAGCATGAAGCCACTCCTTCAACGCCACATTCTTACTTTTCTGCACATTCACCTTCTCCTTTTAACCTTACCACTACTCCTTCTAACAGTCTTATTTTCAAGGGAACTTTTGTCTTTGATGACTTCCTGTGACATTGTGTACCTGTGCATATGAGTGTATATATGTGTCCTTATGAAGATGCTAACAATCTTGGATAAATTAAGAAGCTAAACACAAGTATCCACTTGAGTAAGAGAATTACTATTGAGCAAGACTTAATTTGTTTCTACCCTGTGTTCATCTTTGTTTCATCCATCTTTCTGAAACATCCATTGCTTTTTAAACTCTGAACTCCTCAACTGTCCCTATCAATATTTCAGAGTTTCTAAGTTAGAAAGTCATAAAGCCATTAAACAATGCAGAAAAGTCTTCGGTGGCTTTGAAACCTTCACCCAATACTCTTAGTTCTCTTGAAAATGAAATTGGGTCAAGTTAGAATTTTAAGAATTTATTGTTCAGACAAAATAATAGGCCAGTAGTCTCCAGAGAATCTCTAGGGCCTGGGGCCAAAAACTTGGGCTTAACTAGGTAAGACATCTTAACATTTGAAATTTATTCAACAGGGAAAGAAAACGTAAAAGCAGTAGTTTATAAACAATTTTACATTAAATATCTTTGTTGTTGTTTTTTAAGTCTTTTGAATGACTTTGCAAAGTTTTAAAATAAAAATTATGTATTTTCATGTACTATATATTTTAAAGTATTTATTCACAGAGACATAGCCTAACCAAGCTAATTAATGTATGAATTTTCACACAGACTTAACATTCATTCCAGTGAGAACACTTTCAGTAAGCTCTCAGTGATCCCAGAGAACACCAGATACCATTCGTGATAGTCACCATGATTCTGTATCCTACACACCAGTTCAGAAACTGAGAGAGCTCAGATCAGAAGCCTGGAATGGAGTCCTACCTTCACTATATTGGCTGTGACACCATTTACAGAGCACATCGAAGGAAAGAGTGAACATGTGTAAGGTCACCTGTGATAAATTCTTTGTTAGAGAAAAAGCTTTTAAAAGCCCAAGATTTTATTTTTACATATTCAGTCTTTTAAAAGACTTGTCTTTCTTGCTCTTTAATTACATGGTGTAGACATGTGCATCTTTGTAAGGGTATGTGCCTATGAGTGCAGATATCCTTGAGGAACTGGAGGCTTAGATGCACTGGAGGTGCAGTTGCAGGCAAATGTAAGTTAGCTAACATGGGTGCCGGGAATTCTACTTGAGGCCTCTGAGAGAGCAACAAGTTCTTTATTATTGAATCATTGTTCCAGCTCAAATAAAGCTGATTTTTAACGTGATATGTCTGAAAGCACATAGGCTAGTTACACTGAGCCACACTGAAAAAAAAATCATTAACTTTCATATTTTTCTCATGTTGATTTGAGCTATTCAGGAAAGGTAGGGTAATTTAAGTTCGGCTATAAGCATTTGGCTTTGGACAAATCAATATCTCATTATTATTTAACAGTTCCTTCTCTCAGTTGGGTGTGGTGGCACCTATCTTTACAAAGCCCAGCATTTGAGTTCTAGACTATTCTCTGCTACATAGCAATCCTGTTTCAAGTAACCTAACCAAATGAATATATAGTCATTCCCTCTATCCACCAGATTAGCGAAGGTATTTATCCCAACCATACATTTTTATTATATGCCTCTCTCCCCTTCACACACACACACACACAACCACACACACGCACATACATACATGCATATCACAATTAGGATATAATATTATAGTATAATTTGATTCTACACCTATTATGTCATATAAGAGATAAATTAGTGTTAATTTATTCATTCAAACTGCCCTCTTTACCATTTCTCTAATATTTTTCTTTATTACAGTAATTAGCTTCTTTCCTGCGATTCTTTCCCAATCTTTGGAGGATGGCTTGTCACACTATCCTATAGACTCTACTTCAGCATGCCTTATTGTCATGATGGAATTACCTGTTGTCCTATCCAAAAAGGCCCAGGATGCTTTCCCCTTTAATCTGAGTGTGGGTCAGATCTAGAGGAGCCAATGAGAGCATACAGAAATTACTTCCTGTATTCATCAGCATATCATGAGGTGACATTCTTATCACCCCTTCTTTCAAGACAAGGCAGGCAGGGTCCCTAGAGATCAAGCAGGAGCCTAGAGTCTTTGCTACAGGTCAAACCCAACTTGTGAACAGGATGAGTTGAGTCTCCAGAATCTCAGCCCTTAAGGCTATGCCAAATGGCACATTATACAAGTATGCACTGCTCCCCTTTCCAAGCTCTGATTGTAAACACACCCGTTATGGTTCATTTTAAAGCAGGATGCTAATTTTTCAGTTTATGAGCACACTGTTCACAATTTCGATGATCCCTTTGGAATGGTACACTCTGTATATCTGAAACATTTCATCTGGCATTCACTGAAGCTTGTTAATATCAACAACTGGCTTTGTTGGCTCCTTCAAATAAGCCCATTTAATCTATGATAGCTGGTCTCTAGCAAATTCAGCATGAGTAGGAATGATACTGAATTAAGGAATTTTCACTGTGATTAGAATCTCAAAATCATTTTAAATGTGTATGTGTGTTTGCTTTCCATCTGTCTTTCTGTGGATGAATGGTTAGATACATTCAAATATCATTTCCACTGACTACGGCACTCAGTATGTAGTGTCGATAGCTTTACCTTTTACACATTAGGTGTCAGGCTTTGTGTTTTCTGATATTCCGGTTATGCTTTTAAAATAATTGGGCAAAGATGAAAGTATTGGCAGGTGGGTTGAAGATTTGGCAATTTTCACTGTAAGAAATCAATCGACAAAGCACCAAACAGCAAAATATATTACTCATTGGCTGGTAAGTCTATGTCCCGGAGGCTGTTGATCATGCTGGCTGCTGGCTACATGCCGACAGAAGGGCAGATGGAAGAGCTGGCTGCTAAATCGTTCCTAGCACTTGAATCCCAGCATGACTGGGGACTCTGAGCAGGGCTGGGAAAATATTTCTGGAGTAACTTATCTTGCACTTAGCAGTGCATTTGCATCACCCTAGAGAGATGTGTTTTGTTGAGATGACTTCTGAACAAGGCAAACTCATGATTCCCAGCCAATGGAATGATTATTATTTTCACTAGATTCTGTTGATGGAAATCTTAGAACGATTAATTGGAAGGACTTCATATTTTTGTTTGTTTGTTTCTTTGTTTGATCCAAAGATAGTGCATTGTAGTCCTGCTGGTGATATTGAAGGTGTGACCGAAGAGCTACTCTGCTGTCCTGTGGACTGATGTTATAATTGAAGAAGAACATGCTTTATTATATTTTTCCTGGCAGCACTGCTTTAATATGTTTGTCAACATACTTAGCCTTGTAGCTACAGAGGAAAAGAAGTCAGTTTGGAAAACCAGTGTGAACTCACTGTCTACTGCTTTACAGACAAAAATATTAAGGATTTAAGGTTTCTCTTTCTTTTCTTTCCTTCCTTCCTCCCTCCCTCCCTTCATTTCTTTCTTTCTTTCTTTCTTTTTCTTTCTTTCTTTTCTTTCTTTCTTTCTTTCTTTCTTTCTTTCTTTCTCCTTCCTTCTTTCCTTTCTCTCTCTTCCTTTTCTTTTCTTCTTATCATTTTTTCCTCTGACAACTTTTTTTTTTTTTTTTAAATCACCTAGGGTAGATTTGGGTTGATTTTGATGAAAGAAGAGACTTATGCTGGCTTTTCTTTCTTTTGGAAGAGGGATGAATCCCATGGTGAGCAAAAGCCGGCAAGTAGCCTGGATCTTTTCTGCAGACTGGCCTGTCCCTTCCACACTGCAGATGACTACTGTCTAGACTCGGGCTTTTCCGGCCCTCCACAAGCATTGTCCTGCTTCCCTGTTTGGATGATCACTGCAGTCTGGCTTTCTGACCACCACACAGTGCCCCCCTCCCCTAACATTTTTTCCTCCAAGCTTATTGTTTGCTTTTGTTCTCGTGATCATTCTTCAGAGTGCAGCTCCCAAGAGCTGTTCTTATCTTTTCAGAGTCATGCTGTATTACTGCCTTGCAAAAAACAGAGCAAACCTACTTTGCTTAAAGAGCTAAGTATGACTTGAAATTTTGATCTGTCAATGTGTAGCCTTGTGGCTCCTTCAGATGTCTCATCTCTTCCTTATGGGGAAGGGAGCTACTTGTTCTACCTCTTTCATTTAAGGGCTTCATGGAGAAGTTCTGAACAGCTTCTGCTGCACAAAGCAGATGGAACAGTAAGCCCTGGAACCACACTCACTCAAATTTTAAAAGCCCAAAATTTGTGTACTGACATGCAGCTTGCTCATTTTCATTACATGATTTGTGTTTCAGTAACTAAATTTCTTATGTTCTTTTCTAGATATAATTATATTCATATTGACAAAATTATCAATTCATATTATAATAACTACTAATTTAAAAATTTCATTCACCAAAGTAATAGAGTTATTAATGAATTATCTGCATGGAGAGTTTATTTTCATAAATCTGAGGCTACCCCACAGAAAGTTATTTTGGGGTTTATAGAAAAAGAGTATAAAATTTGCTCTAGACAGTTATGATTTTGAGTTTCATTATATTGTTCTGAAACTTCCTTTGAAGAATTTACCTATTTTAAGTAATAGTTTTGACACTTGTAAGAATTCCTGAAGCAACAAATACAGATAAGGAAGTTAGAAGCTTATTCCATTTATACAAACATTTATTTAGAATATAAAAGCAGCTATCTATAGAACTCTAAATTTCAAGCATCTCTAATATTCACTGGCAGATACTTGCTGAGCAAAAAAGGATTGGAAAGAGAAAGAACGGATATACTTAAAATTAAGACATTCAGAGTAATTGGCCACTTGATATGCCTTTAACATATAGGTTAAAAAATGTCCATTATGTGGTAATATAAAGCAATAAAAATGTGTAAATTCAAGTAACTTATGAAATGATAGTTAACAGGTCCTTTTATAAATGCATGTTCAGTGCAGATCAAAGCAGGCTGCACAGGTGGAACACCTGGAAAATTACCTCTAGAGATCAGAGTAGACTTTCTCAGAGTTTATGAGTTTCAAGTCCCAACTATTGTCTGACAGTAGGATGCAGCAGATCTTGGGGTAGGCACTCCAGTTTGAGTTGTGGTATGGAACGGAACTCCCAAAGAGTCTGTGTCTCTGCAACATGGACTTGTGTGAAAGAAATCTATGGATGGATATCAGTGGATTTGTGCAAACATTAAAATTATGGACAAGGGGCTGAAGCAATGGCTCAGTAGTTAAGAGCACATATTGCTCTTATAAGGAATGTGAGTTCTTTTTCTAAACTCCCTATCAGGTTATTTACAATTGTCTCTAGCTCCAACTGCGGCCCTCTTTTGAATTTTGTCGATAACTGCTTGCATCATCTACAGAAACTCAGGCAGCCTCACATACATACACATAAATAAATAGATCTTTTGTAAAGCATGCACAAGACACATGTGATGAGAACAGGTCAAATATAGTATGCATTTCTGGCCTTTCCTAGGAGTTAGAGTGGTCTTTCATTTGGGTTATAACTAAGGATATTTTATTGAATTGCAAATAGCACAGAGATACCTAACTCAGATGCTGTTTAAAAAGTGAATCCTTATATTAAAAGAAATAAAGAAAAGACAGGTAAAAGTGAAAATAGCATAGAGGATTTGAGGAGGCAGAAACTTGCTGGTAGAGATCAAGTGAGCTGGGGCAAAAGTATTCTAAACACTCACATCAGGACCTAGCTGTGTGGAGAACACAGGGCTCCTTGCATGAGTGTATCACATTCTCAGTTTATTTTCTTGAACACCATTCAAGATCTTTCTCTTGTTTCTTCACCCACACTTCTTGTGTTTTGCTACTGACCTCCCTAGGAGGGACATTGTAAGACCTAAATCATTAATGATGATGAAGTGCTTTTGAAACTGGAAACACTGCTTCACCTCTAACTCAGACACATCTAGAAATTGCCACATGCACAGTATAGAGTTGTCAGACTCCCTTTCTGAGGCCCTGCATCAGCCTGCCTCCCACTCACATCAGGAGGAATTACAGCTGTGGATTTGAAAGTCCATCTGATTCTGCTTGGCTTATATGTGCTTCTGTTACAACATTGTTTTGACATTCTGTATGTTCATTTGTTGGAGGATTTTAAACACTGTGTAATCAAAGGCAACAAAAGTGCCTACTACAAGCACTTTCTGAAGTGTCATCCTGATTGAGGATGAAAAACTTGATCTCCTGAATACAAGTCTTGAGATAGCATGTTCATCTTACTTGTTTGACCTTGTGTAAGAAGGGCAGTGATTCAGAAGTGCTCATTTGACATACTGTCTATTACTTTAACCATCAGCACTCTCTCTCTCTCTCTCTCTCTCTCTCTCTCTCTCTCTCTCTCTCTCTCTGTGTGTGTGTGTGTGTGTGTGTGTGTGTGTGTGTGTGTGTGTGTGCCAGGAAGAAAACAAACCAACGAATGCAGCCTTCATAAGTAGTACTAGGGTTGAGAAAGCAAGTATCCTGTCTTCTCTCTCAGTACTCCCATGTTTGTTGCTTATGACTGCTCTTGGATCATTTCTGGGCAGAAACCCAAGTTGCTTTGTTAAACATTGATTCTTCCTGAGAGGACTTTTTCACTAAAAAATCTAGTGTGAGAAAGATCAGCTGTGACAACTGTCATGTCACCAAGCTCCAAGATTGATTCCTGTGGTCTACTTGGTTTGATGGAAAATCTTGTCTTCCCTTTCAATCTATGTATCCCCCTTCAAATATGACTGTTACAGATGAAGGTGAGTAGGTTTCCTGTTCATTCATCCATGTGTAGAAAACTGTGGAGAGAGGAATGATGGCAGCAATCTACATAAATCTTTGAAGTTTAGGTTATTGAAGTTATACAGGCTTCAGAAGATGTTAGTTGAGATGTAATTGTTTACAAGACAGCCCAAATACCCTATTTCAACTCCAAATACCAAGCAGCCTCAAAGATAAACAAGTAAATATAATTATCATTAGTTTCTTTTGCTCAAATAATAGCCACATTCTTATATTTTAGAAATTCCTAGCTAGATTTTTTATTGTCTTACCCCCAACTTTTATGTGTTTTTGAGAAAAGTCTTGCTGTGTAGCCCAATGTGTCCTTTAACTTACTATCTAGCTCAGGGTTTCCTCAAATTAATGATCATTCTTCCTTAAACTCTCAAGTGTTCAGTTGCTGGTGTGGGCCACCACACCTGACTCAGTCTGATATATTTCTGTCCCTATATACTCTGACAGCTTGGGCCAACTGGAAAAAAGATGCTGAACCATAGATGAGAAGAAGTCTACTCATTTCTGTGGGTATAATTCTAGGTGATTGATAGGACAAGGCAAAGGTCTCTTATGCTCATGGTGGCAGACCATGATTGTTAGAAAGTATTAAATAGAACAGGAAGGGGTTTGACTGCTCAAATAAAACTACAGCAGGAACCAATTTGATCTAAACTCAGTGTCCCAGTTTGTTTTGTACAATTTTTTTCATGATTGCTAAGAGAATATTAGCCTTGAAAACCCATTTTTGTTAATCAGACTCACAGAAGACTGCTTTCTGAATGTGTTACATAGCCACAATGTCCCCTGTCTGTCTATTTACACTTACTTGGTATTAATGGACTCAAGATGGAAAATTAGTGACTAGAAAATTGGTGACCATAGAAAAGGGACTGCAACATTTAGTTATTTAATCTGACCTGGAATGGAGCCTAGAAAATCATTCTTATCCTTTGTAATGATTTCCTATGTCCTAGTCAATTGGGCTTCAAAGATAAAGTATCAGCCTGGAAGGAGAGCTCAGTCAGTGAAGTGACTGCTATAGAAACATGAGGATGCTGAGAGTCAAAAAAAAAAAAAAAAAAAATCACAGCGTAGTGGCACATGCTATAGTCCCAGAAAGAGCCAATACAGGCAGACCTAGAAGTTCACTGGCGATCCAATATACCCTAATCATAGAGCCCAAGATTCCAGTAAAATACCCTGTCTCAGCTAAACAAAATGGAGAGTTCATGAGGAATGATATCCAGAATTGGTCTTTAGTGCCTATATGAACACACAGACACATGCACCTACATGCAAATAAATATGAACACCCAGATGAATACATACATAAATAATATATATTAAACATTATATACATTATACACACACACACACACACACACACACACACACACACATATATATATATATATATATATATATATAGAGAGAGAGAGAGAGAGAGAGAGACAGAGAGAGAGAGACAGAGAGAGAGACAGAGAGAGACAGAGAGAGAGAGAGAGAGAGACAGACAGACAGAGAGATATGGGAGACCAAAAATAAGCTATAAGTAG
Source organism: Mastomys natalensis (assembly GCA_021653895.1). Classification (NCBI taxonomy): domain Eukaryota; kingdom Metazoa; phylum Chordata; class Mammalia; order Rodentia; family Muridae; genus Mastomys; species Mastomys natalensis. The sequence goes on from JAJTUV010001396.1 coordinate 614,742, forward strand.
CTGGATAGAGTATAGAAAGCAGTGATATTACATACTGTTCTGTGGGCTAAAAACCTGATATCAGGATCAACTTCTCATATAAGTAGGTTTCTGGGTTATGGACTCCTGATGTGTTAACATATCTTTCTAGGTCTTTGGCATTAAGCATTAATCTTACTCTTGAGGGATCTACTCTATGATCTCATTAAATCTACCCACCAAGGTTTCACCTTTTAATAAATTCACATAATGGGTATGGGGTAGGTTTTAACATATGAGTTAAGGTGTGAAAGTTCATTTCATTTAAAACAGCTTACAGTTAATGCTGTAGCTTAGACGTTGAGTGTTCTCCATGGATGATCCATTGTTAAAGGCTTGATCTTTAGGATATCATTATTAGGATATAGTTAAACCTTGGAGAGATAGGATATAGGTGGGGTTCTTTATGCCACTAAATGAATCTTCTTTACATGAATCAGAGTAAACTATCTTCTTTTTCTTCTTCTTGCTCTCAAATAACAGATCTAGTTAATCTTAGACTAGAATCTTAGACTAGAATCTTCAAAACATTGAGACAAAGCAAACATCTTTTTCGTTCATAAGCTGATTACTTCAGATACTTCATTAGAGTGTCAGAAAACTGCCTGACACATTAAGTTGGGTCATGTTAATCTGTTTATTCATTTAATATGCATTTACCATGCATCTGTGAAATTCCATTCCCTACTCTCAATCCTTATATTTATCAGTAAGCCAAATAGAGAACAATCCCTTCCTTTAGGTCTCAAAACATTCTGCCATGCCATAAGCCTATGAGTGCCATTAAAAAGGGACTCTTGACCAGATCCCTGTCCTTTCATATTCATTTCTAAGTTGTATGTCAGTGTAATTTTCAGTGACATTCTATTCACCCATCGGGACCAGTACAAATAAATATGAAATTGAGAGCTTGAAATGTGGCTATCAAGACTGAAGAGTGGAATTTTAACATTTACTTTAAAATTAGATAGCTGCAAAGTGCACATGCTGCCTAGTCTAAGGAGCTATGTTTCCTGCATGCTTCTTGAATGGTGCTGACTGGGCTTGGAGGTGGGGACCATAGTGCCCTGTGTGTTGCCAGAGAAACAATGGGAAAGAGGAGTGATTATGTTCTTCTTTTGGGATTTAAAGAGAGTTGGTGTTTTCATTGAGAACATTGAGAAGAGAAGCAGCATCTCTTGGAGAACAATTATAAATGCATTATAAGCCTTGCTGAGCTAGTGTATAATGCCAGTGACTAATTCCCTATGCTTATGATGCATGTCTTCAACTTTAGTTCCATGATACCAACCACAAGAAAGTCTTCCACAAGTAGAATCTATGATGTTGTGAGTCATGAAAGTCCATTCTGCATAAGTGTGCCCAAAGCCCAGTAGACAAAGCCAATGTGAGCAGCTGAGCGCATAGGAGCTGGAGAAAAAGTAATAACTTAAATCAGAATATCCATGGACAGTTAATTTCTACTTTGGATTTGCTGCCTTGAGAATTTTTACAAGACCATTTCTTTCACAGAAGTTGACTCTTCCTTGAGCTATTTTGTAGGTTTTCAAGGCCATAGATAATTTGAAACTTGAATAGAATGATTGTTTTGTGTCTTCATGTTGGTCCTGAATATTTGGAGTAGAGGCTATCTTAAAAGCTTTTGCCTGTATGTGGAATAAATTCTTATAGCTGGGCTGCCTTGTCTGGTCTCAGTAGGAGAGGAAGCACCTAGCCTGTAGAGACTTGAAGTGCCAGGGAGGAGGAATGCCAATGGGTGGCCCCAGCTGCTCAGAGGAAAAAGGGAAGGGTAAGGGGGAAAGGATTGTGGTAGGGGGTGACCAGAATGTGGGCATTGAGCAGGATGTAAAGTGAATATGGTTTTTTTTTTTTTTTTTAAAAAAAGACTTTGTCTCTAGACTGTGTATAGCGTTTTTGGTCAAGAAGGTGATTTTGTATAACAAAGTATTCCACAGATGTGGCTGGACTTTAAGGTCTCTCTTCCTTCCTGCATCCCTTCCTTCCTGAATAATGTTTATCCACCTTGGTGCTGGAGAGATATCACAGTAGTTAAGAACTCTTGCTGAACTTGTAGAGATTCTGTATTAATACCCAGCATCCACATGGGGCAGCTCATAGACACTCAGAGTCCAGCTTCAGGGTACTTGCATTTACATGCATATTAGCCATCAGTGGACACACATACACATAAACACATGAATGTTTTACAAAAATAAAACATGTAAAACTTTATTCATCTTGGTCTGTATTTGTTAAAACTGAAGAGACAAACCCTTCATATTTAGTTTATAGGATAGTGGATTATTATTATAAGTCTTGGTAGATGAGTGAGGGCTTCTGAATTTCAGGAAAGGGAGCTATGTCATCAATTCATATTCTGCATTGTATAAATGTATATATTGGGGGGAATTAAAACAAGAAGCACATAGTTAGGCTGACTACATTTTCTCATAGCACATGCTTAATTTCTTTTCTATCATGTGCAGCATACTGAACATTGTCATTTCTTGCCTTGTGTGATTATGATGTTGCCAATGAAATATGTAAGGAAGTGAGGGTATAGTGTTCAGATTGACTTCATCTTTTTATGCAGGTTTTCACTTCTAAGGGGAACTTAATGAAGCTGATGTTCAAGAACTATGTATTAGAGGTGCCATAAGCACATGAGGTACAGCTTTTCATCGCAGAGAACAGCCACTTTCTTGGGAATACCCCACTTCTGTAATATCCAGGAAAAAAAT